>JAESUZ010004282.1:1200000-1847378 GCA_017311185.1 Proteles cristata cristata | reverse complement strand
CCGACTTTCGCTTAGGTCATGATCTCGCGGTTCGTGGGTTCGAGCCCCGCGTCGGGCTCTGTGCTGACTGCCAGCTCAGAGCCTGGAGCCTGTTTCAGAGTCTGTGACTCCCTCTCTCTCTCTGACCCTCCCCCTGCTCATGCTCTCTCTCTCTCTCTCTCTCCTAGAAATAAATAAAACATTAAAAAAAATTTAAAAAAATAAAATAAAATGTCTATACTACCCCAAGCTACCTACACATTTAATGCAATCCCTACCAAAATACTAACAGTAGTTTTCACAGAACTAGAAAAAACAATCCTAAAATTTGTATGGAACCACAAAAGACTCTAAATTGCCAAAGCAATCTTGAAAAAGCAAAGCTGGAGGCATCACAATTCCAGATGTCAAGTTATATTACAGAGCTGTACTACTCAAACCAGTGTGGTACTGGCACAAAAACAAACACAAAGATCAATGGAACACAGTAGAAAACCCCAAAATGAACCCACAACTATATGGTCAATTAATCTTTGACAAAGCAGGAAAGAATATCCAATGGGAAAAAAGACAGTCTCTTCAACAAATGGTGTTGAGAAAACTAGATAACAACATGCAAAAGAAAAAAATAACTGGATTGTTTACACAATACACAAAAATAAATTCAAAATGGATTAAAGACTTAAATGTGAGACCTGAAATTGTAAGAATCTTAGAAAAGAATACAGGCAATAACTTCCTTGACATCATCCATAGCAACTTCTTTCTAGGTATGTCTCCTGAGGCAAGGGAAACAAAAGCAAAAATAAAAGTCAGACTACATCAAAATAAAAAGCTTCTGCACAGCAGAGAAGGACAGCTACTGTCTGTTTGCACGTATAGGAGGATTAGGAGGAACTTAACGGAGGACCGTGGGGAAGAAGAAAGGGGGGAATAGGAGGGGAAAGGGAGGGAGGCAAACCATGAGGGACTCTTGAATGTTGAGAACTGAGGACTGATGGGTGTTGGGGGGAGGGAAAGGGGGGTGATGGGCATGGAGGAGGGCACTTGTGGGGATGAGCACTGGATGTTATACGGAAACCAACTTGACAAAAAACTAAAAAAATAAATACAAAAAAATAAAAAATAAAAAATAAAAAGCTTCTGAACAGCAAAGGAAACAAATCAACAAAACTAATACCTATGGAATGAGATAAGATATTTGGAAATCATATATTTGCTAAAGGATTAGTATATAAAATATATAAAGAACTTATACAACTCAACACCAAAAACCAAATAATCCAATTTAAAGCGGGCAGAAGACATGCACAGACATCTCTCCAAAGAAGACATCCAGATGGCCAACAGACACTGAGAAGATACTCATCATCACTTATCATGAGGGGAATTCAAACCAAAACTATAATGAGATAGCACCTCATACCTATTGGAATGGCTAAAATCAACAACACAAGAAACAACAGGTGTCATCAAGGATGTGCAGAAATAGGAACACTCATGCACTGTTGGTGGGAATGCAAACTGTTGCAGCTAGTGTGGAAAACAGTATGGAGCTTCCTCAGTGAAAAAGAGAACTACCTTATGATCTAGCAATTGCACTAGTGGGTACTTACCCAAAGAATACAAGAACACTAATTCAAAGGGATACATGCCTTCCAATGTGTATAGCAGCATTATTTACAGTAGCCAAGATACAGAAGTAGCTCAAATGTCCAACAGCTGATGAATGGATAAAGAAGAAGTGGTATATATATATATATATATATATATATATATATATATATATATGACATATATATATGTTATTCAACCATGAAAATGAATGAAGTCATGCCATTTGCAATGATATGGATAGAGCTAGAGAGTATGATACTAAGTGAATACGTTGCTCAGAAAAAGACAAATACCATATAATTTCACTCATATGTGGAATTTAAGAAACAAAACAAACAAGCAAAAGGAAAAAAATATATATAGAGAGAGAGAGACAGAAAGAGAGAGAGAGAAGCCAAGGAACAGATCTGAACTACACAGAACAAACTGATGGCTACCAGAGGGGAAAGGGGGGAATAGGTGATGGGGATTAAGGAATACACTTGTTGTGATAAGCACAGGGCGATGTATGGAAGTGTTGAATTACTATATTGTACACCTGCAACCAATATAATTCTGTATGTTATACATATACATATATATCTGGAATTAAAATAAACACTTAAAAAATAAAAATAAAGTACTCACCTGAATGAGTATATTTAGGCAGAAAATGAAGTTGGAGAATGAGAGTCCAATATTTAACAATACTGATACCACCACTCTAATAAGAATAATAAGAATAATAAATTCAGGGGATAAAGCCCATTGTTCAGATATAAGTGTGTCTACATACAGTAACAAGAGGCTTAGGGTTGTCCTACAACAGCAGGAAAAGCAGAAGTAAAGCTAGACCCTGGGCATAATACTTTGGAAGGAAGTTAATGAGGCCAGATCACCCTCTAGATTTCTTCTGTCCTCCTCTTTCTCTATGACAACATTCTCTCCTGCCACAAATTTGCCTTCCACATGGCAGGCACCATGCTGCTGAAATCTTCAGGGCCTCATCACCTATTTCTTGGCAAAAGCAGACATTTGCTTAATCTAATGTCATGTTATAAAATCCAAAAAGAAGTTAATTTGAGTTAGGAACCCAGCACCAAACTAATCATGTAGATGGGCATGGGACTATAGGGAGAGGAAATGCTTTTAAGAATGCATAACCTTTCAGAACTCATGTTTAATTCTGGAGGAACAGCATTTCTCTGCAGAAGAGAGGGTTTCCAAAAGAAAAAGAAAGGATCGATGGGCAGACATAAGAACTACTCAAGCAAACACACAGCAGGCTGTGGCATCTTTCACATCAACATAGATGCTCTTAACCTCTGTTATCGGCTTCTACAGGACAAACATTTAAAACTTGTGTTGGCATCAGCATCATTGGGTGCCCGCAGACATCAATAATACGGCTCATTCTTTTAGAATCGTTATCGACAGGCACAGCACCACAGTGAGCTAGATCAGAGGAGGAGGAAAACAGTACATGCTATTGTAATAAACAAGAAGATTAAAGGGGACACTCTGAACCACAGGGGATGTATTTGAGTGAGGATTAGATTCCTATAGAGCAGATAGTGATGAAGTCACTATTTTGGTAAGATACCCTTATTTATAATTTAGGTTGCTACGGCCTGGGAAATACAGATTCTGTTTATATTTATAGGCTGTATATGAGTGCCTCGTCTATCAGATGTGCATTCTAAGACTGTGCACAGATGCTCAGTAGAGGAACTATAGTGCTGGATTGTGGATTATTTCCACCTCAAAACTGTGTCTTTTATATATCCATCTGTTGCACACATCTTACAAGTAGATCGATTCTTCAGTTTTAGAGTGAAGTCATGGACTGAGTCACTTCAAAACAGAAGGGCATAACAACACAGGAATAGTGACTAGAGGATCTGGTTAGCTGATTGTGGGTATCTACAGTGTCATAAAATTCTCAGGCATAATCTAGCACCTTTAGTGCTGGTGGAAGAAAGCACTATAGTAGGGGATAAAGGTGGAATCAGTACTTGAGACTTAAGAAATTTATATCCATGAGTCCATACTCACCATGACCCAATTTGAGCTGTTGGATTGGACACACAGTGCTGTGTCTCGCAAGGCAGAACATACAGTCCTAGAGTATGAGGCAATACTCATCTGAAGTTACTCAGCTTAAAGCACTTAAACTAGAAATTAGGTTGAAGGACTAATTTGAAGTGAGTGAAATTTGAGCCTTGTAATTAAAGCAACAAAAGGAAAAGGAGAGAGTTTTGACTTAGAGGGCAAGAAAGAACTCAGGAATTACCTGTGGGGAGATTAGTCCCAAAATTCACTGTTAGTAAAGCTATTTTAAAGATCAATGTGGTAATTTTGTCAAATGCTTTTTCTGCATCTATTGACAGGATATGATTTTTATCTTTTCTTTTATTGATGTGATGTATCACATTGATTGATTTGCAAATGTTGAACCAGCCCTGTACCCAGGAATGAATCCCACTTGGTCTTGGTGGATGATTCTTTTTATGTGCTGCTGGATTCGATTTGCAAGTATCTTGTTGAGGATTTTTGCATCCGTATTCATCAAGGATATTGGCTTGTAGTTCTCTTTTTTTGCTGGATCTCTGTCTGGCTTGGGAATCAGAGTGATGCTGGCTTCATAAAACGAGTCCGGGAGTTTTCCTTCAATTTCTATTTTTTGGAATAGCTTGAGAAGAATTGGGATTAATTCCCTGGAATTCCCCAGGGAAGCCATCAGGTCCAGGGCTCTTATTTGTTGGGAGATTTTTGATAACTGATTCGATTTCTTCACTGATTATCCAGATGGCCAACAGACACATGAAACGATGCTCAGCATCCCTCCTCATCAGGGAAATACAAATCAAAACCACACTGAGATACCACCTCACGCCAGAGTGGCTAAAATGAGCAAATCAATCAGAGAACTCTAGATGCTGGCAAGGATGTGGAGAAATGGGCACCTTCCTACACTGTTGGTGGGAATGTAAACTGGTGCAGCCCCTTTGGAAAACAGTGTGGAGATTCCTCAAAAAATTAACAATAGAGGCATTAGATCTAAACCACAACAGACCAGACCAAGAAGGTAAGAATGAGAAATTGAGAATGCTGATCTACTTCTTGCACATGTGAGGATTAGCACAGAAACTGCAACAGGGAAGAGTTTATAGGCAAGTGGGGGCATCAGCAGACTGAGCTATGGAGAACTAACACGATGCAAAGAGAAACAAGACAAAATTGACACCTTTTGCACTGAAAGGAAGCTGTCATGTAATGCTTATTCCCCCTCTTATATTTTTATTGCTCAACTGAAATGAGTTTAAACATTGCTCAACAACCATTTGGTGTGATTAGATTTTAGAAGAGGAACATTAACTAATTCCATAGGCATATATGTACATGCCATATGAAGAGATGAATTTTGACCTATGAATCTTTTACAGAAGATGTGAGTTAGGTTCTAGCAGATCAGAGTTTACTTTCCCCTTAGAGTAATAGGTTGCTGGTTATGTACTGCAGTGTTGTCCTGGAAGCATGCGACCAGAAGCACTTAGAAACATGTGGTGCCCTTTGTGGGCAACTCCCCTTGGTATGGTACAAAAGTTGTATTCAATCAAGCTGTCAGAACAATGACAGCTGTGAGAAGGGGCCCATAAAGCTATTCATCAAGCTCTGAAACAGCTAGCACTTTACTTGTCTGGAGTTATTTACTAGTGGTTGATGATGACACAGTTGAGTGAGTCAGAGGCGTAAGAGGCATCTTGGCTCTCTATTTAGGTGAGAAGGTCATTTTGAAGGGAGAATTTTAAGGTTTTTAGCATATCCAAGTCAGGCTTTTTATTAATATGGTATAACACCAATAAAACAGTGAAAAGAATTTTTAGAAGGAGTGTGGTCTTTGATGTTATAAAAACTTGGATTCTGTAACAGTGTTCAATCAGAAAAGCAAAATCACTAGAACATATACTATGTTCTAGTGATTTTTTTAAATCATTGTAATACTATGAGAAAAACTGATAGAAGCACATCTTAAGTTTTGCTACTAATTAGATGTGGGTAAAGCACACAATGGTAAAATATCCATTCTGAGTCATCATCTATAAATACTGAGATTTGACAAGGTATTTTTTCATTTTAGTTTTTCTTTTCTAACTATATGTGATTCTCTCTGTGTTTTAACTTTATCTTTCCATTAGGGTTGTGAAATCCCTATAGGTCAGAAACCCTGAACAATTCTTCTGAATCTCTTATTCAGTACAGACTAGCTATCTACTAAAAAAAAAGAGATCCTTGAATAGAGATTTCTAGAAGAATAGCTGATAGATAAATCAATTCTCAGTTATGTAGACTTTAATAAGTAGTATTTGATTAGTGCAATGCTGTTTAAATACATTGTTCTAAATGACTACATTATAGGTATCTTGAAGAACTGTGCTTCCATTTGTATATTTTGAAACAAAAAACCTTTCACTTGGAAACTTGAGTTTTAGTCCAAGGCAGTTTGAATTTTCATTTTTTAAATGTATAAAATCTATGACCCAAGCTTCTCAGAGTTTTAATTAGAAAAAATCTATCATATCCTTCAATTTTGGTTTCAGCTAGTGAGAATAAAATAATGTGCACTTCTTTTAGCTGATAGCCATCTGCTACAGAAACATTCAAATGTCAGCTCATCAGAATTTAAAAGGACTTCCTGAACAGAAGTTCAATGAAATTTAAGAAACTTCAATGGAACTTCTGTTGCAAAATGATGCTGTCTTAGCTTTAGGCTAATCCCCAAAACACACCTACAAATCCATCTCCCAAAATGTCTGCCACAGAGAAGGAGCTGGATCAGTTTTACAATTTTTATGGCAAAGGTTAAAATAAGTAATTTCCACAACAGCTGTCGACATACAGTCTGTCTTTGGAGGCTGCTTTCCCTGGAGAATTTTGTTTCTTCAAATGTCATAATTAGAATTTCATCTCCAGTGACTACTCAAGGAAATCTGGCAGCAGGAGACAGCATGGGTCACGGTTTAATTACGAATGCATCCTTCCTGTCTGAAGGGCCAGGAGCTTGTTGCTAGTCATGTCACAGGAACCCCTATGCACTGTGAATAATTAAGTCCACTTTTCGGTGGATAGCAGTTGTTCCCTTAAAATTCAGCAAGATTTATCTGAGCATGAACAGATTTCCCTGTTCCCTGTTTCAAAACCCGATAGGGTACAGAGAAGTAGATTTCCAGGCAATTTAGAGCAGTGAGTTGTGTTGATGTACTTGCATTTACCTAGGACGGATGTGTATCAACAGGAGGGCACTTTAATGTATTCATTTATTTATTTTCTTCCTTTCATCAAACAAATATTTGTTGGATATCTACTTTGGTATTGAGCATTAAACTTACCATTGGGGAAACAAAGTTGAATGCTATCTTTTTTCCATAATGGAAGCATACCTGAATTTGTTAATAAATCACCATTAAATGAGTGATATAGTAGAGTTATATACATGGTGCTTTGGGGACACCAAGAAAGAAGTAATTAATTCTAGTTGGAGAGATCAGGAAAGACATGACAGGAAAGATGCTATCTCAGCTGAGCTATAAAATATAAACAGGAAGGAATTTGATAGATTGATAATGGAGGGAAAGGAATTCTTGACAGAGAACTGCATTTGTAGAAACAAGGATAGTTTGAGGTACTTGGAGTGGCTTCAGTGAAGAGCAATGCAGAAGGAGTTTGAATAAGTAGAAGAAGATGGACACACAGTACAAGATCAGGGTGTATTTTAATACAAGCAAACATGCATATATTATGAACAAGATATTTATCTTTACAAAAGGGTTATAGGTATGACACATATTGATCTCAGCTTTCCAAACAGCCAAACAGGATTTTGGAGTATCTTTGTTATTTTATACCAATGCCTAAAAGAAATCTATCATTTTCCTTTTTTTAAATGAAATTTAAAAGATTCATATATCCATAGGATAAAATACTACTTTTTTTGGTATGAAATACTACTTAATAAAAATAAATGAACTACTGAGACATGCAAAAAAATGGATGAATCTCAAAAGCACTTTGCTAAGTGAAAGAAGCCAGAGAGAAAAACTATATAATGTGTGATTCCATTTATGTAAAATTCTAGAATAGGCAACACTGTAGTGATAGGAAGAAGATTGGCAGTTTCCAAGAGCTAGGGGTTGTGCATAAGATATTGACAAAAAAGGGTACAAAGGCACTTTTTGGAGTGATGGAAATGTCTATTTCATAGTTGTGGTGGTGGTTACAAGACTGTAAACAGTTCTCAGAACTCATCAAATTATACAGTGAAAATTGTTGAGTTTTATTGTTTGTAAAATAGCTCAATAAAGCTGATAACAAAGGTGACATATATCAGAGAATGGATTGGAATGAGTTAACTTCAGGGTAGTAAAGCCCAATAAGCCAGAAGCAATAGCTTTTCTAATAAAAGTATCCAGGATGGATCGCCACTGAATCGATCTCCTCAAATATCTAAAGATGGAGAACATGTTAGCTGATATTGGGCAGAGTAAGAGATTGTGGGCTGTAGGGGTATGTTTGACTTCAATGTAATTTTTGGACCTTAAATTACAAGTAAAGTAATAAATAATTTTTATAAAATACTTCTTATCTTCCAGGGATATTTCTGAAAAGCTTTATAAATATTAATTAATTTAATTAATTTTCATAATTCTGTAAGTTTTATCATATTCCCATTTTTCAGATGAAAAAAACTGAGGCAAAGGTAAGTTAGTGAACTGTTCCAGGATCACAAACTAAGTAAGTGTAAGAACTGAGATTTAAAGTCAGGTAATCTGTTTTGGAGTCTGTGCACTTAACTACAGAGACATTATATTTGAACTTAAAATTTCCCAGAAATTTAATAATAAGAGGGGTGTATATTCAACCTTGGCACATTTTGATGTTGTTGTATTTTGTTATTAGAGAATATTAACATTGTCATTTTATATCACTGCGGGGCCCCTGAAAGCCCACATAAGGCAGTGTAGGGAGAAGAGAGTGAATACTTAGCTTCAAATACAGTGTAACATTGGAATGAATTAATTAAGTATTCTGTTCTCACCTATCTCAATGCCTTCTGGGGAGCAAAATCTATTCTGACCATCAGAGGTACAAAAGATGTCCACAGAAGAACAATGGTTGATATGGAAGGGGTGGCTACATGAAGATGGAAATGAGGCTGTCCTTTTCCCTTCCAAGGAAGATCCCAACATTCTTGTACGATCACAGGTGTCAGAAATAAACTCAATTGATTCTATGAAGAAAAATCACTGGAGAGTATTAGGGGGATGTGTTATCATCTACTACACATGTCTTGCATGCATTGGAACTTCCACTGCAGAAGCTCTTCTGGAATAAACTATCAGATTATCAGGTGACACTAATGGTCCATATTTCCTAACTAAGTGGAGATAATTTGTAAGCACTGGGAATTTGGCCTCTCTTCTTTGTTTTTCCATTTTACACTAGTACAAGGAAGAAATCCTCAGTAGTTAGGTCTGCTCTGAAAACCAAAGTTTTCCTCAGTTCAAGTGCCTCAAGATATAGGCTGGGAGGGTCAGCAGAGAACGTAAGCAAACCAATTTGGTGATAAACTTTACTCACAACCTCTTACCTAGCACTTATCAGTAACAAAAGTCCTCTTTTGATATCCATATGTCTTAATCTGCATCTATTTCTCAATCGGGTCAGGATGAGATGGCAAAGAAAGGGGTGTTATCAAAGGACTCAGATAATAGTAACAGTGCTGCTGGGCTTCTTTTTTTGATTTATAGTGTAGGCAGAATGAAAGGACAATATTGGGAATAAGGGCAACATGAAAATCAAACAAGACAATACGGGAAAGAAAAATAGAGCAAATCTAAAGTCTTTTGATCTCTCATATAACCGATCTTTGTCCAGGGTACGTAACTCTTCTCCTGTTCCTTCCACCATGGCTCACCTTCCAAACCACTCCACCCCTCTCAAACAATGTGGATGACAACAACACATTTGTGTTTCTGGAGAGAGAGAGAGAGAGAGAGAGAGAGAGAGAGAGACAACATGCACGAGAGAGGGGCAAAGAGAGAAGGAGAGAGAGAATCTCAAGCAGTCTCCTGATATGGGACTAAATCTCACAACTTTCAGATCACGACCTGAGCTGAAATCCAGAGTTGGATGCTCAGTTAACTGAGTCACCAGGTGACCCGACGATAAGACCTTTTATCTACTGATAATTTTTCCACAGTTTTTCTTTGTTTTATTAAAGCCTGATGCCCAAAGACCACCCAAGAACACATGTGTAGTGAAATAAATGTAGATTTATTAACTTGCTGCAGCAAGGAAAACTTTATCCCATGAGGAAATTAATCTCAGTGATATAGAATTAGAATTGTCTTGTATAGAATCTGGGTTTAACTAAGTGATGTGGGCATCTGTTTTTGATTGGATTGTTAGAAAATGGAGGCTATTTCCTAGCCGTACACAAAAATAAACTAAAAATGGATTAAACACCTGAAACCATACAACCCCTTAAAGAAAACATTGGCAATTATCTCTTGGATATAAGCTTATCAACATTTTTCTCAATATGTCTCATCAGACAAGGAAAGCAAAAGCAAACATGAACTATTAAGACCATACCAAAATAAAAAGCTTTTGCACAATGAGGGAAACTGCCAACAAAACAATAAAGCAACCTACTTAATGGGAGAAGATACTTGCAAATGATATGTCCAGTAAGGGGTTAATATCCAAAATACATAAAGAACTCATACAACTCAACACCAAAAAAACCCAAATAATTTGATTTAAAAATAGGCAGAGGGGGGTGCCTGGGTAGCTCAGTCAGTTAAACATCTGACTCAGGTCATGATCTCAGAATCTTAAAATCAAGCCCATGTCAGGTTTCATGCTGGGCTTAAGATCCTCTCTCTCCCTCTCCCACTGTCCGTCCCCCACTCTCTCTCTGTTTCTGTCTCTCTCTAAAAAAAAAAAAAAAAAAAAAAAAAAGGCAATGGATCCGAATAGACATTTTTCCAGAAAAGACATACAAATGGCCAACAGACACGTGAAAAGATGCTCAATACCACTAATAATTAGGGAAATGAAAATCAAACCACAATGGGATATCACCTTACACCTGTAAGAATAGTTAATATGAAATAGACAAGAAATAAAAAATGTTGGTGATGATATGGAGAAAGGGAACCATCTTGCACTGTTGGTCGAAATGTAAATTGATATAAATATACATTTACATAATCCAGTAATTTCACTACTGAGTACTTAATAATGAGTAAGGAAATAAAAACACTAATTTGAAAAGATACATGCACCCCTATATTTATTGCAGCATTATCTACAATAGCCAAGATACTGAAGCAATCTAAGTGTCCACCGATAGGTGAATGGATTAAAGGTGAACAATGGAAAACTACTAGGCCATTAAAGGAATGAGATCTTGACATTTGCGACAACATGGATGGACCTAGAGAGTATTACACTAAGTGAAATAAGTCAGTCAAAGAAAGACAAATAGCATATGATTTCACTTGTATGTGGAATCTAAAAAACAAAACAAATGAATAAACAAGTAAACCACAAAAAACAAATAGAAACAGAATCACAAATACAGAGAACAAAGTGGTGGTTGCCAAAGCTGGGAGGGTTAATGCAAAACAGATAAAGAGGATTACGTGGAACAAACTTCCAGGTATAAAACAAATAACTTTTCATGGGGATGAAAAGTACAGCGTGGGGAATATAAATCCATAAATTGTAATAAAGTTGTATGGTGACAGATGATTAACTGTTGTTATCACAGTGAACATAGCTTAATATACAGAACTGTTGAATCACTACGTTGTACACCTAAAACTAATGACATTGTGAGTCAACTATACTTCAACTTTAGAAAAAAAGAAAATGCAGGCTATTTGGCTCCTGAGAACATTAATAATTTTAATTCAGAAGAGGGGAGGGATAAAGCAAGGCTGTCATTGGTAAAGGAGCATTATTCACTCACATCAGCTTTGAGAGAATGCAGTTGCATATTATCCTTATTTTTGTCTTGTTCTATTCAGGGTCACAAAGTAACCTTATCTGATGGTGACAGTCTATGAAATGGTTTATGTTCAGGAAGCAACACTACAATCAGGCAGCAGTAGCCAGCTGTTGGAGATTGTTTTTGTTTTTGTTTTTGTTTTTTATATCCATTAACTCACTTCTCTTTTCTGAGGCCACTTGAAAGTTTGTTTTCAGAGGAGAAAGAAAGCAATCTGTGTTAGTTGTCAGCGTTACCAACCAGGACTGAATTTCAGAGGAGAAATTCTGAGACGAATAAAGAGAAAAAAAATTACCTTATAAGAAAATTTTATGAAAAAGAAATGGAAGTGTATTGATTGTGTGAGTGCATGAGACCAATTTACTGGAAGTACAAATGCCATTTATACAAATGCTTATAGCTGCATTACAGTTATAGTCACTAATAAGACCACATTATTTGAGGTAAGCAAACATATTAGAAAAGTTTCATGTATAGTTTGGTTATGTTAAGCTGGCTGCAATTATGCTTTTAAAGACATAAAAAATAATGCAAGGAAAAGGTTACATAAAAGGTATCAGTAGACTGAGGTATTTTAATTTACTTTTTCATAGATGGAATATTAACAGTTGAGGAAAGTCTTATATTTTAAGCATAGCATAGTATAACCAAGCTTCAAATGAAAATTCCATTAGGTTTATCTTTAATACCAAACTGGGTGTTGAAGATTGCTTTCTACATGTAACATGAACCTAATGCAGAATTTTCAGCGATTTACTAATTCTCTCTTAAGAGAATTAAACTTTTTAAAATATAAACTTTTCATTGGTTTTCTGGTTTGGGGTTTTTATTTCTTTTTACAGTTTATTGTTATTCCCTTTATCTGTTTGGTTCCTACAGAAATAGTTATGGATGTGATCTGCTTCTTTAAAGTAAACTTTGGCCATTTTACAGTTTTCTCATTCATTAGTTAATCTATACATGCATGCCTATCTATCCATGAATAGATGGTTCAGGGAAGGAAACAATGGTGAAGAAACTGCCCAAATTTCACTATGTTTGATTAGGGTGTTTCTTTCCTCCATGTATTTCTTAGTCAGCCTCAACTGTCCACTCTGAACAATGCTGTCCTTATTTCTCATCTCATTTCATCTGGAGAAACGAGTTATGGAGACCACTATGAAAGAATTGGTAAAAATAGTGGAGAAAAAGAAGACAATAAGAAGAGAAGGCTAATATCAGAGTCTTTTTCCCTATTCTACCCAGGCACAACTGTGACAAGAAAATACTATTGAAATATAGAGACTAAAAACTCTGAGCCCTCTTTTCCAGTTGAAATGACGAAATTGGCCCACGACTATTAACTGAACTCCAGAATGTATTTGGATTTTACCAGATATTCCGTTAATGTCTACTTTATGTTTCAGGATCTCATCTAGGTACCACACTGCATGTTTCCCAGACTCCTCTAGTCTGTGAATTTGTCTTTCCTTGTTTTAATGACTTTCACAGTGTTGAGGGTTAGTACTATCTAGTTGAATGGCCTTTAAACTGTATTTGTCTGATACTTTTCTCATGATTGGACTTGGGTTAAAAATTTGTGGAAAGACACCAAATATAGAAAATATTCTGTCAACATACGACATGAAGGAGTATATATCTACATGACATCACTGATGTCAATCTTGATGACTTGGTTAAGGTAGTGTTTGCCAGGTTTTTCCACTAGAAAGTTATTTTCCCTTTTTCCTATTTTATTCTTTTAGAAGAGTCACTCACTCTAGTCCACCATTGGGCTCAGAGTGGGATTAAGCTTCACTCCTGGAGAAGGGGTTATCTATGGTTATTACTTTGGAATTATTTTGTAACGACGATCCATCTCTTCCCCATTTACTTATTTATTCAGTCATTTGTTTATATCAGTACAGATTCATGGATGTTCATTTTACATCTTGTTTTATAATCCAATATTACATTATTTATTTCATTATTCAAACTGTTCCAGTTTTGGTCATTGGGTGCTCTTCCAGTTGTATCCTGTGTTCCTTTAACATATTCCTTCATCTTTTCGAGGACTTCTGGTACTACAAGATGATTTTCATTTGTCTTTTATCTTTCCTGGCCCAGTACTAGAATGAGCCATTTTTCCAAGCCAACACTGGTTTCTTTTACTGGAGAATTGTATTTAGAACCCAAAATATGGGCATTGAGGATTTTCTCTGCAATTGGCATCATTTCTAGGCCCTCTCAGGGTACAGAGTTAGCTAATTTTTGTTATTCATTTTGTTTGCTAAAAGTTGGAATCACATAATGTTCACATAATCTTGTGTAAACTTTTTCTGTAGCTAAGTTTTATTTGCTTATTATTAAATATAATGAATTCATATGATTTAAAATTCCAATCTCTTTTCTCAACTACATATATAATTTCCCTTAGAAATATTATGAATATCTTATACCACTCCCAGTGATATTCTGTGCATACATATATGTATTCTTCTCCTAACCCTAACACACTTACATACAGAGGCAGAATACTATATGCATTGTTCTATGCATTTGATTTTTTCCCACCCAACAATATATCTTATAGAGTTTTACAGAACAGTTTATGAACAACTTCCTCAATCATCTTAATGGCTGCACTGATTATCATTGTATGGATATATGTACTATAATTTATTTAAGTAATCTCTACTAATTAATATGTATGTTGCTTCTATTCATTTATTATTACAATCAATACCAAAATATAAAATATTGTACATATGTAATTTCTTATGTGGCTAAAATATATCTGTAAAATAAATTCTTTAGAAACAAAATTGCTTGGTCAAATGGCAGGTATAATTATCATATTGATAAATATTACTTTTTTCCACAAATGTTTAACAATTTATATAATTTCAATGATCTTTGGAGAATTTCTGCTTCTCCACCCTGTCACTAATAAATGAGTGTGTTTTTAAACATTTTCATTTTTGCCAAACTAAAAAAAAAAAAATTGCATCTCAGTATAGTTCTTATTTGCATTTCTTTTTTTTAAATGTTTATTTATTTATTTATTTTGAGAGAGAGAGAGAGAAAGCAAGAGCTGGGGAGGGGCAGAAAGAGATAGAGAGAAAGAGACAGAGAGGGAGAGAGAGAGTTCCAAGTAGGCTTCATGTTATCAGTGCAGAACCCAACACAGGGCTCGATCTCACAAACTGTGAGATCATGACCTGAGCCAAAACCAAAAATTGGATGCTTAACCAACTGAGACATCCAGAGGCCCTTGCATTTCTCTTAATGTAATAAAAATTTTCATATATTTAAAATGCATATGCATATTATCATCCTTAAACATATCTTTTGATCTTCCTCTTGTAGGTTGTTTATATCTTGTTGTTACGAAGTTCTTTACATAACAGGAAAATTATTCCTTGTCTCTAAAAATATTTGCAAATATTTCCCCCAGTTTGTCACTTATGCTTTTGAAGTGCTCATGTTGGGCTTTTCCATGGAGTAACTATATATTTTATATAGACCATTGAATTTTTATGTAATAAATTTAAGACTTCTGAATTTTATGCCATATTTACAAAAGCCTTACCAGTCTAAGATTACTTTAAATTTTTCCCATGATTATTATAGTATTTTCATACCTTTCTTATTGATTTCACAAAATATCATTAAGCTTTGAAGTATATAAACATGGATTTGATGTTAAAATTATTTTAATTTATTCAGTTTTTCATTATAGGATATATTATACTTTGCTTGAAAATAAAAGTACACTTTGCTTGAAAGACATTTAGGCTTTCATTTTTATTTTTATTGGATTTTTGCAATCAATTTTAAAATCATATAGTATCCCCCAAATACCCGCAATGATATTTTCAAGGGGCATGGATAGTATACAAGTTTCCCACTACTAGTATATATACAAACAAATGTATATGTAATCATATTCACTAGAACAAACATATTCATGAGAGTCTACTATGTGCCAGGCACTGTCTAGAAGCACTATACTAAGAAGCATGCTAATACTTTAATTTTTATATGATATAGAATTACATACAGAGATATAGCCCATACCTTTCCTCCTCATCCCCCCAACAGTAAGTAGCTTATGTTTTGTGATTTTTGTGGGGTTTTTTTTTTTTTTTTGAGAGACAGAGAACACATGTGTGTAAGTGGGCTAGGAGCAGAGGGAGAGAGAATCTTAAGCAGGTTCCATCCCCGGTGCAGAGCCCAACATGGGGCTTGATCTCAAGGCCATGAAAACAAGAGTCTGACACTTAACTGACCAAGCCACCCAGGCATCCCTGTTTTTTGAACTTTTAAGAAGAACCAAAATAGGGGCACCTAGGTGGCTCAGTTGGTTAAGCGTCCAACTTCGGCTCAGGTCATGATCTCATGGTTTGTGGGTTCGAGCCCCACGTTGGGCTCTGTGCTGACAACTAGCTCAGAGCCTGGAGCCTGCTTCAGATTCTGTGTCTCCCTCTCTCTCTGACCCTCCCCTGCTCATGCTGTCTCTCTCTCTGAAATAAATAAAACATTTTTTAAAAATTAAAAAAAAAAGAATCAAAATAGCTAAGTTCTTATACTTGGATCTCAGTCAATGAAGGTGTTGTTTAGAAATTTCTGAGAATATATTCATTTCTTGATATGTAAGATGCTATTTCCAGAAGCTGGCTATATAAAAAGTGTCAAACATAGTGTGGCCAATTACTAGGCCAACTTTATAGAGCTGACAAAAGATGATAAATGGATTAAAAATTGCTTCAAGCTAGTAGCACACATATGTAATATGCTGGATCAGGCTGATTAAAGGAAGAGGAGCAAAAGCAAGTTTTTCTTGGTCAGCCTTTGCATCAGGTGCTTTCTTGTTCACAAGTGCATGATACTCTGGATGTGTTTTCATTGACCCATTCACACTGTAATTAAAAACATTGTATCTCCTACATGGCAATGAGAAACAATGAAATCTGGCCATGTGTACCAACATGGATGGACCTCGAGGGTGTTATGCTGAGCGAAATAAGTCAGGCAGAGAAGGACAAATATCATATGTGTGCACGTATAGGAGGATTAGGAGGAACTTAACAGAGGACCAAAGGGGAGAAGAAGGGCGGAAATGGTGGGGGAAAGGGAGAGAGGCAAACCATGAGAGACTCTTGAATGCTGACAAAAACTGAGGACTGGTGGATGTGGGGGGGGGGAGTGGGCATGGAGGAGGACACTTGTGGGGATGAGCACTGGGTGTTATGTGGAAACTAATTTGACAATAAACTACTTGTAAAAAAAAACATTGTATCTCAAAGGATACTATCAAGAAAGTGAAAAGACTACATACAGACTGAGAGAGAATATTTGCAAATTATATGTTTGATAGAGGACTCAAGTCAAGAATACATAAAGACACTGGGGGTGGCTCTGTTGGTTAAGCATCTGATTCTTGGCTTCAGCTCTGGTTATGATCTCTTGGTTCATGAATTCAAGTCCCACATAGAGCTCTGCACTGTCAGTGAATTCTCTCTCTCTCTATCTCTGCTCCTCCTGCTCTCTCTCTCTCTCAAAATAAATAAATAAATACCTTAAAAAAGAATACACAAAGAACATTTACAATTCTACAATAAAAAGACAACCAAATTAAAAATGGGCAAAGTATTTCAAGACATTTCTCCATATAAGATCTACAATGTCCACTAAGCACATGAAAAGGTGCTGAACATTATTATTTGCTGGGAAAAATGTAAATCAAACTCACAATGAGATGTTACTTCACACTCACTAGGATGGCTAAAAATTTCTCTAAATTCAAAAAGATACAATAACAAGCATTGATGAGATATGGCAAACTGGAACTCTCATATATCACCAGTGGAACCATTAAATGTTCCAACCACTTAGGAGAATAGCAGTTCCTCAAAATGTTAAAACTTGATACCATATGACCCCGAAATTCCATTCCTTGGTATGTACCCAAGAAAACTAAAAATGTATGTCGACATAAACACTGGTACACAGTCATAGCTGCAATTCATAGTAGCTAAAAAGTAGAAACAACTCAAATGCTCATAAGCTGATGCACAGATAAGCAAAACTATAGAGGCAAAAGTAGATTCATGATTGCCAGATGCTGGAAGAAGGGAGGAATGAGGAGCATCTGCTAATGGGTATGGTTTTTCTTTTGGCCTTGAAAATTTACTCCTATGCTTCTATCTAAGAGTTAATTTAGTTCTAATTTAGTTTTAGTTCTTACAAGCTTTTTCTTGAGATGGCCATTTAAGCTACATCTTCCTCCCTTTCCCCATCACATTCTATATTGTATCAACAAAGAACTACCTTGGTTTTAAGATCCAGTTTCTGAAAGCAGATTGTATGTTAGTATTTGCATGTGTGTTTAATTGGGTAAAATTTTTACTTTAATCAAAAGCCATAATTAAACTATTAAAATTACAGTCAAAGACCCCTTAAAATATATAAGTATGTATGCATACATCGTCTTGTGCATGTATATATAGGTCTGTTTTTCTGGAGGTCCTTAACTGTTACATTATGCTTTTAGAGAGAAAAGATTTTAAATTATTTTTACTAGGCTTATATTCAACCCACTTAGAAGCAACTGGTTTCCTGACATTGCTTTAACACAATGCTACAGCCATTATTAGTACACATGGATGTTCAAGATTGGCTGGTTGTCCTTGCTTATTCAGGTTTGGCATTCACCTAAAGAATTTATTATGTTTCAGGTACTCAATGTCAGTTCTACTTGTCCAGAAAAATTAGACTTGGATTTGAAAAAGTATGAACTGAATTCAGGGAGAAGAACTTACACTAAAACAACATCTCACTAGACTTCTGTGTAAACCCAGCCAAAGGACTTGAATGAACAGTCGTGTCCTCCATCAGTATATTAAATATAAAACATAAATATATTATATTTAGGAAATTATAGATGGCTAGGGGCTCTCTCTATCTCACAGTTACAGATAACTGTCTTTCTCCTTACCCACCCACATCCATTCCTTTTCAGAGCTGATTGAGCACTGTCAACCCTTGCCTCTCACAGATGTTTAATGAGTGTTTATGTGCCAGCAATCTTTTAAGTACAGTATCATAGTGAAAAATAGAAGTGTCTGCCCTATTGTAAATGGCAGATAATACATAAACATGAGAAAACACATAATGAAAAGTGATACTAAGAAATCAGGATGAGATGGTGTGATGACTAGAAAGCATTATTATATTGCCCTTCCTCATTTTGGAGGTCTTAGTTGGGCACAGGTCCAACATAGACACACTAACACTGACAATATCAATGTCAGTGTAGTTTCTAGGGAAGGCCTCAAGCATTTTCTTTTGCTAAAACACAAATGAATATAGGGATATAACTCTTATATGTGACAACCAGAAAAGGTCTTCCAAATTCAAACTGCACTTATTCAGTTGTTTGTTTGCTTGTTTATCTATGTGTGTGTGTGTGTGTGTGTGTGTGTGTGTGTGTGTGTCTGTCTGTCTGTCTGTTAAAAGCTTTGGCATTAGCAATTTTACATAAAGACTAGCAAGTGTATTAAAATAAATGCTTTGTGGCAGGATTGGTAGATAAAGCCGAAGAATGTTATTTTTTCTTCTCCAAATCAACTATGCAGGATGAACATTTGTTTACTTCAACACCAATCTGCTTTCCTACTAATGGAGTTACAGTGGCTCTCTCCAGTGATTGTGGAGCAGATTGTGAGTATTGAGGGTGTCAAACTCCAACAATAAACCATTGTTTCATTATTTATTTTTCTGGTTCTAAGATTGAACTCTCCATCCAGAGGAAGTAGAACTATCACTGGAATGTAGACTAGCTTCAGACAAAAGAGATTTGCCATTTTGAAGGTTATCCCATCTCCAAATAGCTGCTGGCTTGGGTGAAGCTTCCCATATTAAATGGTACATTATCAGTACACAGTAAACTTGGCACAATTTGTGGGGGCAATAATATATTTTTTGCACAAAGATAGGTAACATGTTTAGTAAGCCTAGGATGCCCACAAGATTTGTGCAAGATGGGTTTACTGGAAGAATCTGGTTATACCTTTCCTTGAAGCTCTTTATGAAGCCAGCATGAGGAGACCAAAGTCTAGGTCTATTTACTTATCTCTTCTTTAGTGTCCTGTTTTTAAGTTAAATGAAAATTTTTCTTGGCTTACTCTGCAATATAAATTTTATCAATCATGGTTATCTGTGTGCCCGATCTTGTAAATGGAATAAATTGTCAGCCATGCTGAGAAAAGAATCATTAAAACAAAAGGTATATTCATACGAAGACGGTGAGCTATGGCTTAAGGATTTCAGCAATTTAGAAATTTGAACAGCTGTTGTTCTTTGCACAAGAATGATTTTCCTCAGATAATTCAACATACCCTTTATTTCTTAATTCTGTAATCATGACAGCAATAATAGATCCAATATCTGGATTTATTATAGTGACTGTCTTTACATAAGATTTATTACTATAAATGATTATTGCAATTGCATTGTGGAATGCTGCCCATGATGTTTACATTTTAAATATCCTGTATTACCTCCTTAGGAAGTCAATTTATTTCTTGAAACTGAATATGATTAACAATAAATGATAATGTTTGAGATAACAATGCAGAGCACAAGCTACTGTGTGAATAGGTAGAGGGTCCAAAATCTACCCTTGACCTCTATCTTGGGTGAGGAAGATTAGGCCACAAAATAAAGTTATAATTGGTCAGGAATAGCAGAGGGATTCTTGAGGGGTGCTGACAGATGCACCATAGACTGAAGTGTTATTTGTTTTACTTCTGGTTGGCACTGTTCACCCAGGAAGAAAGGGACAGCGCTTCAGTAGGAAAAGTAAGATGAACTCGATCACTCTTGTTTGTCTTTTTAATGTTGTTGTTTTTTTTTTTTTCTAGGAGAGAGAGAGAGACAGCGTGAGCAGGGGAGGGTCAGAGAGAGAGGGAGTCACAGACTGAAACAGGCTCCAGGCTCTGAGCTGGCAGTCAGCACAGAGCCCGACGCGGGGCTCGAACCCACGAACCGCGAGATCATGACCTAAGCGAAAGTCGGACGCTTTAACCGACTAAGCCACCCAGGCGCCCCTCTTCTTTGTCTTTTTGATGATATATTCTTCTTGTACACACAAATATCATTTTCTACTCAGCACTATTTTAGCATGTTATAAAAGACTGCATTTGGCCTAAGGAAGTCTGTTGTCCTTAGTGGCCTATTTGTATCCACCCAATAGTATTCATTTATTACACTGTTTTTTGTTTAGTAATCAAATGAACTTGCGTTGCCATTACATACATAATGCAACCACTATGACCTCATTACTGCTATTTTATAGTTTCTTTTTTTAATGTTTATTTATCTTTGAGAGAAAGAGAGAGTGAGAGTGTAAGTGGGGGAGGGAGACAGAAGATCCAGAGCAGGCTCTGTGCTGAGAGCAGTCTGATGCAGGACTCCAACTCACAAACTATGAGATCATGACCTGAGCCTAAGTCAGACACTTAACCAACTGAGCCACCCAGAAGCCACTTATAGATTTATTAAAGAAGTTATGGAAAAATCCAGAAGTAGGTGCAACAGGAGGGAGTGGCAGGGAGTTGGAGATTGAGACAGCATCATGTTCTACATTGCTTACTTATTAGATTTCTGGTATTAATGCCCAGGTGGGAATCCTCATGCTAAGGAATGGAAGAAATTTATTCCTGACAGAATGCTTTTATGAATTACAAAGTATTCTTTTACATAAGAATTTAAAAAATAAAATTGTTTTCCCAGTACATCAGTTATTTATTTTTATTTATTTTTATAGGTATTTTTAATTGAGGGAAAATTTACCTGCAACGAAATGCACAGAACTAAGGTGTGTAAGTCAGTGAGTTTTGACAAATCTGTACACTCAAGCAACTGGCATCGTCATAAAAATTTAGAACATTTTCATCACTCCAGAAAGATCCTTCATGCCCATTTTAGTCAACTCTTCTCCCCATAGCCACCCATGTTTCTAATTTTTATTACCATATACTAGTTTATTTTGTTCTTGAACCTTATATAAATGGAATCATAGAGTATGTACTCTTCTCTGCCTTCTTTCACTCAATATAATATTTCTGAGATGCATCCATTTGCAAGATATATCTATAACTTATGTTTATTGCTAATTATTTTTCCATTATATGAATATACCAAGTTTGATTATCCTTATCCCAATGGGAAACATCTTGTGATTTTAATTTTTGGGCTATTATGAATAAAGCACTTATAAATCTTCATGTACAAGTTACTTTTGTACATACGTATTTTTATTTCTCAGGTATCTAGAATCTCATATCTAAAATTTCCAGTAAGCAAGTCACAACTTGAATGAGAGAAGACAATCGACAGTCACTAACATCAAGAATCAGATGTGGGATTATCTAATATGGATTTTGAAGCAGCCATCATATTGAAATGGTACATAAATCAGTTTAAAAAATTATCTTGCTCAAATGAAAAAAACCAAAAATCTCAGAAAATAAATAGAATTCATAAAAAAGAAAAATGGAAATTACAGACCTGAAAATTACCATAATGAAAATAAAACATCACTGGATGGGTTCCATAGTAGAGTAGAGATGACCTGCAAGAAACCATTCAACCACACAGAGTTAATATAGCCCAGATCTTAGGAGCTGGGGTTTGCTCTTTACTGATTCTTATAATTGCTTCCCCACGCAAAGCTTCACTTTCTCAAAGGCCATGAGGTGTTAGAATTTAATTAATCTGCATCTCAGCTGCATTTAGTGTCCTGAAATTGGCAAAGTATTTGGTCAGAAAATTCTAACTCCAGGAGGACGCAAGATGGCAGAGAAGTAGGGAGCTCTGTACATTTCGCCTGCACCCATCTCTGAAACAGAGAAGGCCTGAAGTCGTAGGACACTGAGCCGCAGGAATTTGGGAAGAGAAGGAGACAGGGTACACTGGGAAGGAAACCTCATAAGTGCGTGAGTGTGAACTGGGGAAGATAAAAGCAGGACAGACCCAGAGATACGGAGGGAGGGGAGGAAACCTGGCTTGTGTGCAGCTGCTGTGAGTGATAAACCGGCGAGTGGTGGTGAGCTGCCGCGAGTCCAGGGGAAAGGAAAGAAAAGCTGAGATTGCTCATAGAACCGTCCCTGGAGAAGAGAAAAGCTGTCTTTCAGCTTGGAAAGACAGTGTTTTTTAGCTATGGCTGGGGTGTTGACTTTAAACTAGGTGCCCTGGTCCCAGAAGGCACCAGGAAAACTGAACTGCCGTGTGCCCGTCACCATCCATGGCGGCAGCAGCCCAGTGAACCGGCGGCAACGCCTGCGGAGGTGAAACAGGCGCTGGGTGAAGCGGCAGCGGCGCGCGCAACAGGGGCCTGCTGAGGCGGCGGCGGCGGCGGCGACCCGGTGAAGCGGTGCCGGCGCCCAGTAAAGCGACAGCTGCACGAGATAGCGGTCTGCTGAAGCGGCGGCAGCGCACTGCAGCAACACGGACTCTATGGACCTGAAGTTGCTACGTTCCCCCAAAGCACTCGGGTGGTATCCATGCTTGACCCGGCAGATCTGAGGCTGCGACACTTCTCCCACCCCGCACTCAACCCCCAGGCAACTGGAAAGCAGCTTCCTATGGGACTGTTTCCAGCGATATAAACAAAGCCCGTGGACTGGGACCTGGAAACAGGCGGGGTGTGGGGCATAGAACTCAGCCCACCTTGGCTACATCCTCAGCCACTACATCGGATTGAAAAAGTGATTTGCAACGCTTGGTTGAGAAGGGACTGGGGTGACGCCATTCTTCTCCCCACAACCACCAAAGAAGGGTCTCAAGGAGGCCAGTAGACACAGTGGAGACAAGACCTGCCTACACCAAACCACGCCCATCCCCTCCAGAGAGCTGTTTTGTTGTTGTTGTAGCTGTTTTTACCTGAGCCTGGGTTTGCGTGTTTATTGGTTTTGTCTGTGTGTTTGTGTACCTGTGTTCCCTCTGTGGTTGTCTGTTTTCTACTTCTAGGGCTGCCTCAAGATACAAGCCAAACTACACATGGTGGAGAGTCCCAAATACCACTACCAACCAGTAGGGAAACAAAATAACCAAACGCTCCACAAGAGAAACCAAGAGACTCCATCCAAAGAACACTTCCTGAACAGACAGGCCCTGAACAGTCAAAAGAGCCCTCTCTAATACAGCAGAACTCACAGGGGCCGTGTGTACAACAAGCTTTTAAAATTTACAAGAGATAGGGGCGCCTGGGTGGCTTAGTCATTTAAGTGTCCGACTTTTGCTTGGGTCATGATCTCACGGTTCGTGGGTTTGAGCCCCGCGTCGGGCTCTGTGCTGACTGCCAGCTCAGGGCCTGGAGCCTGTTTCAGTCTGTGACTCCCTCTCTCTATGACCCTCCCCTGCTCACGCTGCGTCTCTCTCTCCCTCCTAGAAATAAATAAAAACATTTAAAATAGAAAAAAAATAAAATAAAATTAACAAGAGATAGAAAGCTAACCAAAATGACGAAACAGAAGAACACTCCTCCAAAGAAACTCCAGGAAGAAATGACAGCTAGAGAAACAATGTTTCTCAAAACAGATGTAAGCAACATAACTGAACAAGAATTTAGAACAATAATCATAAAATTAATCACCGGGCTTTAAAAAAGCATGGAGGACATCAGAGAAACTACGGCTACAAACAATATGGAGCTTAAAAATAGTTATGGTGAATTAAAAAATGGGATAAATGAGATACATAATAAACTGGAGGCGTCCAGGCACAGACAGAAGAGGTAGAATGGAGAATAAGTGATTTAGAAGACAATATTATAGAAAAAGAAGAAACTGAGAAAAAGGAGATAAACTGATCCAGGAACATGAAAGAAGAGTTTGAGAGCTCAGCGATACAATCAAATGGAACGATATCCGTATCATAGGAATCCCAGAAGAGGAAGAGAGAGGGAAAGGTGCTGAAGGAATCCTGGAACAAATTATAGCAGAAAACTTCCCCAACCTGGAGAGGAAGTAGAAGTTGAAATTAAGGAGGCACAGAGAACTCCCCTCAGATGTAACTTGAATCGATCATCTGCATGACATATCATAGTAAAACTGGCAAAATACAAGGACAAAGAGAATTTTGAAAGCAGCTAGGGAGAAAAGGGCTCTAACATACCAAGGGAAACCTATCAGTAGTGACAGACCTATCTAATGAAACTTGGCAGGCCAGAAAGGAATGGCAGAAAATCTTCAATGTGATGAATGGAAAAAATATGCAGCCAAGAAGCCTCTATCCAGCAAGCCTGTCACTCAGAATAGAAGGAGAAAAAAAAGTCTTTCCAAATAAATAAAAATTGAAAGAATTTGACACCACTAAACCAGCCCTAGAAGAAATCCTGAGGGGGACTCTCTGAGGGAAGTGTTGCAAGGAATGCAAGATACCAGAGACATCACCACGAGCATGAATCCCACAAAGGACACATTGAGTCTAAACCCACATATTTCAATAATAACACTGAATGTAAATGGGCTGAATGCTCCGATCAAAAGACATAGGGTAGCAGAATGGATAAAAAGCCAAAATCCTCTATTTGCTGTCTACAATAGAAACACATTTTAGACTGGATGATACCTTCAGATTAAAAGCAAGGGGATGGAGAAATATCTACCATGCTAACGGAAGTAAAAAAAAAGCTGGAGTAGCTATACTTATATCAGACAAACTGGACTTTAAATTAAAGACAATAACAAGGGATGAAGAAGGGCATTATATAATAATTACAGGGTCTATCGGTAAGGAAGAACTAACAATTATAAATGTCTACACACTGAATATGGAAGCACCTAAATATTAAAACAATTAATCACAAACAGAAACAATCTTATGGATAAGAATGTGCTAATAGTAGGGGACTTTAATACTCTACTTACAGCAATGGTTAGATTAACCTGACAGAAAATCACTAAAGAAACAATGGACTTGAATGACACATTGGACCAGATGGATCTGACAGATATATTCAGAACTCTACATCCTGAGGCCAGGGAATTCACTTTCTGCTCATGTGCGCATGGCACATTCTCCAAGATAGATCACATATTGGGACATAAAGCAGCCTTCAATAAATATAAAAGAATTGAGATCATACCATGCACGCTGCCAGATCATAATGCTTTGAAACTTGAAATCAATCACAGGAAGAAGTGTGGAAAACCTCCAAATACATGGAGGTTAAAGAACGCCCTACTAAAGAATGAATGAGCCAATCAGGCAATTAGAGAAGAAATTAAAAAATATGTGGAAACAAATGAAAATGAAAAGACAACAATCCAAACTCTATGGGATGCAGCAAAGGCAGTCCTAAGAGGAAAGTACATTGTGCTCCAGGCCTATTTCAAGAAATTAGAAAAAGCTCAAGTGCAAAACCTAACAGCTCACCTAAAGGAACTAGAGGCAGAGCAACAAGAGCAACCCAAACCCAGTAGAAGAAGAGAAATAGTAAAAATCAGAGCAGAAATAAACAACACATAGACCAAAGAAACAATTGAACAGATTAATGAGACCAAGAGTTGGTTTTTTGAAAAAATAAACAAAATTGACAAACCTCTAGCCAGGCTTCTCAAAAAGAAAAGGGAGAGCACCCAAATAGACAAAATCATGAATGAAAATGGACTTATTACAACCAACGCCTCAGAAATACAGGCAATTGTCAGGGAATACTATGACAAATTATATGCCAACAAATTGGACAACTTAGAAGAAGGGACAAATTCCTAAACACACACTCACTACTAAAACTCACATGGGAAGAGACAGAAAATCTGAGCAGACCCATAATGAGTGAAGAAATCGAATCAGTTACCAAAAATCTCCCAACAAATAAGAGCCCTGGACCTGATGGCTTCCCTGGGGAATTCTACCAGATGTTTAAAACAGAATTAATATCAATTGTTCTCAAGCTTTTCCAAAAAAATAGAAATCGAAGGAAAACTCCTGGACTCATTTTATGAAGCCAGCATCACTCTGATTCCCAGGCCAGACAGAGATCCAGCAAAAAAAGAAAACTACAGGCCAATATCCTTGATGAATACAGATGCAAAAATCCTCAACAAGATTCCAGCATTCTTCTCAAAACTAGAACAAACTATCCTAAAATTTGTATGGAACCACAAAAGACCCCGAATAGCCAAAGTAATATGGAAGAATAAAACCAAAATGGGAGGTATCACCATCCCAGACTTTAGCCTCTACTACAAAGCTGTCATCATCAAGACAGTATGGTATTGGCACAAAAACAGACACATAGACCAATGGAACAGAATTGAGAACTCAGAAGTGGACCCAAAAGTATACAGTCAACTAATCTTTGACAAAGCAGGAAAGAGTATCCAATGGAAAAAAGACAGCCTCTTTAACAGATGGTGCTATGAGAGCTGGACAGCAACATGCAGAAGAATGAAACTAGATCATTTTCTCACACCATGCACAAAAATAAACTCAAAATGGATAAAGGACCTGAGCGTGAGGCAAGAAACCATCAAAACCCTAGAGGAGAAAGCAGGAAACAACCTCCTTGACCTCCACTGCAGCAATTTCTTACTTGCCACATCCCCAAAAGCAAAAGAATCAAGAGCAAAAATTAATGATTGGGACCTCATCAAGATTAAAAGCTTCTGCAAGGCAAAGGAGACAATCCACAAAACTAATAGACAACCGATGGAATGGGAAAAGATAGTTGCAAATGACATAACAGGTAAAGGGTTAATATCCAAATTCTATAAGGAACTCACCAAACTCCACACCTGAAAAACAAACAACCCAGTGAAGAAATGGGCAGAAGACATGAACAGACACTTCTCCAAAGAGGACATCCAGATGGCCAACAGACACATGAAACGATGCTCAGCATCCCTCCTCATCAGGGAAATACAAATCAAAACCACACTTAGATACCACCTCACACCAGCCAGAGTGGCTAAAATGAGCAAATCAGAGAACTCTAGATGCTGGCGAGGATGTGGAGAAACGGGCACCCTCCTACACTGTTGGTGGGAATGTAAACTGGTACAGCCCCTCTGGAAAACAGTGTGGAGGTTCCTCAGGAAATTAACAGTATAACTCCCCTAGGACCCAGCAATAGCACTGCTAGGAATTTACCCAAGGGATACAGGAAGCTGATTCATAGGAGCACATGTACCCAATGTTCATAGCAGCACTCTCCACAATAGCCAAAACATGGAAAGAGCCTAAGTGTCTGTCAATAAATGAATGGGTCAAGAAGATGTGGTTTATCTATACCATGGAATACTACCTGGCAATGAGAACGAATGGAATCTGGCCATGTGTAGCAACATGGATGGACCTTGAGGGTGTTATGCTGAGCAAAATAAGTCAGGCAGAGAAGGACAAATATCATATGTTTACACGTATAGGAGGATTAGGAGGAACTTTACAGAGGACCATGGGGGAGAAGAAGGGGGGAAATAGGGGGGAGAGGGAGAGAGGCAAACCATGATAGACTCTTGAATGCTGACAAAAACTGAGGACTGATGGATGGGGGTGGGGATGGGCATGGAGGAGGGTACTTTTGGGAAAGAACACTGGGTGTTATATGGAAACCAACTTGACAATAAACTAGTTTTATATATAAATAAATAAATAAATAAATAAATAAATAAATAAATAAAATTTAAAAAAGAGAAAATTCTAACTCCAGTTATCTATTATTTTCTCCCAGTTTTTTCTTGAAGAAAGCCTGTTTCTGATTCAAGATATATGATCTTCGAGAAGTCACTTTGAGTTAGAATCTCCTTTAAAGTTTAAAGAAATTAGTACAAATCGTAGATAGGGATTCTCTCATTCCAATACTCAAGCAAAACGTTATGTGTGGAGAGAGGAACTTTGTATTCTTTATTATATGAAAAACCTCTGGCACCAGAACATACACAGCACCTATAAGCTTGCCAACTTCATATGGTGGTAGGTATGAGACTGCTAGTTTGGGGGAAATATGCCTACTTCAGGTGACTGTATCTGGCATTGAGTGGTGATGAATGTTTGATAGGACTTGTGATTATAATAGGATGCTTGCTTGCTTGCTCTCCTTTCTTTTGGAGAGTAGACATTACTTTATTCATTTATTTTTTTGTTTGTTTAATTTATTTTGAGACAGAGAGAGAGAAAGCATGGTTGGGGGAGAAGGGAGGGGGGAGAGAAGGGGAGGGGGCAGAGAGAGAGAGAGAGAGAGAGAATCCCAAGTAGGTTCCTTACTGTCAGTACAGAGCCCAAAGCAGGGCTCAAACCACCCTCCACCCCAAATATGAGATCATGACCTGAGCTGAAATCAAGAGTTACAAGCTTAACTGACTGAGCCACCTAGGCAACCCAAGAGTAGACATTAAATTTTAGATGTTGTGTTAGAGACTCATTCCTGAAGCTATCTTCCATGCAGAACTATTCCCCAGAAAAGTTTAGTTTGTTTAGAAATTTTACGTCAGAGAGTGTTCCAAACAGAGTTTTTTTTCTTCTAATGACAGATTTTACCAACCAGAACAGGGTTTTGACTTTACCTGAATCTCTAGCTGATATATGGCTTTAAAGAATGTGTATTTTTAGTGCCTCAATTGAGGATGCTTTATTGTTCCTTGTAGCAGAAACTTTACAGTGTCTATCTAAACTCCATAAGATGGAATTTGATGTGGGTACTTAGATACTTCTTATGATGTTTTATTTCCTTTGGAGATTTGAAAAGGAACTGACTTTTGAAAAATACTGTTGTGAAGGAGGGAAATGGAAATCATGTGAAAGTGGCCTTATTCTAAAGCTTAATTTTTGTTTCTTTATTCTAAAGATTACTTTTTCCTAAATGATTATTTTTATTATAGTTCTAAAACATCATAGGTAATTAAACATGCCAATTTAAGTAAATAGAAACCAATTAATCATATGAGTCTACTTTTTCTATTTTATTGATATATTTGTCTATTCTAATGTCAATACTACTATCTACATTACTGCAGCCTTATAGTAAGTGTAGAAATTATATATATTATGAATTTCCATATATATTTAATGTTTATTCATTTATTGTAAGAGAAAGAGAGAGAGTGTCGGTGGGGTTGGGACAGAGAGATGGAGAGAAAGAGAGAATCCTAGGCAGGCTCCATGCTGTCAGCACAGAGCCTGACCCAGGGCTTGATCCAATGAACCATGAGATCATGACCTGAGCTGAAATCAAGAGTCAGATGCTTAACCACCTGAGCTACTCAGGTGCCTCTAATTCCATATATATATCTTAGAATGAACTTGTCAATTTGTTTAAAAAATGTACTGAAGGGACGCCTGGGTGGCTTAGTCGGTTAAGCGTCCGACTTTCGTTTAGGTCAGGATCTCGCGATTCGTGGGTTCGAGCCCGGCGTCAGGTTCTGTGCTGACTGTCAGTTCAGAGCCTGGAGCCTGCTTCAGAGTCTGTGTCTCCCTCTCTCTCTGACCCTCTCCTGCTCATGCTGTCTCTCTCTCTCTCTCTCCTAGAAATAAATAAAAATATTTACAAAAAAAAATGTATTGAAATTTTGTTTGGGGTGCATTTTATTTTGAAATAATATATTTTTAACAATATCACATCCTTCATTTCATGAGCATGGTAAATTTATATATATTTTATATATTTATGTAAATACACTTTTGTCATTAAATTTCTCTCAGAATTTTTGTGGTTCCAGTGAATAGGTATTGCGTATCTTTTGTTAGGATTAGCATTCATTTCATGTTTTTAGATGCTACTATAAATGACATTGATTTTTAAAATTTTAAATGCTAATTGTTTCAAATGAAGAAATACATTCAGTTTTTATTGATTATTATTTTATCCCTTGACTTCTTAAAGTTGACTTATACTAGTAGGCTTTTGATGTCTATTACAATTTTCTGTGTAACTGATCATGACATCTGGTAAAAGGATAATTTTATTCTCCTTCCCAATCTTTATGACTTTTTATTTTATTTCTCTTAATAGAATGGCTAGGATATCAGTGTACTAGAAGATATCCTAAGATCATGATCTTAGAAGGAAAACATTCAATATTTTATATTAAGTAAATTATAGATGTTTTTCAGATACTGCACTGTTCTTGAATTTACATTTGGCTATTTTATATTGTTTCTATTTCTAATGTGATATACCCTATCTGTTCACTCATTATGTTCTTTTTTTTAAATATTTGGATATAAAAGATACTACAAAGTTATTTTCTGCTAATTACAACTACTGGAATCATAAGATCACTTTCTACTGGCTGATGTTCTTCACATTCTCCCCACCTTTTTTTTTGTATGTCTACTAATCTTTTATTATATACTGGGTGTTAGAAATAATATGTTGATGTGAATTTAGATTATGTTGACTTATTTAAATAGGTAATAGATTTTCTGGTAGGGAAATAAATTAGTAATGGGTCCTCTTGGTCTGGTATGCTTGGATTTATTCCTCATTATGGCAAGTCTGTTTCAGTAGTATTCTTAGCTTTAAGGACATTTTTCTAACATACATTTTTTTGTTAAATTAAGCACTTATTTTCAAAGAATGGCCTTTCTTTAGTCTCAGATGAAAGCCTGAGGTTCTCAGTGAGGTTATTTTGCTATGACTGAACAGTAACTTCAATGCATCTCAGAACCTACAATCTCTGATAGCCCCATTTAGACCACAGACTCACAGGGAGTTTTCTGATAGGTCCCATGCAGCCTAACGATGTGCACAGGCAGCCTAGCCACTGGCCAAGGATGTTTCAAAGCTCACTCATTTTGTCCTCTTTGCAACCCCCATGCAAATCCCTCTCCATATGGCTTCAAGCTCTACCAATTTCAGTTATTTTCATCTTTTTATCTGGAATAAGATACAGGGTTTCAATTGGACTTGACTCCCTGAATCACAGTTTGGAAAGTTACCTCATACAGAAGAAGAAGATAAACCTGGGATTGACTTCATATGTTTCTCTTCTCTCAAAGACAACTATCCTACCATATCTATTGTCCCATGCTTAAAAATCACTGCCTCGTGTATTTTATCCAATTTTATAGTTGTTTGTGGGAGAAGGATAACAACTGCCAGTTACTCCATCATGGGTAGAAGCAGAATCCCTTTTAATTCCTCTGTTAATTTATTTTTACAGGGTTATATAAGGAAAAGTAAAGAGGAGAGAATAAAATGTATAGTATTGAAGCCTCATGCATTTAAACAAAAAACAATTAATTATAGTATGAATCACAGCAGCATTACATCATTGTTATGTCTTAATAAAGACAGACATTACCCACAGGAATGCTCCAGACTTTTTATCTCTGAGATGTTCCATCTAAGAATCAATATCTCTGAAAATTAATGAGTAGCCCTAGAACTAAAGAAAATTAACCAATGGGCCTCCTTCAGCAAAGCTCTCAAGTGGGCTACAATATGATATAAATGTTAAAATGATGTAAAAATATTACAAATAAACATTTTTTCTTCCATAAAACTAATGATCCTTTAGCAGGGTGGGCTGTAAGATATAAAAAAGGAAGAGACAGCAGAGAATGCATAATACAACGTAAGTGATTAGATACTTCTGGAGTTCTTATTTAAAAAAAAAAAAGAGGAAAAAAGAAAAAACAGACAAAGAAAGGGAAAAGACAAAAGCAAAGTAAAAAGGAAAGAGAGGAAAACCAGAAGAGAGAGGAAAGAAAGGGAGAGATTTTTACAGGTCATCTATTTAACTAGGATTTTGACCCCTCTTTAAAATAATCAATTCTTACTCATATTGTTCCTAAAATTTGGTTACTTTTTATTTCCCATAACTAGCTTGGATTTTTGCCTTGCCCATTAATCTTAGCTCCATAAGTGAAATCTATTGATTCTATTAACCTGCCACATTGGCTACATTTTGCAAATATGGTGCTTTCAAAAGTCTGCCTTCCCAGGAGAACTTGTGACATATCAAAACTGTCCCAAGAGATTTGGATGCTAGTTTATTTTATAGTGACATTTAGCCATTCTGACAAGTGCTTAATTATTGTATGTTCCTCCATAAAGGTTGTCTCTGACAATATGTGTAAATCAAATAAATTAAAGCACTATAAGTTATTAGTTTTCCATTCTGGTTGACATCTGTGATATTCGTTAATAAATAATTTAGTACATTTATAGACAATGATAAACAGAGCATCATCACTGCTGGGATTATTTTCTCCCAAAGGATATACTAGACAGCTGCTTACCCCTAATAATGTTAAATCTAAGAACTTACACTTTGTCCTACTATTATAATAGTTTGAATATACCATATTAGTTTATATTCTGCACATGCAAAATATATTGCTATGTAGTGTGGCACAGAGAAAGGACCATTATTGCCATAAAGAGCCACATATTTAAGTCTAAATCTCTCTTGTGCCTTGTAAATTCTTTCTCCTATCTAGATCTATTTCCTCATCGATAAAGCCAAAGTTAAATTGAACTAGATAAATTCTAAATGTCTTTCTAATCCCAGAATCCTAAAATTTTGTGTTTTATTAAATCTTTACTGGGAATCTAATGGATAGTTATTTTCTTATCTCATTAACACTAAGTCTTTCCTATACCCCATGTGTCCCCCATACCTTGAGTATCTGACTCAACTCTATTTTTTAAAGTTTATTTGAGAGAGAGAGAGCATGCACGCATGAGCAGGGGAAGGGCAGAGACAGAGAGAGAGGGAGAGAGAGAGAATTCTAAGCAGACTCCAACTCAGTGCCAGCCCAACACTGCGCTCAATCCCATGACCCCTCGATCATGACCTGAATCAGAATCAAGAGTCCAGTGCTTAACCGACTAAGCCACCCAGTTGCCCATGATTCAACTCTGTTAATTGTAAGATGAGATTGCAGTTATTTGAAGTATATGTAATTTTTAGCATAGAAAATAAAGTCAAGTTGATTCTTCTACTATTTAAAAGTGAACTAACTTCCTCCCCAAGAAAACACCAAATAGTAGATGATGCCGGTGCTGTGTGTGATCCTGGAGGCCCTGGAATAGGAAGCCCTCATGGGTTTGGCAGCAGTATCTCAGGCTGGAGTCCTGACCATGGCTGGACCAGGCTGAGGCCATGAAGATCTCTGAGGCGAGGTTCAAGACAAGTGGATCCCTGTCACCAAGCTGGGTTGCCTAGTCAAAGACATGAAGAACAAATCCCTGGAGGAGATCTTTCTCTTCTTCCTGCCCATCAAGGAATCTGTGATCACTGACTTTTTGTTAGGGGCATCCCTCAAGGATGAGGCTTTGAAGATTATGCCTGTGTAAAAGCAGACCAGGTTCAAGGTGTTTGTTGCCATCTGAAATTACAATGGACACATCAGTCTGGATGTTGAGTGCTCCAAGGAGGTGACCACTGACATCATCCCGGCCAAGCTTTCCATCATCCCCCTGCGGTGAGGCTACTGGGGGAACAAGATCAGCAAGTCCCACACTGTCACATTCAAGGTGACCAGAGCTGTGGCTCTGTGCTGATGTGCCTCATCCCTGCCTCCAGAGGTACTGGTGTTATCTCAACCCCTTTGCCCAAGAAGCTACTGGTGATGGCTGGTGCGATGATTGCTATATCTCGGGCAGGGGCTGCACTGCTACCTAAGGCCACTTTTGATGCCATTTCCTAGACTTACTGCTATCTCACCTATGACCTCTGGAAAGAGACAGTGTTCACCAAGTTTCCCTGTCAGGAACTCACTTATCATTTTATAAAGAGCCACATCAGAGTCTCCATGCAGAGGACTCAGCTGTGACCACCACATGGTTTTATACAAGAAAAATAAAGTGAATTAAAGTTTGTTAAAACAAAACAAAAGAAAATAATAAAAGTGAACTAAACCTCAGTTTGTTATTGAATATGGTGGTTTTCCTAGGGGCCTCAAATACAATGAGACAGCTAGGTGAGTATCAAGAGAAAAGTGAGGAAGCCAGGTGAGGGCAGAACTCTCCTTTTATTTCACTCATCTTATGAACATATAGTGAAGGACCTGCAATGTGCTAAGCACTGTGCTCAGATGCTATGCAAGTAAGTGAGGATACAGAGAAGATTAAGACAGCTCTTGCTCTCAGAAAGCCCAGACCTAGCAGTGGAGACAGAGTTAAAATAGTTATACACTATAATGTGATTTGAGCAGGATTTAACTTTTAAGAGCACTTATATCAGACCTTTCTAAGAGACTTTACAAGTATTATCTTATCAATTATCAAAAGAGATCCATAAAATAGATATCATATCCACTTTTAACAGATGAAGAAACAAGCACAAAGAGGTTAGTCAAAACTATTCTCTTCATGAGCCCTCATGGTCCTCTGAATTGCTTCTCTGCATCTTTCTCAACTTTTCTCTGGCTAACAATTCTTTGGTTCTATTTCTATGTCATATTCCAGAGAAAGAGAATCTGATTGGACAATGTTAGCAGCATCATATATTTTGGAAAAAGTCTTCCTCTTAGTCACCTTACCTCACTTATATTTGGATTTTGTCAAATTATAGATTAGTGACTCTTTTTCCAGGTGCCTTTTTCCTGAAGGAATTGTGTATGACAAGGAAGAGAGCAATGTGGCAGAGAAAATGACTGCTCTCTTGAGCAAGAGGAAGTTTCCATGGAAAACTGTTGTGTGCAACAGGCTTCATGACTGGCTTACTCAGTTCAAAAGATATGGATGAGTTTTCAAATAATAGAATATATCAACTGTGGGGTATGCTTTAAGACTGATCATATAAATAAATGCTATGTAGTACCATTAAAAAAGAAACTTTAAAAAGCAAAGCAATTAGCTTTTTGGAGAATCTAAATGTAAATACATACCCAAAGGAATTTTATTTAATAATGATTTTACCAGAAATATTTCAGATATAAATTAATGTTTTGTATTCAAATTGTGATATGTATGAGTTTCTTTTAGAAATACTCATGTTTATGTTCTTATATTTTTGTTCATTATATCTCTAGTACTTCTGGTTCTAAGGCAAATTGTAATATTTGAGATACAATGTCATGTTTAATTTGATCCTTTGGGGAATAAAGGCCCTAGATACAGGTAAATGCAAATTATATCCAGAACTCAATATAATTTGCATGAGAACCTAGTCCTTATCATTTGATCAATGCTTCAGTCCTCTGAGGGTGCACCTTCAGAGTAAAGATTCTCAAGGATAATATAGTTTTGCCCTCCTTTTCAATTAATTGCTTTTCTACATTACCTTCAATGATCTTTCCTAATACTCTTCAAATGTATGGCTCTACATTCCTAGCATTTATATGTTTTATTATTTTGACATGTAGATGTTGGAGTTAGGGAAGACATAGAGATTTGGAACATTTTACTGATTCTGAGAAGTTTGAGAAAATATATTATTGGGATGCTACTAATTATATAATGTCAAAATAGGAAGTATAATGTCACTCTTCAACTCTCTAGGAAATGGAGGTGGGGGGAGAAAATTTGAGAGAAGGGGGTATATATCTGCTTCAAGGCAGAATGGTGTATTTCAACTTGCTGTGCCCTTGTAAGTAGGTTGGTTGATAGCTCAATACAGTTATCATAAAACTCAATCCATAGACACATTTCTGCTCAGTTAATAAACCAAAGTGGCAGAGTGTAGAAAAGTGCACCTTCTTTAAATAATGGATATGAGGACCAAGAACTGGAATTACTGAATATACTACATACTCCACAAGTGGGACTATTCTAAGAATATATGAATAGAAGAGAAACAAAGCACTAATGATTTGATATCTCTACTCAGAACATTATAATAGTATCCCCTTCACTATTTCATATTTTTCCAACAAGTTGAAGTAATCCTAACAAGACAAATCTCCACTATGAATTGTGTCTCAAATACCTCATATCCCTCCCCATTCCTACTCCCCTCAAAAGAAAATATATCTGTCCCTATCCTCTTATATCCATTAGTAGAATAATACTTTTCTTTGAATGGTTTCACAATTTCTTTAATCCAAATTACTTTTTAATATGATTATCTATGGGAAATCTATTATGATTGTAGAGTATAAAAATATTTATTTTCTTTAAATATCACATCCTTGTTTGTTAAATCACCTATTACAATACAAGAACACACTACACAAAGTAATTATTTATTGTTAGAAGAGTAATTACTTAGGACTATTGTTTCTCAACTATTTTACACTTTCAACATCCTTAAGTTATCCGAAAGATTAAACTTTGAATTTAGAGACATATGTTTGGATTCACAATTATGTCAGTTGACTTTCTCATGAATTACTTACTGGCACACAAAGAAAACTATAGAAAGCTTATGAAAGAAATTGAAGAAGACACAAATAAGTGAAAAAACATTCCATGCCCATGGATTGGAAGAACAAATAATGTTAAAATGTCTATACTACCCAAAGCAATATACACATGCAATGCAATCCTTATCAAAATAACACCAACATTCTTTACAGAGCTAGAACAAACAATTCTAAAATTTGTATGAAAACAGAAAAGACCCCAAATAGCCAATGTAATGTTGAAAAAGAAAACCAAAGCTGGAGGCATCATACTTCTGAACTGAAGCTGTATTACAGGGCTGTAATCAAGACAGTATGATTCTGGCACAACACAGACACACAGATCATTGAGACAGAATAGAGAACCCATAAATGGACCCACAATTGTATGGCCAACTAATCTTTGACAAAGCAGGAAAGAATATATAATGGAGAAAAGACAGTCGCTTCATCAAATAGTGTTGGGAAAACTGGACAGCGACTTGCAGAAGAATGAACCTGGACCACTCTTGTATACCATATACAAAAATAAATTCAAAATGGGTGAAAGACCTAAATGTAAGACAGGAAATCATTAAAATACTGTAGGAGAAAACAGGAAGCAACCTCTTTGACCTTGGTCACAGTAATTTCTTATAAACTACGTCTTCATATCTAGGCAAGGGAAACGAGCAAATATGAACTTCTGCACAGTGAAGGAAGTAATTGTCAAAACTAAAAGACTACTAATGGAATGGGAGAAGATATTTGCAAGTGACATACTGGATAAAGGGTTAGTATCCAAAATCTAAAAAGAACTTGTCAAACTCAACCCCCCCAAAACAAATAATCCAGTGAAGAAACAGGCAGAAGACATGAAGAGACACTCTTCCAAAGAAGATATCCAGATGGCTAACAGACGCATGAAAAGATACTCAACATCACTCATTAGCAGAGAAATACAGATCAAAACCACAATGAGATCCCACCTCACACCTGTCAGAATGGCTAAAAAACAAATCAGGAAACAACAGATGTTGGGAAGGATGTGGGAAAAGGGGAAAGCTTTTGCACTATTGGTGGGAATGCAAACTGGTGCAGCCACTCTGGAAAACAATAGGGAGGTTCCTCAGAAAGTTAAAAGCAGGATTGCCCTATGACCCAGCAACTGCACTACTAGGTATTTACTTATCCACAGGAGAATACAAAAATGCTGATTTGAAGAGGCACATGCACCCTAATGTTTATAGCAGCACCATCAACAAAAGCCAAATTATAGAAAGAGCCCAATTGTCCATCGGCTGATGAATGGATAAAGAAGATGACACATATATATCATGGAATATTGCTCAGTGATCAAGAAGAATGAAATCTTGCCATTTGCAATAACATGGATGGAACTAAACAAAATAAGTAAGAGAAAGACAAATGTCATATGATTTCACTCATATGTGAAATTTAAGAAAAAACAGATGAACACAGGGGAAGGGAAGGAAAAATAAGATAAAAACAGAAAGGGATGGAAACCATAAGAGACTCTTAAATAGAGAGAACAACTGAGGGTTGATGGAGGAGTTGGGGGTGGGGGGATGGGCTAAATGGGTGATAGGCATTAAGGAGGGCACCTGTTGACATGAGCACTGAATGTTATATTTAAGTAGTGAATCACTGGGATCTACACCTGAAGCAAATACTACACTGTATATTAACTTGAATTTAAATAACTAAATTTAAAAAAGAAGAAATTACTGACAATCACTTTCCATCGTGAGTCTGAATTAATATGAAAACTTACATCGAAATATTGCTGGTAATTTGTCCTTGTTCGTAGGAACTATAGAAAAGCCTCCAGGATTTCAGATTGGTCCAAGAGATGTGAAATTCAATGTTTAGCTGTCAAGCAGATAGTGTTAATATATGAAGCTGGCTTTGTGAATGAATGTTGGATGCTAGAAAACTGTAAGTTACGGCCCATTGCAAGAAGACAGCCACTCCACAGATGCTCCTAAGAAATGGTGTCATATCATGCAGAAATGCTGTCCCACCATTGTCAGACCTGGTTTCTCAGGAGAAGCCCTAAATTTCAATTTCAGGGGGAAATTCCTATTTTTTAAACCTAAATTTAATTTTCAAAACTCAGGCTATTTGAGATGTTCAGTTTAATGACATCAGACTTGATACCCAATGTGTCCATCTCATAATTGCAATAGATTTGGAAGTTGCTCAGGATATTAGCACAGGAATTTGGGAAAGAATGGAAATGTGAAATAATGTCAAACTTTGTCTCTATAATTCTTTATAATATATAATTAATAAGTAATGCTTATTTATGCTTTCAATGCAGCATCCACCCTCCATCACAAACCTTTAAAATTGGTACCAAGTTTAGCTGGTTTTAGTGCCATTCTCTTTTGAGGTATACTTTGTATAGTTGTGTTCTGATTGATTGTTTTGATTTATATTTTATTCTTATGAGAAAACTTTACTTCTATATTCTTGGAGGATGAAATGCGGGAGATTTTATTCATCAACTCCAAGTGCAAGAGATTTCTGGCAATAAAAGCACTGCAAGAATCATTCAGCTAATATTAATTATGTGAAAAACAAAGTTTTCCAATTTATGCACTGAGAGAGTTTCTATCCTCAAACATGAAGGATCATTCTTTAGTTGGGCTAATAAGTGAGGATATTGTTGCTGATTTGTTCTTCTGGAAAGTGTGAATAAAATCAGCAAAAGTTTTCAGTCTAGCCACAACATACCTACATGTGCAACAGACAAGGACTCCATGTGATCACGATAGCAAATGGTCCTCAAATTTTTGTCTATATAGACTCTAGAAAAAGACTAGAACTCTCAGCTCAGATGCAGGGATTTTTCCTAATCACATTATTACTAATCACCACAATGTATAATGGAGGCAATAAACTGGGTTTTTTTTTTTTGAAGGTCCTTATGATAGAGACATTCTAGGAGGCAGTGGGGCTTCTATTCTCATCCATATATGCTACCTTTGTATCTCCTAGCCCCATTTTCCTGGGAAAGTTAGACTTATTCTCTATTCTGCTGAGTTATGATCACATTGGTTCAAATCTTGGTGACTGATTTATATGTGAGTACTAGAGCTTCTAGCTGTTATCTATCCCATGACTCCAAAGTTTTCTCCCCTGGTACTGATTTGCTGCTTTCCTGTTTAAAAAGACTGCATATCTTTCAGTCTGATGCAATTACCCATGACTTTGTTTCATCTGCTTTTTCTCCTCAACATAATTATGTTTAATGTTTCAGTTATCTTCCATGGGTGGTCTGGTTCATATTTTCTTAGGGAAAACAAGATTCATGACGTTATATTTAAAATTTCAATTGTGCATTAACTTCTTTACATGTCCCTGAGGAGTCAATATCTCCTTCCACTTTCCTTGTGTACTGAATCCTTTATGCTACAACTATATATATGTACATATGTTAGAATGGCAAGACAAATACACTTTAAATATTACTGCATTGCCCTCCATAGGGACTTGTAAAATACTATATATTTCTTATTAAGCTGATTTTCTATTCATTCAAAAACATTTATTTCATGTGCTTACTGCATGTGCTAGAAAAAGAAAAATAAGTTTCATTCTTACCTTTAAGTAGTTTATAAAATAATGGGTGAGGTATTTATGTTTATGAGAAACTATAATAAAGTTAGACCAAAAAGTGCCTGGAGAAGTATGACAAAAATGCTAGTGGGCACACAGTGATTAATTCTGATCTGGGGAACTGGGAGAAATCCAACAGTTTATTGTGGAAGGGATTTCAACACTAATCTGACAAGATTATTTCTTAAGGGAGTTTTCTTCCTGTATAAACCTTGGAAGTCATGCTTTCCAAAAGTAAACAAGCTGACATCATTAGATACAGATGATGTCTTCCCTCAATGTTACCATTAACAGTAATGGACAATTCAAAATCCAATTATTTCACGTTGACTCATTACTGAGACAAAATGAAATGAAATGCCAGATATTCCTCATGGAAATATAGAAAAGGTGAAAATGAGAAATATGATCTGAGATATTAATTTGTAAGTCTGAACGTAATAAAACAGAGTACATTCTCTATAATTTATCAGAAAACTTAGCTCTTGGATTTTCTATTGTCTCTTTTTCTTGTGAAATTTAGGTTTTCATCTTCCCTCACTTACCATTAAATTCTTCCTCTCAAGGGATTCTGATTAGGTATCTTTATGGCTACAGTGTATGATGAGATAAAGAAATGATTTTATCTTACTTTATCTTACATTTTGATATTGTCCTCTCAAGAGACTATTTTAAAATCAGTATACCCAGAACAATATTAGAAGACAGTAAACCCTTTTAGTGTATGTATGCTAGAAAACAATGTGTTTTAGAGTCCACTTGGACTCTACTGAAATTATTTTCATCTCATGTCCAGCACCAGGTCTAGATATTGTTTTGACCTTTTAATTGCTAGCCTGAATATAATCTAGGGTTTGTTGCTACCAAAATGAGGAGAAAAAAAATAGAGCTTAACCTTTAACCACATCCTACTGTGGCCATCAAATATTTTTAGTCTGAAGCCTATGTTCTCTTGGTTGTTTACATTAAAGGAGATCCCTATATCCTCTGGTAAGAATACCAGGTCATTTAGAGGTATTCCTTTTCTACCGAGTACATCTGGGTAGAATGCATCTAGAATAGCTAACGTTCTCTTTAAATCCTTGCAAACACTCTTATCAAGAGCTAATGGAAATCATGTTAATTTTAAAAATACATCTATATCGACGATTCATATTACCCTTCTTGGTTATTAGTTGTGCTGTAGGTTTTCTTTTCCTTTCCTTTTTCTTTTTCTTTTTTAATTTTTATTTTTTTTATATATATTTTTATTTATTTCTAGGTGGGGAGAGAGAGAGAGAGAGAGAGAGAGAGAGTGTGAGCAGGGGAGGGTCAGAGAGAGAGGGAGATACAGACTCTGAAATAGGCTCCAGGCTCTGAGCTGGCAGTTAGCACAGAGCCCGACGCAGGACTCGAACCCACGAACCGTGAGATCATGACCTAAGCGAAAGTCAGCCGCTTAACTGACTAAGCCACCCAGGCGCCCCTCCTTTTCTTTTTAAAAGAGCTGTTGGTTCTGGTCCAGTTACCTCTTCTTTTCCCCTTCCTCAACAGACCTCCAATGGACCTCTAACATCTTAAGCTCAATGGGTCTTTTGCAAGTGTGATTTAACTGCATCAGTCCTGTGCATGCTCCACCATCTTTACTGTCCCTGGATTTAAGGCTGCTGCCGCCTGTAGGAAAACCTTATATTACTTCTGTGATTAAAGGTATACAAGCATAAAAGGGCTCCCTTCATCCTCTTCATTAATTTTTTTCTTTCAATAATTTCCTCTTTTATCTTGATAATTTTCATTCCTCCACTTTAATGTACTGCTCTTTTTCTATCTTCTACTGATACTTAGATAATTGGGCTACATCGAAAACCTGACAGACTCCACCAGAAGCCTACTAGAACTGATCCATGAATTCAGCAAAGTTGCAGGGTACAAAATCAACGTACAGAAATCGGTTACATTCTTATACACCAACAATGAAGCAACAGAAAGAGAAATCAAGAAAATGATCCCATTCACAATTGCACAAAAAACCATAAAATACCTCGGAATAAACCTAACCAACGATACAAGAGATCTGTATGATGAAAACTATAGAAAACTTATGAAGGAAATTGAAGAAGATACAAAGAAACAGAAAAACATTCCATGCTCATGGATAGGAAGAATAAATATAGTTAAGATGTCATTACTACCCAAAGCAATCTACACATTCAATGCAATTCCAATCAAAATTGCACCAGCATACTTCTCAAAACTAGAACAAACTATCCTAAAATTTGTATGGAACCACAAAAGACCCCGAATAGCCAAAGTAATATGGAAGAATAAAACCAAAATGGGAGGTATCACCATCCCAGACTTTAGCCTCTACTACAAAGCTGTCATCATCAAGACAGTATGGTATTGGCACAAAAACAGACACATAGACCAATGGAACAGAATTGAGAACTCAGAAGTGGACCCAAAAGTATACAGCCAACTAATCTTTGACAAAGCAGGAAAGAATATACGATGGAAAAAAGACAGCCTTTTTAACAGATGGTGTTGGGAGAACTGGATAACAACATGCAGAAGAATGAAACTACATCATTGTCTCACACCATGCACAAAAGTAGACTTAAAATGGATAAAAGACCTGAACGTGAGACAGGAAACTATCAACACTCTAGAGGAGAAAGCAGGAAACAACCTCCTTGACCTACACCGCAGCAACTTCTTACTTGACACATCCCCAAAAGCAAGGGAATCAAGAGCAAAAATAAACGATTGGGACCTCATCAAGATTAAAAGCTTCTGCACAGCAAAGGAAACAGCCCACAAAACTAATAGGCAACCAACGGAATGGGAAAAGATAGTTGCAAATGGCATATCAGATAAAGGGTTGATATCCAAAATCTATAAGGAACTCACCAAACTCCACACCTGAAAAACAAACAACCCAGTGAAGAAATGGGCAGAAGACATGAACAGACACTTCTCCAAAGAGGACATCCAGATGGCCAACAGACACAAGAAACGATGCTCAGCATGCCTCCTCATCAGGGAAATACAAATCAAAACCACACTTAGATACCCACTCACACCAGTCAGAGTGGCTAAAATGAGCAAATCAGAGAACTCTAGATGCTGGCGAGGATGTGGAGAAACGGGCACCCTTCTACACTGTTGGTGGGAATGTAAACTGGTACAGCCCCTCTGGAAAACAGTGTGGAGGTTCCTAAGGAAACTAACAATAGAACTCCCCTATGACCCAGCAATAGCACTGCTAGGAATTTACCCAAGGGATACAGAAATGCTGAGGCATAGGAGCACATGTACCCCAATGTTCATAGCAGCACTCTCCACAATAGCTAAAACATGGAAAGAGCCTAAGTGTCCATCAACAGATGAATGGATCCAGAAGATGTGGTTTATCTATACCATGGAATACTACATGGCAATGAGAAACAATGAAATCTGGCCATGTGTAGCAACATGGATGGACCTTGAGGGTGTTATGCTGAGCAAAATAAGTCAGGCAGAGAAGGACAAATATCATATGTTTGCACGTATAGGAGGATAAGGAGGAACTTAACTGAGGAACAAGGGGAGAAGAAGGGCGGAAATGGTGGGGGGAAGGGAGAGAGGCAAACCATGAGAGACTCTTGAATGCTGACAAAAACGGAGGACTGATGGATGTGGGGGGAGGACGGATGGGCATGGAGGAGGACACTTGTGGGGATGAGCACTGGGTGTTATGTGGAAACTAATTTGACAATAAAGTATTTGTAAAAAAAAATAATAATACAAAAAAAAAAAAAAGAAAAGAAAATTAGGGCACATGGGTGGCTCAGTCAGTTAAGCATCTCACTCTTAATTACGGCTCAGGTCATGATCTTGTGGTTCTTGGGTTCAGGCTCTGTGCTGCCAGCTCAGAGCTTGGAGACTGCTTCAGATTCTGTTTCTCCCTGTCTTTCTGTCCCTCCCCTATTTGCACTCAGCGTCTTTCTCTCTCAAAAAGCCAAGAGCACACTGTATACATTGTATGTTAGCTCACTTGACAATAATTTATAATGAAAAAATAAACTATAGCAATATATTGAAAAATAGGTGGATAAATAAATGAATACTAAAAAAAAGAAAATTTGTGTTCAGGCTTTATTTTTTGTTATATCTGAGTTGAAGGCTGTACATTCTCCATTTAAGCATAAATGTAACTACATTCCACATAATTTATTTGCTATATTTTCATTATCGTGTACTACAACTATTTTTCAACTTCCATTGTGATCTTTGGTTCATTATATGGGTTAAATATATATGTACTTCTTAACTTAATGTCAGTATTTTCCCTGTCTTTGCTTCATAGCTTGTATACGTTTTAGTCATATTTTGGTCATAATACAGACTAAAACACATATCTCTGATTCATTAAAGTTTAATGTGTATTAACATGTATTAACATGTCTACTTTTCCTGAACAAGGCTCTCAGAATATTTTAATGCTCTTTACCTCTCTCCTGACTTAATGCTATTGTTATATTTTGCCATATATTGTCAATTAATGATGTTATATTTTGCTATATATTTTCATACATTTTAGTTATAAACATATATAAACACAAAATTTGTGTAACTTTTAAATATTTATTTATATTCACCCACATATTTACATTTACTGTTGCTTTATGGTTTTTTTTGTTTTTTTTTTTTTTGCATCTCCAAACTTGCATTTGTGGATCATTACTCTTCTGGCTTAGAATACCTTTTACCTTCTTTTTAGGGCAAATCTGGTTGTGACAAATAATCTGTCTGAAAATATCTTATTCTGCTTTTGTTTTAAAAGGGCATGCTACTTGCAAGGCACCTGAGTGGCACAGTCTAAGCTCCTCAACTTTTGATCTGGGCTCAGGTCATGGTCTCAACAGTTTATGAGTTTGAGCCCCAAGTCAGGCTCCACATTGGCAGTGCAGAGCCTGCTTGGGATACTCTCCCTCCCTCTCTCTCTGACTCTCCCCTACTCATGCTCTATATCAAAATAAAATAAACTTTAAAAAAAGGGGCACATTACTTTCTCTTATCTCACTTAATGTAATACACTCTATTTCCATCTATATTGTTGCAAATGGCAAGATTTCATTCTTTTTGATCATTGGGTAATATTCCATTGTGTATATATACCATATCTTCTTTATGCATTCATCAGTTGATGGACGTTTGGGCTCTTTCTATAATTTGGCTATTTTTCATAATGTTGCTATAAACATTGGGGTGCATTTGCCCCTTCAAATCAGTATTTTTGTATCCTTTGGATAAATACCTATTAGTAAATTGTTGGGTTGTAGGGCAGCTCTATTTTTAATTTTTTCAGGAATTCCATACTGTCTTCCAGAGTAGCTGCACCAGTTTGCATTCCCATCAATAGTGTAAGACGGTTCTCCTTCAACATACCATATGATTTTACCCATAGGTGGAATTTAAGAAACAAAACAGATGAACATAGGGGAAGGGAAGGAAAAATAAAATAAAGTAAAAACAAAGAGGGAGGCAAACCATCTTAAGGAGGCTCTTAACTATAGAGAACAAATTGAGGGTTGGTGGAGGGGAGGTGGGTTGGTGGAGGGGAGCTAGGTTGGGGGATGGGCTAAATGAGTGATGGTCATTACAAAAGGCACTTGTGAGAAGCAATGGGTGTTATATATAAGTGATGAATCACTAAATTCTATTCCTGAAACCAACAGTACACTATATGTTAACTAATTTGCATTTAAATAAAAACTTAGAAAAACAAAAACAAACAGAAAACACAATACGTCTGTATACTTTAACCTACTATGAAGCTGAGGCATTCAACGTCAAGGAGAGTAGACTATGGGAATAAATGACCACTGCAAAAATGTTAATTAAATTAAATTAGAACTAGTAAAAGGGCATATTACTAAGTTTTCCCCCAAACTTTGAAGATATTGTTCCAATGAGTTCTGGGTTCCATTGCCACTCTGGCTGCCTTTAAGATTTTTTCTTTTACCTCATAGCGCTCTTGGGAATTATGGCTTTATGTGGCTAATCAGTTTTACAAAGTGGTAATTACATCTTTAAATCCTGATTCTTTTCCTTTCTCTATTTTTGGGCATCCAATTCCACAGTACCATGAGACCAGTCTATTTCTAAGTTGAAGCCCTTTGATACCTAAATCCTGAACTCCAATTTTTGTCAACCTGTCAAAACTATTTGGTATTACATGCTTTCAGCTGTCTCCATTAGAATTTATGCAGCAGATATTAGCCGACACCTGAATTGGTATAATAAAGCTAGGAAAAAGTAGTCCTGATTTCTGAGCTCACATCTCTTAGTTTTTTTTTTTTTTTCTTGGATGTTGGCTCCTAAATTCTTCACAGTCTTTGTAGTTCTCCTATATTTCCAGATAGATATTCTTTCCATATCTTTTCTAGTTTTTCCAGATATTATCAAAGGAAGGGTTGGAATGAGTTATCTATTTGCCATGATAGGAAACAGAACTCACTTTTTTCCATTGATATATGACATACACTAATCTTGAATGTTAATAATCATGACTTTTTGACACATTTACACCTGCCTAGTCATTATCCAAGGGATATACAAAATATATAGAATATTTCTAGCACTCTCTTGCATCTGTTCTGCAGACTATATCACCAATCAGATGACTACAATTCTGACATTTATAATCATTGGTTAACTTTGCTTGTTTTGATGTTAATGTAAATGGAATGTTGCTGACAATACACTTTTGTATCTGGCTTATTTCAAAACATAATATCTATGAACATAGTATCTATGATATTTACCTATGTTTTTATATGTAATAGTCCATTTTTTATATTTGTATAGTATTTTCACCGTATGAAGATACCACAGTGTATCTATTCTTCTTTTCACAGGCCTCGAGGTTTAGCTACTTTGAATAAAGCTGCCACGAGCATTTTATATCTTTTTTGTGGCCATTTCCTTTGTGAATACACCAACAGTGAACCTGCTGACTTGTAGGGAAGGCAAATATACAGCTTTAGCAAAACTGCCAGTTTTTAAAATGGTTTTATTATATTACACTTCCATGAGCAATGTCTAGTGTTTCTTTCTCATATGGGCTACATTTTATTTTTTAAAAATACTTTTTCATTTTCTTACTGTTCTTCATTTCCTGGGTATGTACCTTGCTCACTGTCTAACAAAGCTGAAAATGTGGAGGTTTTACAATGTTTTTGCCCCTCTGTTCAGTTTCCTCCCCTAAAAGTAACTTCTGGTCTTTCACTTCACATTTCCTAAGACAAGGTCAGCTTGGTTCAGTCTTACTCCTCTTTCACTTTGCCAGAGGGTGCTGCTACATTTGGCGAAGTCTTTTCTTGGGTTTCAACTTCAACAAATGAGCTCTCAAGCTAAGGGGGAAAGTTTTGTTTACATATATGATTGCTATTTCAAGGAGTTGGAGGGGGTAGCTGATACTGTTTATTTTGCTGTTTGCCCCCAACATATATTCGGTCTTCAGAATAGGAGAGAATCAAACATCTCAGGGTAACACTCTATAGTCAGTTTACCTTCATTTTCTCTTCCCATTTCTATATATCTCTAATTATTACTGATATCAATTTGACTATAATTGTTACAAATAACAATAATAGCGAACACTGTGAATTTTAAATTTTGTCATGATGAAGAGAATGCAACATTTGTGTGTATTTTGGGTGTTTTTATCAGATATTTAATGAAGCTCTTTCTCTGTGTGGATAGTCTTGGTACTAGTTTTCTAATATTTTCTACAAATCCCTAAAAAATGTTGATTAATACCTTTTTGATGAAGGACACATTTCCAGCATTTACAAAGAGATGAAAAACCCCACCTCTTTGAATCATTGATTTTTACTTTGGCCCATTCATTCCAAATATATCTACCAAGTACAATGTCAGTTTATATATTTCAATATTTAATAGTTTTCTGAGGTCTCTGGTGTGTACACACATTCTATTAAAACCCTGTCGACTATTTACTTTCTCCAATCATTCATATGGGCTTTTTCTTGCCAAATGTTAATGTGACATCTGCTGTACCTAATTCCAGTAAATATCAGGAATTTTTATGCATACAAACGGTTTATCATACATACACCATCAATTTGTTCTGAGACATGTCACTTGTGCAAATAGCCTAGGGGTTTTATTTATTAAGATTTACATCAAGTGAAAACTAAACACTTTAATTCAAAGGTCTTGGATTTTCTATCCAGATGTTTATAATCTCTTATGCTATTTACTGACCTTGCCAAATTAAGGTTGTGAATTAATTAGCTGTATTCATAAATTCACAGTAATAAGATGGAATTAATCTAAAAGGCTGATAATATATGATATTAGATTTTCATAAAATAAGTAGACAATATAAATTCAATCTGGAAGGAGCAAAACATAATAAAAAAGCAAGACCCTTTTTAAAAATGGTAATGGACACAAAAAACCAACTAGGCTTTCACGCTTAGTTTAATGAATTTATGTACTTCATCACATTAAAAAGTATCCTATTACATAAATATTGGAGTTTGATGACAGATTTTTTAAAAATTCTGTCTTTGTTTTCAACCTCAAGGGAAAGTATCTTTTCTTATTTCCATTCAACTATCTATTCAACTGCCTGTTCATCAAGGAACTATTTTTTTTATCACTCCCCCAAACCTCTAACCTCCTCAAATCAACTTCTCTCCCTCATAGCCTTATGTGCCTCTTACTCTTAAAAAGTATAACAGCTATAACATTGCATTATTTGTGGGATGATTTGGTAATTTTGTAAATTCTAACAAGATTTTTGAATTCTAGGTAAGTAAAGGTGTTTGTTCCTTTTTGCTCACCAGTGTATGTCCAGAGCCTAAAAAAGTGTTTCATAGAGTGATCAATCAATAAATGTATGAGGTGCTGGATATTAATTAGAGTTTCAAGATAATCAAGAGATCAGGAATACAAAACGAAGGATTATGCATGATACAGATTAGGAGAAAACTATGTTTTTTGAAACATAATAGAAAGCCATTTAGGAAGGGGTAGAAGCAGATGATATTTTATGGCAGGTTTTAATATAAGACAGGTAAGCATTTTTATTTATAGGATAAATAAAGCCCAAGAATATTAATTAATTAAGAAAATACTGCAGGACTGAAGTCAATACCATGGTGAACTTCACAGGCAACTAACTCTTCACTACTTGATCCAGTGCCCTAAATTAGATACAAAAATGTATCCTGTGTTCTCTCCATTAATTTTTACTATGGGCCCAGGGAACTTATTCTCATGGTATTCAGTAATTACTTGTTGTCTGAAATAAAATAGTTCCCTAACATTTTAAATTTGTTAGCTTAAAGCCTTGAATTGTTATAGGAAACCATAGGAGTGTAAGAGTTTTGGTTAGCTCATTTCAACCCTCTCTGTATCTGGTTTTCATAAAATAATTCTTACAGAAACTACTCTCCTGTTAATACTTTCTTTCTCTCCCTGTCTTTTTCTGTATACATACCTATATACATGTAATACATAATACCTACATAATATATATGTATTTACATATCTGTATATATATGTATAGATGCATATACACACACTTTTAAAAAAAAGAGTTAAGTAGAAGGACGGCTGAAGATGCACAGCACCCTCTCTCCTTCCTGAGACTCCACTACAGTGACCACAATGAAAGAATGGGAGTTGTAAATCAACAATGGGGAAGAAGATGGATGAAAAACTGCAGGGATACCTATCATTTATGGCCCTCCAGGGTATTGAACTCCTTCCTTAAAAGTTTGATGATTTCCCACAATTAGAAATCTGTCTTCCGAAGATAAAATCAGAGATCTTCTATCTCCAGAGAGCCTTGCACTCCTTCTACCAGAATCTACACCTTTACCTTTGTCTTCCCATACTTTCCTCCTTCCCACTCCTGTACTGCCTTCTTATTTCCAACTCCAATTCTATTTCTTGCTGACTTATATTTTCTGGAACATTTCCTCAATTCTTCAACCAGTAGAATAGCCTAAGGAAGGGAAGCTTGGGTGAAATTTAGCTTGTTCCTCATTTAAAATTTTTAAAAACCTCACAGTAAATATAATGTAAATATAGTTACTCTACTTAAATGTTGGACATTTGCTTTTGATGGATTTTTTTCTTATTTTTTAAGTGCATAAGGCTAATTAAGGTTGCAGCCTGACTGGATGATGAAGAGTATTATTTATATTTACATAAATTACTATTTTGCCCCATTTACTTATCCTCTCTCTGTCTCTGTCTTTCCCATTCTGTCTCTCTCCTGCATGTGTGTGTGTGTGTATCACAGAGTCTATTTGAAGGGAATTTTTAAATAGTTCTTTATTTCTACCTTACCCATTGATCTTTTAAGTTTTCTTTTTTGGGGAAAACTGTAATAATTCGTATTTTTCTACCATGTTATCAATTTTCTACAGCTTTTCAACATTTTGAGGAAAGAACATCATAGAGTAGCATAGAGTACCATCATTTAAAAAAAAAAAGGTCTAATATAATCTTATGGTATTTGTTATTTTGTTAATCTATACTTTCTTTAATTTATTCATTGGATTTTTCAGGGCAAATCTTTCTTTGTGATTCATCTTCCTAAAACAACAAGTAAGATTGTATACTCAGATACTTTCTAAATAAGATAGAATTATCAAACACAGATTAGTAAGAATAGTTAAAGTTATATACCTTTGCTTCTTATTTTTATATGCTATAGAAAATTAGTTTCTTGGGTCATATTTCTTAAATATGTTCACTTTTTTCCACTTTAAGAAGGTGTAAAAAGAATGCCTGTAGGTACAAGATGTGTTGCTGTTTTCATGAGCTTCACACATCTTAAAATACTTGTGTTTGATAGACAATTCTCAATGACCAACCCCTGATTTTCTCTGTGAAATAAGTCAGTGACTTTGGGTAGAAGTTATACTGAATATAGACGGTTGAGACAAAGAGCATTCATGATAGAGAAATTCAACTGTGCATGCCTTTTCTTACTTATTTATTTATTTTTCCTAAGGAAAAGAGTAGTTTTTCCCTAAAGCAGCAACTCCCAAACTTTTTGGTCTCTGGGCCCCTAAAATTTTTCTCTTATGTGGGATTTAATGTGAATGACCACTATCAAAATAATACTCTCAGAAATTTAAAAAAACAAAACTTTAAAATACATATTATCAATTCATTTGAAAATAGCCAAAGTGAACTCATTTCATGTTAACAGAGCAACATTTTTATGAATAACTCTTTTCCAAAGCAAATGTATGATTAGAGTGACATTTTTGTAAGTCTCTTAAATGTCTTGCTTGATAGACAGCTGGGTTCTTAGGTCAGCTCTGTATTCTGTGTTCTGAGATATCACACATTATGCAGCTTCTAGGAAGCTCCACTGTACACCTCTGAGAAGAGTGAGAAGGAAAATAACATCTTCGTGTTATAATGAAAACAGTTTTGATCTTACAGACCTATAGAGAGAGAATCACTGTTCTAAAGTGAAATGTCAGTCTGTTCCAGAATACTGAAGAGCACAATGAAGGGCAATATGCAACTGAATGTATTTGCCTTGGTTCCTTATACTTGAATTTGCAAATAGTCCACAAAATACATTAAAACTTTAGCAACATTTGCTTAAGTCTTGATGGGCTGCCTTCCTTGACATACTAATTGAAGTTTTAACCTATACTATCAATAAGTGTTCTTTTTTATTAAGTTTATTTGTTTTGAGAGAGAGAGGGAGAGAAAGCACAAGTTCGGAGAGAGAGGAAGAGAGAGACAATTATAAGCAGGCTCCACACTGGCAGTGCAGAGTCTGACGCAGGGCTTGGATCCATGAACTGTGAGATCGTGATCTGAGCCGAAGTTGGACACTTAACAGACTGAGTCACCCAGGTGCTCCTAAGGTGTTCTTTACCTTCTGTATAAATCCGCTTAGATAAAAGCAGTTCTGCTTCTTATTAATAATTTTCTGTGCTTTATGCCACTGTTGTTATGTCCATGATGGTAAAGGACAGGGGAATAAAACCACAAAGAACTAAGTAAGCTTCTTCAATTATGGGAGAACTGAGATACCTTATAATAGTGTTAACTTGTAATATATATTTTGAAATGTTTTATTGTCAATTTGATAAAATAGGAACCCAAGTAGTTTCTTAGTCACTTGCAAAATTCTTAACCAGCCAAGTAAAGTGAAAGTATTTTTTATTTTGCATTCCCAAAATAATACTCTAAATTTTGAAAACAAATAATATATTTTAGGATACATGCAAAAATATCTTTGCATTTTCTCAGAAAGCTTCTGGAGTTAAAAATATGTGTTTCTTTTCTTTACCTCAAACAAACAAGAGAGATGTTAGAAATAATTGGGTTTCTCTCTGTGGATATTTCATTATAGTGGAAAAGTTTCTACTTGTTCTGGGAAAGAACAGAAATCTTTGCCAATCTCTTTCCTTTGTGGTCATGTTGTTGTTTCAGAGGACTGGGTATGAAATAGTCTATACTTTTTTGCTAACCTACCTCCACTATACTTTATTTAGGGATAGTTACTCTAAGGGGATGTTTTGCAAGCAACTTTATGATTCACAATACATTTTACATTTTGATGCGGCACACACGTTCATAAATGCCCACAGCTGAAACAAATATTTTAAGAAATAATACTAACCTATACATTTGAAATGTACTTGTATTCCAGTCTACTCTATATGCTATTGATTTGACTTAATTTAAATTCTATTTTTTTTTCAAACAAAAACTGGTTATAAGCCACTAAATTGATTTTACAATCCACTATTGGGTTATGAACTTTGTTTGAAAAACACTTCACCAAAGAAACTATTTGTTGATAAATACTTTGTTACTTTCCCTGCCAAGTAAATTTTCATATTTTCTTTGTTTCTTTCTTAACAATGAAAAGATGGGGACAGTACATCAGCAACCAGTCAGTGATATGTCATACCTGTGATCTGTCTTTACTTTTCCATTACTAAAGACTGACAGAAGCAACTACATGATAAATCATGAGAAAGGGCACTGAAAATCTGGACCAGCAGATCCAAGGTATTGTTTAGTTTTCCTTTTCCTCTGGGCAACTCAGAGTAAAAGAAAGTTAGATGCTGACCTAATTTCAGACACTGTGCACTCTTCTGTGGCAAATGAATCCATTAAAATCTAGGAAGCACCTGCTGAACTGTGCATGTTTCTATTCAAAGCTGACTCAATATTTTCAGGGAGAGAGTGGAATAAAAGCTTGTATTTTAATAATATCTACTAATCATGTGTCCTAGCAGCTATTTTACTTTTGCTGACATGGTAGAGAAAACAGTACCTCATCCTTGGAAAGGATGAGTTTCTGCTGAAGAATTGTTCAATTCTGAGTGTACCTGAACTTTATGCATTTCTCAGAGCCTGCCAAGACCAGAGGAAAGTGCTCTTCTTTTCTTTCCTGCTACAGGTTTCAGCATTTAGATCTATGTTCTTTTTCTTCATTTGTACCCCCACCCATGGTGTCATGTGACATTTCCCAAAGTGGCTGCCAGAAGATTATTAATAAAAAGTTTTACGAGAAGACAGGCTGAGCATAACACATTAAAGATAAAAATATGGGAGCATGACAATAACGTGAGGACTTTCAGCAGTTCTCATAGTCATTACTATAGTTTTCTTTTAAAAAAAAGTGTGTATATTTGAGAAAGAGTGAGCAGGGGAAGGGCAGACAGAGAATTCCAATCAAGCTTCCCCAGTCTGACATGGGGCTCAAACTCAAGAACCGTGAGATCAAGGCCTGAGCTGAAATCGAGTTGGATGCTTAACTAACTGAGCCACCCAGGAGCCCCAATTATTCTAGCTTCCTTAATGGGAACAAGAAGTTTACAAATAGGATAAGTCTTCCTTTCTATTTTGAAGGATAGAATAATACACCTTCTCTTCCCTTAGATCCTGGATATTTTATGGATTGCTCACTCATATTTTATTTATTCATCCTGAAATATCACCTGTAATGGATTAACAGGTTTCATTTTGTATCCATTCAAATATCCAATTACATTAAGTAAGTACTTTATATTTCTGGGAGCCACCAGTGTATTTCCCACATGGCTGAACTCTATATATAGTTTTCTATACCTTCATGAAATGTCTCATATTTTTATATTATCTTTGTACTTTTGGTAATCACAAAGTTTAAAACTAGTGATTTCCTCAAATACATTTTTCTTCAACTATAATTGTAAGTGGAAAAACAATATATAAACCCAATAGAAAAGGAGCATTTCTATTGGAGCTTTCTCAAAAAGTGTTTTGGAGAGGCGCCTGGGCGGCTCAGTCGGTTAAGCATCTGACTTCGGCTCAGGTCATGATCTCATGGTTCGTGGGTTCAAGCCCAGGGTAGGGTTCTGTGCTGACAGCTCAGAGCCTGGAGCCTGCTTCAGATTCTGTGTCTCCCTCTCTCTCTGACCCTCCCTTGCTCACACTCTCTCTCTCTCTCTCAGAAATAAATAAAACACTGAAAAAAAAAGTGTTTTGGAGTCCATCACTACACACCCAGCTCATCCCCAATACGCATCCCTGTGGAACACTTAAGACTTTACAGCTAACCTAAAACCCACAAACTCATACACATGAGCCCACACATACCAATAAGCTATTTTTTAAAAGGAGGAAAAATGAGACACATTGATTTCTGATCAAATATTTAATCACTACTGCTAAATTTAAAAATTACTATTAAAACACTACTAAATTGAAAGCACATGAATAAAAAGTTTACAGAGCCACAAGGGACAATGAGAATGGAAGAGAGAGCTATAGATGAAATATTTCTACAAAGTTTTGGAAGGCAAAAATCAGATGGAGAAGTGATAGCTGACCCTGGAAATCTAAACAAAAAAAAAACAGAAAGAAAGAAAGAAAGAAAGAAAGAAAGAAAGAAAGAAAGAAAGAAAGAAAGAAAGAAAGATGATACTGCTTAAGAACCTGAAGAGGCTTTACCTCAGGGTGACAGTAAAAATATTTAATGCTCTGTATGTATAGCATGAACTCTCACTAGTAAATTTATATTATATCTGGACTAGGTGAACAAATACAAACCCTGAAACAAAACAATGAAAATAAGCATCTCCGATAAGTTCTGTTTATGGCAGCACCCACTGCCTTTGGCAGAGAGGTGTGATATATGGGCCAGGAAACTGGGAAACCAGTTGGAAGTTTGCCTAGAGAGTGGTTACTTAATGTGGCACTTACTATGGTACATGTATAGCACTCACTATGTGTTAAGTATAATTCTTGGTGCTTTACAGAAAATATTGTTTTACTTCTATAATAAACTTAAGAGTAGAGTATTAATATTATTCCCTTTACAGCTAATAAGACTTAGGCACAGATAGGTTAACTTGCTTGAGGTGGCCCATATAGCAAGTGATGGTGCTATGATTCAAACCCAAGCAGTCTGTCTCCATTCTCTTAATGACTGAGACGTTGCCTCCTACTTTTTCCTTCACAGAATTTAAATGGAAAAGGCTATTCTGAGAGGAATTTATACATAGTAGAAAGTAGGGTCAAAGGAAGGAGCTGAAAACAAAGGAATTAAATCAATTTCTTTACTCTAAATTGTGGCCTTCAGACCCACTTTGTTCTCAGGGTAATTGCATGGACATATTATCTTCTCCCACCCCAATATGAACACACCTACTGACAGGAGATTGGAGCATGTGTGCCCAAAGAAACAAACACCTTAAGAGGAAAGATCTTCACTTGTAGAATTGCAGGGGGGCGGGGGGTGGGGGTCATGGTGAGAAAGGTCTGCTTAATATCTGCTTACCCTAAAGCCCATCAATGAACAAGCCTCACCATATCAACCTTTACTGGGTTATTCTTAAACTAAAAAGACCAGAAAAGTTTCAGTAAGAATTTGAGGCATAGTTACAACACGAAAAAGATACTACCAATCCTACTAATTGCTATAATTACTCAGAGATAGATGAAGCCAGACACAGAAGTCAGTAATATCCTCAAAGTGATGTATCTACAAACAAGATCTGAATTATATGACAAAGGTACTGAAACACACACACACACACACACACACACACACACACACACACACACACCAAGATACAGCTCTTGAATACAAAAATATATGAGAAGTTTTAAGTTTTAAGATTTCAGTTTAAGATTTTATTTAAATGGATTGAAATATAAATGGACTTAAGGTCTCAGAAAGTAGAATGCAACAGGAAAGTAAGTGATCAAACAGAAAACCAAAACCTGAGAACAACTTTCCTGAACTCTTATTGCTTCCTTTTGTATGGAATTTCTTAGATTTTCTTTGTGGATGAACACATGCATGAAAATAACTTCAGTATAATCTTATGCTTTCCAAAGTCTCTTTCCACTTTTTTTCCCTGTTCTATTGCAGTACAATTTTGAATAGTTAGAACAATAAGATTAACCTTTAACTTCTTTCATATTTTAATAGTAATGTTTTCAAAGTTTCACCACTGTGTTTACTAACATTTGTGATATATTATTATTTGATTAAAATTAAGAAAATCATGTTATATTCTTTGCAGAAAATTTTATAATAAAAGACTGCTAAATTTTATAAAATTCTGGGAATTTCCCCTTTTAAGTATATTAAGATGGTGAATTATATAAGCAAATTTTCTAATATTGGAAAATTCCTTCAGTCTTGGAATAAGCTCTCCTTATTCATATTCTAAATGTTATATTTACTTTTATAAATATATTGATGAGTTTGGCATGATATTTACAGTGCTAAATTTTGAGATTTTTCATATTTATTTAATAAATGAAATTATCTACAAGGTTTCTCTTAACTTTGCTGTGTTTGTTTGATCTTGTTATCAAATGTATGATAGAATTATGAACTGTGTGGGGTATTACCATTAGTAGTAGTAGTAGTAGTAGTAGTAACACAACATAAGATTTAACTCTTTTAGAAAATTTTAAGTATACAATACAGTATGGTGAGTTATTGGTACTATGCTATAGAGTAGATCTCTGGAACCTATCTTACACAGCTGAAACTTTGTATTCTTTGACCATTTCCCCTCCTCTCATCCACTCATTCTATATGCTTCTATGAATATATTTTAGATCCCACATTTAAGTAAAATTGTACAGTACTTGTATTTCTTTGTCTGGTTTATTTCACTTTACTTATGTCCTCCAAGATTTAAAAAAAATTTTTTATGTTTATCTATTTTGAGGGAAGAGAGAGAAAGAGTACAAGCAGGGGAGAGGCAGACACAGAATCCCAAGTAGGCTACAGGCTCTGAGCTGTAAGCACAGAGCCCAATGTGGGATTCAAACTCACAAACCATGAGATCATGGCCTGAGCTGAAGTCAGACGTTGAACCCACTGAGCCACCCAGGCAGAGTCCTCCATGATTATTAATGCTGCTATAAACATAGGGGTGCGTGTGCCCTTTGAACCAGCATTTTTTTTTTTTCTGAGACAGAGAGAGAGAGAGGGAGGAAGGGAAAGGGGGAGAGGGAGGGAGAGGGAGAAGGAGAGGGAGAGGGAGAGGGAGAGGGAAAGAGAGACCTTGTGAGCAGGGGAGATCAGAGAGAGAGGGAGATACAGAATCTGAAACAGTCTCCAGGCTCTGAGCTAGCTGACAGCACAGAGCATGACGTGGGGCTTGAACCCACCAATGATTAACCGACTGAGCCACCCAGGCGCCCCTGAACCAGCATTTTTGTATCTTTTGGATAAATACCTAGTGGCACAATTGCTGGGTTATAGGGTAGCTCTGTTTTTGATTTTTTGAGGAACCTCCATACTGTTTTCCAGAGTGTCTGCACCAGTTTGCATTCCCACCAGCAGTGCAAAAGTGTTCCCCCTTTCTCTGCATCTTCGCCTGGCTTAAATTTTTAAAAATTTATTAAAGGTTGTTTTCTGGTCCAACTTGGTGTATATTTCATGTACACTTGAAAAGAATACATATTTGGCTTTTGTTCAGTGGAGGATTCTATAAATATCAACTATGTCAAATGGGTTCATAGTGTTTTTTCAGGTCTTCCATGTCCGTATAGATTTTCCATCTGTATTCATTCTATCCATTACTGAGAGGAGCACTGACATCTCCAACCATAATTGTGGATACTTCTACTTCTTCTTTCTATTCCATTAATTTAGTTTCATATATTTTGTAGCTGTGTTATTAAATGAAATCACATTTAATATTTTTATTCTTCATGTTAAAATGATTCCTTATTTTTATATAAATGCTTTCTTTTTTCATGGTAATTTTCCTTGTTCTAAAGTCTACTTTGATACTAATAGACACTTGTGCTTCCTTTTGATTACTGTTTATTTGAGATATATTTTTATTGTACTTTTAATATATCAGTGTTTCCTTTAAGACAGTATATAGATGTTTTCTAAAAATTCTATGAACAATCTTTTGTCATTAATTTGTCTTTTGTCTTTTAACTGGTATGTTTAGACTATATTTAATGTACTTATTGATATGTTCAGATTAAATCTTATCATTTAGTTAGTTGTTTCAATTTGTCCTACATCTCCTTTTTTCTTTCCCCTTTCTCTGCTGGCTTTTCAATTAATTAAATATCTTTGGGTTTCTATTTTGTCTCCATTACTGGTTTAATATTTATACTTCTTTTTTTTATAAAAGACTAGGGTTACAATATTCATCTTTAATTAATAGCCATCTGCCTTCAAATAATGTTAAATAACTTCATAAACAGTATTAAACCTTATACAACATAATGCCTCCTTCCCATCTTGTCTTATTATCTACATTTTACTTTAACATCTGCTATAAACCCAAAATACACTGGCAATGTTATTGCTTTATACTGTCTACCTTAATAAAAGAGAGAAATATACATGTATTTTCATTTTACTGTTTCTGGAGAATGTATATGTATACATTTAGATCTTAGCTTATGTGTGATATATTATTTCTGTGTAAAGAATTTCCTTTAACATATTATATTGAAGGCCTGCTAATAATAAATTTTCTTTGTTTTTATTTGTCTAAAGACGTTTTTATTTGACTTCCATTTTTGAATGATATTTTTGCTCTGTATAGGATTCTGGGTTGGCAATTATTTTTCTTCTTTCACATCTTTAAATATGTCATTCTATTGTCTTCTGGCTTACATAATTTCTAACACAATAATTCTTATTCTTGTTCTTCTGTATGTAATGTGTCTTTTTCCTTTGGCTATCTTCAAGATTCTCTATTTTTGTTTTTCAGCAGTTTAAGTATGATAGGTGTGTTTTTAATAATTTTTTAAGTTTTCATCTATTTATTTTGGAAGGGGGGAGGAGCAGAGAAAGAGGGAGGGAGAGAGAGAATTCCAAGCAGGCTCTGCACTGACAGCACAGAGCCTGATGTGGGGCTTGAACTCATGAACCGTGAGATCATGACTGGAACCAAAACCAAGAACCAAATGCTCAATCAATTGAGCCACCCAGGCACCCCAATAGGTGTTTTTAGAGGGGAGTACTTGTCCTATTTGGTGGTTCTCTGGCTTTATTGGATCTGTGGTTTAATTTCTTTATCCATAATTAAATTTGTTGTTTTCTCTTCCTGTTTTGGGATTCCAGGTAAATGTTTGCTAAGCCATTTGATGTTGTTCCATAGCTCTTGGATTCTTTGTTTTTGTTTTTTGATTTTTTTTTAATTGCTTAGGCTATGTCTAATCCACTTATGAGTCCATCACAGGGATTTTCACCTCCATTATCACGCTTTTTATCTTTAGAATATCCATTTGTTTCTAATGGAGTCCCTATCTCTGTGGAAACTTCCCATATATTCATGTAATAACATGTACTTTTTCCAGAAAAAAATTTGCGATATTAATCAGAGCTAATTTGAATTTCCTCTCTGGCAATTCCTATAACTGGGCCATTTTGGGGAGTCTGGTTTTACTGATGATGCTGCCGTTGACGCTAAGCTGTTTTTTCTTCTTTTTCTGATTTTTATTGAACTCCTATCATTAAGTGCAGAACAAATTTTAAAATACACAGTATTTATGCCTGGAAATGCACATACCTCTTCTTTTGCTAGTGTTTTATATGTAGAGTGAGTTAATCTAGTCAGAAGTTGAACTGGGTTTAGTTGAACTGTTTGTTTTGTTTAAACTGTTACTATGGATACCTTCAAGCAACACTAACTTCAATTTCTTAATGTCCTTTCCCAGCATTTGAACTTTAGCAATTTGTTAGATATTTTAGCTGAGGTATTCTTATCTGCTTGTATGGCACTTAGCATCTCTTCCTTGTAGTTTGCTTCAGGGAAGCCACTGCTTTCTGTCTTTTGGAGGAATTGACTCTTCCTAGACTTTAGGCCACTAGGTTGTCTTGAGACCTCAGCTATCTGATGAATTCAAAAGTAGTTATGATTTTGTAAATTATCTGTTTTTTTTTCTTAATTTTAGGGTGAGAACAACACTATTTCTAACTTTCTAAATTGTTAAGTGGGCGTGGAATTACTCTATCCAGTGAATTTTTTTTTTTTTTTTTTTTGGTTTTGACATTGTCTTCTTAGACCACTAAACCAAAACCAAAATTAAAACCGTATTATTGGTTCAGTAAGGAGTTAGTTGGCTGTGGTCAAGTTGGCTCAGTTAGAGGTAAAGCCATCCCTGCTTCTTTCCAGTTTTCTAGAAACCCACATGGACGAACTTTTACTCTTCCTTCAGCTTATTTTAATGAGTCTATTTGTAGTTTATCATTGACACTGGGCATTTTCCATCTTTATCATTCCACAGGGTCAGAATTTCTAACTTCTTTCGCCTGCTTCAAAATCTGGAGATAGGTGGTTCTTTGGCCTCAACATTGGTTCTACTCTCTAAAATAGCCAGTAAAATAGTACCTCTGGGGATGCACAATGTTCTAAGTAAAGAAATCCATCTTGGTTTTGGAAAACCCAGATTCACAGTCTGTCTCCACTAGTGGTAAGATGTTGAAAGTATTTTCTTCACATAATTTGAAATAAAGGACATTCATTTTAGTTGACTAGATTTAGATCAGTCCTGAAAGTTAAGGATGATGTGTCTGACATATGTTATACAGTATCTGTGAATCAACAAGGGTTAAAGATAAACTAGATGTAATCAAATAAATAGTATTTCAAAACAATATTCCCATTTACTTACAGAACCTTTTCATTTGCCCTCATGGTCTTGGAAATCATTTGGATTGATATCTTCATTTTAATGATGAGGACATGGGGACAGAATAATAAGTGACAACTACTAAGAGACAGACCTGGAGTACAAACACTATTGTTTCCAACTCTCCCTTCGTGTGTTTCTTCTCTTCTGTACCGATATTTCCTTTAAAAAGTTACTGTATATTGCTAAACAGAATATAGCCTCACTTACATGGTTCCAGGAAGAACAGGAAACCCCTTCAATCACTACAAAACAATTCAATGCTTTCTGTCGTAGTGTAAGAGATTTTCTCTCCCGATTGTTTAGCTTAAAACTTGCTGAATTGACAGAGGAATGATGGAAATAACTGATAATGAATGCTTTAAAAAAATGGATGGTGAAAAAAGGAAAGTGGAAATGTTGGCTGACTGTGGCAGCAGAATAGAACCCAGGAATGCTGGTTAAAAAAAAAAAAAGGGGGGGCGCCTGGGTGGCTTAGTCGGTTAAGCGTCCGACTTTCGCTTAGGTCATGATCTCGCGGTTCGTGGGTTCGAGCCCCGCGTCGGGCTCTGTGCTGACTGCCAGCTCAGAGCCTGGAGCCTGTTTCAGCCTGTGACTCCCTCTCTCTCTGACCCTCCCCTGCTCACGCTGTCTCTCTCTCTCCTAAAATAAATAAAACATTAAAAAAAAAAATTAAAAAAAAAAAAAAGATTATCCCAACAGTGTTACTGAAGCTGAGCATACAAAGTGCGAGTTGATAATGAAAGCCTACTGCTTTGGATAACACCGGCATCTGAGGGTTTACAATTACCCATAAGCAGTATGTAATCCTATATTCTGTCTCAAGAAATAAGACTGACATGTCTCCTTGCTGTATCTTCAGGAAGCAGGACTTGAGGAGCATTGACAAAATGGGCTTATTTTTCAACAGCTTTAATTTCACTCCCCGACTTCTTAGAAAGTGTAAATCTCTGCAGAGTACTAGTGTGCCCATTTTGTTTCTGCCAGCTCTTTCCCATTGGATCGCCTCCATCTTCCTGGTCACTTCCCACAGTTACTCACAAGTCCCGAAGCAACTTAAAAGTAATGGATCAAGCCTCGGTGAGCAAAAGGAGATTCATTTTCTTAAATACCTCATTCTATAAACATCTTACCCTTTACGCAAAACTATGTAGTTGTTGGAAATGCATATTTTAATTTGACTTTCTGGTTTGCTAGCCTTTTTTCTAAATAATTCATTATATATTATAAGATCTTTTAACAAGTTAGATATCAACTTATATTTAACTTTTTTGGTTGTAGGAAAAAAATCAAGAGCATAGCGTATCAGTATTGAAATTCTAAGAGTTTAAGGAATTTAAAAAATTAACCTTGCGTTTAGAGTTTCAAAGTCTTCTCACACTTTATCCAATTTTAATATATGTGGGGATTGGTGAAGTTCATTTCAGTAACCTGTTTTTCAAACAACTAATTATTGTAGAAGTGGGATTAAATCCCTTTCTCTAGCCTTATGTTCTATTGGGCCCAGATATTTCTAATTTCTAATTCATTGACCAAATTTTAATTTATAACAAGGGAGAACCTTATTTCTTCACTTTAAATTTAAGGGTAGTATTATATGGAAGCAAATCAGTCCTAACAGGAGAAGAAAAATGATTCAGTGATGTGACTCAAAAGATGCCTGTATCTAAAAAATTCAAGTTTAAATAAACCATTCCCTCCAGTCCCATATAATCACATATGATTTGTCCCTATGTGTATAAAACTAGATATTTTCATAAAGGCAACTGCATCTTCCACATTTGTCCTGTTCAAGTACAGGGTATTATTTATAATTTTTAGAAGGTACTTACATAAGACATTCAGGTGCAGCAATCTAGGTTTTTGATTTATCTGAAAGGCAACAAAAGGTAGTTAAATTGGTTTTTCCTTGGGCATGCTTTACCTCCTACCAGTCCATTTGGGTTAAAAATAATAGCTTTATGTAGCTCTCAGAACTTGGGTCAGACTCTTCTGACACTTTGTGTATAGATGTGCCCAAAGGCATATGATCCCATGTGTGAAGCCAGCTATAATACATTATGATAATAGGAAAAGTTGTATCCACAACTTCACTTTTCTTGCAGGAAGCATTTATATTTGTGCGTAATATTTCTCATGAGGTTTGATAGGGAACATGATGAGAATAACTTTCTACATTTTTATTAATGACTTCACACTTCAGAATATCTGAAAGCAAGAAGTTCAAGCTTTCTGACCTAAAGCAGCAGCACAGCGCAGCAGCTAAGGTAACCGCTTTCAGTAAGGGATCAAACCTCAGAGACATCTTTGATGTCAGCTTATTCACTCAGGTACAGATAACATTGCTCATGGCACTTTTCATATCTTAGGTTATGTTATTGAGGCCCATAGTTCATACTGCAAAAATAATTTGCTAAAATATCTTTGATCATTTTTACCTATTTCCAGTTGTAGAGAAATGCTCTTTCCATCATTTGTCCCAGTTTTAGATAATGATCTTACCACTCAATTCATTAATGATTCCTGATTTCTCAAGTTACTTGTTAACTATCTGAGAAGCTTTCAATGCCATTACTTCAGAAAACCTTGGGGACTTCAGTTTCCTAAACAAGGACAAAATATTCCATTTTGTCACTGCAGGTTTCTATAACTTTAAATATCTATTATCCATGAAGAAGTGATCCATAAATTTACACAAGAAACCACAGCTGTTCTTGCACCCTACACCTGACTCTCATATTTGGGTTAGCTGAGATCTGAATGCGGCAATAGGCAAAATGGGAGGGAGTAAATGGTGTGAAAATAGATTAAAATATGGGTTATTTACTTGAATTTGTCAGTAACCAGAAATTAATTTGGACAGCTCTTGGGTTTAAAAAAGGGAAGTTTGAGAGCTGTTAATATTAATTCATCTGCTCTGAAAAATTCAAGATAATAGCAGACACATAATTATAAAACTCCTGTTTGATATAAAATACCTTATCCTTTAAATTTAATGATATTCTCAAAGTGATAAAGTAATTTAATTTTGTTTACTTAAGGTATTCAAATAGATGACATGAAACTTGGTATGACCAAATGAATGACGACTCTTCAACATTTGCCAACTTATATGGTGGGCAGAAAATTCCTCTCAGAGAGGAGGTACAGTATCAGTAACCAATACATAACAGGCTGCATTATATTTAGATGATAATTTTTAGAGCAGTTCTAAATACATCAGTGATGTGACCCTGAAACCAGCACTTTAAGGTAGGGAAATGTCATAAGAATATGAATGCAATGGTATTATGCCTTTCCCAAATGAAAGTTAAGATTACCCTTTAAAAATGAAATTGGGGAGAATACAAATGTAATGTATGAAATCATTCTGCTTCAGAAATGACAGAATCCATGAGGCTGACTGTGACTGTATTATCAAAGACTTTAGAAAATACTAAAAATTTAATCAAGGATGTCTTGTCTGCACACGTTAGGATGCATGACTGCAATGTCATCTTAACAAAGCAAGGCTCTGTGATTACAGGGTGAAGGGGTCTGTGAGAAATTTGCAAAGGCAGGGTCCAATGAGCAGAAAATCACAGTATATCTGCACCATTATGCCTGGAAGAGGCTCCCTGATGAACCAGCACAAATATTTATTTATAGGTCTCTCCTTGAGTAAGATTGGATGCATCAGGCTAACATTATTTGATGCCACAGGCAGTTAAAGTCTGCCAACTTATATCTCTTGCTCTGTTTCCATGCTAACAAGATGACATCCTATGTCAATAATAAATGTGTTTAACCTGTGCACTTTCAGTGGGAAGGGAAGGCACTTATTAGGCATGTAGATCATTTAAGTCTATTTAGAAATGATAAAATTATGATGCATTTTGGTAAGGTGGCAATGTAAACTCATTTTGGTTACTTGGCAATGAAAACTCTTCTATTTAGAAGATCTAAGCCTCCCACTTGAGTCCTATTAAAGTGAATACTCACTATAAAAGATTAAAAGGAAAACAAGCATGACTAGAAAGTGGAGGACTGCCATGAACATGTTACAAACTTCATATATTCATGCTACTCTAATTTATTACATGCTCACTAGAGGCCAGGTATTCTCTAAGTGCTTGGGATATATCAGTAAGTGAAAGACACAAAGATCTTTACCTTTATGTACTTTATATTTTAATTGGAGGATTCAGAAAATAATGGCAAACACAAAATAAGTGAATAATATAGAGTCCTTTAGGAAAAGAAAAAATCAAGCAAGGTGGAAGAGGTGTTGTGACTCTTGGGAGCAAGAAGAAAATTTCTGGTATTCAATAGGGAGGCCAAGGTAGAGAAGTTCATTAAGAAGGTGAAAACTAAGTGGAAACATAGGAGGACAGAGCATTAGGCAAACAAATAACTAGGATAACTGTATACCTGCCAGAGAGAACAACTAGATTGAAGGTGCTAGGTGAGTATAACTTGAAGGTTTTCTTATATATTAATACCGTAGTTCACACTGGGTGCAAACAAAAGAACAGACCAATGGCATTAATTCCCTTGCCCACCTAAAGCAGTGCTCATAACTGGAAAAGAATCTAGTGGGTGGCTGTTAATCCTCCATGACTCACAGTGTTGACTCACAGAAGAGGCAACAACAGTATCAACAGAGGAGGATCTCATATCTTCAGCTACAAAAACCTCTTTGAAATAGATTTATTCAAAGAAGGAAGAGAACAGAATATTTCTTACTTCTATCCAGTAAGAGTTTAATAATAACTGATTAGTTCTCAGATCTATTCAATTAAGCATTTATGGAAAAAAGAAAACATTAAAATGAATAAAACTTGCATTGAGATGACTTCTGCTACAAATATGATGTTAGCCTGTGCTTTCTTCCACTTGATCCACATTCCAGAATGTGAATAAATGATCAAAGAAATATGAGGAGATTTATGTCAGCCTGGAAGCCATGAAGAGTTTTTGAGGAATTCTGAAAAACTTACAACCAGCAAGACTGGTGTAAAGCAAAAGCCATTCAACCCATACGATTCACCAAAATGGAAAGTTAATATGAGGTTTGGAGCAGCAAAAGCTGAGGGCCAAGGCTGACTGAGGAGCAGCTGATGGGTAGCATATTACCCTAATGTTTCTATGTACAGTCTCAACTTACCTGGCATAGACACATAGAAGTTTATCAACACTTTATGCTATAATACACCTGGAAGATATTGGCAACTGTGACCAATTTAAAAAGTAATGCAATAAAAAAAAAAACACTTCAATAGAGGACACAAATACTCCAGTGAGACTTTCTCCTCCTTCTAAATATGGATCTTTGGGTGAACAGAAATAGACGAATTATAATCCTTGGTTTGTCATTTACTGATATCACTGGCCCGTGCAAAGATGTTTTTATTATGTATTTATTTTTAGTAATGTAATGAGTATCCTCAAACTTATCACCCAAGATAAAAACTTAAGCAATAATTCTTACTTCTGCTTTTGTAGTTCTCCTCTAGAGAACTAGTCCTGCCTCTCTCTAGAGCTGATAACTATATTAAATTTTATGCTTGACTCTTTTTTTGCTTTAAAAATGTTATCACATATATAAGCATAGCTAATCAATATATTATTTAATTTTGCTTGATTTTTAATTTCATAATGGAATCATGTGAATATAGTCTTCTGGATCTTGCTCATTTGACTTACTGAATTATAAAGATTTGTACTAAGTATGGATGTGTAGCTTCTTTGGAAGTTCTATAGCTGCCTTAGCACAGCTCAGTCCTCTGCTACAGGGGAAGCAATCACTAGATGATCTCTTGGGGTCTCCCTACAACCTCTGCATCAGCTTCTGCTCTTTAGGGTACCATACCATCCATGGCTTCATCTTCCTGGGTGTTCCTGTATCAGCATGACTCCCTCCTGAGTGCCTGCTTTTGTCCAAAATCTAGAAATGGCAAAAATTTTACCAGAGCAGTAAAATGGTACTCATTAAGAGTTTACTGGGCACAAAAGAACAATCTGCAAACTGAGAGTCTTCAAATCCAAAACCAATATGAATCTCAGAGGCATGACATTACAGGATGGCTTATAAAGTGAAAAAGAGGAAGTTGTTTAACTTTTATAATGAGTTTTTTAACAATGAGGGTTTTCTAGACAGCAGGGAATTAGTTAAAAGTGAATATCTTACACCACTTCAGGAAAATGACTCAAGTTTCTTTTATAATTATCAGAGGCATTTATAAGAAATAACTAAAGTTAAGTTTTGCTTATGATCATGAAAAAAGCTAGATTTAATTTTGCTTACATGGATTTAATGGTTTTATCTGCTTGGGAAATTTTCAGGCCAGGTCCCCATTTTATTTTACTCTAAAACTGTAAGTATAGCTCAAGTCAGGCTACTTTCCTCAGGGGGCACTTGGTCCATATAAACTTCCAAATGTTGGGAGTTCCACTTCCAGATGCGTCCACCAAGACCTTCACTTCTCCCTTGTCCTGTCTGCCTTTATGTAACTGCTCTAGCCAGGCTTTGCCTGAAGAATTCCCAGAAGGGACAGAGGCAAGTTCTTGAACTTCAGGGACTGGATGATTCAAATTCCAGGAGATGGATGTTTTGCTCACCCAAGGGCCTTCACTGAGCCCCCTCTGCTATAGCAATGAGTGCTTAAATGTTTCTGCAGTTTATCAGGCATCCAGTGGGGATTTGGATCAGCTTCCCTTCTTGCAGCACTCCAATCCTCTAAGAGCCCCCTACACTTGGCCTGAAGATTAGGAAAGCAGCTCTCTGTCTTCTTACAAGGAGAAGTGAGGGGAAAGGCTACAGCATGCCCACGAAAGGCCACTCATTGCTCAGAAGAATGTTTTCCTTTAAACTCTTGCTGTTTATTTGTATAATATGGAAGATTAAGGTGAGATTTGCTTTGCAGCTTTTCTTTCTTTTTCTTTCTTTGGAAGGTAGTTTCCATCTATTGTGTTCAACTTTGACACGTTAGCTAGTATTCCTAAGAAAGTTGGGAAATATATCAACACTGGCTAATATCAACTGTTGACATTGCTTATCACGGGGCGTGGATTCAAGGTGTGTAGGACAAGACTGTTATTTTTTGCTTTGTGTTACTTGCTTGCTTTGTTACTTCTTGAAGTTTAAAAAACTATTTTGATTAAATGTGAAAATCAAATAGAACTAGTGGAAAATTATTTACAGAGGCAGTAGCAAACCTACAAAAATGAACTATTTCTAAGGGGCTTGTTTACAGGGAGTCCATCTGATGGGACGATTATCCTTGTCTTTGGAATCAGTGGTAGGCTTTCAAGCTTCAATCACTTCAAAAGCAGAAAACTCTTATGTAGTTTTTTTAAATTTAGTGCTTATTTTTTATTTGAGAGAGAGAGGGAGAGAGAGGGCACAAGTTGGGGAGGAGGAGAGAGGGAGAGGGAGACACATAATCAGAAGGCCTCAGGCTCTGAGCTGTCAGCACAGAGCCCAGATGCGGGGCTGGAACTCACAGCTGTAAGATCATGACCTGAGCCGAAGTTGGAAGCTTAACTGAATGAGCCACCCAGGCACCCTAACTCTCTGTATTTTGATTCTACAAGACAAATGAGTCCTTTCCCAGACAATTAATAAAACAATCATGAAACAATTAATCTAATCATGAGATTAGAAAGCATTCTAATATAAAAAGGAATCAATAATCAGGGATATCAATTTAAAACAGTGAAACATATTGAAATGTTCACTATTGACATGTATGTTTCAGATGAGTAACTCATTACGAATATTATTTAACTAAGTAGAAAAGTAAAGTATTTTTTGGATTTGTAAAACTAAACAAAAACATTTAAACAAATATGACTTTACTGATAAAAAGTATTTTAATAGAGTGATTAGAGATTAAAAGTAGAATTATTTTGGGGCACCTGGGTGGCTCAGTCGGTTGAGCGTCCAACTTTGGCTCAGGTCATGATCACACGGTTTGTAGGTTCGAGCCCCGAATCGGGCTCTGTGCTGACAGTTCAGAGCCTGGAGCCTGTTTCATTTTCTGTGTCTCCCTCTCTCTCTGCCCCTCCCCACTTGTGCTCTGTCTCTCTCTGTCTCAAAAATAAATAAAACCAAAAAAAATTTTTTTAATTAAAAAAAAGTAGAATTATTTTTTCTCCTTAAATTTAGTCTCACCATCTTCCATTGTCCATATTACTATAAGGCATATATGCACATGCCACTTTCTAGGTTAAAAATACTCAAAATCTGCCATTTGCCTGCTAGACAAAATTAACATTTCTTACCATAATGCACAGAGTCCTTCATTATAAGCATAAGATCCCTACACATTTTAATTTCATAGTACTTCTCATGTACTCTACATGTTAGTATCATTGAAGAATTTGCTATTCTCTGAGCTTATCATAGCTTTTTATATATCTATTCATTTGGTCATTTTATTCTATCTGAAATCCTGAAATGATCTTCTGCCCATGAACTACAAATTATCCTTCTATACCCAACCCATATGTCATCTCTACAAGAGCTCTCTTAAAAGCCTTGGTAGCTAGCCATTCCATTCTCTTATAATTATTCACTTATGGCAGTTACCTCTATCTACTGTGACAAGTTTTTCAACTCTCTACCCCAAACTTCTCAGAGAGTTCTTGAATATCTACTCAATAGATATTTTTCAGTTTAATGCATAAAAATTAAAAAATTAAATGCTACATTTGACTGAATACACTCAAGTGGTTCAACAATCATAATTTAATGTTATAGTTTGCTTAGGAAATCCAAGATCATTTTGTACTCTATTTTCCTACGTGGTAAATTCTAACGCAATAGCTAATTTCATTGGTAAAAAGCATTCGATAGTCTGCATATATACACACAAGATTTTTATTTAGAGCTGCATAAGATATGATTTTTAGCAAAAGGTAAAATCAAATTAGAAGTATAAACTATTTAAACTTCAGTTTAAAAGTTTCACTTTGGAGCTTTTTATCACTCTTTCCAGGGCTAAAAAGATATCCATATTCCCTCAGAAACGTGACCAGGAAGAATATGAATATGCTTTTCTCTCTTACAAAAAGTATTATATTTAGTAATGTCAGCTACTTGCTGTACTCCAAGACTTGTATAGCTGTCTTCTTACATGTCCATTATTTTCAAGTGTGGAAGGAGAATTGTCTCCATCCTGTGAATGTGTACACTTGTTTGTGAAGCTCTGATATTAATCTTGTCTTACCCCGGGAGTGGCTGCCTTAGCTGGATCTGCTGATTTATTATCATAGATCACTGCAAAGGTGACTATAGCAGGATGGTAAATGACTAGGAACTCAGTTTATTGCTCTGGGTTACCCCTGCAGCTATGCAATTACTTCACCCAAGGTTGAGTGAACTTTCCCAAGCTTATTTTTTCCTCAGTGGAGCTATCTCTCTTGCCCCTGTAGTTTTTCTATGTGGTGATATGATAAGTACAACGCTTTCAGATCAAACAGCACATTCTGGCTTATAGTCATCAGGTTATTAAAGGAACATGGAAATTTAGACAAACTGTGATAGGCCCAGGCTGAGGGAACCGCTGTGTTCTCAGGTTTGTGAAGTTTGCATTGATGTGTTCTCTACCAGAGCAATGTAAGCTTCAGCTGGTTGCTAGTGCCAGATGCTGTTGCTAAGGCAGCTTGCCAATCTCTTTCCTCTAGACCTGCTTGTTTTCCCAGAGTTGTCTTGGTAGGCTATATAAATATTTCAACAATGAAAAAGCATGCAGGAGGGAATTCTGAGAAAGATTATGGTATAATGGATGACAGAGAAGAAACTGATCTAAACAACCAGAAAGAAATGTGAAACAAACAAAACAAAACAGAACACTTCACCATGGCTGAAATCATGGGATGGTGCCAAACACATGCTCCTGATAATTCAGACTGAGCAAATCAAAGGAAGTCACCAGGACAAAATGCACAATTCCCCTTTTTAGGGAGTAGTGCAGTACTGCATCAAATTATGGGAAGACCTTTCAGAAAACCCTTAAAATATACACTAATTTGGAGAAATGAAGGGCCTAGTGACAGGGCTATGTAATAAAATGTGTGGTTATTTCTTTCTTTGACTTAGATTTCTAATTATGATGCGAGATTATTCTAATATAACTGATAGACAAAGGAGATGAGGTTGGGCCATGAAAAGGATGGAAAACAGCCTACAAGGAGCCATTGTTGTAAAGCCAAGGACCAGCAAAGACAGCTAAAGTGGGAAAGGTGACAACAAATACAGAATCATTTAATTTATTTATTAACCTAATTACTTGGCAATTTTAATGCAAATGGGCAATCCAGAAAAAGCAGAATCCTCACCTACTAGGCAAAGTTTACCAATACCCCCAACCACCCCAAATCAAATTAGTCATAATTAAAGAACAAAACAAAGTATAACTAAAAAAAAAAATTTTAGTTGAAACTAACCAACTTTCCTCAGATTGCTGCATAGCTGAACATAGAATATAAAACCTATGCCTTATATAAACTGTTGGACATAAATCACAGGGACGGGTTAAAAGATTCACCTATACTATTTAAGGGGAAATAGGGAGACACTAGTATTGTTTAGGTGTGTTCTCACTTAAACATGAATCACCATTAAAACAAACGCATAAAGTTATACAAAATACTTGAATCAATTTAAATGAAATAAATCTAGATTGTATAACATTTCATAGTCATAGAGTTGAGTCCATGTCATAGTTCTAGAGTCGAAATATTATCTGGAATGGAGTACATGTGAATCCAGTCCCCTACCTAGTTCCATTCAGGTTCTCTCTACTTTCTCATCTCCCCTCCTCTGTCACTGGCAGCAAGAAATTTAAGGATTGAATTTTGGACACCCTTCCCAGCTCCAACAGTTTACTTCCTCACCACAGAAAATTTCACATTCACTATTAACTCTTACTTCTCTTTCTTACCCTACTCCTACTTTCCTTTTCTGCTTACAGACCCATTTTATTTTAAGCTGGAGAGAAAAATCCATATTTAAGATATTTTATTTGTTTTTATTCTGGCTTCCCCTCAGTAGTTCTTTGAAACTCAGTGATTAGAATCTGGGGTCTTTTCTTATCATTAATATGTTGGGTAATTGTTGATAAAAAAATATAAAACATCTCACTTATTGACTCATTATTGATCTGCCACAAATTAATAACCCACATATTGTCTTGACAAACATGCAAAAGGCGGCTTCGAAAGCATACGTTGAATAATTTACTTCAGGAAATAGATTAACACCATAACATGTGAGGCAGCCTAAACTTGTGTAATTCAGGAAATTAAAACATAAAGTCCTGTAAAATAAGAGATAAAATATGCTAATAATAAAATAGATTCAGATGAAAAAGTTTCTGGCATATCTGAGGAATAAATTTAAAAGAGAAGAGACTATCAATATAAAACCTAAAACTAAATTAGAAGAAGTATAATATAAAGTTGAAACTGTTCAAAACGTAATAACTGACACGGAACATAGCTAAAAGAAAATATTCTAGAATATAGAGAAAAGGAACAGAGATGAAAATGACCAGAAAAAAATAATTTATATATAACTCATATTAATAACTAGTACAATTAAAGAAAACACAAATATATTTGAAAAATAATTAAAAATTGGAGGAAAACAATTACAAAAAGAAGATGAATGTCTATACACGAAATTATTTATGACAGATACACATAATGAAAAGTAACCAAGTGCATATTTATTTTGGAAAAAAGTATTGAACTTTAAAGACAAAGAATCATATGAACATCAGAGTTTTTTTAAAAAGTCAAATGTCATATAAAATTCAGAAAAGTTTTAGATGTAGCCCCTTCAATATTAGAAATCAAAATACAGTTTAATAATTTGTACCAATTTTGAGGAGAAAAATTGTGCTACAAGAATTCTCAACCTGTCACATAGTTACACATGTGAAGGTAACAGTTATATCCTCCAATATGCTATGGCATAATATATTGGTATAGCATCCAATTATCTTACTTAAATTAAAAACAAAAAAGACAGAACGTTGGACACAATAATCACAGTATTGAAAATCACAAAACATTTGATGATATATTCTAGTTCATTTATAATTATTTTGTTTATAACTTATTTGAAGAAGAAAACTTAAAATGATATGACAGATATAAGACCCAATATTTCATAAACATAAATTAAGAATCTATTAATACAAAAAGATTCTCAGATTTAGGATTGTAAATGATCTCTGTAGCATTAACCTTAAATGGAACATTAGACCAAATGTATCAAATCGATATATACCCAATATTCCACCCCAAAGCAGCAGGATATACATTTTTCTCAAGTGCACAAGAAACATTCTCCAGGATAGATGACATGGTAGGCCATGAAATAAATCTCAATAAACATCCAACAACATCTTTTGTATGCCCCTTGAGCGAGATGTTACCAAAGTCGTATCAACTTTGTAATTCTCAGTTTAGTTAGCCATGAATATCTTTTTTCTTCTTTAAACTACTTTGAATTAGCTTTCTCTCAGTTACTGCAAAGAGTTAAAAGAAAAGCACTCCTAAAATATCAAAGCATACCAACTATATATAATTTGATTCAAGAATCAGAGCCACAATAAGCAATATATACTAAGGGACTTAATAACAGTGATAATACTTTTATGTGATTCAATTGTTGGACCTGGGATGGAAATCTCTGGAAGGTTTGCTTCTCAGTCTGGTAAGAACCTAAAGTCACTGTACTCTAGGTCAGTAAATTCCAGTAAAGCTGGGCAGGATGAAGTAGACAGATGGCAAGGAGAAACTTAAGTCCTGAGCAAAACTTGGAATGCATGTTTGTCTCACATCATTTCCAACAGGAAATGATAACCTTCAGCACAGAATTGCACATGCACTTCTAGATCTTGGAAAAACTGAAGAAGAGATATGAAATCCAGTAGGAGATCAAGGAGTTGCGAGCTGGCCACTGACCAACTCTGCAACAGAACCCTCAGGTCTGATGACACCAAACGTCAGGGCACAATAGCAGCTATTTACCTTTCGCTTTTCAAATATCACACAAATTTCTCTTGAAGCTGACCTTAAAGTAAAGAAACTATGGAAAGGTAATTCCAGCTTAGTTAACCTGACACTAACAAATCCAAAACCACTACACCAACTCTTCCCACAATCCATAGCGAAATATATCTTCTACTTTAGATACTAAAGAGAAGACATTAGACAGAAACTGACAAAATGTTCTGCCATCACATCTATAAAAGTACCTGTATGCAAATCCATACATAATTCCTTCCTTATTTCTTGCTCTGTATTCTTTAAATTGTACTCTGTATTCCATTTACTTTTTTACCTCCTTGGGGACCTCATCACATTGATTCTTTTCCAACACTTTCCAAAGGATTCTTTTCATCTAATGGAATTCTATACTGTGGAAAACTTTCCATGGAATACTACTTCAGGTCTAATAATTGCATAAAGGTACAATAGTGCCATTAAAAACAACAAGATAGATAAGTATGCACTAAACATGAAAAAAAGCTGTCCGGTGTATATATTTTAGTATAAAAACAATATGTATGTAAATAGGCATGCTATGCTTATTACACACACAGTTTTAAACATTTATCCCAAAAACATTATGGTGGGGGGAAGTTTTGGATAGATACACATAACATTAAAACATTCACACTTGGAATTTGGGGTTAGGGCAGAACTGTGAGTTTTTAATTTTATATACTTTAGTACTCTTTGATTTTTATTTTATGACTATTATTTAATGCTGTAATAAAAATAACAAACACTAGAACGAAGTTATATTTTGGAAAGTCTCCCAGTTTTTAAAATTCAAAGCTAGCCTTAGCCTGAAAGAAGAAATCAACTGGCCAAAATCATAAAATAATAAACAATTAGAATAAAATGTAAAAGCTAAACTTCATATATAGATTTATTCACAAGGTTTTCGGTGTGGGGCAGTGAAAGAGATAACTGGTAGTTCATTCAAGACACACAAGAGACCTTGAGCAGGATGCACTGGTCTCAGGCATCGCCGGTAAAAACTGCTCCTCTGCTCACCAGCTTGACCTGGAGGGGAAGCGGCCCACCTGAAGCCACTCTCGCTGCTCTTCTGGTGAGAGGCTTGAAACTGCCTAAGGGGACTTGGCCTGTGGGTTTATATTTCGGTCAGTATCAATGGGGTGCACAGACTAAGATCTGGAAATGAGACGTGGCTTGGGACATAGAGCACGGCCCACCTCGGCTACCTCCATAGCACAGGGAGATTAAACCCAAAAGAGTGAGTTGCAAAGTTTGGTTTGAGAGGGGACTGGGGCGCCACCATTTTTCTCCCCACAACCACCAAGGCGGGGCCTCAGGGAGCAGTATGCAGGATGCAGTGGAGGCTAAGACCCGCCTACACCAATCCACACCTATCCCCGCTAGAGAGCTATTTTTTTTCCTTTTTTTTTTTTAATGTTTTATTTATTTCTAGGAGAGATAGAGAGGCAGTGTGAGCAGGGGAGGGTCAAAGAGAGAGGGACTAACAGACTGAAACAGGCTCCAGGCTCTGAGCTGGCAGTCAGCACAGAGCCCGACGCAGGGCTCGAACCCACGAACCGTGAGATCATGACCTAAGCGAAAGTCGGATGCCTAACTGACTAAGCCACCCAGGCGCCCCTTTTTTTCCTTTTTTACTGGAGCCAGGGCAAGACCAACATGGATGCACTACCATGGTTAATTCTAGATCAATTCTTTCTATTCAGATTTATTTTCCCTTGTCTATTTCGTATCTCTCCCATCTGCTGGACTGGGCATTCTGGTCACTGGTTTGCTTAAACAGTAACATTTAATCCATTCTCTAGATGTATATTCCACACCTCCACCATTACCTTTCTCTCTCTCTCTCTCTCTGGAGTAATCAGACTATATAGTTTCTCTGAGTAACATTATCTTTGTTTCTTTCTCCTCACCTCTTACCATAGTCTCCTCTTTCTCTCTCTGAAGTAAGCTTCTTGGTCTCTCTGCCTGGTCATTTCTCTTCCAATTTCACTTCCTCCCCACCCTGTCATTTCTCTCTTTGTATATGCTCTTCCATCAGCACTGCATACACCCGATCTTTATTGTAGACTTAGGCTTTTAGACTGTCCTTTGTCTTTGGGTTTTTTTCTTTTTTCTTTTCTTCTTTTGTGTTTTTTTTTTTATTTGTCTTTCCTCTTTTTTTTTCTTTATCTTTTTCCCTTTCGGTTTGCGTGTTTGTTGGATTTTTCTATTCATCTGTGTGCCTTTGTTACCTGTGTGTTTGTCTGTCTGTTTTCTTTTCCAGGGCTACCTCAAGAAACACGCCAAAGTACACATGGGGGAGAGTCCCAAATACCACTACAAGTAGGAAAATAAAATAACCAAGGTCTCAACAAGAGAGACCAAGAGACACCATTCATAGAACACTTCCTGACTAGACAAGCCCTGGACAGTCAAAGAGCCTTCTTTAATACAGCAGTACTCACAGGTGCAGAGTGCATAACAAGCTTTTAAAACTAACAAGAGACAGAAAGCTAACCAAAATGATGAAATGGAAGAACTCTCCTCTAAAGAAATTCCAGGAAGAAATGATAGCCAAAGAACTGCTTAAAACAGATATAAGCAACATAACTGAACAAGAATTTAGAACAATAGTCATAAAATTAATTGCTGGGCTTGAAAAAGGAATGGAAGACATCAGAGAAACTATTGTTACAAAGACTATGGAGCTTAAAAATAGTTGTGATGAATTAAAAAATGCTATAAATGAGATGCATAATAAAATGGAGGTGTCCAATGCATGGATTGAAGAGGCAGAGAGGAGAATGCATCAATTAGAAGACACAAATTATAGAAAAAGAGGAAGCTGAGAAAAAGAGAGATGAACTGATCCAGGAACACGAGAGGAGAGTTCGAGAGCTCAGCAATACAAACAAACAGAACAATATCCATATCATAGGAATTTCAGAAGAGGAAGAGAGAGGGAAAGGCACTGAAGGAGTCCTTGAACAAATTATAGCAGAGAACTTCCCCATCTGGGGAAGGAAGCAGACATTGAAATCCAAGAGGCACAGAGAACTCCTGTCAGACGTAACTTGAATCGATCTCCTGTGCAACATATCATAGTGAGACTGGCAAAATATAAGGACAAAGAGAGAATTCTGAAAGCAGTTAGGGATAAAAGGGCCCTAACATACAAAGGGAAACCTATCAGAGTGATTACAGACCTATCTACTGAAACTTGGCAGGCCAGAAAGGAATGGCAGAAAATCTTCAATGTGATGACCAGAAAATATGCAGCCAAAAATCTTGTATCCAGCAAGCCTCTCACTCAGAATAGAAGGATAAAAGCTTTCCCAAATAAACAAAAATTGAAAGAATTCATCACCACTAAACCAGCCCTAAAAGAAATCCTGAGGGGGACTCTATGAGGGGAATATTGCAAGGAACGCAAGGTATCAGAGACACCATCACAAGCATGAATCCTCCATAGAACACAATGACTCTAAACCCATATTTTTCAGTAATAACCCTCAATGTAAATGGACTAAATGTTCCAATAAAAAGACATAGGGTAGCAAAATGGATAAAAATACAAAATCCATCTATTTGCAGTCTACAAGCAACTCACTTTAGACTGGAGGACACCTTCAGACTGAAAGTAAGGGGGTGGAGAAATAGCTATCATGCTACTGAAAGTCAAAAGAAAGCTGGAGTAGCTATACTTATATCAGACAAACTGGACCTTAAAGTAAAGGCAGTAACAAGGGATGAAGAAGGGCATTATATAATAATTACAGGGTCTATCCATCAGGAAGAGATAACAATTATAAATGTCTATGCACTGAATATAGGAGCATCTAAATACAGAAAACAATTAATCACAAACAGAAACGATCTTATGGATAAGAATGTGCTAATAGCAGGGGACTTTAATACTCCACTCACAGCAATGGATAGATCAACCAGACAGAAAATCACTAAAGAAACAATGGACTTGAATGACACATTGGACCAGATGGATCTGACAGATATATTTAGAACTCTACATCCTGAGGTCATGGAATTCACTTTCTTCTCAAGTGCGCATGGCACATTCTCCAAGATAGATCACATATTGGGACATAAAGCAGCCCTCAATATATATAAAAGAATTGAGATCATACCATGCACACTTTCAGATCACAATGCTATGAAAATTGAAATAAAAAACAGGAAGAAGTCTGGAAGTAGGGTTAAAGAACACCCTACTGAAGAATCAATGGGCCAATCAGGCAATTAGAGAAGAAATTTAAAAACATATTGTAACAGAGGTTCCTAGGTGGCTCAGTTGGTTAAGTGTCTGACCTTGGCTCAGGTCATGATCACATGGTTTGTGGGTTCAAGTCCCGCATCCAGCTCTGTGCTGACAGTGAGCTCAGAGCCTGAAGCCAGCTTCAGATACTGTATCTCCCTCTCTCTCTTACCCTCCCCTACTCACACTGTTTCTTTCTCTCTCTCTCAAAAATAAATAAAACATTTTTTAAAAATCAAAAAACCATATATGGAAACAAATGAAAATGAAAATACAACAATTCAAACTCTATGGTATGTGGAAAAGGCAGTCATAAAAGGAAAGTACCCTGCACTCCAGGCCTATTTCAAGAAATTAGAAAAAGTGCCAAGCACAAAATCTAACAGCGCACCTAAAGGAACTAGAAGGAGAGCAACAAAAGCACCCCAAACCCAGTAGAAGAAGAGAAATTTAAAAAATCAGATTAGAAATAAACGATATAGAATAAAGAAAAAACACAGTTGAACAGATCAATGAAACCAGGAGTTGGTTTTTTGAGAAAATAAACAAAACTGACAAACCTCTGGTCAGACTTCTCAAAAAGAAAAGAGAGAGCAACCAAATACACAAAATAATTAATGAAAATGGACTTATGATAACCAACCCCTCAGAAATACAAGCAATTATCAGGGAATACTATGATGAATTATATGCCAACAAACTGGACAACTTAGAAGAAATAGACAACTTCTTAAACACACATTCACTACCAAAATTCATATAGAAAGAGATAGAAAATCTAAACAGACCCAGAACTAGTTAAGAAATCGGATTAGTTATCAAAAATCTCCCAACAAATAAGGGCCAGATGGCTTCCCTGGGGAATTCTACCAGATATTTAAAACAGAATTAATACCCATTCTTCTGAAGCTAATCCAAAAAATAGAGATAGAAGGAAAACTTCCGGACTCATTCTATGAAGTCAGCATCACTTTGATTCACATGCCAGACAGAGACCCAGCAAAAAAAGAGAACTACAGGCCAATATCCTTGATGAATACGAATGCAAAAAGGCTAATATCCTTGATGAATACGGATGCAAAAATCCTCAACAAGATGCTTGCAAATCGAATTCAACAGCACAAAAAAAGAATTACTCATCATGATCAAGTGGGATTCATTCCTGGGTTATAAGGCTGGTTCAATATTCACAAATCAATCAATGTGATACATCACATTAACAAAAGAAAAGATAAAAACCATATGATCCTGTTGATAGATGCAGAAAAAGCATTTGACAAGATACAGCATCCCTTCTTAATAAAGACCCTTGAGAAAGTCGAGATAGAAGGAACCTACTTAAACATCATAAAAGCCATCTATGAGAAGCCCTCAGCTAACATCATCCTCAATGGGGAAAAACTGAGAGCTTTCTGCCTGAGATCAGGAACACAACAGGGATGTCCACTCTCACCACTGTTGTTTAACATAGTGCTGAAAGTCCTAGCATCAGCCATCTGACAACAAAGTGAAATAAAAGACATCAGAATTGGCAAAGAAGAAGTGAAACTTTCACTTTTCACAGAAACATGATACTCTATATAGATAACCCAATAGACTCACCAGAAGCCTACTAGAACTGATCCACGAATTCAGCAAAGTTGCAGGGTACAAAATCAATGTACAGAAATCGGTTGCATTTTTATACACTAATAATGCAGCAACAGAAAGAGAAATCAAGAAACTGATTCCATTCACAATTACACAAAAAAACATAAAATACCTAGAAATAATCCTAACCAAAGATATAGACATCTGTATGATGAAAACTATGGAAAACTTATGAAGGAAATTGAAGAAGACACAAAGAAACAAAAACATTCCATGCTCATGGATAGGAAGAATATTGTTAAAATGTCATTACTACCCAAAGCAATCTACACATTCAATGCAGTCCCAATCAAAATTGCACCAGCATACTTTTCAAAACTAGAAAAAACTATCCTAAAATTTGTATGGAACCACAAAAGACCCCGAATAGCCAAAGTAATATTGAAGAAAACCAAAACGGGAGGCATCACTATCCCAGACTTTAGCCTCTACTCAAAGCTGTCATCATAAAGAAAGTATGGTATTGGCACAAAAACAGACACATAGACCAATGGAACAGAATTGAGAACTCAGATTTGAACCCACAAATGTACAGCCAATTAATCTTTGACAAAGCGAGAAAGAGTATCCAATGGAAAAAAGACAGCCTCTTCAACAGATAGTGCTGGGAGAACTGGACAACAACATGCAGAAGAATGAAACTAGATCGCTTTCTTACACCATACACGAAGATGAACTCAAAATGGATAAAGGACCTGAACGTGAGACAGAAAACCATCAAAACCCTAGAGGAGAAAGCAGGAAACAACCTCCCTGACCTCAACCGCAGCAACTTTTTACTTGACACATCCTCAAAAGCAAAAGAATCCAAGAGCAAAAATAAACTATTGGGAACTCATCAAGATAAAAAGCTTTTGCACAGCAAAGAAAACAATCAAGAAAACTAACAGACAATCAACGGAATGGGAAAAGATAGTTGCAAATGACATATCAGATAAACTGCTTATATCCAAAATGTATAAGGAACTTACCACACTCCACATCTGAAAAACAAATAATCCAGAGAAGAAATGGGCAGAAGACATCAACAGACATTTCTCCAAAGGGGACATCCAGTTGGCCAACAGACACATGAAACGATGCTCAGTGTCCCTCCTCATCAGGGAAATGCTGATCAAAACCACACTGAGATACCACCTCACGCTGGTCAGAGTGGCTAAGATGAGCAAATCAGAGGACTCCAGATGCTGACGAGGATGTGGAGAAACGGGCACCTTCCTACACTGTTGGTGGGAATGTAAAATGGTGCAGCCCCTCTGGAAAAGAGTGTGGAGGTTCCTCAAAAAATTAACAATAGACCTCCCCTAGGACCCAGCAATAGGTGGTAAATAGGAATTTACCCAAGGGATACAGGAGTGCTGATGCATAGGGGCACATGGACCCCAATGTTCATAGCAGCACTCTCAACAACAGCCAAAACGTGGAAGGAGCCTAAGTGTCCATCAACATATGAATGGATCAAGAAGATGTGGTTTATCTATACCATGGAATACGGCATGCCAATGAGAAAGAATGAAATCTGGCCATGTGTAGCAACATGGATGGACCTTGAGGGTGTTATGCTGAGGGAAATAAGTCAGGTAGAAAAGGACAGATATCGTATGTTTGCACATATAGGTGGATTAGGAGAAACTTAACAGAGGACTATGGGGGAGAAGAAGGGGAAAACTAGTTGGGGAGAGGAAGGCAAACCATGAGAGACTCTTGAATGCTGAGAATAAACTGAGGGCTAACAGGGGTGAGGGAGAGGGGGAAGGAGGGAGGATGGGAATGGAGGAGGAGGGCACTTGTTGGGATGAGCACTGGGTGTTATATGGAAACCAATTTGACAATTATTTAAGAGAAAAAGACTAACAAGAGAGAATTAACAATTGTGAAAAACCAATAATAAGAATGTAGACATAAATATATAAAAGAGAAAAAATACAAATACATGAGGAAATGGTCAACATTATCAATAATAAAAACCTACCAGTATATGTGTATTTGGATTTATATATATATGATGCTCACAATTCACTTTTTTTATGCATATGTGGTTATATTATATTGGTTGGAGCCCCTGGGTTTTCTGGAGAACAATCTGGAAAATATTACTTTGTAAATATTAAGTTTTAATTTTCTTTAAAAAAAAAAAAAAAGGTCATTAGGGGTGCCTGTGTGGCTCAAGTAGTTAAGTGTCTGATTTTGGCTCAGGTCATGATCTCACGGTTCGTGGGTTCAAGCCCTGCACTGGGCTCTCTGCTGACAGCTCAGAGCCTGGAGCCTGCTTCGGATTCTATGTCTCCCTCTCTCTGCTCCTCCCCTGGCTTGTGCTCTGTCTCTCTCTCTCAAAAATAAATAAACACTTTTCAAAAAAATTTAGAAAGTAAGTCATTAGAGGAATAATTTTAATCCTGATATTTTCTGGACTTAAAAAATGATAAATTCTTATCTATTTGATACATTCTTGCTAAATTTCCTCGGGACATTTATTTCACCAACTTAGATGAAATTTAGAGCTACAAGGAAAAACACATTCATGGAACTCTTGTGTTTATTAAACTGTTTTATATTATGGAATTGTTTAGAGATATGAATTTTTTTACCTTTGGCTGAAAAAAAACTAAGAATATCAAATTAACATTTTTACTATTTCTTACGCTTATTTCTCAAATATTTATATATTGTTAGTTTTTCTTAGCATTGTTATTGAAAATGATGTTATGTTAATAAAGTGATTTTATACAGAAATATCGTCTACCTTTTTCTGAATGATCACAGTGATTTCTCTGTGAAAAATATCTTTATATGAGTATATGAATATAATTTATTTAATATAAGTGAATATATAATGTATATGGAATTTATGTGAAATATTAATTAAATTTTACATTCTTGAACATAATTCTTTTATTGCAAACATAAAAATAAATCTTTTATTAATTAATCATAAAACCATATCTTTTAGCACACAACTGAAATGGAAAATGAAGTCCCTTTGATTCATTATATGCACACAACCGGCTGATCAAACATTTGAATCTGCTATATTTATTGATTTCACTTTTCCTTGAATACATTCCTGATAGATTTAAAAATATAAGCAAATAAATTAATAATAGTGAATGCAAAAGGCATACTCTGGAGAAATTTTCATTTTTCTTTTGGTCTATGTCTGCACAGAGAGATTTGTGGTAATTGTATCAATTCTTAATGTTTATGTTAATTTGTGCTTTGTCGGGGCTTATAAGATTGTTAGTCAAAATCTACATATTGCCTATGAAAAACACAAAGGGATAGGAAATCTATTGTTCATGATTTTATAGAACACTGCTGTTGAATCATATGTTTTAGGATTATCAGTGGTCATAAGAATAGTTAAAATTATTTTTATAATTTGCTTCTGAATAAATGAGTTTGTGTTACTGTGTTTTTTCTGTTATATACCTTACTTATTAAGATACATAGTGAACGCCTTTGGACTATGCATGCTGACTTGAAGTAAGAAGTCTGCATCTTTTTTTTTAACAAATAGTTTATTGTCAAATTAGTTTCCACATAACACTCAGTGCTCATCCCCACAAGTGTCCTCCTCCATGCCCATCCCCCTCCCCCCACATCCATCAGTCCTCAGTTTTTGTCAGCATTCAAGAGTCTCTCATGGTTTGTCTCTCTCCCTTTCCCCCACCATTTCCGCCCTTCTTCTCCCCCTTGTTCCTCCATCAAGTTCCTCCTAATCCTCCTATACGTGCAAACATATGATATTTGTCCTTCTCGTCTGCATCTTTTAATAAATCTTTTATTGTTAAAATTTCTAATTAAAAGTTTCCTCTAACTTATATTGCCTGTTCATTTGATGCAGATGATTTCTTGAAAAGTACCAGGTGGTTGGTTGAAGCAGAGGCATGTGACTCTTCAGTTGCTTCTCTCCCAGGTACTGGATCCTATGCACAAGAGATTCCCATTTCCTTAGTTCTTTCAGATTCAGTGTAAGGTCAGCTTTGTTGTGACCTCTGTCTCCATGAAAGAAGACTATCATCAAACTCTGGATCTCTGAATCCCAACTCCATTCACAATGCAACTATATTAATATCACTATCCTTTTTCCACAGTCAGTATTCATGGATGTCAGAGGAGTATTTCCTCACTATATACTTCAGTAACACAAATTTTGAGAACAACTTTTTTCCCATTCATCCGACCTTTTTTTCCCCCCTTTCTCTGACTAGGTTTGCTTTCCTTGCAACCAGTAGAAAATGACAGTGGTCCAATAACAGTAGAGTTGTTTCCATGAGGGCTGCTGGTGTGGTTATGGCTGCCAGGTCAGTGCAGAGTAGCATCTCTCAGAACCATATCTACACTGTCTATGATACAATCTATGAATAATTTCAGAGGGCATTCTAGAAAGTTAATCAACATGTCCAGACCTTAAATTTGTCATCTATTATTAGATAATGGGGGATAAACTGCACTTGGAAGACTGTAAAATTCAATAGAAATAATTCATCTGAAATTATTTTGGAAATCTTTAGAGCTAACTGATGCCAGTGATAATATCAGATAATCTGAGAATTAGGATGCTATTAAGTAATAATAAAGAATTTTAATGCCTTTAAGTCAGAAATGCACTCTATCTTTGACCAAGTAACTCGATTGTCATCTATCTAGAATGTCTTATGCATTTATATTACCTGTTTGCCTGCTGAAAGCATTTGAATTAACATCTCCTGATGCAAGCTTTAAAACTGAATTATAATTACGATATAGAACCTAAGATACTCTTTCCAAACGATAAGTTTACAGTTTATGCAAATTATTTCTATGTAATCAGAAGTTCTATTATCAGACTGTATGCTATTTAATGTTTTATAGAATGGTAAATGTTCAGTTTTATCTTGTGTTTGCTAAAAGATGCCACTAAAGATATAAAGGATAATAATGTATAAAATTTAAATTTCATAATGACTGAGAAATAATTCTAATCACTCCTTTAATATGTAGAAATCTCAGTTTAATAAAATTTTTGTAAGATAGTGTTGTTCCTTGGCAGCAAGTATTTGTAAAACCTATGATATGAACTATGGTATTTATGGAATGTTTTATGCTTGATATGATATCTCGGGGTCAAAAATATTTGCTCTTTGAGATTGTCTTTTTATTATAAGAAATCAGTAAGTAAGCTCCATATAACCCAAAATTTCATTGCTGTTTGAAGGGAAAGAAATCTGGTGCTGCCTAAAGTCTTTTTTTTTTTTAAAGATACACATTTATTTGAACATATAATTAAATTCCTATACAAGTAAATTCTTATGATTTGTGTTTTGCATGGATACAGAAAAGGAGAAATTTAATTTTGTGTCTCTATGTGGAGTTATTGCACCAGAATAAACTTTGTTTTATGCATTTGATTTGCATGCAGCTACTATCAGAGGTTGCTATTTAAATCACATTTGGTTATTAATAAAACTAGATTGCTTTCCTCATGCTTTTTCTTCATAGCACATTTTCAATGGTTACCTACTCTCATTTTCTTTTTGTTTTGGATAAAACCATATGAACATGCTTAAAATATGACTATCTGGAAAAACATGACAAAATGACTATCTGGATAAAATGAGAAAGGGTCTTACAAATGGAGTCAACCCAGAACTCCTGGAATTAATAATGAAAACAGAAGCTTGGATCCAGGAGTAAAAACATCAAATTGGAATCATTTAGAGTTCCCTCACACAGCTGCAGGGGTTCAAAGCATTCAGGGATAATCAAGGAAGATGGCCAGATGAGGCAGTGGCACAAATAGAATAAGCTCTATCAGGAGACACTTGGATAAAGTTTCGTGAGAGAGCAAGTCCCATCTAGCATGAGTCTGTCTAGAGGCTATAGCATGGGGTCCCTACTCAGAAGGGAAGGAAGGCAAGGGAACTTCCCCAGGGGCAGGGATATCAGAGAGGAATTTACGTGTCTAGGTGATGTCACTCTGCAGCATGGCAGGGAATGTTTGGGTCAAAGAATTCTGAAGGAAAAATCTGCTGTTTGGCCCATATTTTAAATGACTGGTTGGGTAAAAAGTTTGGCACTGGTGGATATTTGAGCTATTGGGTCTTGGTACACAGTAAAGAAATAATCAAGCAGGCTTCTGGGTGGCTCAGTTGATTAAGCGTCTGACTCCTGGTTTTGGCTCAGGTCAAGATATAACAGTTTGTGAGTTGGAGCCCTGCTTCAGGCTCCATGCTGATGGTGCAGAGCCTGCTTGGAATTCTCTCTCTTTCTCTGCCCATCCCCTGCTTGCTCTCTCTCTCTCTCTCTAAAAATAAATAAATAAACATTTAAACAAAAGAAATAAATAAGCTAGGGTCCAATACACAGAGACCAAATTTGGCTCACCTATTAAAATAAAACAAGAGAGAAACATTTGCTCTATAAAGGTATTTCTATGTATATAAAAAGTACTGGATACTTTGGGGTCAAGAAGACTGAGAACACTTTAAAATGTTCCCTTCTTAAAAATAAAATAGAATAAAATCTTCCCTTCTTACATTAAACTCATAATAATTTTGTGTGTGTGTACTTATATATACACACACTATATATATATATATATATATTCACTTCTGAAATCAAGAGAGTAAATCATTGTCTGAGACAGAATACCTAAGTTAGTAAATGGGGACAGATGGTACATAACATAGGACCATAAGTTAGGAACGCAGTCTTTGGGCCTGAGATCTTGAAACACATGTAGATCAGGGCCTTAAGCCAAGAACCACATATAGGTCAAGGATAGATGTGGACTCCTATCTTGAAGTACAGAGCAAGAGTGCACTGAATAGGGCCCAAATATCTCTTTCTACTGCCTGGATGGATACCAGAAATGAACTACCAAGTCTGATAAGAGTGGAAGTAGCTTTATTTCTAAGAGACCAGAAACTAGGTCTAAACATAATTGCACTATGAGATCCACAAATGAACTCTGAGCCAAGTAGTGATTCAGATCCCAGCTTCCTTTAGGGCCATTATAAGAGCAATTGCTATCCTGAGGTGTTTCCTGTGGTATGTGTGTGTGTGTGTGTGTGTGCGCGCATGCAGTAATATTTCCTAATCTTTTCTTTATTAATTTAAAATGTTCTTTAGTAGTAAATACAGGAGGCCTATATTATATATATTTCTTGTCATAAGTTTTACATCTTCTCTCTCACCCCTGCAATTTTGCCTTTTGCTGTTTTAAGTTACAAGTTCTTACTTTAATCATCCTTCTTAATGTAACTTCCTTACATTTTTTCCTAGACAGTAATTACTTCTTCAAATTATTCTTATTTTCTTTTCTCATGCTATCAGTAGAGATTCTCTTGTCATTTAAGGATAACACTGCCACATCCAATACTATAAGCTTTGTGTTTGAAGACTTGGGACCAGTCCTTGTATCAATCAGCTAGATACCTTCAAATTCTTCAAAATTCAAAGCAGAAAAAGGGTTTCAAGTAAAATATTCTTTACATTTCTCATATCCTACCTTTATTTGTGATTCTACCACCTACAGAATTGTGGAATTATCCTTGGGATACATGATCTCTGTTTATCCAGAGGGCGTTGTATTGTTTACTATCCACTGGGTTATTCCCTAAACTGTCCATATTAGATACAGCATTTTCTAGAATTTAAGTTGGAACTCTCCATAGCTCTCAGTAGTGATGCATATTTTCCCTTATTTTTACATCTACATGCTCATTTCTGTCACATTACTAAGGACTGGGTGTGTAGGGAGCTAGAAAGAATGCAACACCTGTAGCTTTCAATTTACTATAAATTGTAATTTGACATCTTTATCTTGAATAGCTTATATTCCATAATCCCATATTTACCAAACTTAATAATTATGGAATTAATCAGAGCATATAAACTAAAAGTAGGAGAATCAATTTAAAACTACTACTTTTATACCTTAAAGAAAGAACATAAAAAAATCTTGTCCTATTATAAATATATTAAAGTCAACATTACCTTCTATAAATCCTTGTTTGCACAGTGAATATTCATTGATAATAGTTTTATAGAAAGTTCAAATCATTTAAACATTTGAGAAGACTATTTTTATAACACATTGAAAATTACCCTTATAATAGTATTATTGTTTGCTTCTCCCTCCTATGAGAGGATTATACATCATTGTCTCAGTTATCAGGCTTGACCATGTCACCTGCCTCTGTCTGGATAGAGATTTCATAACCCTTCCCACACCCCCACAGCAGACTTGGCCAGGTGACCTTCTGTGGCTAATGCATTCTGAATATGTATGACATAAATAAAAACTTTAAAGGCCAGCATAGGGTTCATCATCTCTTTTTTTCTGTCTGCCATTAGACTGGCAGTGTTCCATCTAGAGGTTGCCTTATTAGTCTTGCTCCTAAAAGGAAGACAACATGGGGCAGAAGCATAGCCAACCCCACCCATGGGTGGGGTATGTGAGGAAGGAATAAACATGTGTTCTGTCCGTCTTTGAGACCTCAGAGCATTTATTAGCAACTAAGGCTAGGCTAAGAGACAAAATGCTCAAGAAGAGTTATCAATTTGACTCTAAAAAGCAGGATGCTTGTGATGATTAAATTTTATCTGTCAATTTGGCTAGGCTGTGTTTCCCAGTTGCTTGGTCAAACAGTATTCTGGATCTTGTGTGAATGCTGTGAAAGTATCCTATAGATTTGTTAACATCTATTATCTGTTGACTTCAAGCAAAGGAAATAGCCTTTGATGATGAGGTGGGCCTCATCCAATCAGCTGAAGGTTTGAGGTTTCCTGGAGAAGGAATTATGACTCAACACTGCAACACAGAAATTCTACATGGATTTTTAGTCTGCCAACCTATCCTATAGATTCTGAATTTGCTCCTCACAATTATATAAGCCAATTTCCTAAAATAAAGATTTTTATACACACAGCACACACCCTATTGGTTTTATTTCTCTGAAGAACCCTGATACTAATATATTCAGTATCAACAATTGTGCATTGTATTCAAAGAGCTATTATAAATTGATGCAAAGAAACAGATGATACATATAGAAAACTATAAAGAAATATTGAGATAAACTCTGAGTAAATAGCTTTGTACATTAATTTAAACTTCTAAGTTCCATAGAGCATTTTTAATACTATAATTGCCTTTTCAGAGCATGAAGAAATACACAAAACTATATAATGGTCTACAGTGTAAATCTGGTAAAAAAAAAAAAAAGCCTTAAAAAAACCCCAAACTATAGTATAGATGGTTGTTAATTTTGATAGTAAACGAGAAAATTTTAAATAAGCCAACAGGAAATCATACCCAAAATTATAGCAACATAGTTTACATAGGAAGGTCAACTTACCATGGAAAGAAGTTTAAATATTAGGAAAATGTCTTTTTTACACTATCTTTTCTATTTCCAATGATCAAGATAATTTTCACTTACCCTTCTGTCTTATCCTTGTCCATACTGCGTTACTGGTTTCCCAATAGACTCGATGGGTGACATTCATCAAGGACGTATGATTCCTTACAGTGAGATTTGTATGTTTTAGTGCCATGCAGAATTGTCTGTTTCTAGGCAGGAAAACAAAAATTTATTTGGAAGGCAACTGTACCACTTTGTTCTGCATATGTATGTCTTAGCTTTCCAGGTGAATTAACTAATCATCCTCTCTCCAGGATCAATCCTGGTAGATTTCCGCAGAAAACGAATTTAGCCCATCTGCTTCAGTGCCTCTTTCTTATAGAGCCTTTTTCACAAAGTAGTATAAATCATAAAACCATTTAAATCCTCTTGTCTCTTAGACGTAAAGCTGACAATGGGTTATTATATTAAATAGTGCTAATCAGGCCAATGGATAATTTTTTATTTTCAGGAATAAATGGCAATTAATGCTGCTGCTTCTGTAGATACTGACGATGACATCACGAGAATTACGCTATTTATTTACAGCGTACTATGTGCCAGGTACATATATTAAAACTTTAAATTTTCAAAATGACCCTACTTACAGAGAAGGTGTTGTTATCTTCATTTTGCATCCAAAGAAAATACATACAGAGATGTCAGGCAACTCACCAATTATTATATAGATCCAGTCATCAACGTCCACTGGTTTCTATGTTGGATTTCTACTGTTCTTAGAAGCAGAAACAAGAAAGTGGTTTTTCACTTTTTTCTTTTTTTTTCTTTAATTTGCGAAACAGATTTAGCTAAAGTATATTGAGAATAAAAGCCAGAAAGAGAAACTGTTTTCTTCCTAGGTGTTGAAAACTACGAGACAGCCAAAAAACTGCATCGGTCCCAAGCACTGCAGCTGCAGGAACATTTCCGGGAGGATGCCTGATCTCGCGGGATCTTGGGAGCCGGCCTGGGAGGCGTGGCATGAGAAACACCTGGGTCCCTTGGTGCGGAGGCTCCTCTTCTCAGACTCTTCATAAGGAGTTTGGCTCACACTGCCTGTCAACACAATCCCATGCAATCGTATATACATATAAAACACATACATAATATTAAAATAAATAAATATTTACATTATTTACGTATATATTTATTTATGGTTGCTTTCTTTCATACAATCTTGACTTCAACACACGTCACCCTGCATGAAAACACTCTACATTTCATTAAATTGGAGTGATCTGAATGAGAGTAACAGCCCATAGATCTAATGCAGTCTTGCATTTTGGTTGTTATTCCCTTTTTAGCCTTTCCATATTCTCTCTTATTTTCTGAAAAAAGGTGAGTGAAGTTATGAACGGTTTCCCATGTTGTAACAGTACTGCAGTAAATAGGGATTATGGTCCCTACTCTCTGAGTATTCTATTAATCGTCTTGCTTTGTTTCTGATATATTTAGCTCTGTGAATTTTCTTCCTGGAAAAAACTGTCATGTACTACACAGACAAATTGAGAGACATAGGTTGTTGAAACTAAACATAAAACTCTAGAGAAGCTTCTATACCTTTCTTATTTTCATGTTCACATAGGCCCAGCATTATGCATGGGTAGTTAGTTATTAGAGACCATATTTCCTGATCAAAATTATAATTAATCATCTGTCAGGAAAAATGTTTTAGAGTTTGCAAATTTGGAAAAGTGTGAAGAGTTTTAAGTAATTATTTTAAAACACATATGTTATAATACTTTTATCAAGTAATCTTCATTAAGATGTATGTAATTGCATGAAATGGAGACAGCTTGTGAAAATACGTGGCATGAAAATAAAGGACTCTACCAAGTTCTAAATGCCACTCTCTCCCATCTGATCTGGGGGAACTCCATTTTCAGATGACTGAAATCTTCACTATCCATAATATTCTTTAAGAAACTTCATACTATTTTAGGACTTAAAGAAACCATAGAAACATTTCTGAGAGTCTAAAACCTCATTTCACAGACAACTGAAAAAAAGGCCAGAGAGAATTAGTGACTCATCCAAAGCTGATAGTGGGAAGAGCTAGGGCTGGAATCCAAACGCCTGACTCTTGCTCTTTTAGATCTTGTTACACCCTTTGTAAGCTCTGTGATCTGATCTCAGACAAACAATTTAGCATTTGAACCTTAGTTTCCTGGTGTGTAAAAAATGGGGATAATAATCATGGTGTCCTAGTCAATATTACTAACTGGAGATTCAAAACTTTAACAAATATGGAGGTAAGAAATTGTGGAGGAAGTAAATAATACAAGTTACACGATGAAAGCAATTTTCAGTCTTAAATGGAGGAACCATAATGCCCAGAAAGCAATCTGAGGATAATACTTGGGGACAACTCAAGGGATAAACTACCCACACGCCTACTCTATGTGATCCTGAGATCTAAAACAGTTTGCCATTTCCCACTTTACTTGGCATACTCTTTATTTTTAAAAATATTTTATTCTTTATTCTACCCAAATACCAAAGCCTCTGTCAGCAATTGCCAAATGAAGTCAAACCACTGATGATTCTATGTACTTCAAAGATATTTTAAAGATAGAGACAATTATCTCTTTAAAGACAATATGACAGGATGGTTTATCAATTCATAGTGAGTTTGGCTCTTCAATACTTTGTATATAGCACATTCATTTTTCTTTATCTGACACATAATGAGTTCATTAGTAACAACCCAAAGATATTTTCTCTTATAAATATGAAATAATCAATTGTCTCCATATAATATCAATGAGAACTGATTATTCATTAATGTGTCAGTGGATAAGTCCTTGGTGATTTTTATTTTTGCCATTCTTTTTTTTTTAAGTTTATTTATGTATTTATTTTAAGTAATCTTTACACCCAACGTGGGGCTTAAACTCATGACCTCAAGATCAAAAGTCCCGTGCTTTTCTAATTAATGCAGTCACCTCGTATTTTTTTGCCATTCTTTATATTTTCACAGAGGAGTATATCTCATAGAAAACTTTATGTTGTCATTGTAGTTCCTAATGATACATTTAAAGGGCTCAAGATCACAGGTGGGGATTATGGGACAAGTATAATAAGATTACCTGAACTGGCTGTTTCTGAGAAACAGAACCTTGTAATTTTCATTTTGTCTAGTTATTTTATTTAATTATAGCAGAAGGACTTATTTTTTGCTCAAAGCAAATAATAAAATAAAATAGATTATGCCAATTATTGTAAAAGTATAATGTAGGTAAGCATATACTATATGACATACATCTGCATTTTACATCAATATATAAAATGTATGTTAATATAGTAGCAGCTTTCTGACATGGTAATAACATCCAATTCTGTCTTTTAGAAACTATTAGAGAATTTTTTGGGCAAAATCAATTAGGGGTATTATTTTTCTTCATATCTTGTGTACACTTTTATGTTTTTTGATTTTGCATTACACACTGATACTCTTTTCTGTAAAACGGTGGTTATTTTAATTTCCTTCCTCATCTGCACCAGAATAGCCTCTTCTTTTGATGAAGGTTGACATATTTAGGCAGATTAGTCTTTAGAAAACACTGTTCAAATGTCAGATTTTAGTTAGACACAGAACATTTAGTGCATTTCTATAACTTTAGCTACTATTGTTCTGTGTTTAATAGGCTGCTATTAAATCCTTTCAGCACTAAAACCAAACCAAACCAAACCAAACAAAACTAATCATCCCTATTCTTTGTATGTTTAATGTTGTTGCATAGCACGTCTGCTGGAGGGACGTAGTATTTCCCATAGTGGGGTAGTAGGTGGGGTTACATCAACTGCTTTGCAATTTTTGAACTTTAATATAATATCAACTGCCAGGGCTATATAACCTTAAAAAAAGCCTCTATTGTACAGAAGTTATCACCTCAATGTACGTTCCAGCTCAGCATTGTCAGTCATCTCTTCTGGGACATTTCTGTCTTGGTCTTTATTAGTCCTCAGATTTTTTTTTTTTTTTTTAGTTTACAAATTGTCATATCTAATCTATTTAACTTTTTCATTGATTGATTGATTGAATTTATGCTCCACGCCCATCATGGGGTTTGAACTCACAACCCTGAGACTAAGAGTCATGTACTCTACTGACTAAACCAGCCAGGCCACCCCTCTTGTACTGAATTGTTAAATTCAAGAAATATAAAGCATTCAATTATTATTTTCCAAATTGCCTGTTTATTTCCCTTATATCAATTCCTTTTTTAACCACTAAATTTTGAAATACTTATTTCACAGTCTCAGATTTCCTTTTAGTTTAGCTTTTCAAGAGATGCTAATCCTTTATTCATGTATTAATATGGATTATTTCCCTTTTTGGTATGCCCCTTATTGAAAAATCATTTTTTATTTTATTTTACTTTGTTTTGTTTTGTTTTATTTTATTTTATTATTGTTTCGAGAGAGGGAGAGTGCAAATGGGGGAGAGGGGCAGAGGAAAAGAAAGAAAGAGAGAGAGAGAGAGAGAGAGAGAATCTTAAGTAGGCTTCACACTCATTGTGGAGCCCAATGCAGGACTTGATCTCATGACCATGAGATCATGACCTGAGCCAAAATCAAGAGTCCAACGTTAAACTGCCTGAGCCACCCAGACGCCCCAAGAAATCATTTTTAAAAAAAGATTTTACATTTTTCTTCTCGCTGGGTTCCTCAATGCTTTCATTGATTCAGAAGTTTATTTATTTAGTTAGTTTTTTTTTAATTTCATTCATGGATTATTGAGAAGTCCATTGCTTTCTTTCCAAAATATAGGGATACTAGCTATCTTTGATGGCGAATCACTGAATTAAAAAACAAAACAAAACAACAGAAGATGCAAGAAAAGCTCTCTTCTTGGTCCACTACTGCCTAAATTTACATTGGAAAGGAGAGTCCATACCAGGAAGATAGCTATTAATAGAGACTTCTCTTTACTTGCAAAACACCTCCTTTCACATTTGTGTTAATAGCCTTCATCTCCTTATATTCTCTGACCCTACTTCTCCTTATAAGCTTAATGTCCCCTCATTTTCTTTGGAATTTCATATGTGTGGATTCCCCAAAAGTATGCCTATTAAATTTGATTTTCTCCTGTTAATTTGGCTATGTCAGTTCGATTCTAAATCTGACTAGAAGGACCTTGAAGGGCAGAGGAAGGTCTTTACACCAACACTCTCAGATGGGTGAACAATCATCTCAGTCTTGAAGAGTGGGTCTGAGTGGGACCCTTCTCAGCCTCTACCCATTTGGGTGACTTGTGCCTCCTTATAATATTTTATATTTCCCCTTCCTAAACTCTTATACTGCTATGCCCAGATCGCGATCTCCCCAAAATCCCAAGACCACCAAGGAGTCCGAGTCACATATGCAAGAACAAAGGGCGTTTACTTCGGCTTAAGCTCGGGCTCCCACACCTCACCAATGCAATGGATCCGTACTGAGAGCCCCGAACAAAGGAGGAGTAGGGTTTTTATTAACTCCAGGGCGGGAAAGGGGTGATGGACAGGGACTACAACGTGATAGGACAAGGTGACGGCAGAGGTTGTTATGGCGCAGAGGGATTGGCGAGTTTAGAGCAAGGTGGACCAGAATAGTGGCCAGAACGTCCGGTACCTCCCAACGTCCAGTGATTGGTTCGGACACAGGGAAGGGCGGTGGCTCAAGCCTGCTGAGTCAGGCCGCAGAGACTTGGGTCTTCTAATCTCTGGGGCCTTCTGAAGCCTGTCATGGTGCTGGTTTGGTTCTTCAATACTATGTATAAATTGCTGGCTTATTTCATTTCACTGTAAGCTTTCAGAACCATTCCTCGCCTCTATACCAGACTCTTGCACATGAAGGTATGTTGTAAATGTTGCTTAAATAGTGGATGAAGAAAGTCATGTTGGAGCAGAGATTGAGAAGAATAAAAGGATTCTGCCAGGTGAACAAGAAAGGGAGGACACACTAGGCAGAGAAGATAGCAAGTAGTCTCGGAGTCATGAAAACAAGGCATATTCAGAAAATGATAAATAAAATAGGTCAGTGGGGCTGAGATAAAATGAGAAATGAAGAAATAGCAGACAGAAAGCCTGAAGAGTTGGGCAAGGGTCAGAACACGAATAGTCTGGTAAACTAGGTAAAAGGATTTTATATTTACTCTATAACATCTCCATTGAAAATAGTTTTTTGAAAAAGTGCCAGTAATCACATTTCATAAATAAGAAAACACTGCTTCTGTTCCTTCTCTTTATCTACGTTTTCTCTCTATGCTATTAGTATTCAGTACATGTATACACAGAAGATCAGATGTAGGGCAATAGATGTCAATCTAATGCTGCTACCCCATTTTAGTAGCAAGCATACATAATAATATACCTTGTATTTTTCATGAACTTTAGTGGAATTATTTGGGTCAGTTCACACTGACATGAACTTGTTATTCCAACCAAATGTCAACGTGATGTTGGAATGCTAATTTATTTAAGCAGATCCATGTCAATGTCACCCTGAAACAAAAGCACTTCTATTACCATGCCAACGAAAGTTGTCAAAACAACAAGAAAAACAATAACAAAACCTCCAAACCTGCTTCTGAATAAAAGTTCCCCGCAGATGTTTATTTGGATCAGGTGATAGAAATGTGTCAATTGACTAGATGCCATTTGATCAGCAATGACTTTAGGGGTATTACATTCAAACATTCAAATTAAAAAAATATTATTTGATAAACCAGTAGGATCTTACCCCCAGAGTATCTATTTGTATTAAAGTAATCGCTACGTGCACATAAAATTTGCATAAAAATATGATCAAAATGACAAATCTTTCAGCAAATGCACAGCTTCCGGCAGAAATAAACCATGTTCAAGAAATAGAATATATTGTGACTTCCTTGTTGAATTTAAAAATGCGATCTTAGTAATTGATTGAAAGTCAGGACATTTTAGGGCTATAAAAGACTTTAAGAATGGTTCAATACAATCTTTTTTTAAAGATGTGGAAAGTGAGGCCTTGAAATATAAAATGTTTCATTCAAGGCCATGCAAGTTCATAACAAATCTAGTAATAGGTTCTGAGTTCTGAATCTGAATCCAATTGTCTTCACCCCTTTCCACATTGTTGCCTAGCCTTCATTTGTAAGTAGTTAAGTGAATAAGGGCTCTTTCAAAGGCTACATTGCCATTTCTAGCTAGGTTAGTTTAGCTGCAACCTATTTTAAAATAAAATTATGGCAATTAGGCATTGCACGCTCTTGATGCAATTGCTGAAGCAAAACTGCTAATCCACAGTTGACACAGGTCAATGTCAATTAGAATTATGCTAGTTTTCAATATGACACATTTCAGAGTGTGCCAAGTAGAAAGTAAATTGGTAATGCTAAGCATGCAAGTATGTTTTACAGGCAGCTGATTTAATTTAATCAAGGTGTAGAAGCCATGAGACCTTTATTTAAATACAGAGATTTAAAATCCTCTTGCCTTCATTCCCCAAAGCTTCAAACTATTCTGTAATGTTTGACTGTCATGCTTTTAAAAATTACGATTGCTTTATCTAGGATTGAATAGCTTCCTCTATCCCAGGTCAAATTCACCTGTTTCTAAAGGTCAGTTACTTTAACTGTTGTAACTATAATGTATGAAAAATGTTTAACTACAAATCAAACACCTAGGACATAAATGAATGTACTTGCTAGTAAGTGTGAGTTATGGAAGGTAACTGTAGTTAGCAGAAGCAATGACCTTTAATTAGCATAAACAGCAGGTTTCTATCTAATACTCTTAGAACTCTGAGAGACTATAGACCTATGGGTGGCACGCTAGCTTTAAGAACACAGATAAAGCTTGAGACTGTTTCCTGGAGTATACAGTGATTTAACTAAATTACATGTAAAATGCTTGGTATCATGTAACATGTGCAGCAGACCTGCTGTTATCCTCATGATGTGGTACAAGGTGATATAAAAGGGCTAGTACTCCAACAGATTTCTAATGAGTATTTTAGGAGAAAATTGAGTTTCGAAAGACTTAAGGTTTGTTTTAGCTCTTTATGAGTGGGACTGCCTGCCCAAATATATATGAAATGAATGGCAATCTTTGAAAGTGAGTAAGATATGAATATGTGAGTGTAATATCTGAATGAGTGAATATTTGAATATCTGAATGAATGAATGTGCATGGACTGTCAGAGTCAAGCATTCATTGTATTGTGTCAGGAATAATTTGTATAAACTCTTTAATTGGTGAGCAGCTTTCTAATTCCTCATATAACCAAGACTCCTGATGAAATACCCTATATTCTAGTGTCTTACATGTCAGAAATTACCAATGAGGACTTAGAGACAAAAACACGAGTTATCAAAGTATGACCTATGGTGAAAATATTATATGATACATGATAAAAGTGTATACTTTTAATCTTCTTTAATGGACTTTGAGTTTTGAGTTGATTGCTTTTACTTTCTGGGAAATAGCTTGCAATAACATTTGATTTGTTAAATCCAAAGAAAATAAAAGCAAAGAGCAAGGCTGACCTTTAAATGACATTTCTTAAGGAGACTTGATAATGTTTGTTCCTATTCACACTCAGTTACTTCAGCTTACTTCTTCTTAGATGTAGCACTTAATATTTAGAATTTTTTATAATAATTGTAGTAGAGCTTGGAAACTCTTTTGATTTACCCAAAGCAAACAAATGCATTAAGCCATTTGTTGTGTGTGTTTTAATTATTGTCTCTGTTTTCTGTCCTTTATGGTCATTATATTCTGAAAGTTCATTACATTATTGGAATCGATACTTGTGTCCCCACTCTATTCATTTACTTAAACAAAAACATTTAGGGATGCATGGCTGGGTCAGTATGTTAAACATCCAACTCTTGATTTCAGCTCAGGTCATAATCTCATGGTTCATGAGATCATGCCCTGCTTTAGGGTCCACGCTGTCAGTACAGAACTTGCTTGGGATTCTCTCTTGCTCTTTCTCTGCCTCTCCCCTGCTCATATGCAGGTGCTTTCTCTCTCTCTCTCAAAATAAATAAACTGAAAAAAAAAATTATTGCATGCTACTAAATACTGGTTTAGGAGATAAAAATTCCCTAGTGAATAAGACAGATCCTGCCCCTGCCCTCTTGGAATTAAGAGACTAATAATGACACAAAGAGGTCATTACAACAACGAGTGGTGAGTTCTATAATGTGGAAAATAGGGAGTGTTAGGAAGCTGCAGGATGTGATGTCTAAATGAGTCTTAAAAATAGGATGGAATTAGATTGAGCATCAAGGACACAAGGGCTCCAAATTATGAAGGAGCTAAAGATGAGAAAGCATGGTCTGTTCCAATAAGTAAAATACTACTGTGGTTAGAAGGTTGAATATGAAAGGGTAATGATGAAAGAACTGGCCAGAGGGATACAGGAGTTCAGAGCCTGCTGTGGTATACTGAGAAGTTTAAACTATTACAAAATTTTAAATAGGCAATGACATAATCAGATTTAAGTTTCAGAAAAAAATTTTTGCTACAGTTTAGAAAATGAATTATAGGGAAGCAAGTGTGGAGACAGGTAGAATAGTTGGGAAGCTATCACAATAACCCCAGAGCAAAGTGGCCCATATGAAGGATAGAGCTGGAGTGCAGAAAGCTATGCATAATTGGAAAAGAGCACTGAGAAATACAATGCCTAGATCTTTGTGATTGATTGAAACTAAAAAATTATGTAACATGTAGACAAATTATTGTAGAGGTTTCCCTGTGAAGAAGAGTACAGAAATAAAGTAAAATTTAGAGGGTCTAAGGGTTAAGAAAGTATTTCTGAGATAAAAGAGAGTTAAGAATCCTAACCAGATTGCTGTCCCCAGGGACAAATTGATGAGATATATTGGGCTTATCATCAATGAATGAATTGCATTAAATTTTTAACTAAGTCGATATAAACCTACACTTGTATTCTCAAATCAAATGATTCTGATACTATAGCCATTATTGTATTATAATCGTCATTAGTTCAGAATAACTTTAATTCCAGAGTGCTCATGGATCTGATGACAAATTGGAAAGAGGGTCACTAGAATTTTATAGTAACAGGAAAAATATAATAACATGGCTATTTCAAAAAATCTTGCCAAGTAAGAATCCTTGAGCAGAGCTACATTAAGATGCACAGATAAGATCAAAGAGAGATGGGCTTTATGGTTTAAATTGACCCTTTCTGGGAGGCTGATTTCCCAGAGAGCTTCTCCCAGTTCCCACTTGAATATGTACCATAACACTTTTCACACTCATGCTAGTTTTTTCCTGCCATGTCTGGGCAAAAATGGCTCTACTTGCCAGTTCAGTTTTTACCTCTGCATCTCTCTTACAGCATTCTTCCTTTTTAACCTATTCAGCTGACTATGCTGATAGGTTTTCCTTGAGCAAAGAGCTCAGTCGGCTACCTTCTGAGGACAGCCATGTCTATTAGCTGGGATCTGTGAAGGTTACTTGCATGTCTCCATGGTCCCAACTTTTGACTATTTTGCCTCAATGAATTAAGTCACATGTACATAATTTTAGCCTCACCTCACATTCCTCCCCAACTTGGAATTTGCTTTTCTAGGCTCTATTTTTTCCTTATCCATGTCTTTACTTGTGTTTTTTCCATTTTCTGAAATCGATCAACTCTACGTGTTGAAATGTTACTGATCTTTCAAGAGAAATCTCAATTGGGCCTTCTCTAGGAAAGTTTTCTTTATCTCTTCAATTAGGTTAATTAACCTTTAAGCCAATATTTATCATATGCACATATATCTTTGTTTTATGTCCACATTTATGTATTTTATTCAGATTCTGGTACTCATAATACATCCAAGAGCATTCAAAGCATTTATAGTGATAAATTTTGCTTTTAAATTGTTAACATAGCTCTCCATTTAACCTCATTTATTTGATGCATTGTAGTTTGCAACTGTAGTTGAAGGGGTGTGAAAAGGTTGTGCTGTTTTAAACACATTCATTGTCCTAATTCTGCACAAGTATTCCTGCCCTTTCTGCCTACTCCCTATGGATTATATTTCCTTTTTATTCATTCAGGTACTTATTATGCACTCCCAGTTACTAATCTCATACACACATAGATTTATGAGGTCTTCCTATAGTAAAGAGAACCCAACTCACATTTAAAAGGCACCAATTTTGAGGCTGTTTAAAATTCAGACAATGCTTGAACCAGTCTGAGAAAACATATAATTCATCTAAGTTACATGTCTTTCATGAATACAAATCTTCTTACCTATGGACATGAATCAGTTTTAAAATTTCCACTTCTGATTCTCAAATGATTAGTTGGATTGATCCAAAGATACTTTTGAAGATGTTTGTTGAAAATATTCACATCCACAATAAGTAAAATTAATTTTACTTCTTTAATAATTTTAATTTAAGTTTGATTTTAAATTTAATGATTTACTTCTTTAATGATGTTACCATGTACAGAGTTTTGATGTATATTTGGGGGGGCGGTTGGTATGCATCTGTTTATCTGTTTCTTCCCTCTAGTTCTCCTCCTGGTCCCCTTGGTTTCAGGGCCAACCAGGGAGATTGATGCAGAGGGAGACGCTGCTCTCATTTAGAATAGCACATTCTGTCACTGAAGTATCCCGACAGCATTTCCGGCTCACAAACTAGTGTTCCCTCTAGCAAACCAGAACAATGGCATTCCAACTGCTCTACATGGTTAACTGACTGAAACCTCCTCAGAAAAATTTCATTACAATCTTTATGTATCAGTGTGATTCATCCCTAAGAATTATCTCAGTAAGCACTTTTTTTTCCAGAGTGCTTATAGATGCACTTATTTTTATGAACTAGTTTGAAATGCTTTAACCAGGACTGCATGGATAAGGTGTGAATGAGCTACATACACAAACATAATCTGAAATTTAGCTAATACTTTGTCATATCAAGAATTTCACCTATGATAAATTTTCTAATGTATGTTTTCTTTTTCTTAATGTTTTATTTATTTCTAGGAGAGAGAGAGAGGGAGACAGCGTGAGCAGGGGAGGGTCAGAGAGAGAGAGAGTCACAGACTCTGAGACAGGCTCCAGGCTCTGAGGTGGCAGTCAGCACAGAGCCCGACGCGGGGCTCGAACCCACGAACCGCGAGATCATGACCTAAGCGAAAGTCAGACGCTTAACCGACTAAGCCACCCAGGCGCCCCTCTAATGTATGTTTTCAATGAAATCACAACAACTGTAGTTGAAAGTGAATAGATATATATGGTCTAGAGATGAAGATCTCAGGGTCTTAGCTGTTTTGATGGGTCTCTAAAAATACATGACTATAGATCATAGTCTTTGATAGTTTTTAAAACTTGAAAACTAAGTTTTTAAAACATAGTTTCAAAAGCCCATTTGATCATGAAGAAAGTTTTGTATAAATTTTTCTCCATGACTAAGAATTGGGTAAACAACTTTTTATAAAATTAAGGGGTAGCTAGTTCTTCTAATTCTGTTAATTGGAGTGGAACCATCACCAACCTCACTTCCTACCTTACACAATAAGAAACTGCTACTCCTGATCTTAAATTCAATCTCTGACAAATTCATATCTTCTGTCAAGGCGTATACTTTCAGATGGTCTTTTATTTTTTATTCTCTGTAACCTAAGGTAAAATTAATTGTTTCTTGGGACTTGAATGCCAGATTGATTGGGATTTACTAGAAGCATTAAAAAAAAAAAAAAAAGATTCCTTATAGAGTCTCCATGTCAATATGAATAGAGAAAGTCTTCATGAAATCTACATATAAATGGAATCTAAGGGCTAAATGGTGGTGGCAGATGGGGAAAATTCAGCAGAAATGTTTCTCCTATCATATTCATGTGGTCAGAGTTTGTATTACTTGTATGCTACTTTTTAAAAATTTTACTTAAAAAAAGAATTATCGTGATATAAAATAGTGGTTTTCAAATTTTAATGTGCCAAAGAATCATCCAGGATGTTTATTGCAATTGTTGATTTCTATGTTTTAAACCCATATATTATTTTTACTTAAAACTTCTTGGGTTGGGTTCAGGAATGTATGTTTGAATATTCACTTCAGTTGATATTTCTGGATGTATATATAGAGAAAAGGCCGTTTTGAGCCTTTGAATAAGTATTCATGTAGTGGCAAAAGAGTGGGTTTCCTTACCTTCTTTTTGGGGGACAGGTTTGGTGTCTTTTAGGCATTAAATAACAAATTTTCTATCACTTGTGATTCTTTATTCAACTGTACAGGTCATGTATTTGGTAGAATTTCCTTCAAGAATCTAGTGAAAGAATTATTATTATTATTTCTCAATATTTTGATGAGATTTCATCTATGTGTGTTCATTAGTATGTATTTGTGGAAATTTTGGAAATACTGAGTCAAGGATGGCTAATCAGATGCTATTTTAATTAGATTCTGATCTCTGTTCCTTTGAAGGTTCTTTCAAGATCACTTTAGGAAAAAACATGACTTATAATCTGAATGGACTATTAATGAAGGTCTCTTTGCACTTCTTTATAAAGTTGCAGCAAATCATTCAACCCTTTTCTTAAGGTCAATTTTCATGCTGAGGAAATGATTGATTTCCATTGCTTCATCAGGAAGGTTTGAAGTCTGGAATAAGGAATTGCTCAACTCAAGTGTTTTGAAGTCAGCCTCATATTTATTCCCATAACTTTCTTTTATACCACATCATCACTCAGTGATGTCAGCCATGTTCTAAAGTATTTCTCTGATGATTCCTGAGAGCAAGTGTCTAGAAGAAGGGAATTTGAATTGACTTAATGTACAACCTCAAAGTTATGTAGATGTTTCAATGTTTTTACTCTATTGTCAATGAAGGGAAAGCTTACTGAAACACCCAGAGATCGGAAGACCCCCAAAATCAGACCACCAGAGACCAGAGTCAAAGCCAAGCGGTAAGGGTTGTTTATTTGCAGGTTCGAACCTGGACCTCCGCGCACTCGTTGCCGGTGACGCTAAGAGGCCCTGAACAAAGCCTTTGCAGCCTTTTTATAGACAGAAGTAAACAAGTCATGGGGAGGGACAGGAGATTTCCATGGTTACAAGTTTGCCATTGGTTAACATTAAAATGTGAACATATACCGCATCTGATTGGTTCCCACCATCAGGTTTTTGGCGGGATCCAATTATAATACTTGGGGTACCTTTGAATTCAGCCTATCATAGAGCGAGTTTGAAGTCTTGTTTGGCGACTAACAGGTTAACATCTCTCTCTCCAGGCCCTTCCCTCAGCAAGGTGGGGGGCATCCGCTGGCCTTTTCGGATTGGCTTCCGCCAAGGTGGGGTGATGGGGTGACAGGGGGAACATGAAGCTAGTCGCTTGGGCAATCCGGTGGCGGGAAAGCAAGCCTTAAGCATTGTTACAGAAGCAGAAAGAGCTGGTTAGGTATTAGCTTCCCGTAGCGCAGGCATCTGTTCAGAAGCGGAAAAGCTGGTTAAGTTTTAGGTTTAGTTTATCTAGGACTGGGGCTACATGTAGCCCGAGGTTTCTCTTAATGGAGGACTTAATTTTTGGCTCTTCATTACACATTGTATGTGGCCTCATTCCATAGTTTCTAATATGTTTAATCAAGATTGCATTAATTTGTTCATCAATCACCTAATTCTTGTTAAGGCAAAAATTATTCTCTCAATGTAAATAACTCATTTAAATATAGATCATTCATTAATGAAATCTGATATATACTTAAACATATATCCTTCTTTGGTAGTTATTGAATGCTTTGACTAAATACTGATCCATGAATTGAAGAAATAAAATCTTTCTTGAAGGAAATAAGATCTCAAACATAAGATAAACATAAAATGACAATGAGTGAATAAGAGCATTGTACAGATTTAGAAATTTTTTATGCAATTTTTCTATTAAATCATGTTCAACTTAAAATTAAACATATTTTAATAATGTCCTCAACTACAGAAAGATATTCATTTTTAAAAAAAATTAACTCAAGAAATAGGAGATTAATATCCCTTCCCCACAAAAGAAAAATGTTTAGGATTCTAGAGAATTAGGGGATATTTCTTGAAAATCCACTGAAGTATTGAGTCCAAAAATAATTAGCTTGATCTTTGCTACCTTAAAGCTATTTCCCCTCTTTCAAATAAATATAAAATCAATGAAGAGTTTTATAATAGACCAACCTCAGGTGCTGAAGACTTGTTCAGAAAAATAACACATATTCTTCATTATCTTCCCAAATTTTCAATATTCTTTCATGTAGCAGCAAGATATCTTGTTAGTGTTTTCTCCTGTATTTACTGTCAAATTTTTATGCAGACCATGGCACATGCTAACAATTTAACTTCCCAGAACATGGATTACTTCCTTCCTAGAAATTTTAGAACTTTGATTCCTCCTGAAGTTTTATTTTATTTTTTTAAAGTTTTTATTTAAGTTCCAATCAGCAGAAATAAATGACATAGAAACTAAAAAAGAAAACAGAGCAAAACAAGAAAACACACACACAAAAAACCAATAGAACAGATCGATGAAACCAGTAGCTGGTTCTTTTATAAAATTAATAAAATTGATAAACCTCTAGCTAGACTTATCAAGAAAGGAAAGAGAAAGGATTCAAATAAATAAAATAAAGAATGAGAGAGGAGAAATAACAACCAACACCACAGATATACAATTATAAGAGAATATTGTGAAAAACTGTATCTCAACAAATTAGAAAACTTAGAAGAAATGGATAAATTTCTACAAACATATAAACTACCAAAACTGAAACAGGAAGAAATAGAATCTTGAATAGACCAATAACCAGCAAGGCAGCATTATCAACAGTCTCCTGAAGTTTTAATGAGCTCTCTCTCTCTATTTTTCTAGTTGTAGATTGCATGTATACTAAGTAGCACTTTTCAGTCATTTTGGATATGACTTCATTCGAATACTGTCTATCTCTTGTTATTTACTTGCTATTTTTATCATTGAGCCATTTATAGATTTAATTTTGTTATATAACTTGTAATATTAGATCTAAACTCTATATTGGTGAATTATAACTTTATTAATCCAAAACAGATTTCTAAAAGCAGTATTCTATTCATTGCAAACAATCCAGTCAGAGGTTTTCTTTCTCATAAATATATATATGAGGAAAATATATGTGTATGCATATTTTAAAGGTATCATATTGTTCCCCTTAGCAATTTCTGTGTTTCCATCACTCATTTACTTGTCATATGTGTAGGGGGTCATCATTTATTAATGTTATTTTAAAATTTTTAAATGATACTAAGATTGTACATTGTTGAGAAATAAATAGCATCAATATATAATATTTGCATTTAACAAATGGTTTGGTACATTCAGTCATAAGTATCTACTTTGTTAATATTATTAGTTAATAGAAATATATATACATGGCAAAAAATAATGGGAGAGATTTACACCAACATTTCCAGCTGAAGAGAATACAGATCATTTTACTTTCTTAATTTTGTTTACATATGTTTTCTTAGTTTCTCCCCTGGGCATGTGTAGCTTTCATAAGTCAGCACCCTAAAGATACTGTGACTGTTCTGTGGTTGTGCTTATTTTGGGACACTTTAAGAATCATGGAGAAAATCCAGAAATCTAGTATTTCAAATAATCTTTACTAGGTATCCTTGTAGAGACTACAAAAGGATCTGTAGAGGATGAATATTAAAACATAAAAAATAAGACACTCTTAATGATACAGAACAAAGAGGGTTGACAGAGGGAGATGGGTGGGATATAGGCTTGAAGGGTGATGGGTACTAAGGAGGGCGCTTGTTGTGATGAGCATTGGGCATTGGATGTCAGTGATGAATCACTGAATTCTGCTCCTGAAGCTAATATTCCACTGTATATTAACTAACTACAATTTAAATAAAAAATAATAAAAAATAAAATGTCATAGCTAAGAACAACAACAAAACAAAGAAACAAACAACACTTGACATAGTATTCTCCAATGAAATAGATGAACCATGAAAGACATAAGAAAGGTCTTAATATCTGTCTCCAGATCCTCCTCACTGACATCACCTGTCTGCTGCATATGGAGTAGTCTCTGTTCATTCTGAAATCTGTGTCTTTAGCATATGCTTTATCTTTAAGCTTCCTTTTCTTAGTTTCCTGCTTATTATATCAGCAGCCAAGAGAGTCCTTGGACATTGCTAAGTCAAAGTGTTAAGGTGCCATATAATAAATAAGTTTGCTTTCTAGGAAAGGACTTATTTCCCTGTAAATGGTTTGGCATATTCAGTTGCTTGCATTTCAAGTTAATAGAAACGGCTGAGTGATACTGCAGCTCTCTTTCTCTGTGACACTGAGAATTATTTCTTAGAATCTGAGCATCATATGTAGCTTTATAGTATTTTCTGTCTTTTTGACAGCAGCAGCTTAGGTGTTTATTTACTTTATGCTCACTGTTTTGTGTGCTACCTAAGCGTGAGGTGACTATGCATAAAAGAAAAGAAACCATTGTTTTTGTGGAATAGAGAGCTCATCGCTTTTTGGCTTTCTCTTTCACAGAACACTTTTGCAACTAAAAACATATTTTAATCATTTGTTTAATTCTTTGTATTAATTCATTTTTTGAGTTATTGTAGTTCTAGGGGAGTAAGGGAACATTTTGAAATGGGGTATGGTGAGCCTCATTGCTTTAAAATGTTTGCTAAGGACAAAGGACACTCCTGAATCTTTCAGATCTAATTTCCAGTGTTGTCTATTTTCTGGCAGCTGGGCGAGCATTTAGGGTTTTCCCAGGCAGAATTGTTTATTTAAATTATATAATTTATGTGTAAACCTGCTCTTAGTTTTCTAGAGGAGATATGTAACTAGATGTGATTTGAATAACATAAATTTGTGGCAGGGGAAATCTGTTTGGCTGAAATTTTTATTCTTTCATTTAAAACTTTTTGTCCCACTGAACTTTAACCTAAAGATTAGTGCTATATGACCAAGATACTTAGCTCCATGAAGAAGGTATAGCTGGCTGCCAACTGGTGATACTGAGTTTATCTTTGCAGGAAGATGTGCAACCATGTGGCTACTAAAGCATGACAGAAGGAGATTCTTTCCTATCATATAATGAGTTGAGTATCTGTGGATTCACTTGGACACTCAGTGGGTTTAAATTGATTATTATGTGAGAGAGGTTGTTAAAGGAATGGATAAGGTGACCTGGATCAGATGGTTCTTTTATAAAAAGCCGACTTCTAAGCCTTAGGATCAGAGGTCCGTTACCTCCTCCTGTGATACCAATGTGCATCAGGGGTTAATGCAATCTTCTAACAATCTAAAAGCCAGATTGATCTTTGTGTTTTAAATGCCTACTGGGGTTTCCAAGCTATGAGGGGACTGCTGAAGGGCAACAACAATATATTTTCATGAGAGAAAGTGAATGTGACTGATTGCTAGCACACCACAGGCAGAAGAACAAAGCTGAAAAGGAAAGTGACTCAGAGGTACATCCCATTTCAGAGTCTGTCTGCAGAACGATGACTCACTTAGTTTAACTCAGACTTCCTCACATTAACTCTGTGTACAAGCCTTACTGCAAGGGAAAATGTAATCCACAAAAATGAATCCACATATATTTTTAATTTCCAATAAGAGAACCCATGGTTGGGGAAAGATTAACGTACACACTAATGTGTGAACAATCGGAGGAGATTGAAATTTACCACAAACTCTAAGTGACATTTAAAGCAAGTCACAGAAACCCCCTAGGTCTTTTTTTTTACTCTAAAATGTGCTAGAAAGTTTAAGGAGTTCCTAAATTTAAAATCAGACAGTCTTATGTCTGATTTCAAATGGTTGTGTGTTTTGTATATGTATGTGCTTTACTTGACAATATTGATAATTTACTAATAAAGTCCAGTAAAATATAAGAAAATTCATTCTAAAATGCGGATGTTGTTTAATGATGTTAATGTGCTTGAACTACATAATGGCTGTCTGTACATAAATGCATGTTGTGAATTGATAAACTAATACCACCATTTTAGCTTCAAGCACAAATGTCAAAATTTTATTATGTACCTAGCTGTACATTTAGATAAAATGGCATTTAAAAACTTACTTTGAACAGAATGGTTATCTGTTTATATGGTCTTGTGACTCAAATAATATATAAAGACTGGGATTCAATAACATGCCTGTTTTATTTCCATTATATAGCAATCAAACCTGTACAAGATTATTTACCACAGTATGCTGAAATAATTGTTTGTATCTTCTTTGTATGTATCAGTCACTACCCAATTATTTGACTATTATTATTCATCCAAAAATAATAATACTGCCTCCTAAACTTCAATTTGATTCATCCCACCCCCAGACAAACATTTTCTCTGTTACTAGCTCATTTACCCAATTAACCTTTATTCCTTCAACTCCTTCTGTTTAACTTTGTATTATCTCTGCTTCTCTTTATAGCAAACCTTCTTCAGGGTTGAATGGACACTTTTTCTGTAGTCTTTCCTCAAACCACTCTAATGTAGCAGTCATCATTAAAACGGTAAAAGAAGTGAGTTTATAGGGTTATGGTGAATAGTAAATGAGTCACTGTACTAAACTAAGATACTTAGAGGAGAGTTTGGCTTCATAGTGAGGCCTCATTAAATATCAACTAAACCATAATTATTGGTATTGTAATCAGTGTCACTATTCTACTTATAAGGACTATTTTGTGAGTGAAGATCTCCATACTTGCCTGGAGTCCTCAGTGAATGAAGACCAGGTTTTATTTACGTTTGTAGCTCTGATACTGAGCACATTTTCTGGACGATAGTGGAAACTCAACACTAATATTCCAGTAGTTCCTCAAGTGTTCTTTTTCTTATATTAGCTCATAATGTTTATTCATTTATTAAACATTGTATTATTCCCATAAAACGTGGTTATTTAAGCAGACCTAAGTATAGGGTCTTATAAGATCATGAATAATTAAATCCATTCATAAAATGTAAAGAAATTAATTTGGATAGTAAATCTTTAGTACATATTCAGATGGTTTTCAAGTATGGTACAACTCCTGAAATATGCTTAACTTAAATAGCATCCTACAAGATACACTTGAGGAGCAACTTCTTCAAGTCAAACTATACTAAAGATGGAGAAACGATGATGAATAATGCTTAACCTGACTTACAAACTGTTTATCTTCATTTATAGCAGAAAAGAATGTAAGCAGACAATCATAACAAAGTACAGTGAGTACAAGGTATTTTAGATTCACAAAGAAAAGGCATCAGCTGATTATGGGTTTTCTTGATAAAAGTGGGAAGTTGGGGAAAGAATTCCTGACAGAAACAGCAGCATATGCAAAAATTTAGAACCTAGAGAAAAGAATGCTTTGAGAGGGATACTCATACTACTTATGGTTTCAAATAGTTTGAGTCTGAAGAGACTAAGTAGAGAATGGTGCAAGATGAAACTGGAGAAGAAAATGCTTCAATGACAAGGGTCATAGAAGCAATGTTAAGGAATTCCAAACTAATTGAAGGGTAACAATAAGGCTGCTGCATTATGAAGAACTCTTCTAATAGCAACATAGAGTGGGTAGATTGAAGAATGTGAGACTTGAGGCAGAGAAGTTAGAAGACTGTTGCAATGATCCAGGTGACTATTGATGGTTACCTGAAACAAGGTGGCATTCGTGGAAGTAGAGGTAAAAGAATGGATTTGAGAAATACTAAGGAGAAATGTCAGGTACTGTGGCGCATATTCATAGGACTATCATTGGCTGAGAAAGACAGGAACTGCAGAAAATTAAAAATGTTCCAGCCATGTTAATAAGCTTTACTGTTGCCAGAGCTGAGGGTAGAGGAAAGTCACTCTCCATGCTTATGTGTCAACTGTAACAAATAGGAGCTGAATAGCAATCTGCATGTTTATCATTGTGACTGCTGAAGGTAATGCCTGCTAAACGGTTAATATTATAGACACCAGAGAAGGGTGACTGCAGATTGTACTTGGCATATGGTAGACATTAGTTCATTAAAATATTCAGACTAGCAGATGCACATGTTTCAGGATGCTAGGGAAATATTAATTTTAAGAATTAAAAACTCCTGGGACTTTAGAAGTTTTACAGTTATTTGTTCTCAAAGTTCTCTAATGGGCAAATTGGAGACATTTCATTCTCTATCTGTTCAGACACTGCTGATTATAGCTGAAATGTGCTCAAATTCTGCTACTAAGGTAAACCTGGGAAGAAGAGAATGAATAGAGAAACATGCTATAAAATCCTTGTAATTACATTTTATGTAAGCATTTGAAATGAAGACACACTACTGCAAGGTCTAAAGATAGAAGACATTTCACATAAAATATTTTAAATGGTTTTAAAATATGAAACAATATACATGTATCTCATGTATCTAAAGCTATTGTTTTATACTCTATTTAAAGGGGATGCCAACATCTTATCAATTCCACAATCTATTACTGAATGGCTTTTCTATTGTAACTTTCCTTTTCAGAAAATAAAGCTCGAAGAGACCAGGCAAAATCCTAAAGTACTACTCAAAGCAAAGCCATAGAATTTGACATAGAGGATAAGAATCAGTTTCATTTTTATTTTATTTTATTATATATTTTTAAAGCATAGATGAAAGGACTTCTAACTTTTTTAAAATGTTTATTTATTTTTGATAGAGAGAGAAACAGAGCACGAGTGGGTCAGGAGAAGAGAGAGAAAGAGACATAGAAACTGAAACAGGCTCCAGGCTCCCTGCTCTCAGCACAGAGCCTGACACAGAGCTTCAAACCCACAAAGTGTGAGATTATGACCTGAGCCAAAGTCGAACACTTAACCAACTGAGCCACTCAGGCGCCCCTGTAATTACTTTTATTTAAGTTTAAAATGGAAAAAAACTCCTCCCCCCTTCCTTCTTTTTGGTGGGAGAGGGATAGACAAGAAAGGAAGAATGAAGGAAAGGTTGGAAAAGAAAATAAAGAATAAAAAAGAAAGTAAGGAATAAATAAAGAAAGTAAAGGATATTTCTTTTTACACCAAATAAAAGGAAAAGACAAGCAATAATTTGAACTCATTTTATTTATAAAAGGGAATTTCTATTTTAGCATATGTATTTAATCATAACTAATAGTGTTTATGAAAATGGTTTGAGTAAGCATGAGGACTGAACATTTGTGTTTAATTCACTTACACCAAATATATATACATATACAGTCATTATATGGGACTGGGTGAACAGTCTGTCATATTTATCTGTCATTTTTAAGAAACGTGTGTGTTTGTGTGTGTATGTGCATGCATTCACAATAAGTCTAGGAAGAGTATTTTCTTCAATCAATAGACAGCAATTTTGAGGCATCCATCCCTGAAATCAAATATCAGATGAAGCTGATTGTCAGAAATGACTACAATCCAAAAATGTGCCCTTGAGAGCACTATAATACAACACTACGAGGATTGGTAGTGGAACTCACATAGCTAGAAAACAAGCCATTTGCATGACCTAAGGAACATTGTCAAAGATGGACTCTGGCATTCTGGAAGAACACCAAAGCCAGGGACACGGTAATAAAAATTGTACTGATTGTCAGAAGCATAGACATCATTCACGCTGAGAAAATATATTCTAACAGTTAGGCTGATAAACCTCTACTTTCCTCGGTAAACATAAGCAGATGACCAAGAATTACCAAATATTTGAGGAAAACAAAAACAATGAATAGAACTAACCCCAAGGCTAAACAGAAGGACATTTTTAAATAAGAACAATTAATATCATCAGAAAAGAAATTTATGGATAAGGAACAGATTGTTGAGGAAAAAATAAACAATTAACTCTCTTTTTGACATTTAAACTCATATTTACTGAAGGAAACCTCACCTTAAGAAATGGGATGACTAGTATAATGGAAATAGGGAAAATTGAACCAGGGGAACATTGAACCAGGAATTATTTTCAAAGACAGTTATAAAGACACAAAGTAGAAAAAGTTAAGAAACCAGAAAATAGTTCCAGGAGCTCCAATAGCTATCAGTAGGACAACCAGAAAGAGAGAACAAAGAAAAAGTGGGAGTGGATGGTTGGAGAAGTGGTTAATAAAATAAATAAAGTTATAAAATTTCCCAGAACTGAAGATTTAAGTCTTTTATCTAAGAGCCCTTTAAATGCAAGTTGAATAATAATATGCAATAGTACTTAAAAAAATCTAATTTTAGAAATATCCTGGCAAAATTCATTCTTTTAATAATTTATTTTTTTTTAATATTTATTTATTTCTTTTTGAGGATGGGGAGGGGCAAAGAGAGGAAGACAGAGAACCCCAACCAGGCTCCACACTATTGGTGCAGAGCCCCAATGTGGGGGGCTTGATCTCATGAACTGTGAAGTCATAACCTGAGCCAAAATTGATCTGGACCTCCAACAACTGAGCCACCCAGGAACCCCATTCTTTTCATATATTAATATCAATATTTATTTTAAAAAGTAAAAACCCCAGATATCTTCCTTAACACTTTACTCTGTTCAAATCCTATTATTCTTTTTAGAAGTAATTATGTTTAACAGTTTGGTATATTTCCTTCCTGAATTTCTCTTATAATATACAAGGTTCACAAAATGTATGCATGTGCACATACATACATATGTATCACACTCAACATTTGATTTTAGAAATTCAAACCCATTAGAAATTACTAAATATATTAAATTCAGCAGAAGTAATTACAATGAATAAAACCAATACAAAATGATGTCCAGCCTTACTATCATCAGAAAAATGCAAATTAAAATGCATGAATATATACATATATAAAGTTGTTTCTTTGAACATTCTTGAAAAGCCAGAAATGAATTTGGAAAACATATATGTCCATCAAAAGTGGAAAGTTTGGGGCGGCTCAGTAGGTTAAATGTCTGACTTCAGCTCAGGTCATGATCTCCTGGTTCATGGGTTAGAGCCCAGTGTCGGGCTGGGCTCTGTGCTGACAGAGCCTGCTTCAGATTCTGTCTCCCTCTCTCTCTGCCCCTCTCTCGCTGGCTCTCTCTCTCTCTCAAAATTAAATAAACATTAAAAAAATTAAAAAGTGGAAATTAAAAAAATGTGTCGATACATACTATAGAATGATGTCTACCTATTCAAATAAATTAACTAGATATACAACTTAAATAACTTAAAGATTCACTGTTAAGTGACAAAAGCTAGTTGTGGAGCAATATGAATATCCATGTATATGTAAACTCACAGAAACAACTTTAAAAGAACCCACACCTAATAGGTAGCAGTGTTCACTCAGAGAATGAAGTGGGATTAGGAAATTAAAAGCCAAAAGGTGGTAGCTGGTAACCAGGACCTGGCGATTATTTGTTACTCCTTCATAGAATTACAATAGGAATTTCAGTTATTTGCTTGTGTTGGGTACTTAAGTCTCTTACCAGAAAGGCTCATGTCAAAGTAGTGAAAAGGAGAATTGTCCCTGGCTAAAAATCCAATGACAGGCCAATTATGTGCATCTGTCTATTTCTCCCTCTCTCTCTATCATTTATCACCTTTCTTCCTTTTTCTTTCTTAATTATTGGTTCAGTTATAAATCTTAGATAATTTGAGTTAATTTAATTTATTTGAATAGCAGTATAGAGATGAAACTTTCCATCAGAATGCTTCCTAAGAGGATAATTACATTGATTTTATTACTAGAAAATGCAAAATGAATGAAGAAAATGTGAGGTTGTCTCATCACGCATGCACAATATACTGTTTCTTCAAATATTTGCTTTAATGGATGCTATGCATTTCCCCTTACGTTCTCTATATCTGAAATCCTCTTCCCTTATTCCAGATTATCAAAACCTTTGTCTCTCTTCAGAATGTAACTCACATATTGCTTTTATTTCAAAATACACTTTAAACCTTTCTCCTTATTGTTTGTTCCCATGGTGAGCTTATACGCTCACCAAATTCAGCCTTATGAAATAGTTCTATTTCACCAATTTATTACTTGTACCAAATTCAGCCTTACTGAAATAGTTAAAATATGCTGAACATTTGTTATGTTTCATTCACTGTGTTATGCACTTCTCGTATATCATCTCTCTTAGTCCTTGCAAGTCTCCTATGAGATATGGGTTTAGAATTTTAGAACTTTATAAATTTCAAGTAATTTCCCCCCTTTTTATTAATCTAGGAAAACATAAGTGTTCTCTTCATCTAGCATTTAGCACTTAGCTAAAGCCAAGCCCACAGCACATTCATGAAATCCTTGTAGATATTCACATTGTTCACATCGAGGCCAACAAATGTTTCTCTCAGATTACAATCTGAAAAATTAGCTAATGTGGATGTACACTATCATCTTGATGGTATGTTGAGGGGGCTGGAGGCTATAGCAGTGTCAGCCAGAAAACTCCATTTCTGTATTATTATTTCATTATCCATGAAACCTTGTAGTCAGTGGCCTATTTCGTATTTGAGCTCTTTGTCTTGCCTAACAGGGCTGAGTTGGAACTATGCCTAGTCTATGGAGTGGCCCTGATGCCCACTCTGTCATAAAGAAACCCTTCCATTTTAAGAAGATCCATGATGTTGGCTTCTTTTTGTAAGCATTGCATGGGCTTGCCATGTTTGTTCTTGAATTTTTGGATTGTTTCTACCTTTCTGCTTTATGAATAATATTGTTAAAAGCATTTGTATATAAGTTTTTTTATGGGTATATATCTTCATTTCTCCTGGGTTATACCTAGGAGTGAATTGCTAGGTCATATGTTATCTTACGTTTAATAATTTGAGAAACTGCCAGGCTGTTTTCCAAAGTGGCTGCATCATTTTACGTCCCCATTGATAGTGTATAAAGTGTCCTGATTTCTGCACATATTCACCAACAGTTGTAACCTTATTTTTTTTTATGAATAGTTTATTGTTAAGTTGGTTTCCATATAACACCCAGTGCTCAACCCCATAAGTGCCCCCCTCTGTGCCCCTCCCCCTCCCCCCACATCCATCAGTCCTCAGTTTTTGACAAAAACTGATTTTTTGATTCTTATCATCTTAGTAGGTTTGAAATGGTGCCTCACTGTGGTTTTGAATTACATTTTCCTGATGATAAGTGATATTGACCATGTGCTTGTTAGACATTTATATATATTCTTTGGAGAAATGTTTATTCATATCCTATGCTCATTTTAAAACAATCAAGTTGTCTTTTGATTATTGAGTTGTAAAGTTTTTTTTTATGCATTTGAGAAACAAATTGGTTTCAAGTTGCTTCTCCCATTCTGTGGGTCTTTTCACCTTCTTGGTGGTACCATTTGAAGCACGGAAGTTTTTAATTTTGATCAAATACAAATTATCTATTTTTTCTTTTGTTGCTTGGGTTTTTGGTGTAATATCAAAAATCCTTTCCTGGGGTGTCTCGCTGGCTCAGTCAGCCGAAGATGTGACTCTTGATCTTGAGGTTGCGAGTTTGAGCCACACACTGGGTGTGGAAATTATTTAAAAATAAAATCCTAGAAAGACTCCTTTCCCAAATCCAAAGTCATTAAGACTTACTCCTATGTTTTGTTTTGTTTTGGTTTTGGTTTGGTGTTTTTGCTCTTACTTTGGTCAATATTGAGTTAATTTTTGTACATGGTATGAGGTAAGGATCCAACTTCAATCTTTGGTACAAATACCTCTAAGTACAATATTGAATAGAAGTGGCAAAAGCAAACATATTTGTCTTATTCATGAAATTAGAAGGAAAGCATCACTCTTTCACCATTAACTAAAATGTTAGCTATGGGTTTTTCACAGACATCCTTTATCAGGTTGAGGAAGTTTCCATCTATTCCTGGTTTGTTGAGTGTTTTTATAGTAAAAGGTGTTGAATTTGGCCAAACGCTTTTTCTGCATTTTTTAAAACGGTCATGTGATGGGGCGCCTGGGTGGCTTAGTCGGTTGAGCGTCCGACTTTCACTTGGGTCATGATCTCGTGGTTCGTGGGTTCGAGCCCCACGTCGGGCTCTGTGCTGACTGCCAGCTCAGAGCCTGAGCCTGTTTCAGTCTGTGACTCCCTCTCTCTCTGACCTCCCTGCTGCGCTGTCTCTCTCTCTCTCCTAGAAATAAATAAAACATTAAAAAAAAAAAGGTCATGTGATATTTGTTTTCTATTACACTGATAGAATGTATTACATGAATTGATTTTCAGGTGTGAAACCAACATTTCACCCCTGAAATGGTATGGTCATGCTATATAATTCTCCATAAGCTGATGGATTTGGCTCACTAGAATTTTTGCAGATTTTGGCATTCACATTCATAAAACACATTGCTCTGCAGTTTTAATTTCCTTTATGGTGTCTTTGTTTTTAGATATCTGTTTTTAAAATTTTTATATTATAAACTATAATATGGATTATGAAATATGAATACTGTAATAATAAAACTAGATCTTATTGAGCATTTAATCTATGCCAAGAGATCTATTCATTACTTCACAGATATTTAAACCTCACACAAAAACCATGTGTTAGGTACTGTTATTTTCTCCATTGTTAAAATGAAAAGACAAAAAAAAACAAAATACAAAGGAACAAAATCTTGAGGCTTAGAGAGGTAATAAACTTGCCCAAAGTCACAAAGCTAATTATGGGCCATGTGGAGACTAGACTCAGTGTGCTTGTCTTCAAATCTATGATCTAAATATGCTCATGAGTAGATCAAGATAGACCACTTAACATTTTTTGATTCTGATAAAAATTACTTACCATTTAATAATGATTTAACATTCATTTAATCTCATAACTTAACATCATAAATAATGCTTTACAATTTTATAATGCTTTGAACTTCTGATTTTTTCTTCTATTTTTCTCCTTTCCTAAGTTTTCTAAGATTCATGCTTATTTCAAGTTGGTTTTTGATGATTTTGGAATATTTTCCTTTTTTTCATGATCTCCAGTGACATTTAGGGAAGCAGTAGGAGATCTGTGCTATTCTTCTGGTATGGTTAGCAATGCAATTACATACCACAGAATTAGGGGTACAAGGGCACTAGCAGAGAAAACCTGTTACTTCTACACTAGAGAAGTATTATACATTAGAGGCAAAATGTCAAATCATCCAATATTTTCTCTAAATAGGTATATTATTAATTTTTTTTTTCTGGTGAAGGCCTCTGTATTATAATACAAAGAAAACTTACCAGATAGGTTGATTCAAACTGAACTATAAAAAGATAATCATGGAAATTATAGTAAGGACTGGGTATATGATGATATCAGGGAATTATTTTTAATTTGCTAGTTGTGACAAAAACACATTGGTTCTGTAAGGAAATGGCCATGTTTTTGGAAATGCATGCTAAATTATGTGTTTTGAAATAAAATGTTTTGATGATAACTTAGGAAATGGAAGGACATTGAAACAGGTGACAATATACATTTTCAAATGCAGAATATGGATGATTAAATAGTGATTAATTTCCTCTACTTTTGTGTTTATTTATAAATATTCACAGTTAATGATAGTGAAAATGTAATCTTAAGGTTCAGTTTTCTTACTCATAGAATGAAGATTGTAATAGTTGCTATATTCAGGATTCAAAGAGATTATGCTTGAATACTTTCTAAGTTTTATATACCTCACAAATAATTGCTTAATTTATTTTAGTGATTTAAAAAATATTGATAGGTAGCCAATTCATAAAAGTAGTGGTTGCTTGAAAGGATATAAAAGTATGGATGGCAGACTCCTGACCTTGAGAGAATTTATAGTCTATTCGAATTCTAAAGTCTGCAATTCCTGGAGAGAAGAATATTTAATATCTTAAATAAATATTAACATGCATTTTCTTTACCCTAATTTGTAGTAAAATAACTTGTCTTAACCATAAGAAACCATAAACAAAGAGTCATATGAGATTGAATTCGACCTGACCAGAGACTTGGAGAAGTTAATAAAAGTGAAGACAGGTAACATTTTAAAAATCAGATACATATACCATTCTATATATTGTACTATTATGTAGTATGTACTATATGATTACATCATATATACTATTATCATATGTACTATGTAATCATATGTACTATATGATTACAATCATAATCCCAGCTGAAGTATTTGAAGTATTCAAAACCATCACTGGATGCCAAAATATCTAAATGAACAGATTAGAAAACACTGATTGTATTTAATTAAAGGGCAAGTTCAAATTTTTGATCCCCCGTGAGCTAGTTTGACACTCTTAGCAACTGCATCTGCACACACACTTTCACAATTCAAAGGGCACTGCATCAGGGTCTCCATGCCTCCTCTTACTATGCCTTCTAGACCTTCTTAATGTGATCTGTTATACTCAGTTTCTTCCTGTATGCCAAAAACCTGGATTTAGCCTCTGACTGTCACTTCTATATCTAAGTCTTAGATTAATGGTCTATCCTGAATTATTTGATTTGGCTTTGGCCCTAACAACTATTTTTAGAACAACCTGGGCTTTAAATCTCTGTAGTGCAAAGTGAGCCATTCCTATTTCGTCCCACCATCTGAGAGACAAACTTCAAACTTTCTCATCCCCCAAAGGGAAATTTGGAAAAAGAGCCAAATTATTTTGCTTACAAATAGTCTTTTTAGATTTCTAGCAGATTATTTTCATGATTAAGTTGTTTAATAATTTAGTAGCTTGAGTGTATATGCTCAAACTTTACTTCAAAATAGAAAATTCGCAACCAACTCATGTGACATTACACTAGTGGTTTCTGGTGTGTGTGTATGTGTGTGTGTGTGTTTTCTTGCTAAATTTTATGAAGACACTGGACAAATATGAAAGGTTAGAATAATTCACAAAACAGTTCAGAACCCAAGAAGAAATACTTTGCCTGAATCTGGGAAGAATTTCCAGCACATTTTAAGTCAAAAGAGCAAGATTTAGATAAATAATTAATTGCATAGTGATGTACTTGTGCTCATGAAACAAAGCCATCTTGACTGAGAGAAAATAAATTTAAAGACTAATTTCCTCTCTTGGTGCCTTTCCCTCATATCAGACACTTAAGATGTGTATTTATCAAACAACTGGAGCCATACCTCTCTTTCATGAGCATTGTTTTGGAAGTAATGACAGTCCTACTTTTATTTCCATCTTTTTCTGTCTTTTGGGAAATAACTCCAAGCAAAATCAGGAAATAAAGATATATGATGGGTAATGGGAACAGACAATGTTACCTGGAAAGCAAACTCCCTAAAATATATTCCTACATTGGGGATACCTTTTAGGAATATAATTTTTCACTTTTATATCAGATCAATTATCAAAGAAGCAATAAGCAATGATAAGAGAATGGCATGTAAATATAGAGGAACATAATAAAATTAATGTTCAATAAAAGTAGAAATTGAGATGTAGATGATATGAATAGACCTGTCTTCTAAACGACAAGCCATCAACATTCCAGGAGATAGAGACAGTGACAGTAGCCAATGAATCATCAAGTAGCCAAGAAACATATTTCTGAAGAGTATTTAATATAGAAACTGGAAGAAAAACTCAATAAATCATTCTGTGTTTCCCAAAGAAAGCAAGAAAACAGGCCTCTGAAACACATTAAAAATAAAACAATAACAACAAACATAAATACCAAATTAGGATCAGGGACTGTGTTAAGTGCATTAGATACATTTTGTCAGTTAATAAACAGAAATAATGGAAAAAACAGTCCGAAATAAAGGCCAACTGTATATAATAATCTAAAAACCTGGTGGGGCTCCTGGATGGCTCAGTCGGTTGAACGTCTGACTTCAGCTTAGGTCGTGATCTCACAGTTTGTGGGTTTGGGCTTACGTCGGGCTCTGTGCTGACAGCTAGCCCAGAGCCTGGAGCCTGCTTCAGATTCTGTGTCTCCCTCTCTCTCTGACTCTCCCCTGCTCATGCTGTCTCTCTCTCTCTCAGAAATAAATAAAACATTAAAAAAATCAAAGGGAAACAAAAAATTAAATTGTCTCAACAACTAGAGCCTAGGCAAGGAGATTAAAACTACAATAGAAAAATTAAACTACACATTTACAATAATAGAGAATAACAACATTGTTGTGGAAACAGAGGAGTTGATGTGGAAGAAACTCTATTAGACTGAAAAGAAATTTGGATAAAAACTGTAGTGGTTAGCCACAGATAACCTTCAGGGTTAGCACCTTCATACTAAAGTTTATACCAATCTTCTTTTCTCTATTCTGATAGTAAATTATTCTTATAATTGAATGTACCTTCTTGATAGTTTCACTTTCTCTGCTCTCTTGACTCTAGTACATAGTTTCAATATTTTATGATTGCATAAATCACCTTAAATTAGGTTTTAAAATTTATTTTTCTTAACTACTGAACATATTTGCAAATATCGCTTATCCATTGCATGACAAAACATTTGGAACTTTGAGTTGTATTTTGGGTTCAAGTCCCTCATAGGATGTTGTATGGGATTGCTGTAGATTTTGGTCAAATAACTTAAAGTCTTTGTGCCTCTGCTTTTCCATGTGTAAATAATGTAAACAATAACTTCCTTAATTGTCACTCATCACTTTTTTTGAAGTTTGGAGATCCAAATCCTGTGAAGCATTTGCTGAACTCTATGACTAAATTAGGCACTACTATTATTCACTCGCATAATAGACTACACCACATTCATCACACAGGAAAATATCTTTTAAAGTGTATATGACCTAGGCTGGACTTTATGTTTTTTTGGAGAGAGAGAGCATGTGTGTGCACGCAGTGTAAATTCTGACATGGAGCTTGATCTCACAACTCTGGGATCATAACCTGAGCCAAAATCAAGAGTTGGATGCTTCACTGACTGAGCCACCCAGGTACACCATAGACTATATGCTTCTGGAAGGTAAAGTACATATCTATCTTATATGTTCAATACCCAGAGCTTTGCCCAGAGTAAATGTTAAAAATATTGAACAAATTAAATGATAACTACAAGGATAGATGAATTTAAAACTTTTGATAGGAAACTAATTTTATTTTATTTTATTTTTACAAATAGTTTATTGTCAAATTAGTTTCCTCATAACACTCAGTGCTCATCCCCACAAGTGTGCTCCTCCATGCCCATCCCCCCTTCCCCCTTACATCCACCAGTCCTCAGTTTTTGTCAGCATTCAAGAGTCTCTCATGGTTTGCCTCTCTCCCTTTCCCCCACCATTTCCACTCTTCTTCTCCCCCTTGTTCCTCCATCAAGTTCCTCCTAATCCTCCTATACGTGCAAACATATGATATTTGTCCTTCTCTGCCTGACTTATTTCGCTCAGCATAACACCCTCAAGGTCCATCCATGTTGCTACACATGGCCAGATTTCATTGTTTCTCATTGCCATGTAGTATTCCATGGTATAGATAAACCACATCTTCTTGATCCATTCATCTGTTGATGGACACTTAGGCTCTTTCCAGGTTTTAGCTATTGTGGAGAGTGCTGCTATGAACATTGGGGTACATGTGCTCCTATGCCTCAGCATTTCTGTATCCCTTGGGTAAATTCCTAGCAGTGCTATTGCTGGGTCATAGGGGAGTTCTATTGTTAGTTTCCTGAGGAACCTCCACACTGTTTTCCAGAGGGGCTGTACCAGTTTACATTCCCACCAACAGTGTAGGAGGGTGCCCGTTTCTCCACATCCTCGCCAGCATCTAGAGTTCTCTGATTGGCTCATTTTAGCCACTCTGACTGGCGTGAGGTGGTATCTCAGTGTGGTTTTGATTTGTATTTCCCTGATGAGGAGGGATGCTGAGCATCGTTTCATGTGTCTGTTGGCCATCTGGATGTCCTCTTTGGAGAAGTGTCTGTTCATATCTTCTGCCCATTTCTTCATTGGGTTGTTTGTTTTTCGGGCGTGTAGTTTGGTGAGTTCCTTGTAGATTCTGGATATCAACCCTTTATCTGATATGTCATTTGCAACTATCTTTTCCCATTCCGTTGGTTGCCTATTAATTTTCTGTGTTGTTTCCTTGGCTGTGCAGAAGCTTTTAATCTTGATGAGGTCCCAACAGTTTATTTTTGCTCTTGATTCCCTTGCTTTTGGGGATGTGTCAAGTAAGAAGTTGCTGCGGTGGATGCAACTGATTTCTGTACGTTGTTTTTGTACCCTGCAACTTGGCTGAATTCTTGGATCAGTTCAGTAGGCTTCTGGTGGAGTCTGTCGGGTTTTCGATGTAGAGTATCATGTCATCTGCGAAGAGTGGAAGTTTGACTTCCTCTTTGCCAATTCTGATGCCTTTGATTTCCTTTTGTTGTCTGATGGCTGATGCTAGTCAACAGTGGTGAGTCAACAGTGTCATATGATAGGACACTAATTTTAAATATCATATAAGAAAAAAAGGGAAATCAAATAATAGTCAATTTATCGAGAAGCCTCTATTTCCCAATCCATAGGGACATGATGAAAGAAAATGAAAGTTTATTTGACTCCTACATGCGGGTGATCTTGTAGAACTATCCATCACCAATTCATCATTTGAAAGCAGCCTGTATTAATGTAATTATTTATAGACGATAATTGTTTACAAATTCTGTCATTGTTCTTCTAAGAGGTTATGTTTACTCAAGTCTATAAGATTGTGACATGTTAATAAACTTAAAGAGTGAAGTGAACTCAAAGCTTAGCCTCAGCTCCATTTCTAAAGATAAGAAAGGCTGATATTAAGGCCAAAGTAATATTTGAGCCAGGGTTTTAGAACAGAATAAGATTAAAGTGACAAATAGTTGATGTTCACTTTAGATTATTTTTAAATTGTGTGTTATCCATGGAATAATGCTCTCCCCAAAGATGTTCATGACATAATTCCCAGAACCTTTGACTATGTTATATTACATGGCAACCAAGGACTTTGCAGATGTAATTGAGAAATTAGAACTTGGGGCCCTGGGTGACTCAATTAGTTATGTGTCTAACTCTTGATTTCAGCTCAGAAAATGATCTCATGGTTGGTGAGTTCAAGACCCACACTGGGCTCTGCACTGACAGTGTGGAGCCTGCTTGGGATTCTCTCTCTCTCCCTCTCTATCTGCCCCTCCTTCACTTGTGGACACATGCTTGCTCTGTCTCTCAAAATAAATACATAAACTTTTCAAAAAAGGAGGTTATAGACCTTAAGATAAGGAGACAATCATGTATTATCCTAACTTGACTCAATCTAATTACATGAGCCCTTAAAACAGAGAAGTACCTCACGATGGAGTCAGGTGAGATGTGGCATAAAGAGAAGTCAGCAGGATTAAAATTATGAGAAGGGTTTGGTATTCGTGAAAATGGAGGGGACAACATGATGAGGAATGCAGATGACTTTAAAGAGCTGAGAGATGTTCCTGGCTGAAAGCCAGCAACAGGACAGGGGCCTCACCCTTGTAACCATAAAGAAGTAAGTCTGCCAACAACCTGAATGTGCTTGAAAGCCTATTGTTCCCAGAGCAGACTGATGAGAGCCCAGGCAAGCTGGCATGTTAATTTTGGACATGAGAAACCCAGAATAAAGCTCACCTGACTTCTGACTTACAGAACTATGAGATAATAAATTTATGTTGTAAGTCACCTAGTATGCAGTGGTTTGTTATAGCAACAATGGAAAAGGAATACACTGTATTTATACTGAGAATGTATATTTAGGCCAATTTTACTCTAGGTGTAGAGCTACTAAACCTTTCTCTTTGGGCACTATATTCCTTGAACTTTTTGTGTGATATTTCTCATCATCTGAAAGATAAGAACTCTAGGGAGGAGAATGAGTCTAGGGGAAAGGTTTCAAGAAGCCTGTTTCTTAAGCTTTCAGTATATGCATTAGAGAAAAGGGTTAAAAGGATAACCCTTGGCACACCCTTATAATCTGGCCTAATTTCCTATGGTTAAGAGTCCACATAAAGGTTTTCAGGCAACAGTAATAAATACAATAGCAGAAATAACATTTGTGCATTGGCCCAGAGTCTTCTTAATGCATATTGCTCTTGGGAATCTGAATTGGTAGTAGGTTGTTGGTTTAAGATTCAGATTTTGAACTCCCAGTCACCTTTTTTCCATGTGTTATATGTACATTGATCCCACTGGAAAAATGTACAATTCTAAGTTTTTAAGATAAATTATCTTTGCTCCCTCACACCATGTAATTTTTAATTCCCTGAAGATTCATCAACACACAAAGAAAATTTTAAAATTATGACTCAGGAAATCACCCATTTGTCCTTAGTGTGCTGAATCTTTTGAGGCACCTGAATATGCCACAGACAACGTAGGAATTCATTCCTGAAACCCTAAGTATAAAGGGATAAAATGAGTAGGCATGAGATGTGTCTGTGAGATAGACCTTTCAATTAGAATGTAACTTACAAATAATTTTTACTTATATTGTTTGTAAGGAAGAAACTGTGTGATGGGAAAATATAATTTTCAAAATTATAATAATGAGTATAATTTAAACTGTAAGTCAGAAAATTAAATACTTTAAAATAGTATTATTTCTAATTATTGATAAGTACAACTAAAAATGTTTTCTTAGGTATTTTTATATGGTGTCCATTATCCCAGGCATTTTAAGGGGAAGAGAAACACAATGGAGCTAATGAAGAAGAATAAAGTTTATTAAATTCTTAAATTCCCTTACTTGATTCTTAAATAATGAGTGATTCTCTGTGTCTCCTATTACTGATAAGGAACATGGCTTATCATGAACCAATACCTTTCCTTAAGGTAAATATATATAGCTTTTAAGTAGTAAAAACAATGATTCTAAGGCTCACTTTCTCCTAAATCCATGCTTTATCCAAGATGAATCCTAGTTTATGACTTTAAGGACCTTAAAATTTAATCATTAATATAAAATAACTAAAAATTAAAATAAAACCAAAAGAATATAGTGCTAAAGACAAAAAAGGAAGAATATAGTTCAGTACTATATACATCTACTCATTCTTTCATGTATTAATTCATCCCCATCCACAAAATTTTGGTTGATTACCGATTATTGTGACCTCTTTTCTAATCATTAGGATGAAACAGAGAATGAGGCAAATTCTCTGCCACATTGAGATTACATTTTGGTGGGGGAATTAGACACTAAAGATAATAAAAGAAGTGCATAATATAAACTCTTATATAGGATCTAAGAAGACAAATCAACCAGGTGTATCAGTCAGAATGACAGTACTAACAAACTACCTCTAAAATCAGAGTTGCTCAAAACCCAAATAACTATTTCTTGTTCATTCTACATGTCCTTTATGTGGAAGCAGGAGAATTCTGTTCTCTATAGTCAGAATCCAGAATAACTGTGCACACACCACCTCAAATATTGGTAAGTACAATGTCCAAGGGAAAAGAGTTCAGAAAGGCCTTTAAAAGGCAATTAAATCTTCTTTCGGGAAATAAAGATATCAATTCCATAACATATTGGCCAGAAGTTCATATATCTTACCCCTGAGACTCCAACACAAAGTGCCAAAAAAGTATAATGCTTCAAATGAGAGAAATGGGGGAGAATTGGAAATTTGTGGTGAATAGCACTACTATGAGTTGAATTAGGTACCTCCAAAAACACATTTTGAAACTCTAACCCCTCGTACTTGTGAATGTGACTCTGTTTGGAAATAGCCTTTGAAGGTATAATCAAGTTAAGATCAGACTGTTAGGGTGGCACCTGATCCAATATGAGCAGTGTCCTTATAAAAAGAGTATAATTATGACACAGAGAAACACAGGGAGAATGTTGTATGAAGATACAGCAGTTACTGGAGTGATGCACCTACAAGCCAAGGAATGCCAACGATTGCCCACTGTCAGCAGAGGCTAAGAGAGATACATGGAACGGTCTCTCCCTCAGAGCCCTCAGAACAGACTAACCCTGATACCTTGATTTTACATGCCTTGTCTTCGAAAGTAGGAGAAAATAAGTACCTGTTATTTTAACCTACCTAGTTTATGTGGTGTAATAGCATCGCTACAAGTGCTAATGATTATCAAAGAGTAAGATTAGTGCCAGGAACAGCTAATGAGTAACCAAAGAGGTTTTATTTAAGAAGGAGCCATTTAAGCAGAAACCTGAAAAAGAGAGGGAGGGAGTCTTGCTAAAATCTGAGAAAATATGCAGTTGGCATCAGTTACTTTGACATTCACATTATACATAAGACTCCCTATACAAAACCAACCTGAGTTCACAAACTATATACTAGAGAGAGAGAGAGAGAAAAAAAAAAGCCTTTTCTAGGACTTACTAGACTTATAGGTTCCAGAAGAACATAAAAGAGAAATTGCATTTGGTTTGCTTTTCCATTTTGCATGGTCCATGAATTGTTGTTGGTATATATAAGAGGTCAATAATTACATGTTTGAATCAAAGGACTCTCAAAGTTAAATGAGAAGAAACTCTGGCTCTGAAATTTAAGCCTGGAATCCTTTTAACAGGGGAAATGTTTCTTGCCTTACTCCTTAATAGGGTAGATTAGATTTTTAGATATATATTTTATTTTCATTATATTTGAATTGAACAGTTAAAATAAGATAATAATTAAGATCTTAATTCATATCTTTCTCAAAATAATCTGTAAAAGTTATTTAAATAGATAAACACTAGGTCTGAGAAAAGCAGATGTAATTATTTTGAGTAAGATATGAATTAAGAAGTTGGGAAAATATAATATTCTTCCAAGTCTGGGAGGAAAAGCTCTTCTATTAGTTTAAGTGTCAAGTTGAGGTAAGCTACTGTAAGTGCTGGTGAGCTATAATGCATGTGAAATTGTCAGGTTAGACTGTTAGAAGTTCTTGGGGGTCAACCTCTTCAAACACCATTGGGGAAATTTTATAAATATTTTTCTGATTTAAGCAAAATTATGATGATATAGTCCAATCTTAGGAAAGGGTATGGACATGTCAAATGTAAGAAAAGTCATGTGCAGTAATTGGAGAATTTGCTCATTTTATTACTTGATAATTCATGTTATTGTTGGTACAGTTATATTGATGTAAATGCAGTGTTGTACCTTAGGAAAAACATGATAATGTCACTAGCTAGCTCATTAAATTTGCAATTATAATTGTTCAGACTCCCTTGTGGCAGCCAGCACAGTTGGTTTTTAGAAAAATTATTTGTCTACTTGGGCGCTAGTATTGTTGTTGTTTCTAATTTCACTTACACAAAAAAAATTCAGTTCCCAGAAATTAGTTTTAACAACTTGCTGCAAACGCTTAAATTAAATAAATTAAGCACACAATCACTTTCTGCTTAAGAGTTTTCCATAACACAAACTATTTTTTGGCAATGTTTTAAAATGTCAATTCTTATTTTAATTTTTAAAGTTCAACACTTTCACAGTTTGACATTAAACTAAGATTTTCAGTGGTTGGAGTCTTCTAGAAAAATGGTTAGGGGGCCTGGACTAACTAACTATTCAATAACTATTACTATATTGTAATGAGGCTTTACCTTTAGATTATCCCTGGGAGGATTTTGTTTCTATGGGAGTTTGTTAATTGACTTTAAAAAAAAAAATTAGTGTTTGTTTATTTTTGAGAGAGAGAGAGAGAGAGAGCATGAGCTCGGGAGAGGAGGGAGACATAATTCAAAGCAGGGTAGAGGCTCTGAGGTGTCAGCACAGAGCCCCACGTGGGGCTCAAACTCATGAACCGTGAGATCATGACCTGAGCCAAAGTCAAACACCTAACCTACACCTGTGCCCGTTAATTGACTTTTAAGAAGCCACACTTCCTCGTATTCACCCCCTGAGTCATCAACTCCACTTGAGTGGGCTGGGTCTATGGTCTGCTTTGACCAAAAGGATGCCACAGAAGTGATAATTTTGTCAATTACCAGGCTAAACTTAAAAATGCCTGAAAGCTTCTATTTTTATACTCTTGAGATCCTTAGTTCTTCTTGTGTAAAATTCTTCTATTTTGCTAGAAAGATAAGTGGACACAAGAAAAGTTTTGAGAGAACATGGAGAGAAGGAAAAGCCCAGCTGCCCCATTATCTAGCTGAGGCTGGCCCCTAGCTGATCTATTAGCTGAATGTACCCTTATGAATGACTATTGGCTAGAATAACAGAACTGCCCAGCAGAGCTCTGATTGTCTAATCATGAGCAGATAACACAGTTGTTTGGAACCACTAAATGTGGGTGTGGGTTGTTATGCAGCAATAGAAAACCAAATGATTTACAGTTTATCCAAATGATACAGGAATTTGCATTTAAACACAAACACTATGTTAGATTTATAAAATCTTGAATGGTCTTTTAGTGGTATGCTGTGAATGTGAGGTAGGAAAGCTGATGGGGCTCCATTTTAGAACAGCTCCATCTCTGCTGTTTTTCTGCGAGGCCCCATTCACTCATGATCCGTATTTTGCCTTCGAAAAATGCAAAGGATGAAATGTTCCCATTTCAAGAGAGAAGCAAGAAAGTTAGTCAATCTTTGAGTTTTGTCCTATGCCCCAACTATCTAAGAAGAACCAGATCCCAAACATGTTCCAGGACATTAGCTTCAAACACACCTCAGCTGATGCTGGCATCAATACCCCCTACCTTCAGTACTTTATGGAATGACATTCATTGTTCACCTGACACTGGCTTGGCTTTGATCAGACCCTACCCTGGATTCCTGAAGAAACACCTACACTAGACCCCTTTCCAATATAAATCTCTAACCACAAACAACAATGAGACTCATTCTCTTTTTCCTTTCCAAGTCTCCCAGACATTCCACCTGTCAGTCTCTGTCACTCATACTATTCAATCAATTCTGTTTTCACTTTCTCTGGCTCATGTTTGATTTCTACCCATGTGTGAGAAGCAAGGGAGATGATTCATTTTTATAAAATACCAAATAAAAGGTATGCTGTCTAGTTAACAGTAGGTTTACAACCTACTGGAAATATGTACAAACTCTCCTTACTACAGAGTCCCAAACCTTTAGATACTTCACTTCCTGGTTCTTCTTTCCCTCTCCGCTTCACAGGCTTATTTTCACAGGCTTTGCAATGAGCATGTGCAAAAGAATAAAGGGAGGAGGGACTGAAAGTCTCTGTATCACCTAAGGGAATGTATGTTTGTTCCAATCAGACTACTTTTTGCCTTATGTGGGTATAGGCGATGTCTGGGTAAGATTATAACGTCTTTAGTACTCAATCAATGAGGAACCAGGGGAGGGACTTGCACATTAATATTGTCTGCTGTAACTGCCAGTGCACCTGTCCATTAGACACCTACTCCTGCGAGAACATTGATTAAAGCCTCGCTTCACTGTGCTCTGGGTCTTTGTGTCCTTCTTTTAATTGGATCAGTGGGTTTATTTCTCACAGGTATGAAGCCAAGAACCCTCTTGGCTGGTCCTATGGGACTCTTCCCTGGCTTCTCATACCCAGACTGTCTGCATCAAATAAATTTGTGAGTTAGGGTGGATTTGCAGTCTGGCTAAAGAACTTCATTCTCTTTATTAGAGCAATATCTTCACTCATGAAGGCCTACCAAAGAAAGTACTCTCTGGCCACTTTTCTGGAATAACCTGATGGTATAGAACATGTCCCATAGTGCCATCTACTTTTGTTTTAGCCACTGGACCCCCTGAAAGAACAGCCATTCTTCGACTGAATGGCAAAGATTTATCTTGTGGCAAATCCAGTGTTCCCCAGGGACCCTAACCTGTCCACTTTCCACATGTCATTCCTGTAGTGATGAGAACCACTGTCTAAGCAAAAGACCTTGCCTTTTACTCTCCACTGGGTATTGGGTCAACAACAAATATCATTAAAATTTCACACATCAAATATCATTGGTGAATCTGTTTCTTTATTAGTGAGGACCCACTCAGAAGGGAGACATTAATAAAATCCACTTTATTCACTACAGAAATAAGAAAAGTATATCTAATTAAAGCATAACAGAAGTTACAAAAAATAATTTTGGAGCATGGGCTATTACCCACTGAAAGCATACCACATTATAAAGAAAAAGAGAACAACCTGAAATTATGTAGATTTGTAGCAAGCAGGACCTTCCCCCACTGAGCCTCTCTATAATTATCTATGTTGTGATAATGAAAATATTTAATCCCGCAAAAAAAAAAAATTAAACTGGTAGTTAGCAGCAAAAGTGGTCAATAGGCATGCCATGGGGAAATAGATGTTTACTTAAGGTGTGTGTGTATGTGTGAGGGAGGGAGAGAGAGACGTTTTTTAATGGAGATACAATGCAAGTGACCTTCAGTGTCTCTTATTTAGGAATCCCTAAATAGTAATGCAAAGATCGTGATTCTTATAGCAAGAATTAAAAAGAAGTCATATAACGTTAAATGAAAATCCATGGAACTTTAATAACTGTTCAAAAAGAGAAGTCTGGTTGCAAAATAGCCTAAGAAAACGTACAAACAAATAAATAAATGGTCTTTTAAAAAGTTTCCTTCAAGATGTTTTTCAGATTTCCTTTATAGAATGAAATGTGTACAATGTGGGGGAGAGGGAGCATTTGGTAAATCCCTAGACTGTGCAGAAGGAAATAGGTCTTGACTCAAAAGGGAAGCAGGTTAAGGGAAGGGGAAAGGGCCATTCAACGTTTTCTTTTTTTATAAACTAAGTTCAAAAGAACAACTTGAACGACTTGAGGGACTCATGTTAAGATGATTCTTTATCATACACTCGAAAAAAACATGTACTTAACACTCTGTTTGTCTAGGTCCCTACATCTACAATGTTAACGTCCAAATCACTTGATGATGGACGAACAAACAAATAAATAGTATGCATTGAGGAATGATGGTGCACATATCATTTTAGGACAAAGAAGACATGTAATGAGTGCAGGGATGGCCCCCTACCCTTGACAGGCCCAACTATGGAAATGATACTTAAATCAGATCTATCACACACTTGAACAAACCTGTTTTCTCTTAAAGTGTGTTTAACGGGATGATTAAATTGGAAACAGACTTCTATTTAGGTTACAGTATAATAGAAGAGGAAATGATATGAAATGTTTGTTCTAGATCCCTGTAAGTTGTCTTGTCTAGGAGAAGATACAAGTCAAATTCAAAGATTGAATTGTTATTGTCTGTCAAGGAAAAACAAAAGGCATTTACAGCTGAGGGTAAAAATCAACGTGGAGTCAGTATATCGTTCCTTACAAAATATTATTTGAGGCCAAACACAGTAAACAATATAAAGCATAAACCATACAGTTTTTGCATATATCAAGACTTCTATTATTCATACATTTAAAACACTCATTAAGACCTATTGTGTGTCAGATAGTGTTATACAAACCAAAAATGAAATCGTAGAATTGGAAGGAAAGATTTATTCTTAATGACTAATAATGAAAATCAATCCATTAGCCAGGGTTAAAATTTACAGCATTAGTAGATATGTAAAGGGTGTCATCATTAATCATCTTTATTCTTGGCTCAGATTTTTTGTCCCTCAAAATAGTGCACAATTTTCCATTCACTTCTTTCTGTTAGTGATACAGTAGAGTAACACTTTGTAAACCTGATTTGTGTCCTTTTGTAGATAACCAATGTTTTGCTGTATGTACATGCTATACATATATATGTGTATATATAACATTTATATATAAAATATAAGTATTATCAAATATTGTTATAAAAAACAAACCAGACAACACTGGATCAGAGACCATTTAAGATTATCATATTACACTAACAATTTGACCCCAAAAGAAGTTAACACAAATGCCATTATTTCCACTCACAATAAGTTAAAAGCATTTTAATATACTATATTTCTGTAGTAGCAGTTTGAGCCTCTTTCTTTAGTAATTTTTCAACTATGGCTTATAAAGCTGTGTTTAAAATGGTTATTTATTTCCATGTACTTGTGTGTCTCTGAGTATACAAAATATATAATAATGCCACAACAGAACAGATAAATTGTCTGCATGCTAAATCTGATATATAGTGTCAGCTCCCTTCAATTCAGCATAATTTCCTAAAATCAAAAAGACTGTATGCATTGTTCTTGTTATATTAACTGAGTCGGGCAAGTCATCTTTCTCTTTTGGTAAATAATTTAAATCATTACTTTGATAATCAAATTGCACACATTTAATATGAAGTTGAAGGAAAATTTGCATGATTTTAAAAAAAGAAAACATGAGATAAGACCAGCTGTTTGGGATATGTCCTCAGATTCTCTGGGAGCATATTTTTATACTGCTTTGCCGCTAGAGCATTTCTTTGCAAAATTCTGAGAATTGTTTCAATTAAGATCACTAGATAGTTATCAGAACAAATTCAGCAATCATTTTTATTTAACTCACCTCAACTTATCAGTTCTTTTGCTTCCTTGAGCTGAAGTTGGCCCTCTTGCCTTTCAGTGTTTTTGGTCTTCACAAGGGCGAACTTTGACTCACAGATCAAAATGATTTGCCAGTGGGTCAGTGAATCAGTGAATATGCTTCCTTTTTCAAATCACCTGGTGTTCCACAGGGTCTGTGGAAAGGCCTGATTGCACTGCTGGATGGGTAAGAGTTTATCTGACTCTGGCATTCAACTTTTGCTACTGTGGTAGAATTTTTTACAAACTGACAGATGGTATTTGATTATATAGATCATAAAGAATAATTGGTATGTAATTATGTACTTAATGCATTTTTTATCCTTATTTTGCATGGGACAAAAAGATTGGTGCCTCCATCATACTGTAGAAATTAGAAGCACTAAGGCAAAGGCAATGACCTTTTCCTGCTTTGAATTGGAATGTGGGATTGAGGAGAAAGGCAGGTATATTCTTAGAGTTCATTTACATATTTCTAAAGAGATTATTTTGCCATTGCAAAGGTACTTCAAAATCAATTAACCCTCTGGATTGGTAAAAATTAAAGATTAAGAGGATAATAAAAAGGATGATGAGGCAGCAAAGGATTCATTGATTTCCTCCCTCTTTATTTCCTCTTAAAGGATATTTGATACTCAATCTTCCTCCAAACATTTCTCTACATCAACAACTGTTTAACATCTTTCAAGAAGTGATTCCTATGGTTTACAATGACAAATCAGATATTCTTTTACCATTGGGGAACTTGAAATCTAGCAAAAAAGACAGACATGTAAATAAGTAGGTTCAATAACTGACAGATTCGTCCAAGGTCCAGCGTAGCCTTGTGTGAATGTAGTTAATTCTATTTAGACCTGAGACTATAAAAGGCTATTAATAGTGTGGTTCCATCCAATATGACTTTCTGCAATGATGGGAAGTTTCTCAATCTGCATTGTCCAGTAAGATAGCCACGTGTGACCACTGAGCATCTGAAAAGTGCTATCACTGCAGAGAAACTGAATTTTTAATTTCATTTAATTTTAACTAAGGTAAACTTTAAATTTAAGGAACTGCATGTGGCTACTGGCTACCACATTGGAGAGTGTAATGATGTGATCTATGTGAGTTCTTTCTGTCTTTATTCTCATTTCTTACATTTTTATTCTATAACTATGTGTCTGAGGCCTGCATGGCTCTCAGATAGAAGGAAAAAGTTCACTCACATTTAGAAGCCTGTTCTGTGTTTTATTTGAAGAAAAAAGAGGTTTGTCTATTAATGACTACATTGAACCTCACTCTTCTAACTTACTTTACTTGGTGTCATGTCAAATTCCAGACACCTGGATTTGCTTGCTCCTGTTTAGGATAGCCAGACCGGCAGATGAGAAGAATGGTTTTAGGATTCCTTATTTCCCATAGCACCATGATTATAAGTTTTTTTGGGGCAACAGATATTATGAAAGTTTAGAGATAAATGGAGGAGTTTGTAATCTAAAGAGAAAAATAATTCCTAAAATATTAGTCATACTATGTACAACTTAAAAAATATGTGTTCATTTATTTATTTTGGGAGAGAGAGAGAGAGAGAGAGAGAGAGAGAGAGGGAGAGAAAGAGAGTAAGCAGGGGAGGGACAGAGAGAGAGAGGGAGTTAGAGAATCCCAAGGAGGCTCCATGCTGTCAGCCTCCGATGTGAGGCTTGATCCCATGAACTGCAAGATTGTGACCTGAGCTGAGATCAAGAGTTGGGTACTTAATGGAATGAGCCACCATTTCGTATGTATGACTCTTTTTATAATCCAATATCAAAAGTCATTCTATTTTTTTTTTATTGCTTATGAATTTAAAAACTTTCTCTGGATTTATTAGACTTTTGTGTTCCTTCTTTTGTGACAATTTTCTCAAGTTTTTGTCCATTGCTCAAGTTGAGTATGTTTATTAAATTGTTAAGAACTTTAAAATGTTGAGACTTATAACCCTTTGTCAATCATGTTACAAATATGTTCATACAGTTTGTCAATGGTGCATTTTGGGGCTACAAAATATTTTAAAATTTCCCTAGTGTTGGTCTATGTATCTTGGTTTTCATTTATTTCTTTTCTAGTGTCATGCTTCGACATGCTGTGCTATATGAAGATTAGATTCCTTTTCAATAACATTTTCTTCCAGAAATGGTTTCAGTTTTTACATTTAAAGCTTTAATTTATCTGGCACTTACTATTATGTATGATGTGCAGTGTGAATCTAATGTTACTTTTCTCTCCAAATGGTTAGCCATTTGTCCCCAAAGCATTCATTAAAACATCCATCATTTTCTCCAATCTGATATAAAATGTCACCTTCATCATAAGCTAAGCTTATTATATTCTCAAGTAGTTTTTGTATTTTCTATCTTGTTTCATTGATCTGCCTTTTTTTCTCTGCATCAGATACCACCATGTAGTCTGTACTTTATGTTTCTCAATTTTTTTTAATGTTTTTTTATTTATTTCTGAGAGAGAGAGAGAGACAGCGTATGCAGGGAGGGTCAGAAAGAGAGGGAGATAATCTGAAACAGGCTCTAGGCTCTGAGCCAGCTGTCAGCACAGAGCCTGACGCGGGGCTCAAACCCATGAACTGTGAGATCATGACCTGAGCCGAAGTCGGATGTTTAACCGACTGAGCCACCCAGGCACTCCTGTACTTTATGTTTCTCTAAATGTCAGTGTCAAGAGTGAGATGGTATCTTTCCTATCACACCTCCTTAAGACAAGTAGTTCATATTGACGTTTGCTTTTCCTACATCATTTTTCTCTCCTCCCCTCATATATTACTTTTTTAAAAAATTTTTAGTATTTATTTTGGAGACAGAGAAAGAGAGGGAGTAAAAGAAATAGAGAGCAAGCAAGAGAGGGGTAGAGAGAGAGGGAAACAGAATCTGAAGCAGGCTCCAGGCTCTTAGCTGTCAGCACAGAGCCTGATGTAGGGCTTAAACTCATGAACCCAAGATCATGACCTGAGCTGAAGTCAGATGCTAATGACTGAGCCACTCGGGTACCTCTCCTCACACATATTCCAATGGCTTTTTGATATAATACTAATTTTATATTCATTTAAAAATTTATTTTATATTATACATCTTCCATTAAAAATTAATTTTGGTGTTTACATTAAATTTAATGATCATATTGAGAAAAATTATCTATTTATGTGTGTGTGCATATAAATGTCTATGTATGTCTGTATATTAAATACATGTGTTGTATACATATATACACCACACATTTTTGGATTTCAGTGCTTATCACAAACCTCTTTTAGTCCATGAATTGACTACTCTTGAGCTTATATTTTTATTTATTTTCCTATTCATATCTTCATTTGCTTTTTTTCAAAAATAAGGACTGTATATACTTTTAATAGTTCCTGAATCAAGAGTTGTTCTATTGGTTTCAGATGTGAGTTATAGCTTGACTTCATTTAGTATTCTTGATTCACAGTTGTTTTTCTTGAAAATTGGAGATATTTTTCCATGTATGTATGCCTCATATTTTGTGATGCTGTAGAGAACATAAAGTAAACCTGATTTGTGTACCTTTATAGGTAATGTGTTTACTCCCTCCCTGCTTTACCTTGTAGTTGAAGTATAATTCCTGAATTTACCTATATACAGTTCTTTGTTTAAAATGGATTTATCCTGGTATGTGCCAATTCCTTAAATTTGTATTGATAGTTCTTTTCATAAGGAACTTTTATTCATTTACATTTTGACGAGTCCTTCTGCCTTGTGTTTCTCTTTTTACTCTAATAATATCAAGTTACTCATATTATGTGTTTGCTTTTGTTTTCTTTATTTTATCATCTTATTGCATATTATTCTTCATTTGAATAGAAATTTCATCTTGAATTATGCCATTATCAAAATTGTAGTCTGCAAAACTAAGTCAACATTCTGTAGAGTCAGTTTTTTGTTGACTGTCATTAAAGTTTACTTTAATTCAACTTTTATTCCTCTTATGAAAATATTGTCTAGCACATAATCCCAATATTTTCTATATTTCCACTTGTGGAATTTAATGTCACATAAGACTCTCCCATGAATATAAAAAGAGTATTTTTCACCTCTAAAGTAATTGTAATTGTATGTTTCCATATACCTTGAATGTCAAGCTTAGAGCACGTTTGTTGTTATGGTTTCTTTGTTTTTTCTTGTCTTTGCCTTAGCAACTGCATTTAATCTTAGATACAACATAATTACTGGGGCTCCTGGGTGGCTCAGGTGGTTAAGTGTTCGACTTTGGCCCAGGTTATGATCTCACAGTTCGTGGGTTTGAGCCCTGTGTCAGGCTCTGTGCTGACAGCTAGCTCAGAGCCTGGAACCTGTCTTCGGATTCTGTGTCTCCCTCTCTCTCTGAGCCTCCCTTGCTCATGCTGTCTTTCTCTCAGAAATAAATAAAACATTAAAAAAAAGTTTAGATACAACATAATTACTCTTCTCCTATTTATTAGAATATTGTCCTTCAGAATATGATTTTCACTTTTATCTATCTGTTCACAATAGTCATTGAGTATGGACATGAATTTTTATAGACATGTGAAACATTCTGGATGTTTGCATGCTTTTGGCATTTTTAGGACTTATTATTATTCTAGATTAGTTGGTAAGAACACAGTTTCTGCAGTCAGCTAACTGGCAATACGAACTTTTTCAATCTAGGGAGAGTTTCTGTGATTCAGTATTCTTATCTTCACTCGAGGATGATAGCAGTAACTACTTTCTAATGTTTTGAGAATTAAATAGCATGTCTACACAAAGCATGGAGAACAGAGATTCACATAAACTAAGCACTCATTAGATGTCAGCTGTGAATATTTTATGCATATGCTTTATGAGATTCTTTCATTTGTTCACTCAGAAGATATTGTTGAATATCTATGTTATAAGCTTTATTCTAGGAACTAGCCATAGAACATGAAAAAACAAGCACAATTCCTGTCCTCATGAAATTTATTCATTTCCCAGAGGTAAAATGCACAATACGAATTTAAATAAAACAGATTTAAGATGGCTTTAAGGCTCCAAGTTTGATCACAAATAGGAGAGAGAAAATGATTATATTTTGCAATTCCTAGAGAGAGCATCATTGTGAAGTGTAAGAGATCCATCAATGTCACCATTCCCAGAGTACTTTGTACTTTTCCACATGGCTATGGAAAACTGGGTGCTGGCCACTCTTTCCTATACTGTTATACTGGAATATTTTCTTTAGTGAGTTCAGAGGAGTGTGAGGTGGTATCTGTGAGAACTATTCCCCACAAGAAGGTGCTTCAAAGAGGTCCCTAGGGGACTCAGGTATTACTAACAATGGTGCATTTGTTCGACAAAGAAAAGAAGATACAGTTAGTCAGAGGTTGTGAGAGACTGTCAGGTCAAGACCATGCACCAGGATTTAAGAGAAGGCATATGGTATGGACAACATTCTGTAACCCACAATCTCAGGGGATTCCAACCCTGTGTAGGTGCTCAAAGAATAGTCAACAGGCCCAGGAATATAGTTGTAACAGAAATGTGCATTTCCTGCCAGTGAGTGATTATTGATGAATGGTTTTGATTGAAATGAATGCAACTATTAGCAAGGCTGCAGGAGATATGATATGGGAGAGAGCACTGTAATTGGTAAAGGAAATGGGTTTATTATAATTAACTGAGAGGTTTGATTTTTTCCCTCTATTTCATAATATCTAGTGAATATAAATCAGAAGGCCTGAGATCTTACCTTTCTGTCAAATTGCTCAGACCAAATTAACTGGATCATAAAGGAAATAAAATGATCATTTTGGCTTCATTTGCACCATGCTCCATCAGCTGAATGGAGAAGATTAACCTATCCTGATGTTCCCATCATTATCAGATATTGTGTAAGGTTTGATAAATCCACTGTGCTTTACAGATTAGCAAATGGTAATTATGCCTACATTGACTGGCCTGCTGTATAATTGGGTAAAGCCTAAAATGATTTCATAAGTGGTTTTATTTTCTATCCTTTAAAATTGTGACTTTCTGGGTTAGTAAAATATAGTTTCCTGAAAACATGATCCATTATATTCAACACTCTTTCTCAGAATGACAGTTATCTTTAAAATCTTTATGCACTACTGTATGGAAAAGTAAGATATCAGCAGAATTTAAAAAAGAATATAAGTGCTCTTATACATTTTTCATTCCAAAACATTCATAGTGCTCAAAATTTCCGAAAAAATGACAAGCAGGTGTGTAACTGATTGGAGTTTATGTAATGATACATTCAATGGTGATGGGTCCAGGTTGTTATAGGATTTTAGAAGAGGAATGGAAGCAAAGGAATGAGGCAAATTTTCCTGGATGGAATGGGAAAAAAGGACATTTCAGATTGATATCACTATATGCAAATTATCCAATGAAATATACAGTATTCTGAGTTTGGGTAACAGAGTAGACTGGGGAGGCTGAATTTACAAGTTCATATAAAGAGAATAAGGGAGATGTACAGTCTCAGTTGATGAGCTAATTAGTTGTAAAGGCTTTTGCCACAGTTCCAGCTATGGAAAGGTAGAATGAACTTTAGAGTGGTCTCTTTAGTGAAAAGTCTTGTGGCCCTTCCTCTGTCAACCTCTCAATCTGCTCCTCATCTGAACAAAACATGTGGTACTTCAATCAATAGAAACTCAGTAATGCCACAATACAAATATTTTTTGGAATGCTAATGAGAAAGGAGAATTTAATCAATGGTTTCTTTTGGATTGTATAATAATGTTCTTTTTTGAACTGTCATTAATATCAGAGTAGGAAATCCTCTTACAACTTACTTTAGAATTTATAATATTCTTTTACATACTTTAGCTTGTTTCATCATCACTACAACTATAATGAAGGAAATCTACAGTGAGAAGTGCTTATTATCAGATGGAGTTTGGGGTTCACACACAGTGTCCTATACTGATAATGTTAAACATTAATCCACTATTTTTCTTGACAGATTCATACAATATGTTATATATAAGCATTTCTAGGTTGGTAACCAGCTTTCAGACAGAAGAAAACAAACCTTCATTTTGTTGCATTAATATTCCTTGGTCTGTATGTTCACAATTTGGCTGATTTCAAGTTACCAGCAGTTTAACAACAGATTCATAAAATTTCTGAATATTTAACTATTGGCTCTCCTAAGCCACTATTGAGCTGGCTCCAGCACACCATTATATATAGGCCCCTAGGAGGGGCCTAAGATTATAATAAGCAAAATTACTGTTTACTGTGTGCAAGACACAGTGTTACGGGCTTTGTAGACATTGCAAAAAACCTATAAAGAAGAATTGTTATTACCTGCATTTTTAGATGAGGACCTGTGGTTTAGGAATGATTAAGTCATTGACTACAAGTTCTGTAACAAGTTATATATAAAAGAGCAGAGTCAGGATTGAACCTGCTATTAAGGAAATATTGACCAGTTGTTATAAATCAAAGAACACAGACTGTATAGAAGTGTTATAAATTCCCCTGTGGGGGGGGGGGGGAATTTGTTTATAAGGACAGGAAAAGAAGCAGACAGAAAGACACAGAGAAAAAGACACAGAGAGGATGCCCCCTCTCCTGAAAAACAAAATTGCTAGCGTAACCGATTGTATAGAGTTTCAAGAGGTAAATGGTCATAGGATTTATAACTTGTCCAATGAAGAATCTACTCCAACCTTGATAGGAAAAAGTGCAGCAACACAGGCAGCAACCTTTCGAAGTATCAAAACTCTTGGATCAAGCAGGTGGGTGAAGCTCTTCAGGAAAAGATGTGTGTGGTTATAAATGTGTATGGGGGCTGTTTCTAGGTTTTCAATTATCAGAGATACTCACTGAGCAATTGAGCTCTGACCTTGGTCTTTGTTTCCTCCCCTGGATGAAGAATTATAGAGTCCCATATAGGATAAAATAAACCTTTTCTCTATCTATCTCATTCTCAGGTTTCTACATTAAAGAGACTCTCAGGCCTGTGGAGACTTGCTGGTGAGAATTCTCAGATCTAAGGCAGGGGATGCTGTTAGCAATAGCATAAACCATAATTCTTATTTTGATATCTGCATCTCAATTCCCACTACACAGTTTGTGCTTTAAGATCCTGGTTGTCAAGCATGTTTAATGAGATCAACTCATAGGGTTAGGAAGGAAATTGGAGATCTTAGCAAGGGGCTAAGAGCTATAAGTCTTCATTAGTGACTCAGACCTACCCTGGGGTTACAAGAATCTGTTATAAAATCCATGAGTTAAAGCCAGCTTTGTCATCTTTGAGAAGGTAATCGAGGCTCTAGAACTTGATAACTTTTACAAGGTCACATACTAAGAAAATGTCAAAGTGGACAGAAATCCATGACATTCAACTTCAGATCACATCTTTATCCACAATACTATTCTGGTTCATTGAGATCAGCTTGTATTTGAGAAAAGCCAGTAAGCTTTTCTCAGTGATTTATTTATGTATTTACTTAATTTACTTACATTTCTTAGCCTTTAATACATCATGTTTTTATTTATTTGTTTGTTTGTTTATTTAACAAACACTAGTGTATGATGGGTTCTCTTTCAGGAGATGATGAATCAAAAACAAGAACTCAACCTTTTGGTCATAGATACCATTCAACAACCACAGTATAAGATAGGTTGTAAAATGGGTGAATTTACAAAATGAGCACGCAGAGGGAGTAAACTAACTTTGCCTTGATGACTTGAAAAAGTTCTTACTGAAGTAATGGAATTAGGGATGGGATTTAGAAGGTGAGGTAGTATCTTTAGATAGAGAGTTCCAGGAATGATTTAAAGAAAGCATGAATGGATTCATGGCTGGAGAAAAGAATTCCATGGGGAAGAACAGGCTGGAGAGTTGGTCTGGTTTTGAAGAAGCTTTTATACTGTAATAAGGAGTCTGACCTTCATTTGTAAGTGATGAGAAATGAGAGGAGAGTGAAATCATCCCATTATTTTTTATAGGCATTCCAGTGTTTACTTTTTTACATATTCTATATTAATAAGCCTCATACTTTATATTTAGACACACATATATTTTTTAGTTTTCCTAAATGTTAAGTCTATAGGCATGATGTCATGTTTTGAAATATCTGTCCTTTACTTTTTTCTATGCTATTTAATTTAGACTAAATTAAATCATAGACAGCACTGAAGGTGGATTAGAATAGAGAAATATTTTCTTCTGCAATTTTTCTAGAGAGAAATGATATAGATTCAATACAGCACCAGTGGTAGGGATGAAATGGAGGCCAAGCCCTAGTAGGACTTTTCCAGACTTGACAGAATTTACTGACTTAAAATTGTGGTATTTGAGAATGTGGAGTGTTAAGGAAAGTTAGAGATGAAGAATGGTTGCGGCTTCTAAAATTGAAAAACCTTAAGTGCCACATATCAAAAAGATGGTAAAAATTAAAATGCTCTGATCTTAAGATGCAAGGCAAGGGCATAGTATAGAAAGATATCATTTTATTTATGGTTATTGTTTAGCCTCTTAGAAGTCGCACATTTTATTGCATTAATGTGTCCCTTCATAAGGTATTTCAAATTCATCTATTTACAAATTATGCTACATATTTTACTTTATTAATATTTATAATTTGAAGTTAAATGATCAAATTACATGTTTATGTGCACTCTAACTGAGCTCAAGTAGATCCAATATGTAATTAAGTTAATGGCTCAGCTATTAAATGAGCCCACCATTAGTTAAAGAACAAAGGGAAGATCAATTACTTAATACTGTGAGGATTTTTACTATAATTATGTGAGACCAACTGAAATCTTAGGCCAAGATTTCTATAAACAAATAACTATAAAACTGGGAAAATAAATAAGTACATTGGATGTATTATCTATGGAAACAGTTTAGGAGAAACATATTTTTTTACTTCAGTTTTTGGACTTGATTACCCAGAAAATGAAACACTTTTGCTTTAATCTTGGGTCCATAGTCTTCCTTGAAAGCCAACACTTGTAAACACTTGGTAATTATATATCTAGAACAGATTGGTGAGGAAGACTGATGAAAATTGTGTGGCAACTTTGTTAATCAGCAAGACATTAGGATGGATTTTATTTCACAATGAAGCAAGATCTAGGATGTTCTGCATTTAATGGAAAGTGCACTGGTTTAAGAAGCAGAATGTCGGGGTTGTAATAATAGCTCTGTTGCTAATTAGCCTAAGAACTTCGTCAAGGTAAAAACTCCCTGAATCTTAATTGCCTCATGTGTAAGTTACAAACAATGAAGCCTGCCTTACCAACTAATAGAGATTTTTGCATGCCAAAGTCATCATGTATGAAAGCACATGGAATTCTAAAACAATACAAGTATGAAGCTGCCACAATCAGGAAAGTGAACTAGAAGCTCAGTGTGTGACAACTATTGAGAGGAATAATTATAGCTATGTTCTAATTTCTACACTTTTTTTTTTTAAATCTGGTCTCTCCTCAGTCATCGAATCTACAGTTGGACTTAGGTTAGAAAAAGTATAGACTAATCATCTGTCTTCTTCTGACCCTTCCAGAACAAAGATTTAATCTTTCAGATCCCTTGTATTTTCGAGAAAAATAACTGTTGTTTATGTTTTCATTACAGCAACCAAGTTTAGCATGAAAATAAAATAATAGAAATAATCAAAATAATAATAATAATAGTTCATTGCTGAGTCCTTTTTCTGTTCCAGGTACTAAGTGTTTTAATATATTAGTTCATTAATTTTTCTCTATAACCAAGCTTTTCTCGAAAATTATTTACCGTTCACACTCTGCCTCTATGAGTGGAGTTTATTTCTCTGTTTTTTGGCTTGAAGTTTGGTCCTATGACTGACTTTAATTAGTGAATGTTAGCAAGTATAATGTGACCAAAGGCTTGGACATGTTCTCTTGTGCTTCTGTTGCATGGAAGGAATCGCATGTCTTCTGAGTCCAGGAGAGTGATACATATATGGAACAGAGACATTCCAAATAAGCTGCCTCTAGCTGAGTCTCATCTGATCAGCCCTCTCCCCACTGACCACAGAAATGTGAGTGAAATAGATGTTTATTATATTGTACACCATTGAGATTTTGTGGTTGTTTGTTACACATCATTGTTTTAGTAGTGTTGGCTGATACGGTAAGGTTCTATCATCATCCCCATTTAACAGTGGAGGAAATTGGGACAGATTAAGTAATTTGAACAGAATCACACTGCTGAAAAGAGCAGAGCTGGAATTTGAACCTAAGTAATTCAGTAATTCAGTGCCAGTACCATAAGGACCAAGAAATTACCGCATAATATTCAGATTTCATTCTTCTTACTATGCATATACAAATTCAAAACTACAATGAATATATCTATAGATTTTCCCCTCCTTTTTAAACTCTTGTTCTGAAGATAAAAAATTTCAAAAGGATATTGATAACAAAGACTGTCATAGGATTAGCAGAAAGGTGACAATATGAACATGTTTCATGATATATGTATATATTTTCTTTTCTTTTTTCTTTTTCTTTCTTTTTTTTTTTTCTCCTGAGAGACAGAGAGAATCACAAGCAGGCTCTGCACCATTAGAACAGAGCCCAATGTGGGGCTCAAACTCACAAACCGTGAGATCATGACCTGAACTGAAATCAAGAGTTAGAGACACTTGCCCAACAGAGCCATACAGGTGCCCCACAATTTCTGTTTTTAAATGTGTTACCATGAAGTGAAACCAGAATATCGTTTAACTGCACAGTTCCACCTGCCTCATGGGTAGTATTACTGCCTTCCAGATTCTAGAGTAGAATTTTACCAAGTTTGAACTTTTATTTTTTCTAGTAACGAAACACATATTAGTAGAAAGGAAGGGGCTGCTGGAGGATAGATCAACACAGGTCTGAAGTTTTCTTTCAGCTGTCACTTTAGGATTTCACTGATCTTGTTTTCACTGTGACTACCTGTCCTGTTTTCCATGATTAGTAAGTAACTCTCTAAATCTTAATTTAGTAATCTCACCATAGTGTTTGAAGAGCACTGTTGTTAACATACTCCCCTCCCCTTTAATTGCTTTGGTAATGTTAGAGGTGAAAAACTTGAGGAATTAGTAGATCATCTTCTCATCTTAGATGAGAAAGGGTTACCAGGTTTCTTCAAGACAAACAACAAGCTGGTATAAAAGAAAGTACTAAAATTTGGGCACCAATTCACTTAATCCAACTTGCTTTTAACTTCATCACCTGATTCTTGGTTGGCCAAGTAAATTATACTGGGAGCCAACTCTGCTCACAGGCTTAAACATAGTTATGAAAAACAAGGAGATGGAAATACAGGAAGGAAACTCAAGTCACAAGCATAGATCACACATTACACTTGAGAGGATGTGGTAAATATTATCTCACCTTGTACTGATTACCACCCTGTAGAACATAATATTTTTCCAATGAAAGGCAAGACAAATACTTAACTGAGGCATGCAATCACTTGTTCACGGTCAAGAGGCCAGTAAATTCAGAGCCTTAATTTATTTCAAATTTGTAGGGTATAGAAACTCACTTTGAATTTTTTAGATATTGTTTACTTGGCCGAGTGACTTGAAATTACTGAGAATCAGTTTCTGCATTTGTTTAAAATAAAAATGAGGAAAAGATCATTACCCTATTTCCTAAAATTATTGTGAAGGTAAAATTAGGGAATGAATGTGGAAGTGCTTTTAAAATCATATTGTGCTATACAAATGTTAGATATTATTTATATCCTCTTAAAGTAGTAATCATCACCAGGTCTTACCATCACATTTAGCACTTAGAGGCTGCCAAGCTTTACAGAGTTCTGTTCTGACAAGGGAAAGATAACAGCAGGCTAAAATGAATGCTCCCTAATCCCTATCCACTCACCCATGGTTGCTATGAATTGATAATACTCCTCCGAATCTTCCACTGTGGTTTGCTAGCATCAAAAGTGAACAAGTGAAGCTGTTCGGTTCTGAGCAGCGTTTATCTGCAGAGGTCCATATCTTTTAGCTTACAAAGTTGTAAAAACAACCTGCCAAGATGAAAGACGTAAAGTATTGCCTTACTTTTATAGCAGGTAATCCTGTTCTGCACAAGCACTGATTTTGCCCATCCACACTGACAGAACACCTGGTGGCCACTGTTAAGTGTGTAAATGGAGATTTGCCAATGCAGGATGGAAGTCGAAACTGGTTTGTCTTTATCTAAGGGAAAAGGTTTTGAAAAAGGTAAGGATGCTGTTTTGGCTATTTTGAAAGTTTGCCATCTAGGTTTCTACATACCTACGTGTGATATAAAATAATACTGTTTTGTTTTGATTTATTTTGTTTTGTTGGAAGGGATTCAGAGCAAGTCTTTCCAAAATGTACCACTTTGGTATGTGGTCTTTTTCGAGCTAAAGGCAATTGAGACCCTGCAGGCTCAAAGAGAAAGCTTTGCCCCTCCCTAAACTACCTAGAAGAGTCTAAATTGGGAGTCTCTCTCCCAGAATTAGAGTTAGTTCCAGATATAAATTTTATTTGAGTGACCCATCTGTATGGCAGGGCAAACATCTAATTACCAAGCATCTGCTCTTCTTGTTGCCCTGCGAATCGCCTTCCTCCCTTTTGAAGCCCCAGGTCTCTCTCCTATTCTTTAGCTCAAGATGGCAAATAAGCCCTATTTTTACCTCTGTCTTAGAACCTCTCATGTTTGTGGTGTTTTTGTATATATGGAATTAAATTTGATTTTCTCCTGTTAATCTGTTTTATGTCAGTATAATTCTTAGATCTTTGAAGCATAAAAAAATTCCCCTTCCAACATTTTAAAGAATATCTATATATATGTTTATGTTTACGAGTAAATTTGAACATGTGATTGAGAAGATTCTATTGAGTAAGGGAGTTTTTCTAAGAAAAAAAAGGGTCTCACATATTCTTATATGTGAGATATATAGTGAGATAAATATGTGAGATAAATAATAAGACAAAAAGATAAATGTTAAAATAACATTAGAAACATATTTCATATTGTATAGCTTGTTGAGAAATCTTGTGTAGAGAGGGGGACAAGAAAGTGCTTAATAGATAAGAAAAGTGAGACTCAGAGAGATGATGTGTTTTTTCAGTGTCACACAGTTGTTGATCATTAGAATCAATGTGCAAAGAGGTGTGTGGAGAGGAGGGGGAAGAACTTGATATTTATTCTTTTTATATATATTCAGATAATCTTTATTTAAATTAATTTATTGGAAAGTTACATACTTCATAAAACCTGATTCCTAGGTAATGAATTTTTATTCCTTTACCCCACCACCCAAATCTTAAATTTAGCACTTGGACTGTTTTGCCCGAATCGTGAGTCCCCTGAGACCCCTAAGGAGCTGTCACCGATGCAAGTACATAAGGGTCTTTATTACAAGCTAGAGCAGGGGCTCACCTGTCTACTGGCACAGCGGCAGCAAGGAGAAGCCTTGAACAATGGTGAGCAGGGTTTTTATGGGGTAAGGGACGGGCTGTTACAGTGCAAATGTTCTACGTTTTGCATCATCACATAAGCACCAATCATAATTGTACAGCACCCATGGTTATAGTTTTGACCATTCAGTATCCGTGAGGCGTCTGTTACTTTTGGCGGGACCCAATCATGACCTTTGAGAATCCTTTGAAAATGACCAATTATAAGGTGAACTCAAAGGGCCTACCTGGGGTTTAGCCAAGCGGTGAGTGATTGGCTAGTTTGTACAGAGTAACTACCTGCAGTTCCCAGCCCTGACTCAGACCACAGGAATGTTACACATTTCTTTTGATTGGCTGATCCGAGGGTGGTCCTGAGGGTGGCTTCAGCTGAGGCTTTTCCTGGAATTAGGGCTATGTGCAGCCCGAGGTTGCTCTCAATGGAGGACTTAATTTCAGGCTCTTCAGGACAAAGTGTACTAGAGATGAATTTAATATTTACTCTCTCTTTGCTAGCTCAGTGTTGTTATTGTGAAGGTCAATGGGTTGCAATTCAAAAATGCCTTTACAATTACATAGGAAGTGGGGATTATTTGACCCTACAATAAATGATCTACTGCGTTTCTGTATTGAGCAGAATGTATTTTTCTGGATGCTAAATTATTGTCTGTTTTCCCATACATCTATTAGGGAAATTACCTTCCTTCCTCTTTTCATCACTAATCCCAGTCTTTCTACTTTGTTGTTGCAGGGGATGAAAAATAATTTTTCCTTTACTCTTCTAGATTCTTGGCTTAGAACCACTCCTCCTATAGTAAAAACAGATTAACAGGAGAAAAAACCCCAGAAGTTTAATAACATGTACACCTCCTGTAAAAATAGGAGATACCCAGGAAAACTAAGCGTCTCCCTCAAATGGCCCAAGCCATCACCTTATACTATCTCCGGCTAAAGATAAAAGGAAATGTTGGAGTGAGGGTGAGGGGTGGGGAGCCAGTGGAAGGTTATCAGGAAAAGCCCAGGGGTTTGTGGTTGTTATGCAGATTTAGGTTGCTGCTTCTCCATCTACAAGACTTTCTTGAGCTTTAGTCTACTTTTTCTTCCAGGTACAGAGAGGAATACACACTTACAAATGGAGATTTCCATTAATAAATGTAAATTTCTCTGACAAAAGGGTAACTTCTACTGTTTTCAGGACTTCTGTATCTTCTGTTTCTTAAAAATAATCAGCCTACAATAATCCTTATGCCAAAAAAGCATATTTTGGGGTGACAAATTTTGCTCTCCTTCATTGTTTGTTTTCAAAGTAAGGACAATATACTTTGAGTTGAGAATTTGAGGATTTTCCTCAGATTAAAATGCACAAGACTCAATGCAATAAACAAACAAACAAATAAATATTGCTATCTTTGTGACATTGAAGCTAAAAGTTTATGTGTTTAAATTCCATTGGAATTCAACATTTCAGTTATTTTAGGATTTATAATACATGCAGATTTACTAATCCTGCCTAGCGACATGCTACCTGTTCTCAGTTGAGAATGTGTTTCATAATATTCATTGTATGAATAGTTTTTACTGCACTTCTATGTTTAATTTCTTTTTCTGTATTTTCTTCTTTTTTTGGACTCTGTACAAACTACTTTTCATTATTCTTGTGCTTTGTACAAAGAATTTCAGTACAAAGTTGTACTAGAGATATTGGAAAACTGGGGTTTTAAGATGTCTTCCTGAACAATAGAGGAATGATAAAGAGAAGGGAAGAGAAGCTATCTGGTTACCAATGTGGGGGTTAATTATTCTTGCCCAAGGCAAAAGAGAAGAGGGTTCCTGGGACTTTCTTTCCTCTGAATTTTGTGCCTTTCATATTAACAGACTTCACTGAAGACTGGCCAGCACCAATCAGCCCAAGAGAAAAGCCTCAGGATCTGAGAAGGGGAGGGGTGAGCGTGTCATCAGGGAAGAACTGAATTTCTGCAATCTCCTCTGATTTGAAACACTAAATTAGGCTTAGAAAACATTAGGAACTTGGGCATAGATGAGAGCAGTGGCAAATTGTTATGTCTGTCCAGGTATTACGTCGTCAAGGGTAGTAGAAGAAGATGGGTTTAAAGTATTTTAAAGTCACGCAAAATGTTCCGTACATGACTGTAATCTTGAGGGTAGTTGTAGGACTACCCACTTGATCACATTTTCACCATCCTATATAAACCTTGTCTCAAAATTCAATCTTTTCACTGGTTTTCACAAGATAACCTGTCTTACCTGGAATGTGGTTAGTTTCTAAGTTGCTGAAGAGCCAGATGGATGTTCAAAGGACTAGCTAGACTGTAAGAACAGACCTTTACTACTTACTTGTTCGTACCCACTGAATTTTGTCACACATTTTTCCTTTAGCTCTTTCCAGTTTATCTCATAACTCAGGCAAAAGACCCAAGGGGCATAGCATTCATTATGGAAACTGAAACTACCTCTCAGGAAATAGCAACTGTGTGAGCAAAGAGTTTCCGTTGGCCTCGACCACCCAGACCAATTTGAACTTAACCACCACCTCACGCCAACATAGATGGACCATGGAGTGACCCATGGATTGATTTTACCTCAATATAATACTAAAATCTCCACCCAAGGAGGAGCACAAACTCATTTACATAACACACAGAGATGTATAGGCATGTTTTCTTAAGGCTCATGTATCATCTTATGCCTACCTCTACCTATGATAACTAGGCTCCCTGATATAAATATTCATCCTATCCCCAAATAAAAAGAACCCTTTACTCTTGCTTGGGAAGTCTTGGCTTTGGAAGTTATTCCCTGTGATTTCCTTAGTTGCTACAAATAAAGTTTCCTTTGTGCAACAATTCCAGTAGTTTCCATCTGTAACTTCAAGAAGCAAACTCATATTATTTTGATTACACTTCTAGCAACGAAACTACATGTATGATGAAGTTTCCATTCTTTCTGACTTTTGTTCCCCCTGCATGCAAGTTTCCCCATGTGAGCCCTCAATTTTCATACTTTATAATATAGAACATTCTCCTTTAAAAATTTTTTTTTTAATGTTTATTTATTTCTAGGAGAGAGAGAGACAGCGTGAGCAGGGGAGGGTCAGAGAGAGAGGGAGTCACAGACTGAAACAGGCTCCAAGCTCTGACCTGGCAGTCAGCACAGAGCCCGACGCGGGGCTCGAACCCACAAACCGCGAGATCATGACCTAAGCGAAAGTCGGACGCTTAACCGACTAAGCCACCCAGGCGCCCCTAGAACATTCTCCTTTAATGTGTTGGTGCTGGCTACCATGTCTACCTGATGAAACCTTTTAAGATATTTCCTATAAGTTGAATTATTGTATTAACTTTTAAAATGATGCAACTTTCCATTTATATTTAAAGGAAAAAACTAACAGATGAAAAAGTGCTTTATTGTGGAGCATATCAAAAGTGTTGAAAACAGGAACTCAGCCACCTAAAAATAGTTCATAAAAATAACTATATTAGCAAAGTCATGAACAGTTTAATAGACTGTGTTGCTACATACTTATGTACAATTCTTTTTACTTTTTTAAACTTTTCCATTATGAAAATTTCAAAGCATACTGAAATAAATAGTACCATGACTGTCAGCCAACTTTAAAAGCTATCAACATTTTTTTCTACTCATTTTATCTATCCCTCCTGCTTCCTACTTCTGCTAGGATATGTCAAAGCACTTCATCTTTAAATTCTTCAATATGCATCTCAAAAAAAAGACACTTTGAAAAACCATAGTGCTTTATCATATTTTAATCACTAACAAAAGCAATAACATTCAATACCCAATACATAGTCCAAATTCTTTGGTTGTTTAAAATGTTTCTTTTTTGTAAAACCAGCACTGACTCAAGGTTCATTATATTCTCTAACATATTTCTGTTTTACACATGAAAACTGTTAATTGTTTTAGTCTAGTTTTATGTCCTTGACACAAATGTGCTAAAAACAAAATTCAAATAGAGCAGAAGAGGAATGTTGTGGATCCTAGTAAACAATCCAGGTGTGATGAAGAGGAGCAGGAAAGAGGAGGCATATCTCAGAAAGTGTAGCAACAATGAAATATTAGTTTTAAAGGAGAGAACATTGCCTTAGAACCTGTGTAGATTCCAAAGTTGACTGTCTTTCTATTTTTTTAATGTTTTATTCATTTGAGGGTGGGGGGGGCAGAGAGAGGCGAGGGGTAGAGGATCATTGGCAGGCTTTGTAATGACAGCAGAGAGCCCATCCAGGGCTCAAACTCATGAACCAAGAAACTCTGACCCCAGTGGAAGTCCTACACTCAACAGCTCAACCCACCAAAGGCACCCTTAGGCTGTTTTCCAAACTTAGATCTTCTGAAATTCTTTTAGTTCATTTTAGCTTTTGGGTTACTGTTTTCATTATTTTTTTATGGCTACATTTCCCAGATGTGTGCTAATTATCCCTTGGGATGTCATTTATTTCAAGGTGACTTTTTAAGAAGGCACATACTTGATAATTCTAGGATCCTTGACAGCTAAACTGCTTTGGCAATGTTTGAATTCCCCACAGTGTCCTTGGTGATTCTTCTCATTCTTGTTTACTCCATACCTAGAAGTCTATAAGGACTTTTTCTAAATATTCCCAGTTCTCAGAACCCCCTGTATTATACAATCTCCTTTTTGGGATGAGTGTTGGGAATTTCCCAGGGCCCCTTCCCTTTCCTGTTCTCATTGCCATGAATACTATCCAGCAGCTCATGATGCACAGGGAATGTTGAGTAAGTTCATCTGCATTTTAGGTTACTTTGTCACTTCATTCTGTTTACGATGTCCATACATTTGTGTTAATTTAACTTCACCATTTTAGTTTTTCTGTGTTTAGATAGATTGTTATGTTATTGTCACTGGAAGAAGTCTCTTTGCACAGTTGATAAAAATTACTCACACTTTGAGAACATTCAGTTGTCATTTTTGATATTTCACTAGCATGCCCTTAGAGAAGATAAGTTCTAGTGGTAAAACATTCAAAACAGAAACCCCTGCAGTCTTCATCCCATGTGTTTGTGTGTAAGTAAGTCAAGAATCCCTGGAGGGAATAATACCTGTAACTATTATTTTTTAAAAATGAAAGTTGTAGTTATTTTAACAATATTAATATCACAACATAAATTCTAGAGGTAGGAACACTGAATTTCAGGAATGTCACCTTTATAAATAAATGATTACATTTGTTTTGTTACATATTGTGAGGAAGAGTAGGATAGAAGCTGGGGGCATCTCTTGCCTATAGTTGCGGTGCTTGGTAACAGTTTCATATCAATATGGTCACTGTTGGTGTTCATGTAAGTTCAATGAGGACATAATGAACAGTTTTCTATCATCACAGAAATAGAGGGGACAATGGGTTGATATGAATATAGGAGAACAGGGGCAAGATTTAATCTAACAAATGTCCTTACTATACTACTTATGTATTATAGCCAGTTATCTAGTATTATCATCAATATCTCTCCCGGGCTAGTTACAGAGAAGTATAGATACCGTACCACAGTGATAGGATTGAAATAAGGGTTTAGCCACATTTACATATGGCTAAAGTAGTTTATGGATATTTTGTTTAAACCATAGTTTCAGTTTGTTACTCAGTCTTTTTTTTAGAAAATGGTGATTTTATTTATTTATTTATTTATTTATTTATTTATTTATTCATTCATTCATTCATTCATTCATTAATTCATTCATTCATTTTCTAAACCTAAGACTCTTAGGATAATGGTATAGCTGACAGAATCTAGATAGTGGGTTGAGCCATAAATCCCTGATTAGATGCATTGCTATGATGATTTTTCTTAGTTTAGAATGTACTCAGATGATGCTGAGGCAGCATGAAAGGGATGTCTAGCAGTTAGGTTTTCTCAGCTTTCCTAGTCTTCCTCAGTAGCACACAAAGTTATTGACTGATAGACTTAGCACCTTGCAATGCTGGATCTCATCATGTCCGAGAGCACTTAATAAAGGACTCCTTCATCAACAATGAAGCCCTCACTCTCTCTGATGTCCTCAAATATGCTATTTGCTTTTTCCTTTTCACTGGAAAAGCTGGCACTTACATTAAAAAATATTAATATTTATCAAGGTAATCATTTATTCAATTTATGTGTATCTCTAGGTCACTTCCCTTGAATAGTTTTAAATGTCTGAGCAACTGTGGGCATAAACACCCACCATTACCCACCTGTTGATCATTGATTTTTATAATTTAATCTTGATATTATATAAATTATTATGATCACTCCAGGTCTCCCTGGTAATCATGGATTTAAATACTTTAACATTTTTGTTGAGAATAATGTGTGTGGAATTTTAACATCTTAACCCACAGTTGAATAATAGACACTTATGCCATCTGTGTAAGAATATAATCCTAAATTCTAAAATGCCAAACATGTCATGACCATCCTAGTTACAACACATATGCAATCTTTTGAGCGAGTGTCATTGAGGGCCAGGGAAGAACATGGAACTAAATATTCTTATAGGTAAATCACATAGTAAAGACAAATGCACCAGCATGCACAGGTTCTACACAGTGCCATTACTTGCCTGCCACTGTATGAGCCATCTTCCATTTGCCTACTGGAATCTTTCATCAAACTTTTTATTTGTAGTCTCCGTGCCCATTCAGTGAAATTCTACGCAATGCACTGGGAGGAGAGTACTTGCCACTTTTTCAGTATTGGAAATCATAGTCACATGTTTTGTTCAGACTAAAAGTTGTATCAGAAAACAAGTGTATTCCACAAACATCAGAAGGCAGCATACGATAAAAATTCAAGTAAGACAAGGAAAAATGTGGCACTTGTCCAATGGACCAAGCTAGTCCACAAGGCCATATCTGCTCCCATACCAGGCTGTGGCTTTAACCTGTGACTTCATAACCTCACTACCATATCCTTCATCTAGGGCCAAGATAAGGTAATTGAAGGCTCAAAGATAGGAGCAGAAATTGCTACACAGCCCAACACATATTCCATAGGTAATGAATGCTACAATTTTCCAGGTACTGCTCTATGGTTATTAGAATAGTGAAAGGTACTTTATTATATAGAATTCATAGATATGTTTCTGAAAGAAAAGGGTCAAGAAAGAAGTAAGAGCATTAAGTCATTCTTAGGGTTGAGTAATTAACATATAGTTCCTTCTCAGTATGGGTCTCTTTTAGGGGTTTTATATTAAGAAAGAGAAAAATAAAAGATTAAAAGTTTACAGAAAAAATATTTTTCCAGGAAAGATTTACCCAGATACATGGAAATTACTTGGCTAATAAACGTAAAGACATGAGATGGCACTGAAGGTTAAATAATAGGACTATAGTGCCAGATAATTGATAAATAACAAGAGTATCAAGTGATAGACCCAAATGAAATTTCCTTCAGCTACTGCTTGCTACATTTTCTTTCTGAGATAGAGGTCATATTCAGAAAGAATTATGAAATTTTAGTAGCTAATTGGATTTACTCTCAATGGAAAATTTTCAGTCAAATACAGAAATGATAATTAAATTTGATTTAAAATGCTAATGTTGATTGTGGGTATGGGGTCCTGATAATCTCAGCAACTGCAGAAGCATAGTGGCATTTACATGATGCTTGTTATCTTTATGTGAGTTCCATAGCATTTGATATGAGTTTCATCTTTACTTGCATTCATCAAAAGTTTCTTGAGCATCTTAAGTGCTAGGTACTCTGGCAGGCATTGGGGAATTCAGATAAACATTCCCACATTCTAGCAAGGAAGACTTTTTAAAATACTGGACTTGTATAAACAGCTTGTTGAACCCACTGGACAGCATATGTAGCTGATACTTGAACAACATGGGGGTTAGTGGTACCAACCTTCCATGTAGTAGAAAATCTATATATAATTTTTGACTTCCCCAAACTACTAATAGCCTATTGTTGACTGGGAGCCTTCCTGATCACATAAACAGTTGGTTAACACACATTTTGTATGTTATTTGTATTACATATAGTATTCTTACAATAAAGTAAGCTAGAGCAAAGAAAATGTTAGTAAGAAAGCCATAAAGAAGTGAAATATATTAAATATTGTAGTGTAAAAAATCTGCATATAAGTGGACCCATTCAAATCAAACCTGTGTTGTACAAAGGTCAACTGTATACATATATACTCCGTTTAACTTTCACTTTGTTGATTTGGGGTCAACTTCCTGTTCTGTGAAGATAATCTGAAATATTGTGAAATCATCCACTCTATTAGTTGCTGCCTCTTTTCTTTCCTCTGTTCCCATGAACTTCTTTCATCTAAAAATTGGTAGCTATTTCATTTATATTACCACTGAAGTAAAATGATAAACAGTTGAGAAGCATAGTCTTATAAATTTGTAGTCAGGCAGAATTTTTTCTTATCAAATTATAATCAGTGAAATGTAGAGAAAATTTACCAAATGGCTTTTATCTTTAGTCTGATCATATGCAAAGTAGTAAATTAATACTTGTCTCTGAGACCTTATATGATAATTAAGTTGATATTCCATTATTGTATTCAAAGTCCCTTGCACATCATAGGACTAATTAACTAACCAACAAACTATGGCAGAGGACCAGAGTTATTCTTTCTGTTTACTATTGATCTATTATTCAATCATCTATTGAATATCAACTCTACTCCAAGTATGGCAGAAGATCAGAGTCATCCTTTCTATTTACTATTGATCCATTACTAAATCATCTATTGAATATCAACTCTACTCCAAATATTTTACTGAAGCTGAAGGATCTCAGAAATAGTAAGATGCAATTTCAAGTATGCAATTAATTTATGAGAGACAGAAATAAGCAAAATATTAGATTAAGGCTGTCAAGCAAGATACATCATCAATCAATCTCAGCCATATTTTTCTTTTCTTTTTTTTTTAATGTTTTTTTATTTATTTCTAGGAGAGAGAGAGAGAGACAGCGCGAGCAGGGGAGGGTCAGAGAAAGAGGGAGTCACAGACTGAAACAGGCTCCAGGCTCCGAGCTGGCAGTCAGCACAGAGACCGACGCGGGGCTCGAACCCACAAACCGCGAGATCATGACCTAAGCGAAAGTCGGATGCTTAACCGACTAAGCCACCCAGGCGCCCCTCAGCCATATTTTTCTACACCATCCACAAATACACTAGCACATGCTTTGTAATTAAAAAAAAAACCTCAAGATATAGCTCCATCGTTTGAAGGTGAAATTCAAATTTCATATGAGAGAGTCAAATTTTAGTCTATCTTTCAAGCCTTATTTTGATTTATCCTCCAGTGCTTTCCATACACCCTGTCTCCAGCCAAACCAACTGATTGCCATTTCACATACATATTATACTCCTCTTGCTTCAGAGTTTTGCACATGTACATTTTTCTTTCTTTTAAGATTTTTTTTTACATTTATTTATTTTTGAGAGACAGAGAGAGACATAGAACAAGTGGAGGAGGACCAGAGAAAGTGACACAGATTCTGAAACAGGCTCCAGGTTCTGAGCTGTCAGCACAGAGCCTGATGCAGGACTCAAACTTACAAACTGTGAGATCAAGACCTGAGCTGAAGTCAGGTGGTTAACTGACTGAGCCACCCAGGAGCCCCTGTACATTTTTCTTCCTATGCTTGCCATTCTCTTGCTTTGTTTTTCTTTGACTTGTAAATTCATATTTCAAGAATGAATCTAAATATATCCACTTCTATGAAGTTTATCTGATTTTCTTAGGTAGAGGGAATGCTTGCATCTTCTAGGTTCCCCAAACATATAATTTATACCTATTGTGTAATTAAGAAATATATTAATTTTAATACTAACCTATTTATTTATTTGCTTATTTATTTATACATTTATTTTTAGTAATCTCTATACTCAATGTGGGGCTCTAACTCATGACTCTGATATCAAGATTCACATGGTTTTCTGATTGTGCCAGCCAGGCACCCCAAGACTAATCTTATCTAATGACAAAAGAATATTTCAACATTGGAATAATTAATTTATTTTATCATTTTTATATTGTGTAATTGTGTTTTGCTTTGAAATACTTTGTCTTTCAGTCATATATGGTCATATAGTTTTAAGATAAATAATAGGTTCATCAACACTACATTATTATTTGTATCTATTTTCAGTCATCTTGTTAATTTAACTCATAATTTAATACACTAAAGAGGCTGCCCACTAGTGAATCAAAGAGTATTAATGCAATACAATTAATCACTACATTTTTCTCTCAATCTTAAGGCATTTTTAAATATGCAAATTATGTTTAATTTGAGAAAATTACCATCTGTGTGCTAACTTCCTAATAGCTGTTCTATATTGCTCATTTTGAGAGTTTGATTTCTCTAAACCAAGAAAGAACTTATACAATTAACGATGCACAAATAATGTTTTTCCTTCTAAAGCAAATGCCTTAGCATTCAATCTTCTGATGATTGCCACATGTCAAAATTTATATCTTGAATAAATGATTAGATATCCCAAGATGTTTCCATGATTCAAATGATTTCTGACTTATTCTTTCAACCAGTTTTTAAGGTACACTAACAAAAATCATTATTTTACATTTATTCTTCTTTTTGCCTACTAAATAATTCATCACCATACTGATAACTTGCACTCCTGACAAAGTTATATTTTAATTGCCAAAAGGTCAAACATGCCTTCAAATTGTAAATTTGTAATTTTTACAGTTGTAAATGCTAAAAAAAAGTGTCTGAATATGAAGTACTTCTAAAAGGAGATTTTTTTCAAAAGGAGATTTTTAATAATTTTTAAGTATCACTTAAAGTAATTTTTTTAGAAAGGCTACTTAAAAGATGACAGAACTTGTCTTTTTCATTATGTGTCTAACAAGACAATCTGCTTTATTGTTTTAGTGTTTTATATATTTGTGACATTTCACAATTTTTAAAGAACTTTCACATATGTTTTTCATAGGACCCTCACATTACCATTGTAATGTAGACAAGTAGTTATCAGACACTATGTTACAGATGATTTTGTGATGCTCAAAGGCATTATGTCCATCATCCACCAAAAAAATTACTTGAATAAATAAATTTAGGAAAGTTGTTGGATACAAAATTAATATATATAAATTTGTGGCATTTCTATATATTAATAATGATCAGAAAGAGAAAATAAGAAAAATAGTGCCATTCACAATTACATCAAAAAGAATATGGGGCACTTGGGTGGCTTAGTCGGTTAAGCATCCGACTTTCGCTTAGGTCATGATCTCGTGGTTCGTGGGTTCGAGTCCCATGTCGGGCTCTGTGCTGACTGCCAGCTTAGAGCCTGGAGCCTGTTTCAGTCTGTGACTCCCTCTCTCTCTGACCCTCTCCTGCTCACGCTGTCTCTCTCTCTCTCTCCTAGAAATAAATAAAAAATATTTAAAAAAAAGAATAAATATCTAGGTATAAATTTAATTAATGAGATGAAAGACCTGTAGCCTGAAAATATAGGACATTGATGAAAGATACTGAAGATGGCACAAATACATGAAAAGGTAAGCCATGCTCATGAATTGGAAGAATTAATATTGTTAAAATGTCAATACTACCCAAAGCAATATGCAGATTCAGTGCAATCCCTATCAAAATACCAATAGCATTTTTCACAGAACTAGAACAAATACTACTAAAATTTGAGTGAAACCAATAAGATCTTGAATAGCCAAAGCAATCTGAAGAAGATCAAAGCTGAAGGCATCATGCTGCCTGACTTCAAACTATACTACTAAGATGTAGTAATCAAAACAGTATCATACTGGCATGAGGAGACACAGAGATCAATGGGACAAAATAAAGGATCCAGAAATAAACCCATGCTTTTATTAATCTTTGACAAAGGAGACACGAAATACAGTAAGGAAAGACAATATCTTCAATGAATGGTATTGTAAAAACTGAACAACTATATGCAAAAGAATGAAACTGGATCACTCTCTTATACCATATAAAAAAACAAATTCAAAATGGATTCAGTACTTAAATATAAGAGCAGAAACCATAAAACTACTAGAAGGAAATATAGGCAGTAAGTTCTTAGACATTGGTCTGAGGAGTATTTTCTTTTTTTTTGATATGTCTTCTTAGGCAAGGACAACAAATGCAAAATAAATAAATGGGAGTATATCAAACTAAAAAGCTTTTGCATAGCAAGAAATCTTCAGTGAAACAAAAAGAAAACCTACTGAATGGGATAAAATATTTGCAAATGATATACCTGATAATGGGCTAATAGCTAAAATATATAAAGAACTCACATAACTCGATATTTTAAAAATGGGCAGAAGACTTGAATAGACATTTCTTCAAAGAAGACATCCAGATGGCCAACAGACACATGAAAAGATGCTCGACATCACTCATCATCAGGGAAATTCAAATCAAAATTACAATGAGATATCACTGCATACTTATCAGAGTAACTATTATCAAAAGGTCAAGAAATAACAAGTATTGGTAAGAATGTGGAGAAAGAGAAAACCTCATGCATTGTTGGTTGAAATACAAAATAGTGCAGCCACTATGGAAAATAGTATGGAGGTTTCCTTGACACATTAAAAATAGAACTGGGGCGCCTAAGTGGCTCAGTTGGTTAAGCGTCCAATTTCGGCTCAGGTCATGATCCAACTGCTCGTGAGTTTGAGCCCCGTGTCAGGCTCTGTGCTGACAGCTCAGAACCTGGAGCCTGCTTCGGATTCTGTGTCTCTTTATCTATCCCTTCCCCGACTCGCACTCTATCTCTCTCAAAAATGAATAAATGTAAAAAAAAAATAGAACCATCATATAATCCAGCAATCCCATTTATGGGTGTTGATCCAAATAAAATGAAAACACTAACTCAAAAAGATATGCACCTCTGTTTTCATTGCAACATTATTTACATTTGCCAAGACATGGAAACAGCTGAAGTGTCCATCAAAAGATGAATGGATAAAGAAGATGTGCTATATATATGTATATACATATATACACATATATATGAAGATATTTATACTATTAATATATACATAGTATAAATATATATACAATAAAGTATTAGTCATAATAAAGAATGGGTGGAACTGCCATTTTCCAGTAATTTTCCAAAATGACCAACAAAAAAGGAAACAGAAGAGGTACCCACTGTATGTTTTCTAGGCCTTTTAGAAAACATGACGTTGGTCCTTTGGCCACATATATGTGAATCTACAAGAAAGGTGATATTGTGGACATCAAGGGAATGGGCACTGCTCAAAAAGGGATGCTCCACAAATGTTACTATGGCAAAACTGGAAGAGTCTACAAGAGTTACCCCGTATGTTGTTGGCATTGTTGCAAACAAACGAGTTAAGGGCAAGATTCTTGCCAAGAGAATTAATGTACGTACTGAGCATACTAAGTACCCAAAGAGTCAAGATAGCTTCCTGACGTATGTGAAGGAAAATGATCAGAAAAAGAAGGAAGACTAAGAGAAAAGTACTTGGGTTCAACTGAAGTGTCAGCCTGCTCCACCCAGAGAAGCATACTTTGTGAGAACCAATGGAAAGGTTCCTGAGCTGCTGGAACCCATTCCTTATGAATTCATGGTATTATAAGTAAAAAAATAAAATAGAATAAAGGATTTCAAAATTGTTAAAAAAAAAAAAAGGAAAGAATGAAATATTTCCATTTGTGACAATATGGATGGACCTAGAGGGTATCATGTTAAGTGAAATAAATCTAACAGTGAAAGACAAATACCATGTGATTTCCCTTATATGTGGAATCTAAAAAGCAAAACAAGCAAAACAAAAAAGAAATAGACTCATAGGCGTAGAGAACAATCTCATGGCTGCCAGAGGCGACTGGAGGGAGAGGCAAAATAGGGGAAAGGTATAAAAAGATACAATCTTTAAGTGGTAGCATAAACAAGACACAAGGATACAATGTACAACATAGGGAAGATAATTAATAATATGTAACGACTTTGTAAGGTGACAGATAATGGCTAGATTTATTATGATCAGTTTGCACTGTATATACTACATTTTACACACGAAACTAATATAATATTATATATCAACTATACTTCAATAAAATTAGGGAAAAACAGATATTTTGTCCATCCTGACATCAAAAGGTTGGTAGACAGTGAAACTGAGACTAATATTCAGGACTCTTGATTTCTAATCTATTTTTACTCCTCATACTGTTTCCAAGCGGTTAGGATTCCTTATCATCTGAAAATGCCTCCAGAACTGTGAATTAATTAACCTGACATAGTAGGAGACTTTGTAAATCTCTGTACTTTATAATAAGTGTTCTTATGCCTATAGAGAAATATAATAGGCTTCATTTTCTAGTACTTTTATATATTTTTCCACTAGGCGGTACATTATCTATGATAATGAACTCTCATGTTTTATTGCATGTACCAACAACTCAGTAAACTTACTGTACTCTGGGGTTTTAAGCACCTTGAATAGTCTTTTGACTAATTAATTATTGAGCTAACTGCTTGTAGTTCAAAAAAGACATAATATCTTTCCAAGTCTTACAATAATTTTTTTACCTAAGGATAAATATAAAAGATTAAATAGCAAATCTCTTATTGTTTCATGATTCTTATAACACTTTAGCCACTCAGAAGGCACTGTGTCTACAAAATGAGTTAGGACAAATGATTTATTAAGTTCCTTGCCATTTTTATGCATGAAACATATTGAGTATCTTCAAATAAGGTACTCCAGGGAAACTCCTAGTTAGGATGCTCAGGAAAGTTTGAAATCTCTAAGGCTGCTTTAGAAAGTTCCATGTTATGCCAGATGGTTTTCCAGAATTCTTAGATTATTATAAGATTCCCAGGAGCCTGTGAGGCAAATCAGAAGACTAAGTAGAATCTGGATCTTGTCTGCCACTCTGTGTGTACTTTTGACTTTTAGAAACTTGATTTAGTTGAAGTTAGCAAACACTTACTTCATATTTACTATATACCAGACACTGGGTAGAGTTGGCAGCATAAAGGTGGATAATATAAGACCCCTTGCCTTTAAAGTATATTATTTATGAATAGGAAACATAGGCTGGTAAGCAAATAAATTAAGCATGGTAAATATAACAGAAATATGTACAAGATAGATGGGTGCCCAAGAAAGGATTGTGAATCTATGCAAACAGCTTCCACACTGAGCCTCATTTATCCACTTCCTTATCTGAATCTCTTTGGGGACAGAAATCACATTTACTCCACAGAATGTTCTACCAACTTATAAAGCACTAAATATACATACTAGTATGCTGAGGTTTCCTTAGGACATAACCTATTATCTTGGTATTTCAGACCCTGAAGATAATCGGTGTACCCCACCTAAAAGATGCTTTTAACAACCCTTGACTTTAGAATTGGATACTTGGGGGGCGCCTGGGTGGCTCAGTCAGTTAAGTGTCCGACTTTAGCTCAGGTCATGATCTCACGGTCTGTGGGTTTGAGCCCCATGTCAGGCTCTGTGCTGACAGCTCAGAGCCTGGAGCCTGCCTCCAATTCTGGGTCTCCCTCTCTCTGCTCCTCCCCTGCTTGCTCTCTGTCTCTCAAAATAAAGACATAAAATTAAAAAAAAAAAAAGAATTGGATACTTGGTTGGACATGTTCTCCTTTCACTAACAAAACATTTGAAGAAACCATTAGAGTCTATCTTTGAATAGTTTAATCAAATATTTCCTTTGAATTGTAGCATAAGGAATGAAATAAGGTGTAAGTTATTGATACAAAATATATTAATTGGGGTTTAGTTAGGAATATAGATGCCATAGTAAGTGTTTTGAATGGAGAGAGAAATTTAAAATATGGAAATAGAGATTTGTGTAATGTTTGAAAGGGAGGAAGAAGCAGAGGTCAAAAAGCTACCACTGAAAATGTCAGCTTCTTGCAGCATAAAAGTGGAGGCTTCTCAGAAAAGTCCCTGGCAACCAAGGGAAACTGCAGATGCCACCTAAGGATAATGATTTGTCTACCCTTCTTTATCCTTCCAAGTCCTCCTCAGATGCTTTTCATTGAAAGAAACTCACTGAAAACAATACAGGAAACAGGATTCCATGAGAATTAGATTCAATTCTCTCCCTCGCCTTTCAGTAGATGTTATATAGGACTTAATGATGATTTGCCAACAGATCTATCATGTGCCTGCCAAAATTGCCCTATTAGCATGGACATAAACCTATAAATTAGACTATAATTTGCTTTTTATTAAGTTTATTATGGTTTCCATATTTATATTATAATTTCAACAGAACATATATAGAAAGATAGCTAAAAGTTATCGTATAAATGACAAGCCACTTAAGAATTGCCACTTTAATGCTGTGTAGGAAAGTGACAGTGTATAAAATGGTTCAGAGCAAAAACAGATGAGACTAGACTTATATTTCAGTTCCATCCTTACCATTGATTGGTTGTATAATTTGGAGCAAGATATTTAAATTTTTTAATTCTTGGTTTCCACATCCAAAAAATGGGGATAATAATCTTCACATTGCTTGGGCAAATGAAAATAGATAATGCATACTGTTGCAGATGAAATGACACAAAGGACAAGACACACACAAAAGACAGACACAGACACAACTCCGGCCGGAGGAACAATTCTACGCAAGCCCCTCTTGCGGTTTACTTTATACCCAGTAATTGGATACAAACTGAAATCTACAAGATGCATTCCTTTACCAATTAAGAGCAAGTAGCCAAACACATTTCAAGGACAGGGGGGAGCAAAGGGAGGAAGCGACCACAACATGTTTACTAAGAGGCCTGCTCACAATTCCAGCCTTCTCCTTATTTCTAAGGAGGGCATGTTCCCTCGTTTGCAAGCGGACCATTAAACTTGGATACTGTGTGCAGGCCTCCTGGCAGAGCATCCTGTTTGCAGGAATGCCTTACCCAGGCAGGGAGCCCCGTGTGCAGGCACATCCCTGCTTCCCTAACCATGCTTTCTTTTGGTCACTGTCGGGCTCCCACAGCATACAGAGTACTTAGCAGAGAGCTTCATGCATATTAGTAAACACTCAGTAAATGACAGAATGTTACCATTATCATCATCATCACCATTATCACTGTTGAGTAAAGCATAAATCATTTGATACTCAACCTGATACTTAGTCTGAAAATATGCAAAATTTGGAATAAAATGAAAAATTATTAGGGGAAATTAAAGCACAAAGTGAGGTGCAGTTTTTCAGGAGAGTGGAGTGTGAAGATACTAAGTAGAAAGAATATTAGCCAATTAGGGAGGTGTGTGTGTTTGTGTGTGTTAATATTTGAAAAGCTGTCATGAACAGCAAGGAAAGCATATTGAAGCTCATAAATTGTGAGAATAAGGTATTTTTGGGAAACTGGAAATATTTTAGTTTAGCTGAAGTTTAAAGTTTGGTAAAGGGCAGTGTAGTAGGTTCTCAGAGGAGGAGGCAAACCCACATTGGAAAAGGCAATTGAATTAGTTCACTGATTGAAATGCTAATCTCATCTTGAAACACCCTCATAGACACATCCAGAATAATGTTTAATGAAACATTGGGTATCTAGTGGCCCAGTCAAGCTGAAACATAAAATTAACCATCATAGTCAGGGATTAAGGAGAGACAAGGACGAAACAATACACACAATTTACCCAATTGTGAAGCATGCTGAAGAGGTTGGATTTTATCTTAAATGCAAATAGGGGCCAATAGAGAATATTTTTGGCGGGTTATTGGCAATATCAGATGTGGTTTAAGAAAGATCCATCTGTTTAGTGGGTGAAGAATGAATTATGGAGGAGAGACTTGAATCAGAGAAATTAATTACAATAATTTAGGCAAGAAATGATGATGGCTTGAACTCAAACAGTGGCAGTGGAAATGGGGAGGAGATGGTAAATAAACTAAACTCTAGAGAAGTTGGGGGTGGAGGCAGGAGCACTATTACCAAAAAAGGAGAAGTCAAGAGTGACACCAGGTTTTTGTTTTTGTTGAATGTAGTACCACTCAGATATTCAGACAGAGGAAACAGTAATGTGAAGGAGAAAAGCTTAGACCAGAACAAGTTTGACCTAACATATCCATAGGACATCACAGTAGAGGCACCTGAACAATGCAGCTAAGAAGACATATCTAGGATGAAGATTTAAAATTGGAAATCATCTGGCTAGATAGGATGATTGTGGGAGTGGACAACCTCTTTCTGGAAAACATATGGAATAAGAAAAGGGGCCATAGATGGACATTAAGGAAGAGGGGAAAGAGTGATAGATAGGGGATGAAAGATGCTGAGTGGGAAAATGTGAGCCCTGGTTTTAAAGAGTAAAAGCTTATGGAGCAATTCCATAGGGGCTTCCAGTTACCATCTCAGAAAAGAATAAGTACCGGAGTTCAGGGATTCTGAATGATTGGTCTCATAAAATTCTCCAAACTTTGTCACCGCTTCATTTTTGTCATGTGATTTCCCCAATCCATGTCAGCACTGTGATCATCTAGAATGTACTTTAAGCTCTAGAATGAATATATCTTTGTAATTATTTTGAGGACAGAAGTAAGAAGATGATGGGAGGCAGCATTTTCCCCCTGGCAGCCAGTTTTTGTGAGAACAGGAGCTCAAAGGATAAAGTAGAAAAGAGTAACTGAGATAAGGAAAGACAAGCACCGTGAGTTTGAGCTCCAGAGGAGAAAGAGCATCGATGCTGATGCTGAGCTCAGTACTTTCTTAAGAGGTTGGTTTTGAATCTAGTAGAAAGCTAAGAAATCCTGCAGATTTCCTTGTATGTATTATGGTAAAAAAGGAAGCAGGGATATGGAAACAAACTTCAGCTATGGAAAAAAAGGTGGCATCTGATGGGAACATCCCTAGTATCATGGTTTTTAGAGTCCTGATTGTGATGCATTAAGTACAAAGGGGTAAGGGATCCCTAACCATATATTTTCTAATTTATCTATCCCTTGTGGAAGGATAGACTTGAATTAAAGAGGTAACCCCTTGGCAGTTGGTTTTGACATTTATTGCTGAAACCACCTTCCTTCCCATTTTTATGAGTATCTCCCCATCAAATAGGAAACAATATCTCACTCCTGGCTGTGGAAACCAGACTTCAACTTAACTTGATAACCTTTTCCCAGAATCAACTTGCACTGACTTCACTTTAAAGACTAGAGGTTGTTGCAATATCTACAATCTCCCTTCAAAACATTTCTTAAAGTATAGGATTGGCATATTGTTATGTGGTGCTCTTAGTCCAGAATATGCCCTTTTTCACTCACAGTCTCAAAAACACTTTACTGATATTCTAACATGACAGTTTTCTCTGTCTTTTGCAGTAACTTCACTGAAATTGTTTCCTAATTTGAGTAGAAACCTATTTTTCACTAAATGAATCCCTAGGATGAGTGAAATCTTGTGTTCTGTCTTTGAATACTTGATAAATGAAATATTCAGGTTTGACAAACATGCTACTTTTCCATTATTTTGGCTAAGAGATGCCATTTTTTTCTCTTCTTAGAAGAAATAACCTCTTCCCAATACTGAAGTTTTGTTTGTTTTTGTTTTCCTCTAACAAGAGCTTCTCATTTTAACTCAAAACATTTGCATAGAGAGTTGGACTATTTCTATCCTCCTCCAGTCTATCAGTACTGGATTGTATCCCTATTCTCTAGCTTTATAAAGGCAAACTGACTCATTGAGAATGACATTTGCTTAAGTCTCAGGGGTTCAAAATCAACCTGGAATTGTGGTTTCCACAATCTGGCCCCTTCTGGCCCCTGTTCTCTAATTCTAGAATTAGAGTGTTGTCCCATCTTGGCACCATGATTATATTTCTCTAGAATAGTGCTCGCTCTATCTCTCTCTCGGTCCCACAATGGCTATTTTTCCTTGTCCATATCACTATTTTTCCTTTCACTGATTTTATGCCAAAGTTCCGTTTTTACTTCCTTTTATCTAAGATCCTCTCAGTGTTTCCTAGAAGCATAACCAGGTAGATGCAGGCTAATTTTTATGAATCTGGTTAAAAGAGTTGACAATAGGAGTTTCCATTAAATCAATATTTATCATCAATATTCATTGAAGTCCATACCAGAATATATAGATGTGTAGAATTTCCAGATAAGCAATGAACAGTTAGAAGTTTTGTACACATTCCAGCAGCAATAATCACTAATATCAAATATCAAGAACATAGGAATCTGTTCTAAGTTGGGCTTTAATTAAATAAAGTGGAGAGAGAGACATGCTAGACATAGAGTATTATCCCTTTCTGCAGATTGGCAGCCTGTGTGAAAGAGATCATACTCCTCTGACAGAAGGCAGAAAGCAGTTACAACCTGTACAGGGCATTCTAGAGAGCACACTTACAACCAATGGGTGGAAGTCAATAAGAAGAAAGATTATTAACCCATATACTTTAAGAATTTCCTGCTAACTTGAAGAATATCTAAATTGAACTTGTGAATGAATGGTCTTCTTATTCATCCCTAGGAAGTTTAAGCAGAGGCTTAACTTAACCAGTTAGGAACATTATAGACAGTATTTCTTTATTAGGTCAAAGGTTGCACTGGACAAAGTTAAAAACAACTCTTTGCATTCCAATTTCTGTGGTTTAAATAGTCAGTGCGGCATAATGGAAAAGGTATTAGATTTTGAGTCAGAAAAGATGTCATCAGTTTCGAGCTATTAATTAAGAGTGTGATTTTGAGCAAGTCATGTAAGCTCAGTGAGCCTCATTCTCATCAGTAAAATGGTAAAAAGATGTTACTCTGCTCACCAGAATGAGAGTGAGATTGGAGAACATGTGGACACTTAGAACCATAGTAGGTCCTGAATGGATCTTCTCATTAATTCTACAGGTGTTGATTCTGGGACATTTTTTGTCCAACCAGCATTTAATTTTTTAATTGTTTTATTTAACAAACATTTTTAGTTTATTCAATTTTGAGAAACAGAGAGAGACAGAGCATGAGCAGGGGAGGGGCAGAGAGAGGGAGACACAGGATCTGGAGCAGGCTTCAGGCTCTGAGCTGTCAGCACAGAGCCCAACGTGGGGCTTAAACCCACGAACTGTGAGATCATGACTTGAACTGAAATCAGACACTTAACCAGCTGAGCCACCCAGACACCCCCTCAATCAGCATTTAAAAGCAGGGAAAGACACAGAGGATGGGAAACGTGGGCAGCACAGATTTCCAGGATACAACTGTCAGGAAACAGTGGTTTATGATACCATGTGTCTTTCTGTTTCTAATCTTACTCGCCTGGATAAATTGTCAGAATCATGACAAAGCAGATTCCTTGTATATTTAGTTCAGATGTCAGTTACTGAATTAACCAATAGATGATAGAAATTCATAGGCATGCATCACAGAGATTTGCTGAGTACCTACTAGAAGCCAGACACTATATCACAGCCCTAATAAATTTAGAGAAAAAACAAAACAAAACTAGAGCATGAGGTAGCATGTATAATAATGAATTAAGATATTAAACCCCACCTCAAATTTAGGCTGCTTTCCTTGAAATTTGAAATTAGTCTTATTCTTGCTTTCAACATCTTCCTGGTGAAGATTACTGCAGCACGGGGGCATAATGGCTAATTACTTTAAAATTGTCTTTTCATAGGAAGTACATTAATATGTATTATATCCTTGCTGTCCTTAAAGGGAAAATAAAAAGTTTTCCCTGGTTTTCTTCTTTTTATCAGACTGAATTTTTACATCTTTTTTTCCCTTTAGGATTTACAAGTGCTTGAGGGGGAATTTTAACATAACAGGTTCACAAGTCTTCAGAAAAATTTGTTAAGAGATATAAAAAAAACTTCTCAGGTTTTGTTAAAAGAATGGGCAAAATACACAACAAAAAAATTATTTTTATGTCTTTTTAGATTGAAGGCCAGATCACTTGAGGCCTAGTCACGAAACAGAAACCACAGATTAATTTGGGCAGGAAATTTCTTATAAAGGATTATTAACCAATCAACAGAGGATTGACTACTGTTAAAGATAATTCTAACAAATACAGGAAAAGCAGATATAGTAAACAGACACTACCTTGGGGCTGATGCAGAATACTCAAGGAAGGAAGAATTTTAGAAGAGGCCATCCCATCCTCGAGACTGAGATCCAGATCTCTCTCTCTGGCCTACTGGATAGCTGAGAGGCAGAGGAGCCAGAGGCTGAGGCTGGCAAACAGGAAACTGTCCACTGGAGCACCTACAAACAGGAAACTGCCTTCTGGGGTCCTCCTGAAACTTGCTGGCAAGCTGCGCCCTAGGGCACTTTCAAGCCTGGCTGGGAAGCCAGTTGTGGTGCTGGTGGAACCTGCTGGGAATCCTATTGTGGGGTTGGTGCTGAACTTCCTGGGAAACTTGCCATGGTGCTAGTGGAATTTTCTGAGAAGGGTGTTGCCAGGATTGCAGTGAACTCCACTGAAAGCCAGGGGACGGAACTCTGTGGAGTGTCAGTGAAACTCACTGGGAGGTAAACAGCACTGGGTGACCTGCATGCTGACCTTCATGGGAGCAGTAAGAACATGGGAGCATGTTGGGATTAAAAAGAGAAGCCCTTCCCCTGTAGTGTCCCTCCAGCATCCTCTACTGACCGAGTTTAACATCATGCCATCTGGCAAAGGAGAAACATTTATAGGGTCTGACTCTGGTATTACACAGCGGGGCGATAAAGAATGGATTTATTGTCAAGAGCAAAACGTTGAAAACTGGCATAAAGGCCATTAATAACTTTCATCTGTGAAAATCTGGGTTGGTTGTAATGAATTATGCAAATTAACACAAGTCTGCAGACTGAGAAATAGAATTCATTTGGAGCCCAAAATAAGAATATAGAGTATAGGCAATACTTTGTGTTCTAAAGGATTAACCTCTTCCAAAGAGAAGTTTGGCTTTTGCTCCTGGCTCTTGACAGGTAACCTCTAAGCCCTAACAATATCCTACCTGAGAAGTGCTTTTGTTAACCTGGGGGCACTGGACCATACCAGATAATCTACCTTATCAGTGTGATTTATAGTGCAAGCCTTAGGTCATGCAGTATCAGCTTGACCTCTGGAGAGGCTGGAGGCAAAGGTCAGACAGACAGGTAGTCTGCCATGTCTACATGACTATGCCTCAGGAGAAAATTCTAGATACTGGAATCTAGAAGGACTGGGTGAGCTTTCATAGTTGACAATATTCTGCTTGTTGTCACATATCATTGATGGGAGAAATAAGCACTGTCCATACAACTCCCCTGGGAGTCAACAAATGAAAGCTCTATACCTGATTTTTACCGGACCCTGTCCTATTTACCTTTTCCTATTGCCGATTTTAACCCATATCCTTTTGTTATAATAACTGTAAACATGACAATAACAGCTCAAGTTCATGGACTTCTTAAACTCATTTATTTATAAATTATCAATTGCTACATAACAAATCACCTCAAAACTTAGCAGTTTTAAACAACACACATTTTCTTTATCTCAGTTTCTATGGGTCAGGAATCTGGGCATGACTTAACTGAGTCCTCTGCTGTAGGGCCTCTTACAAGAGGTATGCAAAAAGGGTATGAGTTGAGGCCGTTGTCTCAACTGAATGCTCAAATGTTCCAAGCTCATTCACATGATTCTTTTTATTTTTATTTTTTTTAACGTTTTATTTATTTCTAGGGGAGAGAGAGAGAGAGACAGCGTGAGCAGGGGAGGGTCAGAGAGAGAGGGAGACACAGATTCTGAAGCAGGCTCCAGGCTCTAAGCTGGCAGTCAGCACAGAGCCCGACGCGGGGCTCGAACGCACGAACCGCGAGATCATGACCCAAGCGAAAGTCCAACGCTTAACCGACTAATCCACCCAGGTACCCCTCATTCACATGATTCTTGACAGGATGAAGTCTCTCAAAGCTTGTTGGACTGGGGGCCTCAGTTCCTATTGGCTGGAGTCTACCCTTGGTTCTTTACAACATGGTCTCTGGTAGGGCAGCTCAAAACATGGCACCTTGCTTCCTCAGAGCAAGTATGTCAGAAGAGCCAGAGAAAAAGTACAAACAAGATAAAAGTCACAGTGTTTTGCAGTCTGATTTTGGAATTGACATCCTACCCTTTTGCCATATTCTACTTGTTAGAAGCAAGTCACTTTGTCCAGCTCACATACAATGGAAAGGTTTAAACAAGAGCACGAGACGAGGGTCACTGGGTACCCAAACTGCCCATAACAACGTTCTTATGAAGATCGAATAAAATCATTTATGTATAAATATTTAACACGGATGTCTTTTGTAATGATGAGTGTTCTTTGTCCACAGAGTACAGTTTTCACTCTGATCTCTAATTTGAATTCCCATCCTAGTAAGTTGCCTGGTTCTCCCATCTTATTTTATAACTGGGAATTGCCTTGGTTCTGGCCAGTTTCAGTCTGGGGATTATGGCTCTGCCAAATTCCTGAACACTAAGCACTGAGGTTATGTTATTTCTTGTGTAGGGTATCTTATAAGAGGTATGCAAAAAAGGTATGAGTTGAGGCCATTGTCTCAACTGAATGCTCAAATGTTCCAAGCTCATTCACATGATTCTTGACAGGATGAATTCTCTCAAAGCTTGTTGGACTGGGGGCCTCAGTACCTAAGACTATTGGCTGGAGTCCACCCTTGTGTCTTTGCCACACGGCCATTGCAGATTCTGCCCACCTGGACATAGAGTACTATTTAGTTTGATTCTCCATTACTGTTTCATTTATTGGGTTTGTCACTGGCTCTGTCCAAGACCCATCTGCTTGTTGAGCTGCTGGGAACCACACCTTGTCTGTTACACCAAACTTCTGTGGTCAGCCTTCTGAGGAAGTATGAAATTTGACTGAGAACTTACTATTTTCTAACTAAATATATATTTGGGGGCTTGAGGAGGCTTATGCCATGCAATATCACTACCGTATACTTGACTAGGGTTCTAGAATTAGATCATCGTGACTTGTGGAAAAGTGTGTGATCATAGCATTTTCAGTGTCTCAGACAGAGAAGTATAGGATTATTCAGTGAAATTATTTCATGCGTGTGCGCACACACACACACACACACCCCACACTGTGAAAGCAAGAGTGATCATGAGCATCATAAAAGAATAATTAGTGGTTATGAGGCAAGTTTTATGTGTCTTCATTGAGAAACAATCATGGAAACTAAGAATACCTAGGAAGTTGGAAAGATTATTTATCAAATGTAAATATTCATAATGATTAACAGTTTTTCTGTAAAGACTAAATTTAGCTTCCTGTGCTACTGGAACTTTGTCATTCTTAAGGTCAATTTCATTAACCTTGCTCTCTTTTGGCCATGTTAGACAATTATTCTCCACAGGAGGACAGGAATTTGTAACATGCAATAGTATACGAAGAGTCAGTTATATAATTGGAACTTTGCATGCAAGAGGAGCTCCTTATTCCCACCAGCAGTTGTTAGAGCATTCTCTATGAGTTCAAACTCTACCCAAAGTGTAGACTTCTTTGGTTTGTTGAATGACTGTGACAATTTTCATACTGCACTCCAGTCTCAGCTCATATTTCATACCATTGTTTCATATAAACTGAAAGGAAATTTCTGATCCTTTAAGTTATAAATGACATGATCTCATGATCAGTGAATTTGAGGCCCACATCGGGCTCTGTGCTGACAGCTGAGAGCCTGGAGCCTGCTTCAGATTCTGTGCCTTCCTCTCTCTCTGCCCCTCTCCCAATCATGCTCTGTGTCTGTGTCTCAAAAATGAATAAGTGTTAAAAAATTTAAAAAGTAAGTTATAAATGAGAAATGTTCAATCTTTGGCAAGGATTTAAAATGTTTTCAAGGAGATTTTTCCAATTCTTCTATCCATTGCCTGATTTTGTCTTTCTGAATTTACTATTACAAGGATTACAAGAATGATGCTTCCAGTATTGAGGGGTATAGATAAGCAGTGAATGAGAAACTGAATCCTAATAGAACTCTTTCCACATTTTTAAAAACATTTTTATTTATTATTGAGAGACAGAGAGAGACAGAGCATGAGCATGGGAGGGGCAGAGAGAGGGGGAGGCACAGAATCTGAAGCAGGCTCCAGGCTCCGAGATGTCAGCACAGAGCCTGTTGCAGGGCTCGAACTCCCAAATGGTGAGATTATGACCTGAACCAAAGTCAGACGCTTAGCTGAGTGAGCCACCCAGGAACCACCCCCCTCCTTTCCACTTTTCAAGAATTCTAGTTACGTTATTCCAGTGGACAAGGCTATAGTTACTATAGTTATAGTTACACAATAAATAAAACTAGGAAGAAAAAACATCATTCCTATCTTGAAGAGAGCACCATCCAACATTTCCTTCCCATGCTCTCATTGCAGTTCCCCAAAATGTGGTAAGCAGACTGCTAAGATGACACTTAAAACTCCCACTCACTCTCCCTCTCCATACCTTACCTTCTCCATTGTACACACCCTGTGTAATCTTGAGTTGTGTACAAAGCAGGTCAATGTGATTAATGTCAGTTCCATGAATATGTTGCACTTTATGGTGAAAGCCAAGGGATTTCAACATATGTGATTAAGGTCTCAATCAATTGACTCTAAGTCATTCAAAAGAGGGGTTATCATGGGTGGGCCTGGCAGAACAGGTAAATTCTTTGAAAGATGGTCAGAGAGGTCAGAGACTTGACTTGAAACAGATTTCTCTCTCTCTCTCTCTCTGTTGCTAGCTTTGAAGAAGTAAGCTTCCATGCATTCTACAGCTGCAAGAAAATAAATTCTGCCAACAACCACATGAACTTGGAAGAGCTCATGAACTTGCAGCTGCTCCATACAAGCCTTGTATGTAAATTCCCCTGCTTATTAAACCTGTCACCTACCAATCTGCAGTGGTCTGTCTGTTTCTTCAGTCTCTTCTTGCTCTACATCTCTAGGGACTAGTTGCAGATTTTTCCATGGAAACTCCCATGGCTGTAAACCAACACAAACCCTCTACCTACCACCTTGGTATATATAAGTAGAATATTTAGGGACAGGACTTTTTTCACTATAATGCTGGATATGGTGCATTCAGATCACCTATGCCTGGCTTCAGCTGTGGCTAATTGTGACTTCAAAGAATTGTGTGCTCTCTACTTCTCTACATCTTAATTTTACCTGATAAACCTTATTTTGTATATGTACTGCATGTAGAGTTGGTAGATTTAGGAAATAAAAATATAAGACCCCAGTTAAAATTGAATCTTACATAAATAATTTTAGATATACTTCAGATAAAGCACAAGTAGATACATTTTAGTATAATTATGCCCATTCAGTAACTAGCATATACTTATACTTAAAAAAATTGTTGCTTATCTGAAATTATAATTTAGCTGTGCATCTTCTATTTTATCTTGCAATCCTAACTGCATGGCTTCAGTCCTGTATGTCTTCAGTCCTTTATAGCACATTATTCAATATATTTTCTTATTTCCAATTTTGTATATTCATATATGTTTGTATTTTGTTTACTTTTATTGATAGGGTAGTTAATTTTTAAACATTTATTTTGTCTTATTTTCAAACTTCTATTCACAGGTTTAATTAATTACTTCTATTATTCTTATGTTGTCTATTTCCTTTCTGCATACATCATCACTTTTCTTTTTCCTTTGGTTCATCTGTTGCTTTGTCTCTTGCTCCCATATTTGTAGGCTTAATTCATAAAATCTTTTTTAAATTTGCCAATAAAATTATTTCCTATCATAACTCTTTTATTATATATTTATATAGTCACTTCAATTAGTTTTTGATGCTTTAAAATTCATTTTCTTTCAAATATTTTGGTTTTGAAGTTTTGTTTCCCTTTTTCCTAGTTGGAGCCTGAGATTGATTTTAAAGGAGATAATAATAATATTTAACACTTATCCTTTTTTTAAAAACTACAATCTACAGAGACTGTTTTAAATTACTATTACTTAGATGATTCTTGTTATATATCTCTGTCATGGATAGCAAAAATTGTATGAAAAATTTTCTGCCTTTAATCAATATTATTCAGTTTAGATGATTTTTGGATCTCTTTATGAATACTTATAAGACTAGAGTCCATAAACTCCTTTAGTATCTCTAAATCAAATCATACCTTTTAATATTATTGTCTTTGGTACCATCTATTGCCTTCAGATATATTTCACAGAATAGCAGTCAGTATTTACTTATTGTTTAAATATTAAGTGAAAAAAGAGAAAATCTACCAGGTTGGAGCTCTTTGTATAAAGAGTCAATCTTACTTCTTTAAGTTTTCTTCATGATTCAGTGTTGTATATGACTTTACTGTTTGCAAAGATCTTTAATCTTATTTCATAATCAGTCAAAATTAGTACAGAAGGATTTGTATTGTTCAGATAAATGAACCAAAGTTAAGTGAGAGTAGGGAATCTGCCCAAAGTATCCTGGTAATTATCACACTACCGGTTAAGGTGGCTACCATAGCAGCCTGCCTCATACCTCTTCTTTATAAAATTTTAAGAGCTAGTTTTACATCAATTTTTCAATAATAGCATTAAAGAGCTATTTCTCATAAACAAACGATTGGAAACTAACACTTGGTAAATTCATGGCTCAGCTCTTTTTTTTTTTTTTTTTTTCTTTTTGTTAACTAGACTGCTGTACTTAAAATTAAATCCTCTCTTGGGCTCACAGCTGCTACCACAAACACTGCTAATTGGACAGACTGAAGTGTGAAACTAAATATATATGTTGTCATTTTACTCAACAGTTTCTGGAAAATGTATTGCAGGTAAATCAGCAGGCGTTAGCAAAGCTTTCGAGAAAGTACACACAAGCATATTAAGCCTCATGATGGATATGTTTCCCTGCTGGAGCAAAGCAAGCATCTGACTTTTGTAGCCATTACTGAAGCAGTATAGATTTGTCATTCTGAAAACAAATGGGACTTTTCCCTCATGCAATTTTGAGTGTTTTGATTGATTTTTTGGATAATAGCTTTCCCAATTCTATTGCAACTTTTTTTCTCCTTCAACATTGTACTCCCCTCTTTGTCCTAAGAGGAATACCAAATATCTCCTATCAAATAATTCCAAAATACAGTTTTGTGTCAATTACACAATAGGAACTTGTGAAATGTGTGTCTAATGACCAAATAAATAATCATAGTTTATTAATTTTGTTTTTCATTCCGGAGTCTCAGTGAGATAGAAGCATTGGCAATCCGGCAACTAGATAGATGCTTAAGAGGAAAGAAAACAAACAAACAAAAATATCATTAGGGCTCCTTTGGAACACAAGTGTGATATCTACTTATGTGATATGATTTTTCTATTTCAAACTCTTATAACCATTTTCAATTCCAGTTAGAAGACATCAATTTACTTTTAACTTAGAAGAGACTCAAGCTAATGACAGTGTCAGTTTTTTTCTCTGTGATAATTTTGATTGATTTTCCATTCTTTTCTGCCCTGTGATGCATCCTGTGAGCAATTTTATAAAAGGCAACATTTAGGCTCCCTTGACTTCTGGCTTCCATTTGGTTTTGGTCAGTGACATGCATTGACAGAACATTAGAAGTCAGGAAAAGAAAGATGCTGGGTGTTTATCCTCCTTGTTCATTTTTTACGAGGCCACAGTTTTGTCCGTGGTTGTGTTCATATACCTAAGACTTAGTCTTTTTGACAGCTCCTGCTCTCATCAGACTCTGAATCACTGTTTCTTCTCCTTGCCCACTCAGGCATGGTGGTCCTACAGTTTCATGAATTTGTTAATCTCTGAGCACTTTATCATTCCTCATTGGTCCCTAGAACCTTCTCTACCTATCTGTAAATTATCCTTTCATTATGCTCTCTTTGATTGAACTTTTAAAGGTGAAATCTGTTTTCTGAGAAAATTCTGATAGAGACAATAATTGGTAACAGAGTTGGACAGAAGAATCAAGCCCTCAGAATGGGATTCTTGGTTTTGCTTTATGTAAACTGGGTGATTAAATGAACAATCTTGACAATGGCAGTATATGTCAGGTAGTGGCAACAAATATTTTAAATAATCATAAGTGTTGGCATCAGATGAAATACCAGTGGAAGGAAAGCCATTTGGGGGACAATGATGAAGTGACATTTAAGAGTATGTGTATTCACAAAACACTAATTCAAAAAGCTATATACACCCCTATGTTTACTGCAGTATTATTTACAATAACCAACACAAGTGTCTGTTACTAGATGAATGGATAAATAAGATGTTGTATACACACACACACACACAACACACACACACACACACATACATTATGCAGCTATAAAAAAAACTTGCCATTTGCAATGACATGGATGGAACTAGAGGATATAATGCTAAGTGAAATAAGTCACACAGAGAAAGACAAATACAGTATGATTTCACTCATATGTGGAATTTGGGAAATAAAGCAAACAAGCAAACCAAGAAAAAAAGGGACAAACAGAAAAACAAACTCTTAGCAACAGAGAACAAATTGGTGGTTGCCAGAGGGGAGCTGGGTGGGGGGATGGGTGAAACAGATAAAGGGTATTGAGAGTACACTTTTTGTGATGAGCGCTGAGAAATGTATAGAATTGTTGAATGTAACACTGTATGTTAATTATACTTCAATAAAAAAGAGCTTATCCTTCCTTTGTGTTGCATATGGTAGCTTTTTATCTAAAGAAAGTGATGAGAATGCAAGCTGAAAAAGGGTGGACTGTGCTGACCCATCCTCATTTATACCTATATATATTTTATTTTCCCTTCTTTCCATTGATTGGTGCTTTAGGAGGCTGACTTCTACAGACGGGATTGCCAGATATCTCTGCTATGGAGCTATCATTTGGTTGTCTCCCTCACCAATGATTCATCCCCACAAATTGTCCTTTCACTGGATTCTCTTATTAAACTCTTTGATGTGCTGCTTACTGCCAAGATCCTGACTGACTGGACAAAGTCCTTAAACTACAATATGGAGGTATTGGGTCTTCTTGACTTTGCAGTTTGTAAACTACATTATATTAGGAGACAAGGAGCTGAAGTCAAGTACTGTTCTGTGTGTCTCTATCTTGTTTTCTGTTAGCAATGGGCCCCTGTTATATGATTTGAATATCTACATCCAAGAGTTGTTACTATAGCTGGTCACTAGGGGCTTGTTGGCACATGAACTTTCTTGCCTTTATGGAAACAACAGTGACAAGGTATTATACTCTGAGAAACTGGTCTTAACAGTCATAAATGAAGAGGCCACACCATTTTCTAAAGATGGTAATATACTCTGAGAACACACTCAGGAATAAAAGGCAAGAATATACATCAGTTCAGGACACTGATTATTAGTGAAGAGGAAAATTTCTGATTCTGACATAAGTGGGAGTTTCTTAATTCTGTCTGTTTCCGAAACATTTTTTAAGTTGAAAGAAAGAGAATAATCTGTGAAACAGGAAAGACTTCCTTTCAGAGTGTATGAGAATCATAATAAGTTGGGAGAAACCTACTTTGAAATGTCAATACTGGCTACATTGGGCAGAGTCAATAGTACAGTAGTGCCAGTGAGGGGTTTGTATATCATTTTCAGTATTTGCACTATTAAAAGGAATGATCAACAAGGGCATAACATGGGCATAAGCTTGCAAAGACCCATACATTCTCAGTGAGTTGGGGTTCTGTTATCTGCAATATTGGTTGAGAGATAAGAGTAAATACTATTATGATTCAATAACACTTTTGGTGTGGCTTTGGGATACTGTTAAAGGTAGTGATCATTACTACTGTTTATTGAGCCACTACTATATGCCAGACAGTGCATGGCGGTTGATATCCTTTATTCCATTAATGCTAATGAGTTTTCAAAGTACCTCTATGTTCACTTTATAAACAAAGGAACTAAATCTGAGTTAATTTTATTAACTTGTCTAAGTTGTAGACCTAGTAGGTCCTTAAGTCTAGATTTGAGCCTTATTCTTGCCAATTCCTAGGATATTGTTGAGTCTAAACATGCTTGCTGACCATAGGCCCAGTATTGGCCTACAATTATGCTTAACAGACATTCTTCTCCTTCCATTACTAGTGTTTTCGTAGGAGTAGGTTTTTATATTTTCTTTCTTTTTTCCCCTCATATCAACTGAATACATCTTTCATCTCATGTGGAATGAGGCCGAATGCAGAGACTGAAGCCAACTCATAAAAAGAAACAGAGCAGAGAACAGACAATAAGGAAGACCTAGTAATAGCTTAAGAGCTTTTAGATCCCAGATTCATGCAAAACCTTGGTTGGTTTGGTTCGCATTATTATTATTATTATTATTATTTGCAGTCGGTCTAGGTTATGTTTCTGTCACTTGGACCAAAAGGAATGTCAACTAATACAATAAAGATCTAGAAAAATAATGATCATTATCCTGGGAAACTGAGTCACTAGCCCAGTGATGAACTAAATTGGCCTCCTTTTGCTATAGGCTGCTTTAAACTTTTATACTGGCTTTATTCTTTAGGCACTTGCTAGCTTGTGAAAATAAGTAAACAAGGCACATTTTTCCTTGTAATTATAACCAAAAGCCTACTGTATGGATAAGATGCTTTAAAATCTCTCTTGAGATGTAGCACAGAATTCCAATATTCCTTGCACTAGAGTTCTTCCCCCCACCCTCCCACTTCACCATTTAAAAACCTTTCTATTGGGATGACATTCTGTCCTTGAAAATCCCAAACCTTCACTTGAGGTCCCACTCTCTATTTTCAGGCCCTGCAAATGGTAACTGACTTTTGTCTTCCTGTATCTCTAAATATCATCTCCTGAACTTCTCATTACCTTCACATTTCCTCTTCCACTAGCCACAAAACATTTGGATTCTCTGTGATACTTCTGATATGAGCTTATCTTTTTTGATTCAACTATTAGTAACTGTAGTTGACTTTATTATACCTTCTGTGTATGGCACATGTGACTAGATAGGTGTAATTGTTTTCTGCTCTTGCCTCTCCTACTCTTGACTTAGTCTGCTCATGACTCTTTGCAGACTTCTATATCAACAAAATTGTGACAGAGAATGCATTTTTTCCTCCACACAATCCTCCCTGATATTCTGATGGTGCACCTGTCAAAGAAAAAGCATTGTGACTAGTATTCCCTGATAATGGAAGAGAGACATGACACTATTCCTTTTTTTTTTTAATGTTTTATTTATTTCTGAGAGAGAGACACACACAGCATGAACAGGGGAGAGTCAGAGAGAGAGGGAGGCACAGAATCTGAAACAGGCTCCAGGCTCTGAGCCATCATCACAGAACCCAATGCGGGGCTCAAACCCACGACCATGAGATCATGACTTGAGCCGAAGTTGGGCGCTTAACCGACTGAGCCACACAGGCATCCCAACATGACATGATTTCTAAGATGAATTTTAACAAAACATATTAAGATTTTTTTCCTGCCTCATCAATTTATGGACTAAAAATGTGTATGTATGCATATGTGAAAACACTGCTCCTCAGAAAGATATCAATGAGGGCTGGATTTGCTATCACAAATCAATTCAACAAACTTAGGCAATAAATAATTAGTCTCTTTTTTTAAATGCTTTTTTTTTTAATGTTTTATTTATTTCTAGGAGAGAGAGAGACAGCGTGAACAGGGGAGGGTCAGAGAGAGAGGGAGTCACAGACTGAAACAGGCTCCAGGCTCGAGCTGGCAGTCAGCACAGAGCCCGACGCGGGGCTCGAACCCACGAACCGCGAGATCATGACCTAAGCGAAAGTCGGACACTTAACTGACTAAGCCACCCAGGCGCCCCTAAATAATTGGTCTCTTAAGGAAAGTTTTGACCAGGAAAATAAGGCAATAATTATTTGGTCCAAACATTATTACTTGTCAGACTACCCTAAAAGAATGGTATTGAAAGAAAAAAAAAAGTTACATGGCTCTTAAACTCCTTAATCCACATACACTTTTTTAAAGATTTGAATTATGATAGATGAGAAGATTTTTTAAGTTTATTTATTTATCTTGAGAGAGACAGAGATAGTGTGAGTGGGGCAGAGACAGAGAGAAAGGGAGAGAGAAAATCCTAAGCAGGCTCTACATTGCTAGTGTAAATGGGGTTTGAACTCAGGAAACCACGAATTCATGACCTGGGCTGAAAGTAAGAGTTGGATGCTTAACTAACTGAGCCACTCAGGCACCCTGAGCAGAAGATTCTTAAAAGGATTTTTTTTTTTTTTGTAGACAGCTGGGCTGTTAAGTCCTACTCTCTCTCAGCCACGATGGAGAGGTAGAGGTGGGATATCATCCCAAGCTTTTTTTTTTTTTTTTAATTTTTAATGTTTATTTTTGAGAGAGAGAGACAGAGTGTGAGTTGGGGAGAAGCAGAGAGACAGGAAGACACAGAATCCAAAGGAGGCTCCAGGCTCTGAGCTGTCAGCACAGAGCTCAATGCAGGGCTTGAACCCACTAACTGTGAGCTACATGACCTGGGCTGAAGTTGGACGCTTAACAGACTGAGTCTCCCAGGTGGCCCTCATCCAAAGCTTTATAAGATGTATTTCACAGACACAATTCAAAGGGTTTAATAAATGTCTTCTGCAGTTAAATGTTAGCTCTCTGCCTCCCAGTGAATAGAAGCAGAGAAAGCTGTGTTGGGATCAACCTTTATACCCCTCTGCCTTTACTCCCTTTGGATCAAATACAACAAACTGGGAGAGAGAGTCACACTGGAACCATTTAAAATCTTGACTACAATAACTCTGAAAGGGTAAAGACAGATAAATAGAGAACAGGGTGCATTTAAACCGATTACAACACGAACAACAGTCAAAGCGGGGTTTGAGTGAGGCTGGCCAACAAAAAGGAGCACATTACACAAATCTTGGTAAGTGCATTATCCTCGTGGAGAATGTAGGAATCTGGGAAAGCACCAAAGGGAGAAAGAGTCATATTTAAACATATGCTCCACAGATTTTAAAGAGTGAAGTAAAGTAAGAACTTTATGATCACTATGTTAGTGATCTTTATGTGTCAATTTGACGAAGTCATGATATTTGCCTAAATACCTGTCTTAATGTCCTGTGAAGGTATTTTTTAGATGAAGTTTTAATGCTTAATTTTTTTATATGAGATTTTAACATTTAAACTGGTAAAATTTGAATAAAGCAGATTACCTTTTATAATGTGGTGGGTCTCATCCAATCAGTTAAAGGCCTTAAAAAAAAAAAAAACCCAAAACATTGAGATTCCCCAAAGAGAGAATACTGCCTCCAGACTGACTTCAGACTCTAGCAACAATAACATTTCTTCCCTGGGTCTCAATCTGTTGGCCTCCCCTGATATTTTTAGCCTTGTTAGTCCTCAACAGTGAGCCAATTTTTAAAAATAATTTTTTCTCTCTCTATGGGTTCTATTTCTCTGGAGGAAGCTGACTGCTATGCCCTTCTAATCTCCTTTCTCCACTTGACCATGGATAGATGGCAAAAAAAAAAAAAAGATTTATAAATTGCCCTTTAGTTAGTAAGACATGGTGAAGGAATGGAAGCATTAGAAAAAGAAAAAGCCACTTTCCTGGGCTTGTCCTTAATTAAGGCACCGAAATGATGGAGCGGAAATTTACTTTAAATCAATTTTGATTCAGTTATAAACAAGGACAATTTTACAAACTTTTTTAGTGAAGTAAAAAGTATGTAAAGAAAAAGCTCCTGTCATAAATATGTAGTTTGCTCAATTTTCACAAATGGGATACACACATGCAACTAGCATCTAAATTAAGAAACAGACCGCCTGGGTGGCTCATTTGGTTGAGCAACCGACACTTGGTTTCAGCTCAGGTCATGATTTCATGGTTCATGAGCTCAGGCCCCATTTCAGGTTACTTGTGCTATTGGTGCAGAGCCTCCTTGGGATGCTCCCTCTCTCTCTGTCTCTCTCTCTTTCTCAAAATAATTAAACTTAAAAAGAGAGAGAAAGAAACAGAGCATTACCAATATTATCAGAAATGAATTTTAAGGGCAGAAACAAAATAAATTTGCTTTTGGATTATAACCTATGAGTCATAATTGTTTAATGAAAAGGTTATAAATAGAGTTAATATTTCCTTTTGAGTCTTCATGATGTAGAAGCAGCAAAGTGCACACCTACATATATATGTGTCTGTGTATTTTTACAATCACGAAAGGCCAGAACTTAACTTGAGGACTTGGTTTCATAATATATGCTACATATTCAAATTAATGATATTCAAAGGAAATTCATATATCCTTTGTTATAGTTCTTACTAAATTTACACATTCCTTTTGTTAATAACTACCACTTTCCTGTTAACCAAACAAACAAAAAAAAAAGGTGTCAATTCACTAAAGCAATTACAATGAATTCAGTGCAGCAATTTGGAGAATGAAAATTTATTTTTCTGATTTTTACTGAATTGGCTTAATTGCTAGAAGGTCCTCCTATCATGTAGAAACCTCTAAATTTATGGATCAAGCTTTCTTTTTTTTTTTCTATCCTAGGTAGGATTTAATAATCATTCCTATATTGTTTTCTATGAGTATAATGTGATACTTAAAATAATTAAAGAAAAATCACTTTTTCAAAAACAGAGCATTTTGTAATCCATCATAATTGAATCATAAGAATCCATAATTTATGAACAAGTTCCTATATTTAATTGTTGAATCCAGGTATAGCTTAAAATCCCTAAAAACAAATTTAATTTCACGTCTAAAAAGTTCTCATGTTGACTTAGGAAACATTTCCTACTAAATTTCTGCATATCTTTAAAAACTCCAACCAAGTTCTAGATTATGAATTTTCATTAAACTTAAGCATATAAATCAGAGGGAAAAATGATTCTGTAAATTGTATAGCTCCTGGAACACTGGGACATTTATTATATATTGTTTGGTAACTTCCAGCTGGAAATTAGTAATATATAATTCAGTAATTGGTGGCTTTAATATTTTTACAGAGAAAATAACAATAAACAAATTGAGTAATAAAAATAGTTAGCATTTGTGTATTAATGAATACATATTTATGGCACACTCTCATATTTTCCAGTTCATTATCTATTATTATTATGATGATGATGCCACTTTATAGATGAAGAAACAGACTCAGTAAGGTATTATAATCTCAGGATCTGTGCTCTGTTCACATTATAACAACTTTATTTTAATTTTATTAAATTTTATTTAATAAATTTTATTTTAATTAGACACACCTACTACTGTTTTCATAGTCAATTTTATTTTAATTAGACACACCTACTATTGTTTTCATAGTAGCAGTGCAAAATAATTGATATCTCCACCACAAAGGCTGTAGGATTAAAAAAGAAGAAAACAGTTCTTAACTTAAGGTAATGAATTACCCTATTTCCATCTAAATAATTGTGATATTTACTAAAAGTGAGTTGAGAATCAAATGTTAATATTAAGTAAATTTTGTCTTAACAATTTTCAGAAAAGAGAAAATGGAGAAAATAGGAAATGCCCCCATATACAATTGGTTTTGGATACATCACTCTATAATTTTTTGTACACAAAAAACATGGTCTGGAGTTTTAATGGGATTAAGCCACAAATGAGAGTTTGTACAATTGGAGTCCTAATTTACAGACATTGGTTAAATGCAACCTTTAAAGCTTTATTTCTTGCACTAGTTCTGATTTATGTCTGGTTCTCAAGAATATAGAATATTATGCATATAAGCATACAGTCTTTTAATTATCAAGTACACAATTCTTCAACTAGCTTACAGGATGACAAAGTACTTCAGTGTCTTGTGGAATTCTTTACACTGGAATTTTATTATAAAGCATGTCTCTTAAGGATATATTTTGCTATATTGTTTCCTCAAAGAGGGAAACTATACAATTACCAAGAAATAATAAACCAGTTTAGCAAAATGACCTTCATAAATAAATATACAAATACCCCTATATATTCACAATTAGGAATTATGAAATATAATGGAAAACCGATTGCCTTTATGAATTTTTAAGAACCATGTAAGTCATAAAATGGTAAAATATACACTTAATAAGTAAAATCTGAAGCCTCAGTGAAGGCAGTTACTAAATTATAAGAAGAAACAAAACTAAAATTTGAATAATTGTAGACTCACACCCATTTTTGGAGGGGGAAAATATATACATTTATGTTTCCTGTGTTAAGACATAGGTTTATTTGAACTCAAAACAAATGCTAGTGATTCTAAAGCCATCCAGAAGAAAAACTGAATGGGAATAACCACAACCAAGAATATTTTTTAAAACAGGCAGATAAAGGGAACATAGGCATACATTATTCAAATTATTTTAAGTTTTAATAAGAGAGTAGAACCCAAGGCATATTTTGGTCTGTATATGGTTCTGCACATAGTAAAGGAGGCATTTCATAAGAATGAGAGCAAGAAGAACAATACTAGGAGCAAATATTTGAGAAAAAAACTAATTAGAGCATAATTTCTTATTAATAATTCTAGATAAATTAATGTATTTAAAAGGGAATCATAAAATTTATTTTAAATGAGTAAATATATAACTGAAATTTCAGGTATAGATTAAGTATGAGACCAATGAAAAAGGCTGATATCTTTGTCTTTATAAAGTTTAGCACACTTCCATTATCAAAATGGATATTGATGCTTGGAAGCTGGTACCTCACTTTTAATTCCCATGGAGTGGATTATACAACAAATGGTCAATCAACAGAACAAGAGGAAATTTTCTCAACACATTTTTTCTGTTTTCTGGGAAGACCCGGATTTCCAAGGAAATTCATTCTTGGTGATCATGCTTTAGATTTCAATTTGTACATAGAAGGAATAGACAACTTTATAAGTAAACAATAGCAACAGAAAAAAAACTCATCAACTGAAAGGAGAACATGCCTTATCATCTAAAATACATGTGTTCATAGTAACGGATTTAACAAGAAACAATAGATAAATAAATAATAAAATAATATTTCTAATGAATAATCTTCATGGGTCCAGGAAGTTTCAGAAAAGATAAAATAATATTAGCTCTAGATCTATTCTCTTATTTTTTTCTACCCCCTTTCTTGTACTACTTTTTAAAAAATAAAACTTTAGGGGTTAAAATTGAAATTTTAGGTATGCAAAAATTAAACAGCTTTGTCAACTTCAGAATTGCACGAACCCAAAAGCAACTTACAGAATTAAAAAAAGTATTCATTTCGTCAGCAACAGATAATTTTGTTATTGTTATACTTTACATATTAATTCAAAATTTTCTTCACAGTCCTCCTGAGTCTTATGAATTTAAAGCAAGAAGATGAAACAAGCAAAAAAAGCCAGATCTGCAGATTTTAAATAATCCCCAAAACATCTGTTTGGTTTTCCAATCAAAGAAGTAACCCAAGGAATGGTGTGGCCCAATGTTTCTCAAACTAGAGTGTGTCTCAGAATCACCTAGTAAACTGGTTGAAATACAGACTGCTAAGAGTTTCTCATTCAGTTGATCTATGGTTGGGCCAAAAATATGCACTGGCAAAATTTCCCAGGTGATGCAGATGCTGCTAGTCCAGGTACCACCCTGTGAGCCACGGACAGGGAAGCTGCTCTAGAGGGATGGTGGTAGGTTAAAAATGTAATTCCACTCCTCTTGGTGCAGAGAGATTCTTGGCTTATTTGATAACAAATCTATTCAAACCTTATTTTCTCATTGGGAAAAGGGTGAAATGATGCCTATAAACAAAAGGTTGTTATGATATTTAAGTTACACTAACACATGTTATAAACTCTTAGCACAGTATCTGAAAAATGAAATCATGCTGTGATTATTATCTTCCCTTTTCCTCTGTAGTAATGGCAATTCCAGTATTTTGCATTGTATCTTGTTTCAGTGAATGCTAATTTTCTTTTCCATTCCATATACTAGTGATTTCCTCATAATACATTTTAAACATGAAATTCTGTAAATACTGTAATTAAAGCAATATCAAACTCTTCCAGGTATAGGGAACCAAAATGTGTAAGGTTGCTTGTCAAGGCTGGCACAAATTTGAAAAGTCAAGTTTGTCATAGTTGTTAAACCTGGAATATATGTAGAATATTTAATTATTTATATACCCTGTTTCCTTCATTTTCACCACTGCTTATTGGATTTATAAATGATTTTCTTTCACAGTATTTGGGCATCATTTTGAAACTGATGATATTAATACATAAAGAAACCATAAAACAACCAAAAAAGGTTTTAAAATTTATAATAGACCTGTCATAGAAATAGAAAAAGGTTTTCTTTAGAGATTTACACAAAGCTATGTTTTTAAACTGTTATTGTTTTTAAATTTAATAACATGTTTATTTAGAAAAAAGAAAATAATACTCACAAAAAGAAAACACATTTTTCTACTCACTGTTACCATATGGTTTATATCTTCGTTCGTGTGTGTGTGTGTTGAAATGATAGAGACAGAAGACAGACTCTCTTGTCTTGTCAGATTGGAGTCAGTTTTAAATCAGCAGATTTGAAAGTGTCAATTAAACAGGGAGCCATAAAATACATTATTTAAAATTAAGTTCAGGTATACACGGCACACTTTGACAAAGGGTCAAGAAATATTCATGACATTTAAGTTGACCAGGTGATATTTCATTCTGTTATTCCATAAGCCACACTACTAGTTCATCCTCTACAATTCCAAGTTTGGGTTTTAAGGTGGAGTGAAAAGTTATATTATAAAGCAGCATGAGTGCAGCATCTTTTCAGATTTTTATTATTTCTTCTAATCTTTAAAAGATGTCTCTACAGTTGTTTAAAAATTTTAAAAATAAGCAGTATTTTAAAAATTACATTTACTGGGACTTTGTAAAAAATTTAAAAGACACAGAAACTATAATTTTTCACATTAATGTTTTATCAGATAACATGTCAATATTATTGGATCAAAATAACAAGTACAGCTAACAAAAACAGTGTTAGAAACAAATTCAAGGGACTGTTGGTTGCCACTGATGCTATCTGTTTTTGTATGATGCTATTTTTTAAAGCTGGTAACCAGTGGGCAGAAAAGCTAATATATCAAAAAATTTTTATGGCTATGATCATTCATTGTACTAAAATCCCTCACTTTTAAGTTTCCTAATTTTGGTTGGGACCTCATCAAGATAAAAAGCTTCTGCACAGCAAAGGAAACAATCAACAAAGCAAAAAGGCAACTGATGGAATGGGAGAAGATATTTGCAAATGACATATCAGATAAAGGGTTAGTATCCAAAGTCTATAAAGAACTTATCAAACTCAACACCCAAAAAGCAAATAATCCAGTGAAGATATGGGCAAAAGACAAAACAGACACTTTTCCAAAGAAGACATCCACATATGGCTAACAGACACATGGAAAGATGCTCAACATCACTTATCATCAGGGAAATACAAATCAAAACCACAATAAGTGACCACCTCACACCTGTCAGAATGGCTAAAATTAACAACTCAGGAAAGAAAAAATGTTAGCAGGGATGTGGAGAAAGGGAAACACTTTTGCACTGCTGGTAGGAATGAAAACTGGTGAATTCACTCTGGAAAACAGCACATAGGTTTCTCAAAAAATTAAAAATAGAGATACCCTACAACCCAGGAATTGCACTGCTAGGTGTTTATCCAAAGGATACAAAAATGCTGATTTGAAGGGGCCCATGCACCCTAATGTTTATAGTAGCACTATCAACAATAGTCAAATTAAGGAAAGAGCCCAAATGTCCATCAACTGACAAATGGATAAAGAAGATGTGGTGTACACACATACACACACACACACACACACACACACACACACACACACAGAGGAATGTTACTGGGTGATTAAAAAGAATGAAATCTTGTCTTTTGCAACAACATGGATGGAATTAGAGTGTATTATGCTAAGTGAAGTAAGTCAGTCAGAGAAAGATAAACATCACGTGACTTCACTCATATGTGGAATTTAAGAAACAAAACAGATGAACATAGAGGAAGGGAAGGAAAAACAAGATAAAAACAAAGTAGGAGGCAAACTATAAGAGATTCAACTACAGAGAACACACTGAGGGTTGCTGGAGGGGTGGTGGGTGGAGAGATGAACTAAATGGGTGATTAAGGAGGGCACTGGTTGGGATGAGCACTGGATATTAATATGTAAGTGATGAATCACTAAATTCTACTCCTGAAACCATTATTACACTATACGTTAACTAGCCTGTATTAAAAAAAAAAGGTTACTAATTTTGATTAATCTTCCTTGTCGGTGTTTATGTGTTGTTGCATACCTTCCTGTAAGCATGGATGGTATGCTTTTTAATACCCTGTATAACTGAAAATGTTTTCCCGGTGTAACTTGTACACAAGGCTTAACTTAGCTCCATTAAGTCAAATAAATATCTTTACTTAAAAATATCTTTCCTAGCATTTGACAAGATACAGCATCCCTTCTTAATAAAGGCCCTCGAGAAAGTCAGGATAGAAGGAACTTACCTAAACATCATAAAGCCATCTATGAAAAGCCCTCAGCTAACATCATCCTCAACGGGGAAAAACTGAGCGCTTTCCCCCTGAGATCAGGAACACGACAGGGATGTCCACTCTCACCACTGCTGTTTAACATAGTGCTGGAAGTCCTAGCATCAGCCATCAGATAACACAAGGAAATAAAAGGCATCAGAATTGGCAAAGAAGAAGTCAAACTTTCACTTTTCCCAGACGACATGATACTCTCCACCAGAAGACTCCAGAAGCCTACTAGAACTGATCCAAGAATTCAGCAAAATTTCAGGGTACAGAATCAATGTACAGAAATCAGTTGCATTTTTATACACCAACAATGAAGCAATAGAAAGAGAAATCAAGAAACTGATTACATTCACAATTGCACAAAAAAACATAAAATACCTAGGAATAAACCTAACCAAAGATATAGGAGATCTAAATGGTGAAAACTATAGAAAACTTATGAACGAAAGTGAAGAAGACATAAAGAAATGGAAAAACATTCCATGCTCATGGATAGGAAGAATAAATATAGTTAAAATGGCATTACTACCCAAAGCAATCTACACATTCAATGCAATCCCAGTCAAAATTGCACCAGCATTCTTCTCAAAACTAGAACAAACTATCCTAAAATTTGTATGGAACCACAGAAGACCCCAAATAGCCAAAGAAATATGGAAGAAGAAAACCAAAACGGGGGGCATCACTATCCCAGACTTTAGCCTCTACTACAGTGTAGTCATCAAGATAGTATGGTATTGGCACAAAAACAGACACATAGACCAATGGAATAGAATAGAGACCTCAGAATTGGACCCACAAATGTATGACTGACTCATCTTTGACGAAGCAGGGAAGAGCATCCAAGGGAAAAAAGACAGCCTCTTCAACAGATGGTGCTGGGAGAACTGGACAGCAACATGCAGAAGAATGAAACTAGATCATTTTCTCACACCATGCACAAAAATAAACTCAAAATGGATAAAGGACCTGAACATGAGACAGGAAACTATCAACACCCTAGAGGAGAAAGCAGGAAACAACCTCCTTGACCTCCACCGCATTCTTACTTGCCATATCCCCAAAGGCAAGAGAATCAAGAGCAAAAATGAATTACTGGGGCCTCATCAAGAGAGAAAGCTTCTGCACGGCAAAGGAAACAATCAATAAAACTAATAGGGAATTGACAGAATGGGAAAAGATAGTTGCAAATGACATATCAGATAAACGCTAGTATCCAAAATCTATAAGGAACTCACCAAACTCCACACCCAAAAAGCAAATAATCCAGTGAAGAAATGGGCAGAAGATATGAACAGATACTTCTCCAAAGGGGACATCAGATGGCCAACAGACACATGAAACAATGCTCAGCGTCCCTCCTCATCAGGGAAATGCAAATCAAAACCACACTGAGATACCACCTCATGCTGCTCAGAGTGGCTAAAATGAACAAATCGGGAGACTCTAGATGCTGGCGAGGATGTGGAGAAACGGGCACCTTCCTACACTGTTGGTGGGAATGCAAACTGGTGCATCCCCTCTGGAAAACAGTGTGTAGGTTCCTCAGGAAACTAACAATAGAACTCCCCTATGACTCAGCAATAGCATTGCTAGGAATTTACCCAAGGGATACAGAAATGCTGAGGCATAGGAGCACATGCACCCCAATGTTCATTACAGCACTCTCAACAATAGCTAAGAGAGCTATGTGTCCATACTCTCTAATGTTTCCATTACTCTTTAATGGAAGGAGCCTAAGTGTCCATCAACGGACGAATGGATCAAGAAGATGTGGTTTATCTATACCATCCAATACTACATGGCAATGAGAAACAATGAAATCTGGCTATGTGTAGCAACATGGATGGAACTAGAGGGTGTTATGCTGAGCGAAATAAGTCAGGCAGAGAAGGATAAATACCATATGTTTGCACATATAGGTGGATTAGGAGGAAGTTAATGGAGGACGATGCAGGAGAAGAAGGGGAAAAATACAGGGGGAGAGGGAGGGAGGCAAACCATGAGAGACTCTTGAATACTGAGAGCAGACTGACGGCTGATGGAGTGGGGGAGAGGGGAAGGGGGGTGATGGGCATGGAAGAGGGCACTTGTTGGGATGAGCACTGGGTGTTATATGGAAACCAACTTGACAATAAACTATTTAAGGAAAAAATATTCTTTTTTTTAGCTCTACAGAAAAGGAAGTGTTATTTTGTGACTTTAGGTGTTACTGTGGATATGTTTCGAGATATGTACACATTTCTTTATAGATAGTCTACTTTATCTTCCTGATTTTGAATCCTTGAAATATATATAAATATATGCATATATATACCTATTTATACTTGTTTATGTGTAATTTGTTTAAATCAACAAGTTTGTGTAAGTGGAGCTGTGTTTAATTCTGCCATATACTTAGTTATGGATGCTCATCTTTTTTTTAATGATGATGTACTAAACAGCTTTAGAGCACAAACAGTAGAGTCTGACATTCTTCGGTTTAATTCTGTCTTCTACCACATAGTAACTGTGATCTGAGGCAGTTGATTTGGTGTTTTGGTTTTCTGTCTGTAAATGGCCATGCAAATCACAGCTCTTAGCTTCACAGTTGTTGTGAGGATTAACTGAATAAATAAACTAATATGTTTAGAGCAATATGACCATGACAGGCAGGGTATAAACTATAAGCACAAAGTTGAGTGTAAGCTCTATTTTTACTCCTTTGCTTCATGAACATCTATTTATTTTTTGCAATATTTTTTATTTCTTTCTTATACTTTATTCTTCTTGATCTGCCCTGGATGCCTCTTGATTGTTTCCTTAAGCCTGAAATTTTCTCTCTGATTTGAATTTTTGCAGTATCCAGACTTCTGTTTGATACTCTTATGAAGTTTTAATTTGGTAATGCTGCTTTTTATTTTCATGCTCTCTTTCTGCATTTCAGAATTTCCCTCTCCATGAGTACATACTCTTATTTAAAAGTAACAGTATTCTTTCTCATCCATTATACAAATTTTAAATTTTCTTCCATTTAAAAATGTTTACAATAAATATGTCAAGACATTATAGTAGCTGAAGAAGAATGACATCCAGATACCACAAATGTCAATGACTTTAATCAAGATATATGCAATGAAACTTAAAAGGATGAGTAGAATCATAAAATGTAAAAAACAAAAACAAACTTAGTGAGCCTGCTTGGAGAATAATTAGAGATGATCTCCACATGCTCCACTAAAACGTGGGAGTCAGTGTTTGAAATGCTAGTGGGATATGAAACTGTTAGTGGAAGTACTCCACACAGTCCCATATTTTACTTACTTCTCTCCTCATAGTACAATAAATATTTGAAGGCTCTTACAATAGAAAATGTTTTCATGGGCCCATGTTTTGTTATTATAATTTTTACAATATTTGTTCGTAGATTTCACAACAGTTGGAAGTCTACAACTTATTTATCTCCACAAACAGGGTGAACAATGTTTTTTCTGGTCCCTCTAACTATATACATTTTGCTACTAGAATTGTTTTTCAGTTTTTGATCAGAGTGAGGGTAGGACAATGGTAAAGTTAGACATTTACAAATACTAACCAAGTATTTGGTATCCTTTATATGCCCTTTCTGAAATAAGTAGGTATAAACCTGATTCTACTGCTTAGTTGTCTAATTATATACAGAGAAATATATTTCTACATTATTTCAAAAGCTTTATATGAAAAATTTAATTCAGGGCTATCAAATAGAATTATGAGAGCCACAAATATGAGCCACATATTTAAGTTAATATTAATAATATATTTTACTTTAGTCAGCATATCTAAAATATTTAATCAATATTAAACATATTGATGGGATTTTTACTTTTTCTTAATATAGAAACTCCTCACAATCTGGTGTATATTTTATACTTACAACACATCTCGATTCAACTGGCCACATTTCAAGTGCTTAACTGCCACATATGCCCAGTCAGTGGCTACCATATTGGAAAGAGATATATTAAACCCTTCTTAGAAAGAATGGATAAAGTATAGAAACCAAGGTATACTTCTCTCACAAATGTTTCTGTTGTTTACTTTATATTCCAGGAAATAATCTATTATTACTTGCCTTCATTCATCTGCTTTAACTTAGTTGCATTATTTGGGCATCATAGTCTGCAAATCTACATAGAGCATTTTGCATGGTGTAGGCTGCAGGGTAGGGGTTACAAGAATGAAAGAATCTTCAAGTTAAACAACCAAAACAAAATAAAATAAATAAAAAACACCTTTTGGTGAAGGACACATTGGATCTGGTCTCTGATTAAGTGTGTATCTGAAAGAGTGCTATAATAGATATGAACAAAAATGTCTTACTATGTTTTCCTTGAAAGTGTTCTGCATCAGAGCTCCATCCTCACTTCGATTAGTAAATACTTCTCTTTGGCACTGGCAGATAATCAATCAATATATTCACTTCCTAATGCTATTGCAATTGGGTTTATCTATCTATTGTTTTTGTGAATGGTTCAATAGGAAAATGGGAGAAGATAAAAAGGAACTGCTAAAGAAACACCATCATGACCTGAAAGGCTCTGCCATTATTCTAAATAAGCTAAAAAAAATTGTTTTACCCTACAGAGAGGTGACTTGCTGCAATACTTCTATATTCTTTTAAGTTCGATGAAAATATTATGGTGATCTTTTCCACCTTCCTTTAGCCTGAACAAATATTTAACCCTTTGCTCAACTTGTAAATCATATGCTAACCAGCATGATTGAGTGGGCCCATAATACTATCTTCTAATTTCTTTTTTTTTTTTTTATTTTAAACATCTTGTTCATTTTATTTTCATTATGTTTCTCCATAGAGAAGTGATCTTCCGGGAATTTTTTCTCAATAAAATACATGAATATGCAACAAAAAAGTAATTAATTCAATGAATTAATCATACTATTATGTTTGGTAGTCAGGCATGTTATATCACTTCTTTGATGTGAGCCACCATTGGGAACAATCTATCTTATCTGTCACTGCAATGAATTTTATTAAAAATTAAAAGTCTCAAATCTGTAATAAAGCTAAAGATCAAGGACATGTCTAATAATATTTTATTCACATTGCAGCTGTGCTTTGGCCTTTAAATATTTCACCCACTTACTAGTGTGCCATTTTGAGATAACAAATCCAATTTTAAGCTCAAATCTCTGTAGAGAAACAACTCACAAATAATAGTTTATGCTTAAGCCTTTTGTTATCAAATATTTAAAAGCAAGATATTTTCTTAATGACTATAGTGATATATTTAGCAAGATGATCAGAAGTGACACTCTATAAAAATACTGAGCAGCATTTTAGAAGCCATAAAACAAAGTGCAAAACTGAATTAGGTCTCTAATGAGAGCCTAGAGAAGTCTACTCTGGTGTGATATCATAAGAGAAGACATGATTAAATTAAGACTCTGACTTGAAGGAAGTGTGTGCCCTAGGGTGCATTCTCTGAGTTTTGAGCATGCCTTTTTCATGGGGTGATCCCCACAGAAACCTAAAAAACATATACAATGACGGCTGGCTCTCTTTCATGTGTTTTTTTTTTAATATAAGTTAATTTCTTGTAAATCACAATGTTTTAGGGTACAAGAGAGTTCATTAATTCAACCAACACAATGCAATTTGCTGAGCTATTCTCTAGAGATAAATAAATAAATACAATCTCTGCTACAAGGAGTTCTACAGTCTAGTAGGGAAGGTAGATAAATAATAGAACATTTTTAATACAATGTGTAAGTACAGATAATAATAATTTCAAAAACTCACAATTAAATTTTCCACTAAAACTTAGCAGTCATTGAATGTTTTCTTTGGGCCAGGTACTATAAGTGGCATTCTTTATATCTTATCTCAAATACTATGTGGTTGATAATACTTTTACCATTTCACAAATAAGAAGATAGAGTTTCAAATAGCTTAAATAACTTGACCAGGAAACAAAGCTAGTTAAATTATAGTGCTGAGGCATTGACCAAATTTTATGTCTCTGGTGTCCATGAGCCTCTTAATTTTTTCTACACTTTCTCTCAATGTTAGATAGGGGTACCAAGAAAGAATACTGGAGAAGCACCTGCCTGGTCAGAAGGTCACAAAGTGATTCCTGGAGATGTAATATGAACTGAGTCTTAAAAGATAAGCAGAGGTTCTCAACCTGAGCAGTGGAAACGGGTGTTGCTGAGAGATAGGTTTTCTAGTGTAAAGCCTCAGATACATGGAAGAGGCAAAACACAGGGTATATGAACAGGAGGAAAAATAAAGAAATGAGGATGAAATGGTGGGTATGTGGAGCAAGCTATCTATGGAAAATACATAACATCTGAAAACAAAGGGAACCTTTGAGATTTATTTTAAAGAAACAGATTGATGCAAAGATATTTAAATTTCCTTTTTTTTTGTCTCAAATAATACAGACTGAATTTATGGGGAAGAGCTATGGGACAATTTAAGAAAAGAGATTAGATGTGATGAGAGTTTGCCCTAAGTTAGGTTCATTGAGAGGTAGGAGTCTGCCAATATTCTTTAGGTGGGTGGGGAAAAAAATCATCCTAGAAGCAAAACTGAATAGAAAATAACAACAAAAATAAAATAGAAGAGGAAGTTTAATTTGAGGTTGTTATCAGTAGTTAATGGTAAAGTGAAAAATAAGCCTAAGTTGGAATTCGCCATGTATTAGTTGGCAAACCTTGAACAAATGTTCAGATCCTAAACAATGGGTGGTAGATAGGCAAGAAGGCAAAAGAGAAGAAAATATTGCCTGAAGAAATGATAGAAATGAAGGAGTCAGGGCAAAAAGGAGAAAAACAATACACAAGAATATTTCTATAAAGCTAAATTTATTTGGCCAAAAGGGCTTTTATTCTGAAAGAATATCCTCCTATTTTTCTGTTTTACTGTTATCATATTGTTTGGTGAAATTATGATGATACAGACAGTAGTTGAGGCTACTTTTTCCTTTTTAAAAATATCTTAATTGGTAAAGTAAAAGCTAGCAACCATATGCCAGTACTTCAATTTTAATTTTTTTTTTAAATGTTTTATTTATTTCTAGGAGAGAGAGAGAGACAGTGTGAGCAGGGGAGGGTCAGAGAGAGGGAGTCACAGACTGAAACAGGCTCCAGGCTCTGAGCTGGCAGTCAGCACAGAGCCTGACATGGGGCTTGAACTCATGAACCGTGAGATCATGACTAAGGCGAAAGCCGGACGCTTAACCGACTAAGCCACCCAGGCGCCCCTCAATTTTAATTTTTTAAAAATTGTTTTGATCTATGAATCCTAAAGTCTGGGGATTCTGCTTTCATCTAAATTACACAGGATCTTTTAAAGTGGGTATGAAAACGTCCTGATTTTCCAGCCTTCATTATAGTACATAAGACTGCTTGTGCATTATTTTTAAAAATTTTTTAATGTTTTATTTATTTTTGAGAGAGAGATAGAGACAGCATGAGCAGGGGAGGGTCAGAGAGAGAGGGAGACACAGAATCTGAAGCAGGCTCCAGGCTCTGAGCTAACTGTCAGCACAGAGCCTGACACAGGGCTCGAATCCACAAACTGTGAGATCATGACCTGAGCCGAAGTTGGATGTGTAACTGACTGAGCCACCCAGGCGCCCCTATGCATTACTTTCATAGAGATCAGTTTACAAAAGGTTTGATTTGAAAAAAATTCTAAAGAAGGGCATCTTCTCCGTAAATTACAATTATGATAGTTACCTTGTTACTCACCATTTCTCAGCAGGGATGACTTTGACTCTTAAGCTGGTATATGTCTCTTTTTTAGGGCTCAAAAGAAATCTGATCCAAATGAGTATCAGGTAACTAGGCTGTCTATGTTGAGAGGACTTCAATTAAAGGTTTATGAGCAGAAAAAAGCAGATGTTATCTAATAACACCTGTTCAAGGAACAGTCTGGGGAAAATCTGCTGTCTTTTTGCTGCACCTGCTGAAAGCAGCATCTGGAGGATCTATCTTTACATTCGAATGCACGTTGACATCTATGACAAGTTAACATATCTGTATAATACATACAATCAACAAAAACATTGCATTTTGTACAAATCCAACGTTTAAAGAAACTTGCATCCTATATTAGCTATTTTATTTTCTTTTTTAAGTGTTTATTTATTTATTTTGAGAGAGAGAGAAAGAGAGAGAGAGGAAAGGTCAGAGAGAAAGAGGAAGAGAGAGAATCCGAAGCAGGTTCCTTGCTGTCACTGCAGAGCCCAATGTCGAGCTTGAGTTCACAACTGTGAGATCATGACCTGAGCCAAAATTAAGATGCGGATGCTTAACTGACTGAGTCACCCAGGTGCACCTCTTATTAGTTATTTTTTAAATCAAGTTTTCATATTAAACTGTCATTATCTAGTAAGACATGGTTAATGAATTTGATGAGTCAAGATAAATGTTCTAGTGTATCATGTTCATCTCTATAATTTGCATGCAAAAAACTTTCCCAACTCAGCTCCCAGAATGCTTTTGTCCAACTCTGATAATAATAGCAGTGAGGTTAGAGGGGCATCTACTCCTGTTCATAGCTCCAGACCTGTCCTTATTATGATCTCAGGGAACTTTCAGAGAATGAGAGGGTCTGGCTGTTTCTGGCATTCCAAGGGCACTATAGCAGAGACACACAAGCAGCAGAAAATGAAATACCAGTACACGATGGACTCAGAGGATGTTTAGAGAATAAGCAAACAATAACAGCGACAAGCCTCCTGAGAATTAGCAGTGGGATGTTTAGTTAGGTTTAGCTAGGAGGGTGGGATTATTTTCCCTACTGGAGTTCCCTATCACCATGCTACTTACAGTGTGGCCTCTGGATAGCAGCATCTGCACTACTTGACAGACTGTGAGAACTGGAATCAGAACCTGTTTTTAACAAGATCTCCAGGTGATTCACAAAAATATTAAAGTTTGAGAATCACTCCTCTATCACACCTTTTCCATTTTTGGAATCCTAGCCCTTATTACTTTCCTTAATCCTGCATTCTGAGGTTATGTGCCATTTGATAGCATACTCTTCCATCCTCTGACTCAGGGGTCTCTGCCATAAGAGACAGAGTACAACATGTGCTCAGGAACTTTTCTCTCTGATGACACCTCATTTTTTCCTATTCTTCCCAAGGAAGCCTTAATTAGCCTGTCAGTACTTCTCTGTTATTATGGAAAAGTTCACTGAGTAATACCCATCCTTTACACAAGCACAGCTTCACCAAGTCATGGAATTAAGTCCCATAAGCATTTGGTATCAAGTTCTACCTAACATCTTTGCTGGGAGGTATGCTCAGCTCTATCTGAAATCATGGACCAAATCATTGGACCAAATCCAATCATTTGGTCCTTGGCAGCACAGAGAGTCACATTACTAAAAGTTTTCCTGGGTCAGCTTCAGACACACTAATTTGCTAAGTCCCAGGAGGTAATTTGTTGATTTGTCACAGCTATCTTGTTTGTGACCATCTGCCATCTTAGTAGCACATTAGTAGAATTAATTTCCAGTCAGAGCTGTGTGTCTGCTCTGGAAGCATTTGTAGGATCCTAAGTATCTTCACTCCTGTGAAGCTTTAAGCATAATAAATTTAAATTATGACATATGATTTTCAACCCCCACACTCAGCTCTGAGTTGGGTCTGCCCTAATGGGTTCTTCCGATCCTGGGTTGTTCTCTAAGAGCAACCAATGCTATCTCCTTCTCTTCCTTTCCTGCTAACAGGGAGAATTACAAGAGGGAAGATTAGGGGGATTCCTGTGGATCTCCTATGCTTAATGAGGTTTTCTAATAGAGTTTTAACTAGAAATAGTTGCATTATTATTTACTGTAATCAAGCCTGGTTCTCCCTTCTCTGCAAAGTATCCACTTTGTATATAGTTCTCTCCAAAAGCCACTCCTATTTTTAACACAGATGTGGAAAATTTTGATGTGTGTATAACACAGGTGTGCTCCATGTGATTGCTGCTCAACAGCTGGCTATACACCCTGAAGCATCTACTGTTTTAATGCAGCAAATAGCTTCTAGGGTTTGAGTGGCTCCTTGACAGTCTTTGTCACTTCCCTACCTCACAGTCCTGTCAGTATTGTAACATCCTGGTGGGATGGTCTAGCCATAATTTTCTGACAATATAGTTGCTAATAGTATGTGCCAATTTCGGGTGGCACATTGTCTCTATCAGTATCAGTGCTCACTTATCTATTAGTAGAAGTCTGTGCTCGAGTGGTTCTTTCTCAAGGACACACACCAAAATATGTTTCTAAATAGTCCCAATAGGTTAATCAAAGACTTCCTATGCCCTTCCTACAAAAGCATGGATTTTGTATCAGTAGATAATCTTTTCATGCCAGCTTTCAGGGATCTTCCTTCCTCCTTATATTTAGGAAAATTTTGAAGCTAATTACTTTTAGCAACTAGACACACTTTCAAGCTTTCAGTCTGGGACTTCCAGGAAGGAATACTCAAGATAAAGGTTTCATATTCCAGTTAAGGAAAGCTTCTAAAAGTTCTTCTAAAAGTTTCTTTTGATTTTAAGGTGCTACTATGTGAATGGCATAATTATCTTTCATCCAATAATTTAGCAGCTATTTACGAGGATAACATTTTGGATCAAATTTAGGTGGTAATTTAGTCTGAGATGCAGATGGGTTTAGCATTAGAGTTTAAAACATCTTGGGCAAGCCCCATTTGTAATCCATATGTTATCTGGGTTCCCCCTTACTTTCAAAATTCCAGTTATAAACTGGAAAACTGTTTCTACTTAGAAGCAGAATATTACATCTACCTATCAATGAGATAGAGTAGGAAAAGCTACAAAATTGTGGGTTTGAAAATTTCATCAGAGAAATGAGACCACAGAGAAACCTATTAAACTAAAATTCAGAAAGTGACAAACTCCTCTCAGGATGAAACAGATTCCTATTGCATTCGTCATTGGTGAAGAGTTAGGGGGATGAGTATGCTGCTATGCTTGAGGTAAAAAGCTAGTACGTGGACTTTTTGAAAGGCTGGGGTGTATGCTGGCATGTCTGCAAATCCTTCCTTGGATCTCCAAACACAAGGAGATTCTACAGACATCCACAACTCTTTCTGATGGGCCTTAACAAACATATGTATGAAAGCTTGGAGACAGGAAAATGGAGATACTGCCTATGACACATGTGTGCCAGACAGGCTGAAGTAGGAGCAGAAATAACAGAATTCCACAGGCACTCTATGCCTTGGGAGAGTTTAAGATGGTAGCTCCTGTGGCCGAAGCAGTGACAGGGATGCTGACTGAGACTCCCCAGCATGGTCCTGGCACATATAGTCTGTGAAGTTGGATATCTACATAGGTAATAGAGAGGAGCCATGCAGACACTCTGGGTTTCACGTTGAGTATGAAGCCCTGGCCATGCACAGCTGGAGAGTGGTAGGAGAGGTGAGAGAGAACCCCATAAGTCATAGGTACATGGGCTTACTCAAATCTAAGGACAGGCATGAGAAGTGAGAAATCCCATAGGCACTTTGACTCTTAGATCAAATATATGGCAGCAGGATTTCCATGGCTTGAGAAGAGCCAGAAAGCTGAGAGAGAGAGCATCCTGCAGCACTGGCATAGGGGACCTGTGGCTGGCAGAATCATGGCCTCCCAAAGATACATAAGTCCTAATCTTTACTACCTGTGAAGATGTTACCCTAGATAGCCAAAAACACTGCACATGAGATTAGGATGAGGATTATCCAGTTGTGTCCAATGTCATCACAAGAGTCCTTGTAAGTGAAAGATGGAGGAAGGAAGTCTGAATCAGAGAGGGAGATATGACAACAGAAGCAGAGATTTGCACTGATGTAGTTACTGGGTTTGAAGAGAGTGGAAGCCCTGAGACAAGAAATGTGGGTGGCCCTCAGACACTGGAAAGGGCAAGGAAACACATTCAAGTGTTTCTCAAGAAGGAATACTAGTATCTCAAGAAGGAATACAGCCCCTGCCAACATCTTGAGTTTAGCCCTTTGAGATCTATTTCAGATTTACAACCTCTAGACTGTAAAATAATAAATGTATGCCTTTTTTAAGCCACTAAATTTGCATTAGCTTGTTATAGTAGCACTAGAAAACTAATATAAAGTCTGATGATGTCTAGAAGCAGGATAAGAGGATTTAGAGGAATCCTCCAGGCATTCCACATCTTACACTGGGTATGAGGCAGCAGCTGACCTATGGTGGGGGGAGGAAGGGAAGGTCATTATAACAGAGATCTCCCTGAGGTGCAAGTACACAGAATCTGCTGAAGGCTGAGAGAAAGACAGGAGAAATGAAAACTTTTAAGGTACCTGGAGCCCAAGCCCTGCCAAAGGGGAGGTTTTGATTCTGCTATCAAAGAATCTGAAGTCTGTAGTAAATGGAATTGAATTAAAGAACTACAAAGCCTAATCCTAGCTCAGTACAAACCAGATTGAATCAACCTTCATCTCACATTTCTAGCCTAATAGAAAAAGAGGCATGCTTATTTATGGGTATAAATATTATTTACCTAACCTTTAATGTTACATCCAATACAATTTTGGAATTCAATTGAAAAATATGAGAAATCCGAAGAAGCAAAAAATGCAATGCTTTGTCAAGAGACAAAACAAGTCCATAGAGACAGACTCAGAGATGAGCAAATATAAGAATTATCAGATAAGAACTATGATAGCCTAACTATAATAAATATAGTGAAAGATCTAGTAGAAACAATAGACAACATGTAAGGAAATGCAAAGAAGTGGAAATTACAAAAAAAGATAAATTAAAACACTAGATACAAGAAACATAATATCAAAAGTGAATATTTTGGATGAGCTTATCAATAGACTGAACATAGCATGGGAAATAATCACTGAGCTTGAAGATGGGTCAATAGAAATTTTCCAATGGAAACAAAGAGAAAAATGAATAAGAAGAAACAGTACATTTGACATCTGCAAGGGCACTATCAGTCTAGTGTGCACGTAAGTCTAGTTCCAAAAGGAGAAAAGAGAAAGAATGGAAAAAAGAAAAGTATTTCAATGCATATTGGCTAAGAATTTTTTCAAAATTTATAAAATACATTAGTCATTGAACCAAGATGCTTAGAAAACACCAATCCAGGTAAATAAAAAGTCTTAGGGACATCATAGACAAATTGCTACAAATGAACACAATGACACAGTGCTGAAAGCAGTCAGAATAATGAAAGGCATAGTATATAAGGGGAACAACCAGATGAAATATGGCTGAGTGCTCAGAAACAGAGGCCAGAACATATTAGGGCAACATTTTTATAAAAGAAAATAAAACATTACCTAGAATTCCATATCAGACAGAATCTTCTTCAAAAATTAAGGCACTGTCAAGACATTTTTAGAACAACAGAGCTCATTTTGTCTCTATAAGATGTATACTACAAAACTTGCTAAAGAAATTCCTTAAGCCAAAAGGCAACTATGCAGATAAAGCCCAGAAATTTTATATTAGAATGGAGAATTTTAGGAAATATAAATGTGACAGGAAATATAGAGGGCATTTAAAACAAAATCCTTGCTCTCTGGGTAACTCTAGTTCTTTAAAGACTGTTATCGGGGCGCCTGGGTGGCTTAGTCGGTTAAGCGTCTGACTTTCCCTTAGGTCATGATCTCGCGGTTTGTGGGTTCAAGCCCCGCGTCGGGCTCTGTGCTGACTGCCAGTTCAGAGCCTGGAGCCTATTTCAGAATCTGTATCTCCCTCTCTCTCTGACCCTCCCCTGCTCATGCTGTCTTTCTCTCTCTCTCCTAGAAATAAATAAATAAAAAATATTAAAAAAAAAAAGACTGTTATCTGTTTAATTTAAAAATACTAAGAATATAATGCAGAGTTTAGAGTGTCTATAGTGCCAAGTATGACAACAAGATCTTAAAGGGTGAGAGGATCATATTTGAAAGTTTATTATTACAAAATTCTTACACTGTCTAGAAAAGATGAAAAAGTTTTTAAAAGTTTATTTATTTATTTTGAGAAAGAGAGAATGTAGGGGCAGAAAGAGAGGAGAGAGAAAATCCCAAGCAGGCTCAACACTGTCAGTGCAGAGCCCAATGTGGGGCTTGAACTCATGAACCGTGAGATCATGACCTGAACCAAAATCAAGAGGCAGATGCCTAACCGACTGAGCCACCCACCCAGGCGCACCAGGGCAGAATATTTTTTAAGGTAGCTGTTGATAATTTAAAGATGCATATTATGATCTGTAAAGTAGGCACTAAATAAATCACACAAAGTGGCATAACTACAAAGTCAAGAGGAGGTAAAACAGGCATCCTTAATAACTAGGGAATATGGGCATATAGGAAGACTTACCAAGTAGTTCTTGGAATTTCTCTGAAAGTTTGACATTGCAAAATCGATTATAAAAATAAGTAATGCATTAGCTTTGTGAACAATGAAAAGTAACTTCCATGATTTTTAATTTATTAATATTAAATGTGTGGGGAGAAAGTATTCACAAGGTAGGATGTATAAACCAGGCAATTTAATGTTACAAAATGAAGCAAGTAAATATGATATACTTTTAAATTTGTTGGGAGAAAGTATTCACAAGATAGAATGTATAAACCAGGCAGTTCAATATAACAAAACCAAGGGAGTAATATGATAAAATAGATTAGTGAACGTTGTTTTCCACTGAACAGGTTGCTAAGTAGTAATATAAATAAACTTAGATAAATATAACATATATTTAAAATAGGAAGTATCTCTTTCTAGCTCCTGGGCTTTTTTATTAAAATTACATTTTAGCAATAATTATTGCTAGAACTAAAGAATGAGCATTTAAAATTTAGAAGGCATGGCTTGAAGTTTATCCCAGACAACTGGTATTGAAGACAACGTGTTACAGTGAGTTGACTTTGAAAGTAGCTTTTGCTGAGAGGGGGCAAGATGGCGGAGAAGTAAGGAGCTCCATACTTGCACTCGCGCCCATACATCACACGGAAAAGATCTGAAGCCATTAGAAACCTTAGAAAACCAGAGAGATTGGGAGAAAAAGGACACAAAATCCACTGAGAAAGCCTTCTAATGTGAGTGCGAATTGGGGAAGATAAAATCGCGCCAGGATAGGAGACTCCAGGGTGGAAGGTGATCCCCCTCTAATGGGGAGTGAGAGGGGAAAAAGAGAGAGTCAAAAACAGAAAAACCTACGCTGGGGGGGGGTGCGGGGGGGAGGAGGAACCTCCGCTCAGGGCAGAGAAAGACCATACTAGCCAAATACCTGCACACCAGGTCCCCTCGTGCCAACTGGTCCCGGGGGAGGGGCTGAGCACACAGACTGCTTCTTTGTGCTGGCTCCTGGCAGCTGGACTTCAGAGCAGCAGCGCGCCTGATGCCATTGTCCTCCCAGCGGGCTTGGGCCCCTGGAAGAGGGGCTTGTGGACACAGGGCGTCCGCGCTCCTGGCTGGCTGGGACTCTAGAGGGAAGGCAAAGAGCTAAAAACCGAGAGATTTGCCTGTGAGTTCGTGTTTCGGGTAATAAGCATAGAGGGACTTGGTTTTCATCACTCCAGAGGGCTCGTGCACCCGGCAGGCAAGCCCCCGCCCATGCTCGCCAGCTTGACCCAGAGAAGGAAGCAGCAATTCTGACTCCACCCCCAGAGCGAGGCGGGAGGCCTGGAACTGCCCGGAGGTGATTGCCTCGGAAGTTGTGTCTAAGGCAATTTCAGCAGGGCGCGTGGACTGGGATATGGAGACTGGGACTGGCCTGGGTTGAAGAGTGCAACCAACTTTGGCTGCGCCCCCGGTACGGGGAGTTTACACGCCCAAAAAAGCGAGGTGCAGCACTTGGTTCAAGAAGGGACTGGAGCACCGTCACTCTCCTCCCCACAACAGCCAAGGCAGAGTTCCCGCCTAAGGCATTGGATCACGCCACGCCCATCCCTGCCTGAGAGGTGCCCTCCTCCCCCCCTTTTTTTTTATCCTTCTTTTCTTCTTCTTTCTCTTTTCTCTCTTTTTTTCCCCAGAACACTGACCTGATTAACTCTGGTCACCGGCTTGCTTAAACAATCACAACGAGTCCATTCTGTAGATGTAAATTCTACACCTACCGACATTTTCATCTCTTTCTCTCAGGAGTAATTAGACTATATAGTTTCTCTGGATAATTCCAGGATCCTTCTCTCACCTATCCAACCATATTCTACCCTTTACCTCTTTGAAAAAATCGTCTTATCCCTTCTGCCTGTTCATTCTATTTCCAATTTGCCTCATCCCCGCCCTGTCTTCTCTCTTTCCCTATGCTCTTCAACCAGCACTCCATACACACAGCTATTTAACTGTAGATGGGAAATCCGGTAATATGCTTTAAACTGCTCTTTGTCCATTCGTTTTCTTCTTTTTTTCTTTTCTTTTCTCCTTTTTGACCCTTTTATGTATTTTATACTCCCTATTATTCACCCTCCCTCCTCCGTCTTTTCTCTTAACTTTTCCATTTTCCCTCTTGCTTTGCATGTTAGTTGAATTAGCCTGTGCGTTTGTGTGCTCCTGCTCCCTGTGTGATTGTCTGTTTTCTTTTCCAGGGCTACCTCAAGAAACAAGCCAGAGTACACAAGGTGGAGAGTCCCAAATATCACTATGAATAGGAAAATAAAATAACCAAGGTCCCAACAAGAGAGACCATTCAAAAAACACTCTCTGAAAGGATAGGCCCTGGAAAGTCAAAGAGTCTTCTTGGATATAGCAGTGCTCATGGAAACAGAGAGCATAACAGGTCTTTAAAACCAACAAGAGCCAGAAGGCTAACTAAAATGACGAAACGAAAGACCTCTCCTCCAAAGAAACTCCAAGAAGAAATGACAGCTAATGAACTGCTCAAAACAGATATCAGCAGCATAACTGAACAAGATTTTAGAATAATAATGGTAAAATTAATAGCTGGGCTTGAAAAAAACATAGGGGACATCAAAGAAACTATGGCTATAGACAGGATGGAATATAAAAATAGGCATGAAGAATTAAAAAATGAGATAAATGAGATACATAATAAATCAGAGGCCTCCGATGCATGGATTGAAGAGGCAGAAAGGAGAATAAGTGATTTAGAAGACACCATTATAGAAAAACAAGAAGCTGACAAAAAAAGAGACCAACTGATCCAGGAACAGGAAAGAAGAATTCGAGACATCAGTGATACGGCCAAACGCAACAATATCCATATCATAGGAATCCCAGAAGAGGAAGAGAGAGGGAAAGGTGCTGAAGGAGTCCTGGAACAAATTATAGCAGAGAACCTCCCAGACCTGGGGAAGGAAGTAAATGTTGAAACACAAGAGGCTCAGAGGACTCCCCTCAGACGTAACTTGAATCGATCTTCTGCACGACATATCATCGTAAAAAATGGCAAAATACAAGGACAAAGAGAGAATTTGGAAAGCAGCTAGGGAGAAAAGGGCCCTCACATACAAAGGGAAACCTATCAGAGTGGTGACAGACCTATCTACTGAAACTTGGAAGGCCAGAAAGGAATGGCAAGAGATCTTCAATGTGATGAACAGTAAAAATATGCAGCCAAGAATCCTCTATCCAGCAAGCCTGTCATTCAGAATAGAAGGAGAGATAAAAACCTTTCCAGATAAACAGAAATTGAAAGAATTTGTCACCACGAAGCCAGCCCTCAAGAAATCCTGAGGGGGACGCTCTGAAGGAAAGGTTGCAAGGAACAAAGATACCAGAGACACCGCCACAAACATGAACCCTACAAAAGATACAAAGACTCTAAACCCACATATTTCAATAATAACACTGAATGTAAATGGGCTGAATTCTCCAATCAAAAGACATAGGGTAGCAGAATGGATAAAAAAACAGAATCCATCTATATGCTGTCTACAAGAAACACATTTTAGATGGGAAGATAGCTTCAGATAAAAAGTAAGGGGATGGAGAAATATATATCATGCTACAGGAAATCAGAAGAAAGCCAGAGTAGCTATACTTATATCAGACAAACTGGACTTTAATTAAAGACAATAACAAGAGATGAAGAAGGGCACTACATAATAATTACAGGGTCCATCCATCAGGAAGAATTAATTATCATAAATGTCTACACACAGAATATGGGAGCACCTAAATATCTAAAACAATTAATCACAAACAGAAACAAGCTTCTAGATAAGAATGTGCTAATAGCAGGGGACTTTAATACTCCGCTTACAGCAATGGATAGGTCAACCAGACAGAAAATCACTAAAGAAATAATGGACTTGAAAGACACATTGGACCAAATGGATCTGACGGATATATTCAGAACTTTACATCCTGAGGCCAGGGAATTTACTTTCTTCTCAAGTGTGCATGGCACATTCTCCAAGATAGATCACATACTGGGACATAAAGCAGCCCTCAATAAATAGAAAAGAATAGAGATCATACCATGCACACTGTCAGATCACAATGCATTGAAACTTGAAATCAATTACAAGAAGAAGTCTGGAAAACCTCCAAAAACATGGAGGTTAAAGAACACTCTACTGAAGAATGAATGGGCCAATCAGGCAATTAGAGATGAAATTTAAAAATATATGGAAACAAATGAAAATGAAAACACAATTCAAAATCTATGGGATGCGGAAAAGGCAGTTGTAAGAGGAAAGTACATTGCTTTCCAGGCCTATTTCAAGAGATTAGAAAAAGCGTAAGTCCAAAATCTAACAGCTCACCTAAGGAAGAGGCAGAGCAATGAGAACGCCCTAAATCCAGTAGAAGAAGAGAAATAGTAAAAATTAGAGCAGAAATAAACAACATAGAAACCAAAGAAACAATTGAACAGATCAATGAAACCAAGAGTTGGTTTTTTGAAAAAATAAATAAAATTGAAAAGCCTCTAGCCAGACTTATCAAAAAGAAAAGAGAGAGCACCCAAATAGACAAAATCATGAATGAAAATGGAATTATTACAACCTACCCCTCAGAAATACAAGTAGTTATCAGGGAATACTATGAAAAATTATACCCCAACAAATTGCAGAACTTAGAAGAAATGGACAAATTCCTAAACACACACTCACTACCAAAATTCACACGGGAAGAAATAGAAAACCTGAACAGACCCATAACGAGTGAAGAAATCGAATCAGTGATCAAAAATCTCCCAACAAATAAGAGCCCTGGACCTGATGGCTTCCCTGGGGAATTCTACCAGACATTAAAACAGAATTAATCCTAATTCTTCTCAAGCTATTCCAAAAATAGAAATCGAAGGAAAACTCCCAGACTCATTTTATGAAGCCAGCATCACTCTGATACCCAAGCCAGACAGAGATCCAGCAAAAGAAGAGAACTACAGACCAATATCCTTGAAGAATACAGATGCAAAAATCCTCAACAAGATCCTTGCAAATTGAATCCAGCAGCACATAAAAAGAATCATCCATCAAGTTGAATTGCGATTCATTCTTGGGTTACAGGGCTGGTTCAACACTCACAAATCAATCAATGTGATCCATCATATCAATAAAAGAAAAGATAAAAAACATATGATCCTGTCAATAGATGCAGAAAAAGCATTTGACAAAATACAGCATCCCTTCTTAATAAAGACTCTAGAGAATGTCGGGATAGAAGGAACCTACTTTAACATCATCAAAGCCATCTATGAGAAGCCTTCAGCTAACATCATCGTCAAAGGGGAAAAACTGAGCCCTCTCCCCCTTGGATCAGGAACACGACAGGGATGTCCACTCTCACCACTGCTGTTTAACATAGTGCTGGAAGTCCTAGCATCAGCCATCAGACAACACAAGGAAATTAAAGGCATCAGAATTGGCAAAGAGGAAGTCAAACTTTCACTCTTCGCAGACGACATGATACTCTACATAAAAAACCCGACAGAATCCAGCAGAAGCCTACTAGAACTGATCCAAGAATTCACCCAAGTTGCAGGGTACAAAATCAATGTACAGAAATCTGTTGCGTTTCTATACACCAACAATGAAGCAACAGAAAGAGAAATCAAGAAACTGATCCCATTCACAATTGCACAAAAAAACATAAAATATCTAGGAATAGATCTAACCAAGGATACAAGAGATCTGTATGATGAAAACTATAGAAAACTTATGAAGGAAATTGAAGAAGACACAAAGAAATGGAAAAACATTCCATGCTAATGGATAGGAAGAATAAATATAGTTAAGATGTCATTACTACCCAAAGCAATCTACACATTCAATGCAATCCCAGTCAAAATTGCACCAGCATTCTTCTCAAAACTAGAACAAACTATCCTAAAATTTGTATGGAACCACAAAAGACCCCAAATAGCCAAAGAAATATGGAAGAAGAAAACCAAAACAGGAGGCATCACTATCCCAGACTTTAGCCTCTACTACAGTGTAGTCATCAAGACAGTATGGTATTGGCATAAAAACAGACACATAGACCAATGGAATAGAATAGAGACCTCAGAATTGGACCCACAAATGTATGACTGACTCATCTTTGACGAAGCAGGGAAGAGCATCCAAGGGAAAAAAGACAGCCTCTTCAACAGATGGTGCTGGGAGAACTGGACAGCAACATGCAGAAGAATGAAACTAGATCATTCTCTCACACCATGCACAAAAATAAACTCAAAATGGATAAAAGACCTGAACATGAGACAGGAAACTATCAACACCCTAGAGGAGAAGCAGGAAACAACCTCCTTGACCTCCACAGCAGCAACCTCTTGCTTGACATATCCCCCAAAGCAAAGGTATCAAGAGCAAAAATATACGATTGGGACCTCATCAATATTAAAAGCTTCTGACAGCAAAGGAAACAATCAATAAAACTAATAGGCAACCAACAGAATGGGAAAAGATAGTTGCAAATGACATATCAGATAAAGGGTTAAACCCAGAATCTATAAGGAATCCACCAAACTCCACACCTGAAAAACAAACAACCCAGTGAAGAAATGGGCAGAAGATATGAACAGACACTTCTCCAAAGAGGACATCCAGATGCCAACAGACACAAGAAACGATGCTCAGCATCCCTCCTCATTAGGGAAATACAAATCAAAACCACACTGAGATACCCACTCAAACCAGTCAGAGTGGCTAAAATGAGCCAATCAGAGAACTCTAGATGCTGGCGAGGATGTGGAGAAACGGGCACCCTCCTACACTGTTGGTGGGAATGTAAACTGGTACAGCCCCTCTGGAAAACAGTGTGGAGGTTCCTAAGGAAACTAACAATAGAACTCCCCTATGACCCAGCAATAGCACTGCTAGGAATTTACCCAAGGGATACAGAAATGCTGAGGCATAGGAGCACATGTACCCCAATGTTCATAGCAGCACTCTCCACAATAGCTAAAACCTGGAAAGAGCCTAAGTGTCCATCAACAGATGAATGGATCAAGAAGATGTGGTTTATCTATACCATGGAATACTACATGGCAATGAGAAACAATGAAATCTGGCCATGTGTAGCAACATGGATGGACCTTGAGGGTGTTATGCTGAGCGAAATAAGTCAGGCAGAGAAGGACAAATATCATATGTTTGCACGTATAGGAGGATTAGGAGGAACTTAACTGAGGAAGGAGGAGGAGAAGAAGTGGGGTAACGGTGAGGGAAAGGGAGAGAGGCAAACCATGATAGACTCTTGAATGCTGACAAAAACGGAGGACTGATGGATGTGCGGGGGGGGAGATGGGTATGGATGAGGACACTTGTGGGGATGAGCACTGGGTGTTATGTGGAAACTAATTAGACAATAAACTCTTTGTTAAAAAAAATAACAAAGTTGAAAACATGGTAAAAAAAAAAAGTAGTTTTTGCCTCCACATACACTACTTGTAAATTGATTGATCAATTCAATCAAAGTGGAAAAAGTAGTCATATTCTCAGTGTCAGAAAAAAACAGTTGAAAATGAATGGACTCTGCCAAACAATCCTGTTTCCCACATGATGCTAATTAATAATATGACAGATATTTCTCCCCATAAGATTTATCAAATTTGAGGAGAGCTTTTGAAACACTGGCACTAGTCTTCATATTTACTTTGTTGCCTAACTCGTGAAGAGCTCGGTGATGGAGTTCCAAGGTGAACAAAGTTACATAAGGGGCTAAAAGTCTTTGGATAAAAACAGGAAAGGTAAAATATTATAGGTCAACTGAAAAAAAGAAGAAACAGGACTTGACAGCAGTCTAATATATGACATAAATAAGATTGAACTGAACCCTAGATTTGTGTGTTGGGGAAGCAGGAAACTAAGTGAGAACATATTTTATAAAGCAATCCAGATGATCATACAAACGTATTAAATATCTGTCGAGTCTCAGTGATACTTAGGACTATGAAAAATACATAAGGTACATTGTGCATAATAATACTTCTGGGTTATTTTAATTAAAATAACAAAGCAGCAGTGATGCAGAAATGACAAAAGTATGACAAAGACTTTTCATTTAAAAGGGAGAATTTCTTGTTCTGAGATTAGGGGAAAATAATTGAAAGGTAATCTCTAATACTTCAACAACAATTGGGCCTTAGTGCCACATGGGGTTTATTCGATATAACCATAACATTTACTGTGTCAAGACAATACAACTGATTTGCAATTATTAAGCATGTGTAGTGTATAGAGTCCTTGGTAAAATAAACTCTTCCTTTGATGATAAATTATATGAAAAAAATAAAACAAGTTGTTCTTTCTTTGACTTATTTCACTTAGCATAATACTCTCCAGCTCCATTCACATCATTGCCATCACTATTTGTACACCTGAAACTAATATTCCACTGTCTATTAACTAACTGGAATTTGAATAAAACCTTAAAAAATAATCTTTTGACTGGTAATCATCCACCCTTACTCTCTGTCTCAACTTATTACCATTTATACTCATTTATTAAGGAACACATTTAGAATACCTGCTTCCCTGGCCATTTCTAGACTCAAATCTATAATTGAACTTCATCAGACTGCTGCTTTAATTAACTGAACTGACTTTGTCAGAAGAACCTATAGGTCAGTGGTGCTAAAAATATAATCCACAGATGAGCAACAACACTGCCATTACTCGGGAACTTGATAAAATGAAAATTCTCAACACTGCCCTCCTCCCACCCTTCACTCTGGGGCCCAGACTTCCTGAATCGCAACCTCTAGGCCTGGGAAAACAATCTGTGATTTACAAAGCTTTCCAGAAGATTCTGATGCATGGTCAAATTTGAGGCCCATTACTGTAAGTTAACTTGTTTCTCTTTGAATTTCTCTATGATGGTAGACGAAATAAGACTGACTGGTTAGTCCTTGAAAATATTTCTTGCTCATGTGAACTTATAATTATTAACAGTCTTGTTGATGAAAGGTCTCTATTGCTTTAAAAATATTTGCCCTTTACTTGGTGTATCCTGCCCAGTACACCTGGAATCCCTATCATTTTTGCTGGACAATGTTGGACCAAGAAAAATAATTGAATAAAGCAGACACAGAGCAAATGTTAACGTTTACATTATTCATTAAGGCTGAAAGTTTTCAAAATCTCACTAATATTGCCTGACTCAGTAATTTCAAAACATAAAGAAAAGGGCCAGTCTTTTATTTCTAGAATCCAATGATTTTTGTTATCCTCTACTATTCCTAATACATAGAATATTATCGATTTTTGACAACTACTGTGTGCCCCATAAAACAAATTGGATTCACCCAAAAATGCTTCTTTGTTGCTTCTGGGCACTGTCATCCTCCACTCCAGTGCATTCTCACCATTACCATATTTTGCTTCTTCCCATCCAACTCTTATGTACAATTACCTACAATGTGTCAAGTATCATGATGCACAGACTATATTTAGTTCTCCCTCTAGTGGTAATTTAGTGAAGCAGTTATCCCGGTTACCCATTCCTTTGCAGACAGCAACGGCGATCAAGTAATGACTAATACCTATCAGGAGCTCATTTTGTGTGAGGCAGTGTCCTAGAAATTGTACTGCCAATTGTGAAATTAAAAAGAAGGCATACGGGGCGCCTGGGTGGCTTAGTCGGTTAAGCGTCCGACTTTCGCTTAGGTCATGATCTCGCGGTTCGTGGGTTCAAGCCCCGCATCGGGCTCTGTGCTGACTGCCAGCTCAGAGCCTGGAGCCTATTTCAGAGTCTGTGACTCCCTGTCTCTCTGACCCTCCCCTGCTCACGCTGTCTCTCTCTCTCTGCTAGAATAATAAAACATTAAAAAAAAATTAAAAAAAAAAAGATAAAAAGAAGGCATACAATTTGACAAATAAACTAACAATATCAGAAAATGGAAAAATAAGAATTTTCGAAAACGAACGCAGAACACATTTATAAGATCAGTAAAACTATAATTGCTTAAATCAATGTAATGATTTTTACCTTTAGACATAATATTTGAAACCAAAATGTGAGATAGATATTCAGTGGGAAAAAACACTTAAAGAAGTAACTAGAAGGGGCACCTGGGTGGCTCAGTCGGTTAAGCATCCAACTTCGGCTCCGGTTATGATCTCATGGTTCGTGGGCTCCAACCCTGCATTAGGCTCTGTGTTGACAGCCAGCTCTGAGCCTGGAGCCGGTTTCAGATTCTGTATCTCCTTCTCTCTCTTACCCTCCCTTGCTCATGCTGTCTCTCTCTCTCAGAAATAAATAAAACATTAAAAAATTAAAAAAATTAAAAAGATAAAAAAAGAAGCAACTAGAGGATTCTTTTCACATCTTAGAGTAACCTATGATTGTAATAAAGGTTTACAAATATATAAATGTAAAAGAGGAAAAGATCAGAAACTGTTTCATTGACTTTAAATATATTAAATGGAAAATCAGTTTTTTGTATCTAAAAAATTACTCCCCAAAGCTCATTTGAGTTTTTTTTTTAATCCACCATATGTTTACTTCATGGAATTTTTGTTTAGAAAGATACATATTACAATTGTTTATACATCCTCCTTTTCTCTTTCCTAAATCCCATTATAGGCATGACATACCTTTGTTTGAAATTAAATGAACTGCGGCGCCTGTGTGGCTCTATCGGTTGAGTATCTGACTTTGGTTCGGATCATGATCTTGCTGTCCATGAGTCCCAGCCCCGTGCTGGGCTTTGTACTGACAGCTCAGAGCCTGCTTTAAAAGATTCTGTGTCTCCTTCTCTCTCTGCCCCTCCTCTGCTCACACTTTGTCTCTATTTCTCTCTCTCAAAGATAAATAAAAATTTTAAAAATTAAATAAACTAATTACTGTATCTGATATTTAAAATAAAGGGCTTAAAAAATGAAAACTGTTTGTTTCTAGAATCAATTTTTCTGGATTAATGTTGTGACTCTATGACTAGGATGTGATCTTAGAAACATTACTTGACCATTTTGTGTATGAATTTCTTCATCTATAGGAATTTCTAATTCATAGCTTTATTATGAGAAACTGTAGGGTAAATACATAGTAAATGCTTAGTGTGTGTGGCATTGTAAATTCTCAATAATTGTTAGCTACTATTATCATTATGATAACTATCATCAGAAAAGTATGGAAAAGCCCATAGCCCCAACTAGTAATTGCCATCATTTATATGTAATGGAGGATTATAAACTATATTTAAATTTTTTTAATGTTTATTTATTTTTCGAGAGAGAGAGAGAGAGAGAGTGAGCAGGGGAGTGGTAGAGAGAGAGGGAGACACAGAATCAAAAGCAGGCTCCAGGCTCTGAGCTGTTAGCAGAGAGCCTGATGCAGGGCTTGAACTCAGGAACCACGAGATCACGACCTGAGCGAAGCTGGAAACTTAACGACTGAGTCACCCAGGTGCCCCATAAGCTATATTTTAACTAATTAAATGTACTTAATTTTTTCTACTTTGGAATGATGTTTGCAAGCATTCTTATATGTTTTCAGATAATTCCATATACTCTTGGTGATGTATAAAATTAGGTTTATTAACTTGCAGTTTACTTAAAAACAGGTAATTAAGTTAATACTAAACAGTCAAACCTTCATAGCCTTGGCCCTGGCCTTGCTTCTCCAGCTGTGTATACTTAGGATTACTTTATGTCCCTACCATAGGTGGCTGGCCATGAAGGGGTGGGCCATAGATCCTAACCTAATCAGCAGAGACAAAGTTATTTCCTGTGATCTGAGGGTTGAGGTGGACCAGTTACTGTTGCCTGTTCTTCACCACAAAGTCTACTCCATGCCAGCCAAACCCAGAACTTCAAACTAACTGAACTTCACCTAGTATTGAAGTCTGAGTACCCAGAAGCTCCAAATGTGAAGCCCACCTCTACTTTCAGGAGTGTGCTTCTTTTTATCCTCAAGAATGTGCTTCTGCCTGGATTCTTTTTTCTTAGTTCTGGCCCATTTACTCTGCCTACTAACATAAACTATCTAAAACATTAAAGCTTTGACCTAAATATCCCCAGGGACTCACATGCTAAAAGCTGTGTTGTTCTTTGTTTATGCTAGTCGTGTTCCTTAGAACCAGACACTAGTGGGAAACCTGGAGTCTTTAGCACACTTCCCTCCTAATATTACCGAGTTAACTTGACCTCTAAAACTTTAACTTTTGCTTAAATTTTCCACTGCCTTCACAATTCTTTTTAATAGAATAATTTTGCCAATTAAATGATAGGGATTTAGATTTAGATCCCCCTAGACATCATGTATGGTCATGATTTTTCCTTCCTTCATAGGGATAACATGTCATTTGCTCAGTATTTGGGTGCCTGTCCTAGCCTAGCGCATGTATCTATACCTGTTCCTTTTAGCTATTTATCTCTGCTGCCAGGGACACATCATGTTGGATATTTACATAATAAAACCAAAACAGTTGTCATAGTCAGTGCCTTAAACACTTCTCATACTTAAGTGCTTATAGTAGTCCAGTAGCACTAAGAAACTTAATTTATACCATCTTCTATGATGCTATGCAACAACACAGAGGTAGAGGGTAAGTAACATAATTCTTGTTGCACAAACCAGACTGTAATAACTTCACTGTAAAGTGACTTTAATGTACCTATTTCAAAATAACATGCAAGGATACTGGGATTGAAAATACACTATTTTGCTGATAGAAAATCTGAAATACAATGATATTAAGAAAACTGCCGGTCAGTCATATTTGGAATGAATGGGCAAAAGCTTTGAGAAAGAAGTCCTACACGTCTCTGTGACCAGAACTGAAGGAATGAGGAGCAGTGACATCAGATGCAGTAGCATCATTATGAAGATAAAATTCAGAGAATTCCTATTTAAAACCTAAATTTAATAAATCAGAAAAGCATTTTCCCATAGAGAACGTGTTATAAATGGAAAGTCACATTCCAGATTTGAAGCTATGTTTTAGAGTGAAGAAAATCTAAATTATAAGTGGTAGCTTTTTTCATGGTGGAGTATAAAGTTGTTTTTATTTTAATATGTAAATAAAGTGATGGTTGGGAAATGGCAAGGAACAGATTCTGAGGATTGAGAGATACTTAGTGTGACTTTCCTGAGTAACACTAAGTAGCATTTTTTACATTTTTTGGTATTTTTTAACGTAACTTGCTAGACATATATTTGGTAGTTTGTGGAATAACACCTCCCAATATTCTCCATATTAAATGCTATATATCAAAAAAAAAAAAAAGAAAACTGCCGGTCACTAGAGATTTAGCAACAACAAGCTGAGTTTATACCCAGCAGGGACTCAACAATGACAGAATGTACATTAGTCTCAGTTTAAGATTTGGTGCTCTATGTTGAACATTACTCATTTGTGTCTTCTGGGCATGTTCTTGGCAAACACAGTAGCAATCCCTACCTGCAATTATAGTTTAAGGGATGTGGGGAAGGAAATTTTTCACTTTTAATTAAAGAGCATGGGTCCCTGTTAAGTACCAGCAGGGTATCTGTCATTCATTCACAGGAATTTAAACCATGGCTTATTTTCACTTAGAGGAAGAATTAAAATCTCAGTCAAAGGAAGAATAGGTCATTGTCCTAGGAAATTTTGTTGGCAAGGGATAGATGAAGATGTATCCAGATCAAACCAAAGTTCACACGTATTCTCTGCCATGTAGGAAATGAACACATATATGCATATATATACTGGGGGGGTCAAAATTATTAGACCTGAAAGTATGTAAAAATAATAGAATAACTTATATTATTAGACTGTCATTAATAGTAAAGTAACATGTAGAAAACAATCTACTTAAAAAATTAAAGTGTTTAAGAACTATTCAGTTAGTACTCTTAAAAAAGATTTTGGTACAATCTGGCATAATATAATACATGTAACATATATATGTAGTATAAGAAGTGCAAACTTTAACAATGATTATAGTAGTATTACCAAATGTAACATTTATCTTATGTGTCATTCAGAAATCCTCTCTTCAAAGAAAACTATATACCTCACTATAGCATTTTTAGCATTTCCAATATTTGCAAAACATTGAGAAGATCTTGTCTGATGTTAAAAGTGAGCTAATGAATGCATTATAGAACCACTTAATTAAGTGTTATGCAGTGATTACACTATAATTCAAACAGGCTATGTAAGAACATGTAAATATGCTTATAATATAATGCTAAGTGAATAAATAGAATATAAAATGCATACTCTAATTATAAAGATACAAATTATGTATGCATATAGACAAAGACCAAATAAGAGTGTGCAAAAAATAAAACTGTTACTTAGAGTATATAAACAGAAATAATGTACTTTTATGTTAGCTTTCTTTTATAATATTGTTAAGATAATATTGTTACAATAAAATGTATATGTGTAAATAGATTGGTACCTTCTTTCCAAGATTGTTCATGAAATTTTCAGTCTCCAGCTCTCAGAAGTCTTTATATAATTTCTTCCCAAGTGGCTAAAAGGGCATGTGTCCTTAATTCTTAAATTTATTGTTCAGTTGATATCCTCCTGTGAATGTATATATATTTTATATTATACATGTTTATACATTATATAATATATATATATATTATAATGTATATACATATAATATACATTTTTACCAAAGACATAACTTGAGGCCACATATGTCTTTCATTTTTTTCTTCTTCAGAGTAATAAGGCTTAGCAACATTTTAATTCAGACAGATTTCAAATATTGCTTTATTGGCAGCCTCACATTTGACATCCTTGCTATAATTACAGTGTGTATTATATCAGGAGATGCTCTGTAACATCCCTAGAGACTCAATTACTGTGTGCCTTGTGTATAGTCTGGGCAAGTATTGGAGTAACATCTAATATGACAGAGACACAGTTTCTTTGAACATTTTTCAGATATTGTTTCATATAGATATCATATTCAAATACTTCTGAAGTCATCAATGCTTGGAGGAAAATAATACACATAAAAATACATTAATAGAAAATTATTTTATACCAGAAATGTGAAAACTCTTGATCTAGGTTTATAGCCTTTTATGAAAAAAATACAATATCCCAATCAATCTATTCCATCTCTTAATTGTGTAAAATATACTGAATTTCAATGAGAAACTATGGGGCTCTTGACATTCCTGGAAGACCACAATTGTAGGAAACGTTGTTATTGTTTTATTTTTATTTATTGTTCTGGTTAATTTCAATATGTATATGCTACATCTTAGAGGAAAATCACAAGTATGCCAAGAACAAATGCACAACAGAAAAAGAAATAAGAACTAAAAGAGGAGAATGGGGATATATATATAATATACATACAGTTTTTATTGCTAAAGGGAATTACACTGATTATTAAATCCAATTCTGTTTATAGTGACCAAAACTTAGAAAGGAAACTAATAGATAACAGAACTTTAATTTTTAAAACAAATTCATGTAGGTTAGACTTTTTACTAGTTCTAATCTTGTGGAAGGATTTATTGTAAGTTTCATTTCATCTGGTCCTTGCCTATTTTAGTAAATGGTACATATATATTTTAGCTCAGGCAAAAACTTGAAGTCCACCCCCTTGCTTTCTATCACATGACAAACCAACCCATCAGCAAATCAAAATGGCCTATTTTCAAAATGTATCCACAATCTGACTCTAAGACTTCACAGTCACTCTTCTGTCCAAGGCACCATTTCTTAACTGGATAATTTCTATAATATTTTAACTGGTCTTCCTGCTTTTGCACTTGCTCCCCTGCAATTAATTTAATCACAGCTGGTAGTGTGATTCTATTAAGCATAGAACAGAGCATCATACTCCACTTCTCAAAACCCTCATCAGAGGGTTGAGTGAAGGGTTGTAAAACCCTACGTAATTAGATCCCTACTACTTCTCTTTATCGCCACCTTCTGTTTTTATTGTTTTGTTCTAGCTGCACTGGACTGTGTGCAGTTCCTCAAATACACCAGGCATTTTCACACCCCAGGACTTTTGTTATTTCTGTTCCCTTTGGCATGATCTCCTCCAGAGAGCTTATCCTGCTCCCACCAGATTTCCTTTTAAAGGCCACCATATTAACAAACACTTTCATTAACATCAATTATAGAATTACACTCCTCTCTATACTTCTGATTTTCTTACCCAGCTCTATTATTCCCTCCTGAGTATCTGTTACCATATGTTAGATGTACCCTTAGAGTTACATGTTTATTTGTGATCGGATGAGAATGAGGAGTAGCTGGAGGAATAAAGAGTATGGGGAATCCTTATTCTGGTGCTTTCTTGTGCTGGGGTGGCCAAGTGGCTTTAAAGTGGAAAGAGAGCCTGACCCTCACACTCTTTACCAGTGGATACTTAGGCCACTTTGAAATGGAATTGTCACTTCTATTCCCTTGAGTATGCAGAGAAGGCCAGGGGAGGTGCTAATGTGTTTTATATATTAGGTAGCACCTAGCCATCTGGGAACCATACTCCCTAGGCGCACCTTTCTTATTTTAGGTCATTTGTAATAATCACGGATCTTCCAACATCTTTAGCTTCTGCTATGCAGAGGCTGAGTTTTCTCCCTCCCTTCGCCCACTTTTAATGACCAATAACCTGTTTCCTTTTCTGAATACATAAACTGTATCCTGCAGACTGAAATCTTGTAGTCTCTTGCCATGACTAGAAGGAATCTCAACGTCTCCAAAGTTGGGTAGTTTTAGGCTCTGCATATTCACAATTGCTAGGTCTGCTTTTTCCTCTATTCTTTGGTCTCTATCTGTTCTGTGCTGATGGGAAAATGAAATCATTTTCTTCTCTTGATTAGACCACAGCCTGTTCCTTATCATGGATATTATGGCCTTGGGCTAGACAGAATCTTATTTTCCCACCACTTTTCTCTGATGGACAAGAGATGGTTAAGATGAATTATTTAAACTGGTCCTATTAGAGCTTCTGATTATATATTGTAATATGGTAAAAATTGACAGATTTGTTGTAGATAGGAGATCTTTTTCCAGTGGTCTGTCAGTTTGTGTTTACCTTAAAGTTGCAAAATACTGTGGCAAGAACTTCTCCAAGCTGAGTTTTGTTGAGCCTGATAGATGGGTCATATGCCTTTTCTGTTACACATTGCTATGGAGACATCTTATAATTACAACCCTTGCCATTGGTGCCCTCCTGCCCTTCAAGAAATAGGGTGTTGAAATTATAAGTGTACCTCTTGATAATGTTGTTTGGCTGGAATTAAAAGACTTTCTGTGATATATGTGGTATTTTTAAAATATTTTTTTATTTTTGAGAGAGAGAGCACAGGAGGGGTATAGAGAGAGGGAGGGGAGACACCCAAGCAGGCTCCATGCTGTCAGTGTAGATCCCAATGCGGGGCTTGAACACATGAACCATGAGATCATGACTTTAGCCAAAACCAAGAGGTGGATGCTTAACTGACTGAGCCAGGCACCCTGTGGTATTTTGTGTTTCAGAAGAACACTTTATATAACACGATATACTTTCTATAAATCTTCTTCGTTTTGGTCTTCTCTTAACATGATAGAGAGGAGGTCTAAAGTTAGAACTCATTTCATGTGAAAACGTCCTATAGTAAATGCCCTGAAAATCAATCCCTTTCGCACAATCCTTAAACTGCATTTCCACTATGCCAATGACATAATGTCAAAGGCTGAGAGAGGTTTAAGTCATTTTAGTTGTTGAGAATCTCAGAAAATATCCAGAACTTGAAAAAAGTTTTTATTTTTAATTATTCACTTTACCAATGTAATTATTTTATCTTATACATAGAGAATGCTTACTAATAGTTGATTCTCATCAGCAGATAATAATGAAGTCTAAACCAAATATCAGGCTGTGAATGTGAGCTCCAGTACAAATGATCTCCTATATTCCTTGGTATAAGCTCGTTATCATGTATTGTTGACATTTATAGATATTTAAAGGATATTATGATAGCCCATATAGTATCTCATTGATAAGTGAGTCTTTCTGGAATCCTGTATCAGAACTCTAGAGATTCTGATAGGGTCTGACTCTTACTATCCCCATGAATTTGATGCTTTATTTATCTCCTCCTCTGGCTCTAATTTATCATGATGCATTAAATTTCTCCACCCATTGTGGTTGTTATGGTGGGCTGAGGGAACCACATTCCAAATTGTACCCAACTGCATACCTGAGATATTCATTGCGATCTCTAGTAGGAATCTCAAAATTAGCATGGCCAAAATACAACTCACACACACATACATATTTTTGAGGTATATTTGACAAATAAAATTGTATATATTTAAAATGGACAATGTGATGATTTGATATACATACACATTGTGAACTATTTACCACAGCTAAGTTTATTAACATATCCATCACCTCACATAGTTACCTTTTGTGTGATGAGAATGCTTAATTAAGATTTGCTCTTTTAGCAAATTCAAGTGTACAATACAGCATTATTAACTATGGTAAACATGTTGTGCATTAGACCTACATAAGTTATTTGTCTTATAACTGAAAGTTTGTACCCTTTGATCAGTATCTCCCCATGTTACCTAACCCCTCAGGCCCTGTCAACCACCATTCTTCTCTGTCTCTGGGTTCAACTTTCTTTGTTTTGATTGCTTTCGTGTCAAACTTGTCCTCCTTATCTCTCCGAATAAATGCTGACACTGTTCAAGTGTGAAAACCATCATTCTAGACATCATTAATGGAAGGATATTTATTAATTTCATTGCTGGCTTTTCCTCTACTTAATGCATAATATTGGAGTGAGTTAAAAGTTAACTGAGTTAAAAGTCTCAGTCCCAGAACTTCCATCATTTTTTTTGGCCTAATTTTCTCACTAGGGGAACTTATTTGCTCCCATGGCTTTAAATACAATCTAAAGATAATCTCTTTTTCTTTTCTTTCTTTCAAAGCTGAGATCCAAAGCATAAACAAGTTCCTATAACTCGACTTTCAAAATATATTCCAAATCCATTTCTTCATTTTGCTTCCTCTGTGGCCGCCCTAACGCAAGTCACCATTATCTCTTTTTAAGTTTTTAACTAACGTCTAGTTGGCATATAATATGTTACTTTCAAGTATACTACATAGTGATCCCACTATTATTTTTTTGAGACTATTGCAGATAGTTCCTAACTGGACTCTCTACTTCTTTTCTTTTCCTAAAAACGTTTATTCTCTTTATGGCAAGAAATATTTTTAAAACCGAAATAAAACCAACAAATCTTAAATTAGATTATATTACTCTGCTGCTTAAATGCCGCCAATGGCTTCTCATTACATTTTCAATAAAATCCATATTTCCTACAATGACCTGCAAAGCTCTATGTGATCTGGCCTCTGCCTATTTTGCCAATCTAATTTCTTACCACTTTCTTCTTTGCCCTCTAACTTCATTCATAGTGGCTTTCTTTCCTTTCCTTAAGCATGGCAACCTGTTCCTGTCTATACTCACTGGTTTCTCTAAAACGTCTCTAATTGTAGGCACAGAAGTATGTCCTCTTTCAATCAGTGTAAAACCACTAACCCTCCTTTACCTTCACTCACTATATAATATAACACTTGGGTTTCTTTTCATTAGGACATTCTCTGAATTGTCTCATTTATTTTCTGTCAACACACTCTAGGAAGTAAGTATGATAAGTTTAGGCACCTAGCAGGTTTCATTCATTCATCCACCCACAGAGTCCATAACAGGGTCTGGCACAGAGTAGGCACTCAATAGTTAGTTTCAAGTGAATTAGTGATATGTATGTTTGCAAATTCTATTGGTCCTGGATCTTCACCTTCTTCAGCATTTATAGAAGACTGACAAACCATTTTATTGCAATTTGCTTTTCTAATTATATAATTTTTATGTGTGTGCAACTCAGGTGTCACGAATCATTGTTTCATATCAGGAGTCTCCTGGTTTTTGTTTTTGTTTTCCAGTTCAGCATTCTAAAGAGAGGTGTTCGAATGTTTCCCATTGCCCTCATATGGCTCCAGGCTCTCAGTATCATGGGGCATTATGGCAGAGTTGTGTATATAGATTGTCTGCAGCTGATGTACTGTTACTAATGAAGCCATATTCTCTTGAGTCTGAGAAGGGAAGACTGATGGAGTGCAGGCAATGGAAATGTCCTCCCTCTCTTCTAAAGTCTGGGGGTAAGTTTGTAAATTGAGTTTCTATGTGTCTTTGGAAACTCAAACAATCCCTTTTGTCTTGTTTCCTCACTAGGTTGAGACATCTGACTCAGTATCTGACTTTTCAGTAAGACAACTTACCCAGTAGGAATAAGCTTCTAGGCACCCAGGGACCCTCCACTTTATTTGAAACTCCTGACCACACTCTAGTGATCCCCTGAGTTCCCACAGCCACACTCACTTTATTCTTATGTCCAGGACGAATTTTTTTTTAAAAATAGAAAAACTATGAAACCATCAACGTATAACCCTATAAGCAGTCTTGTTGGGCCATTAAATTCAGAGCTACAAGTAATTAAAGCATAGTTTCTATGTCTTCAAGGTCAGATAGCAGGAAACACTTCCAGAAGGTGAAGGGGACATCTTTACATGTCCTCTAATGCAGGAAAATAAAGAAATAAAAACAAACCTGTTTTGTTTCATTAAAACAGTTATATATTTCAGCCATATTAATACAGGCTGAAAGCTGATGTGATTAAGTTAAAAATCCCCTTCAGTGTTGAGCAAAGGGATGGAGTGGGACAAGTACTGAGGGAAAAGAGAATTTAGTCCTGTCCTTACATGGAGTTGCATAGCTAAGAGTTTCTTAAAAGGTATAAAGAAGCCCATCCTGTCCCATTGGTGAGGTTGCAGAACTGGCATTGTTTGGAGTTAACCAGCTCAGTGCAAAATGAGATTCATAAGAGGTTTAAAAACTCTGATCCACAGGAAGCCCCAAAGCAGAACATTGAAAATGACCCTGCATTCCTAATTCAAATGATTAGTGTGGCTAAGGCAAAAGAGAGAGATCAGCACTTCCCACTCTCTTGGTTTCCCTGAGGGTCTTCATAAATGAGACTGACCCTTTCAGAAGTGGATTCTGACTGGGGCATGATGCTACAGCACATTATATCATGGTAAACAGGCTGGGAACTTTCCCAGGGGCTTGTTTTAATGGTAACACCATGCCAGGTAGGCAATGCCAGACAGCACATAATCCCTTAGGGAGTTTAATTAAGGTGTGACATTAAAACACCTTCACTCAGATTCCCACTGATTTTTAAAATATTTCCTATGATTTCTCTTGTTAGGCAAAGGAAACCCAGGAGAAATTAAATTACCTGTCCTCGATCATAATCATATAGTAAAACAGACAAGAGATTTGGAAAGATTCATTTTATATCAGGACTCATCTTCATTCCTTATTAGTTGATCATAGCCAACTCATCCAACTTTCCTGAACTCCAGTTTCTTTATCTATAATAGGAATGATTGTAATAATAATTCTCATGCAGCATTGGTAAGAGAATTAAATTTCACATAAAATCCCTTTTCACCCTCTAAATTATCTTTCAATTGTCATTCTCTATTTTTATTTCTGTTATCACTAACATCCTGTACTTTCAGAACTTACTGCCTATGAACTTCATATGTGGTTTATAGCATTCTGTTATTCTGTGAAGATGACAGAATTTCAGTCTCAGGGTGGAAACATTCTTGAGCATCATCTAGTTGAAGCACTAATTCATTAGCTCAACCTTCTTTACAAAGTGCATACAAATCAACTACTTGAATCTCTTCAGTGTCAGGGAACTCACTACTTCAAAAGGCTTTAATCATTTGTCAGCATTGACTGTTGGAAGGGCCATCCTCACTCCGAGCTGAAATTGATCTCCCTCAATGTCATTTTCAGTCATTTTAGTACTATATTCTGAGACTGCCTGTTTCATAATAATCTTTATAATATATGGCAAAAACTGGTAAAACCTTTTCAGGAGCATCTTAGTAGTTAATTAATAATTGAAAATTTTTAGGAAGATATACTTTTATTAATATTTTTATTTTATTTAATACTTTTTGGTACAATTTGGTAAAATACAAAACCCACTCTCTATATTTCCCGTGACAAACTGAATAGAAGAGCTGTGGTCTTACACTTCCTTACACTTATAAGGATACTTATACTTCCTTACACTTATAAGTGTCATGGAGCATTGTGGGGAGGTGGACATGTAAGGCTGTTAGGGGACACACTCAAGCATTGGATAAGCCAAAGGTTCAGAGAGGAAAATCTCACTGCAAAGAGCTTTATTTTGGGGGTGGGAATTCAAGTTGTCATGCTCACAGTTGATAAGACAACTAGGTGAAAAAAGGGGCTATAAGGCATCCTGACATTTCTTCATTTTATTTATACAAAGATTCTAGACTGCTGATTGAATTGCGTTTGTCTGAGTGAATAGCTAATTTTGTCACTAGAAAACAACCACTTTGGGGGAATTTCAATTTCTTATTAATTGGGGGTGATAATGGCCAGGTTGGGGTGATTGCTTAACATCTAAGTGCTAATATTATAATTATAGATTATATACTATAGTATATATTATATATATAATATATATATTATATCAAATATATAAGGCAGCTTAACCGATTATAGATTATATACTATAGTATATATTATAGTATATATTTACTATATATATTTATATATATTACTATATATATATTTACTATATATACTATAATATATACTATAGTATATAATCTATAATCGGTTAAGCGTCTGACTTTGGCTCGGGTCATGATCTTGTGGTCCATGAGTTCAAGTCCCGCATCAGGCTCTGTGCTGGCAGATCAGAGCTGGAGACTGCTTCAGATTCTGTGTCTCCCTCTCTCTCTGCCCCTCTCATGCTCATGTTCTGTCTCTTTCTGTCTCTCAAAAATAAATAAACATTAAAAATTTAAAAAAAAAAGAAAAGGAAGCTCAAAATGGGTAAGTTGTCTAGTTTACGTGGGTAGTTAGTGAAGAAGCTGTCAATCAAGTAAATGACTCCTTAACGTAAAAATCATTATGCAACACTGCTTCTTATACAATAACATTTATATATATTCGATTTTTGATAACTTTATCACATTCGGTTTGTCCATGCAGACTGTTTATTTTCTTATATCTATAATCTAATTTACCTATATTTGATAGTAAAGATTTAATTATGAGATGGATAATTTCTACCATACCTGTGTTTATTTTTTTATTTAAAAAAATCTTAATTTTTATTAAATTTTTTTCAAAGTTCAGTTAGTATAGTTAGTTAACATACAACATAATATTAGTTTCAGGTGTACAATGTACTGAATCAATACTTCCATACAACACCCAGTGCTCATTAGAAGTGTACTCCTTAATCTCCATCATCCATTTAACCCATCATCCCATGCACTTCCCCTCTGGTAACTATCAGTTTGTTCTCTGTGGTTAAGAATCTGTTTTTTGGTTTACCTCTCTCCCTATTTTTTTTTCCCTTTGCTCATTTGTTTTGTTTCTGAAATTCCACATATGAGTGAAATTATATGGCATTTGTTTTTCTCTGACTTATTTCACTTATTGTACTTCCTAGCTCCATCCATGTCATTGAAAATGGTAAGATTTCATTCTTTTTTATGGCTGAGTAATATTCCATTGTATATATATACCACTTCTTTTTTAACCATTCATTAGTTGATGGATACTTGGGATGTTTCCATAATTTGGCTATTGTAGATAATACTGCTATAAACATCAGAGTGCATGTGTTCTTTTGAATTAGTATTTTTATACTGTTGAGTAAAAACCTAGTAGTGCAATTACTGGATCATAGGGGAACTGCCATACTATTCTCCAGAGTGGCTGTACCAGTTTGCATTGCTACCAACAGTGCAAGAAGGTTCCCATTTCTCCACATCCTTGCCAACATGTGTTGTTTCTTGTGTTGTTGATTTTGGCCATTCTGAGAGGTGAGGTGATATCTCATTGTAGTTTTGATTTTTATTTCCCTGACAATCAGAATGCTGAGCATCTTTTTAAGTGTCTGTTGGCCATCTGGATGTCTTCTTTGGAAAAATGTCATCTGCCCACTTTTTAACTGGATAATTCATTTTTGGGGTGTTGAGGTTTATTTTTATTTTTATATTTTTTAGAGAGGGAGAGAGAGTGTGAACAGGTGAAAGGGGGAAAGAGAGACACACACACACACACACAGAGAGAGAGAGAGAGAGAGAGAGAGAGAGAGAGAATCTTAAGTAGGCTTTACACTCAGTGTGGAGCCAGATGTTGGGCTCAATCCCATGACCCTGGGATCATGAGCTGGGCCAAAATCAAGAGTCAGATGCTCAACTGACTCAGCCATTCAGGTGCCCCTAGGGGTGTTGAGTTTTATATGTTCTTTGCATATTTTGGATACTCTTTGTAAGATATGTCATTTGCAAATATCCTCTCTCATTCTGTATGTTGCCTTTTGGTTTTGTTGATTGTTTCCTTTGCAGTGCAGAATTTTTATTTTGATAAAATCCCAATAATTTATTTTTGCTTGTGTTTCCCTTGCCTCAGGAGACATATCCAGAAAGACACCAGCTATGGCTGATGTCAAAGAGGTTACTGCCTGTATTCTCCTCTATGACCTTTATGGTTTCAGGCCTCACATTTAGATCTTTGATCCATTTTGAGTTTACTTTTGTGTATGGTGTAAGAAAGTGGTCTAGTTTCATTCTTTTGCATGTTGTTGTTCTGTTTTTCCAACAGTATTTGATGAAGAGACATACCTGTGTTTATTAACACAATATGAAGGACCATTTCATCAATGCTCCTGACACTGTTCTAAGTGTTGGAGACATGGAAATGATCAAAACAAACACAAATTAAAATTTATAGTCCAGTACAGAAGACACAGGGACAAAGTAGAGCTTTTCAAAAGCACGGTGCATTCCATTTCTGCTGATTATTTTTTGAAACATACCAAATCTAATTTGATCTGAAAACATCTCCTATGTATCAAAGAAAAATAATTTAGTCTGTTTATTCTTAACCATTCAGGCTCAAAATTTTAGGACATCATGATTTATGCTTCATATATCTTGCCCACCTTGTCCTTGTTTATTGGATGGATATATATAGCAGTTCTATTCCAAACACATTATTGAGGTGACATTTAGTGGTTCTTTTCAACAATCAATGTACTATACCAAAAAGTATAAATACGTTAAAAATCTAATACTATGTTTACCTTGAGGCGGAGTTCAGTTAGGTAAAACCCAACCTAAAAAACACTTCAAAGTAAACTTGAAATAAATGGTTTTCCCTAAATCACATACTACATACATGGTGGATCATTTTTCTTTTTATTTAATTCATCTATGTGAAACAGTACACTTTTTGGCAGTGGGAGCAATAGAAATAAATTAATAAAAGAATTGAAAATACAACATTTTATCTCTGACTATTATAAATACAGTCCATCTGTTCTTTTCTGGGTTAAATATACCCTTATTTTAAATGCAGGCAGGCAGAGGAAAGTGAATTGTCTTTTCCCATCACCATTTTACTTCTGGGCTTTTTCTGTCCTGTTTCAAAAAAGTCTCAGATATGTGACTCCTGACTCCATTCTTTCCATAATAAAATTCTAAATCTGGTTTAGTGTGATATTATGAATCTGGAGATACAACCACATTTTTCTCAAGAACCCATTAAATTCAGCCAACAGCATTTATCATAAAATGGTTTAAAATAAAAATGTAGTCAGCTTCAAAATGCATAAGCATCTTGTGTGTATAGAAAGCCTTAAGTATAATATAAATATTGATAAGACAGTAATATAAACCAACCTGTTTTTAGTTAGGTAACCTTTAGTAAACACCCCATTTTCCAACTCCTACACCATCACCTCTGAATATCTGCATAGAGAATATTCTTTCAGTATTATCAAATTTAACTAATTCAATTTGTATGGAAGTATTTAGTGATGTATATCTTCCATACAGTATGATTTACTTAAATTCAATTTAAAAATCCAATATATAGTATTTAATGAAAAAGAGTGGATTGAACATATAAAATAATTAAAACAATGAATTCAGAAACATGTACTAGATATAATTCATGACAAATTATAAGTCTAGTAATATACATTAAAAATTCCAATTTGAAATATATACATTTATTCATATATAACCACAGTTTTCTTCAAAGAAAATTCTAAATTTGGGAATATTGCAAAAATTACATTAAGTAGGTAACTTTTATTTTGTCAAAATATTTTAAAAGTATTTTGGAAACATGGAAATTTCCATATATAAATAGACAATGGGAAGAATTCATGATGGTACTTCATGAGATACACACACACATACACACACACACACACACACACACACACACACACACACACACACACCACCTTCCATGTTTTAAATAGCTTGTTCAGCATGGGATACCAATTCTAAAGGTAATTTTGTGTTTCTTGATTATAAAAATAATTTGTTCTTATTGTAAAACAAGTATTTTAGAAAAATAAAACACAAATTAAAAAATCACCCAGTGTTCCACCAAAGTAAACGTTTTCAAGCGACCATTTCATTTAAAATTTAAATAACGTATGTTCTGCTTTTCTTAATTAAAATTAAAACATAAGCCTTTTCTTAAGTTATTGCAAATACTTCGTAAGCATAATTTAATGGTTGCTTAATGTCCATCAAGTGAAATATTTCTCAAGTGTTGGCTGTAGATAACCTGCACAGGATCCTCTGGAGCAGATTTTGTGGGATAGGGGCTCACTAATGGACATTTTACATAGTTTATTCAGATGATTATTATATGTTCAGTTTTGAGAAGCAATAATTTACTAAATGTACTAAAATTTACTTAACTATTTTCTTTTTTTTAGAGCCATGTTATTTCTATTTTTTAATCACAAATGATAACATAGTTGAGATATTTCACATACCATAACATTCAGTCATTTAAAGTGTATATTAGTATATTCACAGAGTTGTGCCATTACCACTGTTTAATCTTGAAATAGTTTCATTACCTTTTAAAGGAACTCTATCCCTGAGGAGGCATTCCCTACCCTCACTTGTGGCATCTACTATTCTATTTTCTGTCTCTATTGATTTGCTTTGGGGGATGCCCTATATAAATGGAATCAAACAGTATATATGTTCTTTTGTGACTGGATTCTTCTACTTAGCATAAAATTTTCAAGGTTTATCAGTGTTGTACTATTTATCAGTACTTTTCCTTTTTTATTACCCAATATTCTATTTCATGGCTATACCTCCTTTTGTTTTTTCTCTTCATCAGCTGGTGGATATTTGGCTTGACTCCATTTTTTGACTATTATCAGTAATGCATAAATATTTCTGTGCATGTTTTTGTGTGGGCATATATTTTCATTTCTATTGTGTATAAACCTAGAAATTGTAGTGTTGAATTATATAGTGTCTTTAAGTTTAACATATTGAGAAAAATAACAAATTGTTTCCCAAAGAGGCTGCACCATTTTACATTTGTATCAGCAATGTAGAAAAATTTCATTTTCTTCCCAAATTCCTACACTTGCCCTAGGGGTGATACCCAAGGAATATGAAGTAGTTTTGTTTTGCATTTCCCTATTAACTAATTATGTAAGCATCTTTTCATGTACTTATTGATCATTTATATGTTTTCTCTAGAGAAAATCTATTCAAACATTTTGCCTATTTAAAAAAAATTGGGTTGTCTTCACTTTTGAGTTTTAAGAGTTCTTCTATAGCCTGGATACAGGTACCTTACCAGATATATGGTTTCTAAATATTTTTGCCCATTCTGTAGGTAGTCTTTTAACTTTTTTGATGATTTCATTTGCAGCACTTACATTTTTAATTCTCATGAAATCTAAATCATCTAGTTTTCTTCACTTGTCATTTATGCTTTTGGTGTCATGATATATTAAAAAATGATGTCATCTACAAGTAGAGATAACTCTTATCTGGATGTCTTTTATTTATTTTATTTATCTAATTTCCCTAAATACAACTTACAGCATAATTTTGAATAAAACAATAACATATAATTTTATCTTCTTCCAGAATTTAGAAAGAAAATATTCCTTTACCATCAACTATGATGTTAGCACTGAGATTTTCATAAATGTCATTTTTCAGGTTAAGGAAAGTCTCTTCCATTTCTAGTTTTTTTTTTTTTTTTTTTTTATCGTGAGACAGTGTTGGAGTATATCAAGTGCTTTCTCAGTATCAATGGAATGATGATGTAGCTTTTATCTTTTATTTTATAAACATAGTGCATTACATTGATTACTTTTCATATGTAAAATTTGCCTTGCATTTTGGGGATAAATCCTACTTGATTACTGTGTATAATTACTTTTATATGTTGCTGAATTTGACTTGCAAGTATTTTGTTGCGGATATTTGCATCAATATTCATATTGAATGTTTGTCTCCAACTTTGTTTTTCTCTCTGGTTTTAGTATCAAGTTAATATTAGGTCATATGATAGCTTGAAAAGTATTCCCTTCTTTTATTTTTTTAGAAGAGTCTTTAAAGGATTGGTATTAAGTCTTCTTTAAAAGCTTGTAGAATTCACGAATAAAGCCGCCAGGGCTTCCCAGTGGGGTTCCCTCCATTTTTTTAAATGCATGTACAAGACCTGTATATGTGTGGGAACTTCTAGATACCCAGAAATGGTAGAGCTTTTCAAACCCCCTATGAGTATTTTGTTTCCTATATCTTTCTTTTAAATTTTGATGAGGATCTCGTTAGTATCAACTCATGTTGTAAACTAAGGTAATGATGATGTTTTAGAATTGCTGCTGATTATTTCCAGAAAATGCCCTGGGCTAGAGTTATTCTCACTGAGGAGCTCAAAAGAAAGATTAGATTATAGTAACACACTGAGCATGGAGATTTTCCATAAAGCTCCAAGATAAGTTAAATAGTGACAATCCTCTGGGTATGAGACTTTTTGAGGTGCTCTAATCCTAAACTCCCCCTGCTTATAGATGCAAAGTTGATGGTTTTCATAACTTCCATAATTATGAGGATGCTGGCTTTCCATGGAGATGGGAAGTGGAGGATTGAAATAGGCCAAATCAAAAAGTCACAATCCACTAATACTCTTCATAAGGTTTCATAGCTTTTACATATTAAAGGGTACTTAGATTTTCTGATGCTTTTGTTTAATAGTCAAAATTTTGGAAAAATTGATTTTGACTTCTTGTTTTGGCCACTATTTCCACTGTTATGACTGAAGACAGTTATTATATAGATTACCATGCGGCCATTTCAGAAGTCCCTCCCAGGTTCAAGCTATTCTTTTAAAAGGAAATATTAAATACGGAATAGAAACAAACTTAGGTGTTTATAAAAATTACAAACTTTCTTCCCATAAAGGTTGATTCTACTTTATTTATTTAATTTTTATTTATTTATTTCTAGGAGAGAGAGAGAGAGACAGCGTGAGCAGGGGAGGGTCAGAGAGAGCGGGAGTCACAGACTGAAACAGGCTCCAGGCTCTGAGCTGGCAGTCAGCACAGGGCCCAACGCGGGGCTCGAACCCACGAACCGTGAGATCATGACCTAAGCGAAAGTCGGACGCTTAACCGACTAAGCCACCCAGGCGCCCCAGGTTGATTCTACTTTAGATTTTCATTACTACTATTAAGTAAAATAAAATAAAATAAAAAACTGTTTATTATTATCATATTAACAATCATAATAATAAACATTTATAGTTTGTATGCACCATATAACTCTTACTTTTTTTTTTCTGTTAACAATAGCCCCTTTATTTTTCAAAACTTCTTCTCACTCATTCCTATATGTGGTTCTTTTGGATATTGCCAACTGCATTACTTGTTCCCTTGAGCATAGGGGATGAGTATAACTATGTTCTAGAATTCACTATTGCAGCTTGACTAAGTTTATAGAGGTAAAATTTAAAACCCAAGTAATCATAAACATGACCAGTGTCTCAGAAAGACAGAAGAGTTATACGCCAATTATCTGAAATACTGAGCAGAATGATGTTCACATATATTTAAAAAGAGAAAAAACAGTGCAAAAGTCTATAGGCTGATTTGGATAAGTTTCTCCCACTCCCCAAGAGCCTTATTCAGTGGTTTGGGTAAAAAAGCTAAATAGAAATAGTTATAAGGTGAGTTGGTTAAGAATAATTAGATTTAGTATATTTATCATAGATTTGCCTATTAAGGATGCGAGAGCAATACTTTCACTGAAAAGAATATGTGGTGGTGAAGTGTCGAAAGGAAGCCTGATATTATAGAAAAAAGGATTATGATTTAAGTGCATTGCTTTTTTCCAAGGCTACACCAATTATGGGAAAAATCAAATGCCTGAACTCTGGTCAGAGAATTCAATGTTTCGAGAGAGTTAGAATACTGCCCTCCTCCTTCAGTAGAGAAATCTATGACACAGCAGGAATTTTTATGTCTCCAATGTCATCAACTGCTTTCAACCTCACTTATGTTTCTGGTAGTCAAACACTACTCTGACTGCTCTCATCAAGGATCAGGGCGCTTATTGCCTGTGGTATCAGGAGTCGTCCTTATATGGCTGACCTCTCCTTAATTAAAAATTTGGTGGTCTCCTTTTTAAATCATTTAGAATCCTTAGGTTTCCCTGAGAATTGAGTTTCATAAAACATTTTTAAGGGTGGTATTTTCCAGAGGCTGAACATAAACTTGCAGCGCTGTTCTCTCACTACACACTATTTAAACGGACTGACACAGTGTTTTGAAATTATGGTATGCTTTTTATTTCTCTCTTACATGAACAATTAAGCATTCTATTAGAGATATTAGTGATGTTCACCAATACTTCCTGTTCCCCTCTTTCAGGGTACCCAAGAGGATTGCACTTCAGGATCTCTTTTAGTTAAGTGTGACTGTGTGACTTGTTTGGGCCAGTAAAATGTAAGCAGTAGTACAATCTGTTTCTCTTAGGGATGAAAGCACTTAAGGATCAAGGCACAATTCTCAGCCTTCTCCTGTAGTGGCCACAAAGCTGTTATGGATGGTGAAAACTGAGCCTTTGTTCAAGAACAGTGATATAAAGTAAGAAACAGAACTCTGTTGTTTTCAGCCATTGAGATTTTTGAATTGCTTTGATGGAAGCAAAATCTAGTATAACCTGACTGGTTATAGAAATAGATCTTCACATTTTATATATGTATAAGATTGATTCAAATTCATAAAGATGAAAAGTATCCATAATACATGATATTGAACACATGATATTGAACACGGATTAATTAAACAACGATGTAAGCTGTCTTTGCCAGGGGAATATATAGTGGTATACACAGGAGGTAGCATAGTGCTGTACCTTGAAGCAAATTCATTTTTATCACAGGCTACAACAATTCTTACCATAATATCTTGCCTACTCCATTAGCTGAAGGCTGCAGAATGCTGCCTTCAGCAGAGGCAACATAGTTGCCAAGGATATAAAACACAGACTGAATAATCAGGAGACAGATTAGAAACACCATGCACACAATTAACATTTTGGAGAAATCAAAACTTCCAAAGACAGTACAAAGGTACACTTCAAGAGTGTGACTTGGCAGGGACGCCTGTGTGGCTTAGTCGGTTAACCGTCCATGGTATCGCTTAGGTCATGGTATCGCGGTTCGTGGGTTCGAGCCCCGCGTCAGGCTCTGGGCTCACTGCCAGCTCAGAGCCTGGAGCCTATTTCAGAGTCTGTGTCTCCCTCTCTCTCTGACCCTCCCCTGCTCACGCTGTCTCTCTCTCTCCTAGAAATAAATAAAAATATTAAAAAAAAAAAAAGAGTGACTTGGCAAAGAATAATGCCTCAGTAACAGGTACCCTGAAACAAATAAATTGCCTTTCAGTGAAGATAAGGAGGATAAGACAAATTCAGGTCACGAACTACTAACCATACAAATTAAAAGTAAAATATAAATGATACCAGATAAGTCCCTTATCATTTAATTTGTTAAGGGTTTTCACAAATTCTTTAGTGATAAATCTGATTAAACATAGGTTAGTACTAAATATATATGTTTGAAGTAGACACAAACTTTTGTTTTTATTGTTGTAAGAACACTTAACATGAGTTCTACCCTCTTAATAAATTTTTAGGTGCACAATATACTTCTATTAACTATAGGCACATTGTTGTACAACAGATCTCTATAACTTATTCATCTTGCATAAGTGAAACTCTGTACCCTTTGAACAGCAATTCCCTATTTCCTCCTACCCCCAACATTTGGCAACCACTATTCTACTCTGTGTATTGAGGTCAGATAACTTGGAACACCTAGGAAATCAATCTGGCAAGTGACAGAAAGATCTCCACAGGTGGCGGAAGACAGCTTGGTGGGACAGAGGTGTGTGTATGTGAACTGGGGGAGATAAAATGGCATAGGCATGGAAGGGAGGGAACCACTTCTGTGGAGAGACAAAAGGTAGAGAAAGACAGAGATATAATTGTGGTATTGTACTAGTACAAGAGGAAAACCTCTTTGGACCATGGACTGGGGAATGAGAAATACTTAGAGCACCAAGTTTCCATTTTGAAAATAGCTTCAGGCCGTTAATTCATTTTGAGTTTATTTTTGTGTATGGTGTTAGAAAGTGGTCCAGTGTCATTCTTCTGCATGTTACTGTCCAGTTCTCCCAGCACCATTTGCTAAAGAGACTGTCTTTTTTTCCATTGGATACTCTTTCCTGCTTTGTCAAAGATTAGTTGGCCATATACTTGTGGGTCCAATTCTGAATTCTCTATTCTATTCCATTGGTCTATGTGTCTGTTTTTGTGCCAATACTATACTGTCTTGATGGTTATAGCTTCGTAGTAGAGACTAAGAATGTACATGATCAAATGGGATTTACTCCTGGGCTGCAGGGCTGGTTCAATATTTGCAAATCAAACAATGTGATTCATCACATTAATAAAAGAAAAAACAAGAACCATATGAGCTTCTCAATACATGCAGAAAAGATTTTGACAAAATATAGCCCCCATTCTTGATAAAAACTCTCAAAAAAGTGGGGATCCTTAACATCATAAAAGCCTTTAATAAAAGACCCACAACTAGTATCATCTTCAATGGGGAAAAATTGAGAACCTTTCCTCTATGGTCAGGAACAAGACAATGATATTCATTTTCACCATTACTATTTAATATAGTACTGGAAGTCTCAGCCTCAGTGATCAGACAACAAAAAGAAATAAAGGCCATCCAAACCGGCAAGGAAGAAGTCAAGCTTACACTACTTGCAGATGACATGATACTCTGTAGAAAACCAGAAAGACTTCACCAAAGAAAAATTTCTATAACTAATGCATGGATTCAGCAAAGGCATCAGATATAAAATCAATGTGAAGAAATCTGTTGCATTTCTATACATTAATGAAGCAGCAGAAAAAGCAAGGGCTTGATTTCATTTGCAATTGCACCAAAAACAAGATATGTCAGAATAAACTTAAGTAAAGAGATAAAAGATTTATACTCTGAAAACTATAGAACACTTATGAAATAGGACACAAAGAAATGGATTAGCATTCCATGCTCATGGATTGGGATAACAAACAAAATCAAATCAAACAAAATCAAAATCCCAGAAGTATTTTTTGCAGACCTAGAAGAAACAATCTTAAAATATTTATGGAACCACAAAAGACCTCAAATAGACAAAGTAATCCTGAAAAAGAAAAAAAAAACAAACAAACAGAGGCATCACTGTTCTCAATTCAAGCTCTATTACAAAGCTGTGATCATCAAGACAGTATGGTATTGGCACAAAAGCAGACACATAGATCAATGGAACAGAATAGAAAACCCAGAAATGGACCCACAATTATATGGTCAACTCATCTTTGACAAAGCAGGAAAGAATATCCAATGGAAAAAAATCTCTTCAACAAATGATTTTAGGAAAACTGGATGGCAACATGCAGAAGAATGAAACTGGGCCACTTTCTTACACCAGACACAAAAATAAATTCAATATGGGTGAAACACCTAAAATTGAGACAGGAAACCATAAAAGTCCTAGAGGAGAACACAGGGAGCAACCTCTCTGACCTTGGCTGCAGCAACTTACTAGATTGAAGACAAGGGAAACAAAAGGAAATACAAACTCCTGGGACTTCATCAAGATAAAACCTGCATAGTGAAGGAATCAACAAAACTAACAGGAAGTCTACAGAATGGGTGAAGATATTTACAAATAGAGTATCTGATAAAAGGTTAATATTCAACATTTATAAGGTACTTCTCAAACTCAACACCCCAAAAAGAAATAACCCATGAAAGAAATGGGCAGAAGACATGAATAGACATTTTTCCAAGACATCCAGATAGCTAAGAGACATGAAAAGATGCTCAACATCTCTCATCATCAGGGAAATACAAATCAAACCCACAATGAGATACCACTTCACAACTGTCAGAATGGGTACAATGAACAAATCAGGAAGCAACAGATGTTGTCAAGGATGTGGAGAAAGGGGAATGCCCTTCACTATTGCTGGAATGTAAACTGGTGCAGTCATTCTGGAGAACAGTGTGGAGGTTCCTTGAGAAACTGAAAATAGAACTAGTCTATGATCCAGCAATTGCATTATTAGTTATTTACCCAAAGAATACAAAAATACAGATTTGAAGGTGTACATGCACCCCAATGTTTGTAGCAGTATTATCAACAATACCCGCACTATGGAGAGACACCAAATGTCCATCACTGATGAATGGATAAAGAAGATGTGGTATATGCATGCAATGGAATATTACTCAGCCACCAAAAAGATTGAAGTCTCATCATTAGCAATGACATGGATGAAGCTAGAATGTATTATGCTAAGTGAAATAATTCAATCAGAGAAAGACAAATACCATATGATTTCACTCATATGTAGAATCTAAGAAACAAAAGAGATGAACACAGGGGGAGAAGGGTGGGGAGCATGAGAGGAGAGGGAAACAAACCACAAGAGACTCTTAAAAAACTTTTTTAAAGTTTATTTATTTTTGAGAGAGAGAGAAACAGAGTGTAAGCTGGAAAGGAGCAGAGATAGAGGGAGACATAAAATCTGAAGCAGGTTCCAGGCTCTGTCCTGTCAGCACAAAGCTTGACACAGGGCTCAAACTCACAAACAGTGAGATCATGACCTGAACTGAAGTCAGAGGCTTAACCAACTGAGTCACCCAGGTGCCCCTAGAGAACCTCAATGATAGCAAACAAATTACGGGTTGATGGAGGGAGGTATGTGGGAGATGCGCTAGATAGGTGATGGATACTAAGGAGGGCACTTTTGATGAGCCCTGGGTGTTGTATGTGAGGAATCACTGAATTCTACTCCTGAAATCAGTATTGTATTGTATGTTAACTAAAATTTAAATTTAAAAAAATAGAAAAAAACTTAAAGGAAAAGAAAAGAAGTATTTGAGTATCTTTTTTTCTTTTTTCTTTCTTAATTTGACACTTAGTGAAACCATCAAGTTCAGGTATTCTCATTGCAGTTGGGTGATTTCCATGGAAATACTCTTCAAAAATTCATCATTCTGGTAAAATGTACAGTTTAAATATATAGTACCAGAATAGAATGGCTAAATTATTATAAGGAAGTATTGAAGTTGAAACTCAGGAAAAAAGTATATATGGACATAAACAGTTACACGTGTTTGAATGTGATCCGTGTAATAAGAAAGTGAATTGCATGAAACAAAACATAGTAAAAGGCATGAATGCAATCAGCAGTTCAAGACACAGACCAAAAACAGTATAGCTAGAGCACTCCTTTCATAGAATATTGATAACAGCTTGAATTATTACTCTGTGCCAGGACCCATTCTATTATACATACATATTTAATAAATGATATGTATAGATCTGAATCTTGCTCCAGAATCTATGGTCTTTACTAATACCTAGCTGGTCTGAGGTGGTCACCAAGATCTGAACCAAGTTAGACAAAGCAGATTCTTTCCTAAGTTTCTGTGTATCATAAATGAATTAAAACACCTAGCAGATGTTTAATGTCCCTAAACCACAAAACTGGTTTATTGTCCAAGAGCTATGATCAATTCAACCATGCTCTTTTTCCTGCTTATAGGAAAATATAATTACTACCTGTTTACAGTTTCATACTATCTCAGCAATGGGAAAAAATCTGAGAAATAGAGAAATATCAAGATAAGGGGCTCTTCTTTATTTATATCCTTACTGTATCCAAAGGGCATATATAAAAATTTACAGCATTTAGATTCAATCCTACCTAGCAGCTGACACCATTATTAAGGTTCCTTTATTTGTAACTTTCCTTGTTTATTTCAGTCATTTGAAATAAACATGAGGGAGGGTCAGAGAGAGAGGGAGACAGAATCTGAAGCAGGCTCCAGGCTCTGAGCTACCTGTCAGCACAGAGCCCGACTTGGGGCTGGAACCCATGAACTGTGAGATCATGACCTGAGCCGAAGTCAGACGCTTAACTGACTGAGCCACCCAGGCGCCCCTGAAAGCACATACTTTTTAGTATCATCACTCTTAAAGACTTATTTTGTGAAATATGAGGAAATAAGTTCAGAATGCCTCCTTGATCTGTCTTTAGTGATTTCCTGGCACCAGATGTTAAACATTTCTTTGTATATTTTTCCAGGCTGTTTACACATTTTACTACTCAGGTATTTTAAATATGCTTATGCTGCACAAAGAGTCATGATTTTGTTCTCTCACCGTATCAGCCTAGTTTTGAAGTTATTGTTGACTGATTTAGAGTCTTCCAAAATGCGTGGTTGGCAGATTTTTCTCAACATCATTCTTGAAAGGTAGTTACTTAAAGAAGTATACTGAATCTTCTAATTCAAGAAATCAATGCAAATTACCTTTCCTTACTATTTTAAAGATGTGATTCTATAATTAAGTCTCCAAAGATCATTTAATGAACAGCCTTCTTTAAAAAAAATCACTCATAACCCACAATCCAATTATAATTAAAACTGTATATTCTTAAAAAGTGTAAATAAGTTATTCTATGAAAATAACTATATTTCTATTTCATGCACTGTGTTCCACAGAACATTTAATTAAAATGCCCAGGTATAAATTAGTAGTAAATTGAAGAATATTTGAAGGATTTAGATTTGCTACTGGATTTAAGAACAATTTTATAATATTTCATTTTATCTGCCAAGAATAAGAGTAATAGCCTTCAATTCCAAAATTTATTTGAACATATGGTTAAAAACTTGATTTAATAGTGCTAAGGATCTATTTCATATGCTCCTTTACAAATGCTGTAAGATATGGGAAGCAAGTGTTTTGATGTTAAGAACTTCCTAATTAAATGTTGAGACTGATTTGGAAATTGGGTTTGCATTAGCCATGATTCTCCTTTTATCCTACCACTCCTAAAATATTTTGTTTTCATACCCACACTTTGTTTCTTAAGTTTTCACTTCTCTTTCTTTCTTTTTTTTTTTTAATTTTAATGTTTTATTTATTTCTGAGAGAGAGAGAGAGAGAGAGAGAGAAACAGCATGAGCAGGGGAGGATCAAGAGAGGGAGACACAGAATCTGAAGCAGGCTCTAGGCTCTGAGCTAGCTGTCAGTACAGATTCCAACACGAGGCTCAAACCCACGAACTGTGAGATCACGACCTGAGCGAAGCTGGACGCTTAACCGACTGAGCCACCCAGTCACTCCTTCACTTCTCTTTCTGATTTTGTTTATTTGGCTGATCTGGAATCTATCTTTTCCATATATTTTATTCTTTCTTTTGCCAACTTTGTTTTAAAGTACAAATATGCCCAGGTATACCTTGTACTAAAATCTCCTTTTCAAGTTCCTTATTCTCTCTCCTATCTCCCCAATTTAACAGCTTGAAAGTATAGACTATACACAGTCTTTATTTTCTTTATCTCCGATTTACTAATTCATGTCATTGCCCAAATTATCGCAAGTTAATAAAAAATATCTAAACTTTACACACAATCATATAATGGAACAATGAATAATCAATGAATAATCAATTTTACACTCTCTTAATCCTTTTTAAGTCATTCCAACTCCTTGATCATTCTATGAAGGAGACTTTGTTTTGTTTTCATTTAACTTGGGGTTTGCTTTGTTGTTTTTAAGCATTAGTAAAAGATCTTTATATACTCGTGATGCCTAATCAGCTCATATACATGCAAACACACACACACACGTGCACTTACACACTGACAATCCATGCTTTCAAAGTTGTTTATGATATTTCTTGATGGACAGATATACTTTTAAAAATTTAAGATGATTATCATTCTGTGGCTTTATAGTTTTATTTTTCTTGCTAAACAAAGGCTTTCTAATTTTAGTTATAGTCAAACATATAAAAAATTCTTACTAATAATTTTATAGATAAGAAAAGGCCTAAAATCTATATTTTTTCCTTAAATGGTGTAATAGATGGCTACTCAGATAACTTCAACAATAATAACAAAAGTTGTTCTTGAATAGCTCATGTAATTTCATTTGAAATAAATACATATCATAATGAACCACATGTAAATTAGTATTTTTCTAGATGTTTAATTCTGCTGCATTAGTTTTATTCTCTACACTAATATATATTTATATAGGTATTATAGTTTTATCTATTGATATATTTTGAATAAATTTCTCTCATTACCATGTTGTTGTATCTTCTTGCGTATTATTATATATTTTAATTTCATGAGGATCTTCAGAATTAGCTTTATGAACTTCTACAGAATCCATATGCATATTTCCCTTTGGAATATATTAAATTTATAGATTAATTTGATGATTTTATTAATAAATATAGATATATGTATACTTTCATACATATATAAAATTTTACATGCTTTGTTTTATATTTTTAATTTATTAATTATTTTAATTAATATAAAATTTTAAAAATTATTATGTGGGTATATACTGTTAATTAACATAAGTCTATCTTTTATATATAATCTATTGGAGATAACGAAATAATGTATTTCGCTATATATTTAAAATTAATAGTATACTTAACAGCCTTATTTCTATTTATCCTTAAACTCTGGTACTGCCACATATTTTTTTTTTTTTTTTTTTTACAAATAGTTTATTGTCAAATTAGTTTCCACATAACACTCAGTGCTCATCCCCACAAGTGTCCTCCTCCATGTCCCTCCCCCCTCCATCCATCAGTCCTCAGTTTTTGTCAGCATTCAAGAGTCTCTCATGGTTTGCCTCTCCTTTCCCCCACCATTTCCTGCCCTTCTTCTCCCCCTTGTTCCTCTGTTAAGTTCCTCCTAATCCTCCTATACGTGCACACATATGATATTTGTCCTTCTCTGCCTGACTTATTTCGCTCAGCATAACACCCTCAAGGTCCATCCATGTTGCTGCACATGGCCAGATTTCATTGTTTCTCATTGCCATGTAGTATTCCATGGTATAGATAAACCACATCTTCTTGATCCATTCATCTGTTGATGGACACTTAGGCTCTTTCCAGGTTTTAGCTATTGTGGAGAGTGCTTGGTACTGCCACATATTAAAAGTTTGCTTTATAACAGAGTCAAATTCATGAAATAACCTAGAATGTCTGGGTATACAAGTTGAATATTCAAAATATGAATGTTATAAAAATATCTAATTACATAAATTATATATATTCCAAAATTATATCTTACTTTTCTTTTATCATGACTTTAAAAACTTTATATGATTTATAATTATAAATCAAATTGCAAAGTGACACTTAAACCTTCACACAACTTATATACAAGTTAGGACTCCTTATATTGCAGATAACAGAACTACAACCCTGACTATTACAAAAAAACAGGGAATTTAGTGACTTACGTTCCTTTGGTGTCTGGAATTGTGCTTGCCTTTACATGAAGCTGTATCTAATGTTCAATAAAGCAGGTATGGGTCAGATTTCTTCCTTTCCTTCTCTCTTTCCTTTCATCATTTGCCCCTTCCTTCTTTCCCTTTTATTTATTCACTTTTTAAAAATTGAGATTTAACTTATTTGTGGTGATGCACACAAATCTTAAGCATATAACGTGACTAAGGTTTACATATGTATACAGTGGTATAACAACCTAAATCATGATGTGGAACATTTTGGCACCTTCAGAAGTTTCCCTTTTATTACCTCCCAGTCAGTATTTCCCTAAAGACTAACACTGTAATTCTTACCAGAAGATTAGTTTTCCCTGTTTTTGAACTTCATGTAAATGGAATCATGTAGCTTGCTTTCTTTGGTGTCTCAATTTGTTGCTGATTGTATTGTATTCTAGAAGGTCACTTAAAAATGATATCTTAATTTCACGAAAAAATGACACACTCCTAGTCCTTACTTCTTTTTATCTTTACAGAGTGGGTCATTGTTAATCATGCTTTCTTCATTTCTTCATGCCTACAACTTTAAGCTCTTTCTATAGTACATTGTTTCTTGTCTTTCAGCTTGGTTGCCTTGTTTTCCTCTCTTTCTTCTAGGTTAAAAATACTTTCACAGCATAATCTCATCCACATTCTGTCTAACATTAATCCTAATTTGTCTCAAATCTTCAAACATAGATACTTCCAAGGAGTTTCACTCTCTTCCTCCATGTTCATTCCCACGTGACACTCAAAATAGCATCACTATGAAAATCGTTCTAAGTCTTCTATATTTAGCTTTGATTCCTCACGCATAGCTGCCAGTCAAACTCCCAATGTCCACTTTATCACTGGTATATTCTGATCATTTCTCAGAAGGGAAACATTAGAACTACTACCCTCTCTTTCAAGCTATCTTTTACTGATTTCATCTTGCCTTTGCAGATAATGGCATAAGACTTCCCCTAATATTAAAGGATTAGATTCTTGAGATTTTAGCCTGTTCCTGTTCTCACACAGTTGCCGAATCCTACAAATTCTTCATTTCAATGTACTTCACACATTTTCTCTATTTTCATTCCTACAGCCAGCACCCTAATCTACTCCTTTGTGACATACCTGGATTACCTGCAGTGGCCTCCTAACTGATTCCGTTTCTGTTACTTCCATTCTAATGCATTATCCTCAGGCACATACTAATTGTTATTTATGAGTGTGCCTATGCTGTCACTCACAAGTTCTCAAAGTATTAAAACAAAATTACAGTTCATCTATAGACATAGAAGCTCTACTTCATATCATTTATTCACTTATTTGTATTTTTTATAGTTTTACTATCTTTCATCAGAACAATGTAAACTTCAGAGGTGGAGATTTTTGTCTATTTTGTTCATTGCTAAATTCCCATCCCTAAAAGAGTTTGCCTAACATACAGTAAGTGCTCATTGGCTATTGGTGAAAGAATGAATAGGTTGTTTTGTAGTCAAATGGGAATACTTATTCCTCAAAACATAACGAATTCTTTCATTTCAGATCATTGCTAAAACTATATACCCTTAGCGTAATGGCCTTTCTCTCTATCTACCTTCATAACATAAAGATGTATAATTAAAGATAGATCTCAACTGTAGCAATTTTTTGAAGCTCTTCTTAATCACCCCAACTCCATGTTAGTTCATTCTCCTTTAAATTCTCATAGCACTTTGCATCATTTTTATCAGACCTATAGTATTAGGCCTTTAAGATTCACTTGAAAAATTACTTGTTTTATTCTCCCAAAGACACTATATTCCTTGAGGCTAGAAGCTGTGTTTTAGGTATCTTTGGAACTTTCACATTTAGTAGAATAAGATGTTAATGGCAAATGTTCAATGCATACTTATTTAACTGAACTGACTATTACTATCTGTTCAACATAAATTTGGCAGAGTAAGCCAGTATTTATCATGCATGAAAATGTCAAAGTATATCATGCTTATTTTTCTTCTAACAGATTAATTTGTTTGTGTCTGCTAATAAACAATTTAGCTACTATCTCTGGGAACTAAGAAAATACTAATTTTATTAACAGTTAGTAGTATAAACAACCTCTGTGACTTCATGTTTAACACCGTATTCATTATTTTTAGATAGAACTCATTAAGGAAAGATTGTCCTATTCAGTAAAAAGAAAAAAAAATTCATGCTCTGGAAATATAAATGAAGTAAGGTTCATACTGCTAGCTAGTCTGAATTTTAGTTTGAATACTTAGCATGTTAATTTATACAAATGTATTACAATTTAATGTGTGACATATCCTGTAGGTTTTTAGAAATTTATGGGGATGTGTTCTTTGTTAGATTTATAAAGTGAATATGTAAATGTATAAATATACGACAAGCATGAAGAAATCAGTTGTGGCACAATGGCACCCACATAAAATGAGAGCAACATACACAGAATCTAGAAAACTGCTGAAAACCTAGTCTCTCCAGGATACATATAGATAAGATAAATCTTAAATTGGTCCAGAAACTACAGTGCATGTCTGTTTGAGAAGCAAAGGCTTTAAAATAAAACAGATCTATGTTCACATCCATGACCTATGGATAAGCAATGCTTACCTCCCGGGATGACTTAGGTATTCATTAATACAGTGGTTATCTAAAGTTATCTACTCAATTAATAGTAGTTTATTCAATCTGATGTGTGAATGGGGCCTTTCTGAGGAATCAATGAGATGGCACAGAGGTTGTCAATGTATGAAAAATAGGATTGGGTCCCCAATCCTTATGTGAATCTGCTTTTATGCTTGATTTAAAATAAAAATTGATGAAAGACTATGATGATTTTTAAAAATTGTTTAAGTGGATTTTCTTTTATTTAATCTTTATACTACTTACATGACTTTGAAAAAGAAATAATATATATTGTTTTTAAGAATAAAAGAAAAAATATAAGAAAAAATAAAAATTATTTATTTTCCTGATGGTGGGTATTTTCCCTGGAAATTGGATCACCCTAACATATCAAACAACTCAATGATGCTCAAGTGTCTCTTCAGAAGAAGGTACATTTATCAAGATTGTTCCTAAGAGTCCTCCCATTGAAGGATTAATACCTTTTCTTTTCAGAGAGATCTAAGGATACATAAACATTTATGTCTTGGTAGCCAATTGTAAGTGAGTGATCATAGCTGTTTTTGACAGTGTTGTTAACATTAATGCTTCTAGTGAACCCCCCAAGATTTGCTTTGCATACACACAATTTAAACAACAGTGTAATTTCTCATTAAAGGGAAACATTTACGTTTCAGAAGCTATGGACCTCTAGTGTGGTATTTCACATATACTTAGTGGCATTGATAATTTAAGAGTTTGGTTTTTTTATTTCCACATGTTGTTCTTTAGGCCAGCTGCAGATGAATTTGGCTGGATGCCCATAAGTGAGAGAAAAAAGAAAATCACAGTTTAAAATATTTCCTTTATAATGACATTTTGTCGGCTGATTAATCTTTTCTGTGACACAGCTAAATAACACCATATGTTAGCTGTGAGTTTACTGCTAAAAGATACAAGAGAGATCTACCTCATGATAAATGATTTGGATATTTTCTAGCTGAAAGTGAAAGAGGGGAAAAATGCTGTAGGAATCTTGTTTCCAAAAATCATTTAGGTAGTTTGATTCTATGATATATATCATAGAAATGAGTGTGTCTTCAGAGATCAGGGCAACACTTTATAAGTTAGCCCTTCTGAGTTAAACTCATATGGGAAAACACAACTTTCTTTTAAATCAATGTGGATTATATTTTTGGCATAGTAAGACATTCTTTCCAACACAGCTACTTGATATTTAATTAAATGCTTATGATGTTTAAACAAGAACAAAAATTCAAAATACATTTCTGTTTGATTGTGTGTTAAAGTCAAATGAGGCTTGAGAATGAATTTCACTATTTTGTTCTCCATATACTTTGTATGTAAAATACCAACAGTAACAACAACATTAGAACAAAAGAAAAATTAATGATATTAGGTTAGAAATTATCTTTCAAGGGGCACCTGGGTGGCTCAGTTGGTTAAGCATTTGACTCTTCAGCTCAGGTCATGATCTCATCGTTTGTGACGCTGAGCCCCATGCTGAGTTCTGCACTGAGAGAGAGGAGCCTGTTTGGGATTCTCTCTCCTCTTTTTCTGTCCTTCCCCAACTCTCTCTCTCTCTCTCAAAAATACAAAAAAAAAATAAATACCAAAAAATTATCTTTCTAGTGTTTTTTATTTGATTCATTCAAATCAAAGTTATGTATTGAGCTGTCTACTGTGTGCCAACTATCTTATAGGCTCTCAGGATGCAACAGTGATTAAAAACAGATAAGATCTAGGGGCGCCTGGGTGGCGTAGTTGGTTAAGCGTCCGACTTTCGCTCGGGTCATGATCTCGCGGTTCGTGGGTTCGAGCCCCGCGTCGGGCTCTGTGCTGACTGCCAGCTCAGAGCCTGGAGCCCGTTTCAGTCTGTGACTCCCTCTCTCTCTGACCCTCCCCTGCTCATGCTGTCTCTCTCTCTCTCCTAGAAATAAAATAAAAAACATTAAAAAAAAAAACAGATAAGATCTTGTTCTGATAGAAGTTATATTCTTGTTAGGGAAAGTATACTGTAAAAAAATGAATAAATCATTCTATCAATATAGTATAAATGATATGATATTATCCAATAATTACTAGTGACCTCCTTATATATTAGTGCCATAAAAATTTTAAATAATGGAATTGAAATATAAATACATTAAAATTAAGATAAAATACAAAAATAAAAATTAAATTAAAAATTATATTAAAATAAAAATTAAGTATAAGAAAATGAAACAAAATAATTATTAATAGTAAATAATATAATAGCCCAGGAATTCCTTCTTCTAGTCCATTCAATTGACATATGAGATACCTCTCCTTTCTCAGATTCTTAGTTTAAGCAATGGGCCATCCTAGTAGGTCTACTGTGTATACAGATTGATTTATGTCATTTGTAAAGGGAAAAGCTACATCAGCATTAATTCATTCATTTGTTTATTCACTACTTCATTTATAAATTCAGTGAATATATACTTAGTGAGGTCAATACAGGCATATATCAGAGATATAATGGGTTCGGTTCCAGGCCACTGCAATAAAGCAAATATTGCAATAAAGCAAGTCAAAGGAATCGTTGAATCTCCCAGTGCATAATAAAGTTATATTTATACTGTAGTCTGTTAAGTGTGCAATAGCATTATGTCTAGAAAAATGTACATGCCTTAATTAAAATATGCTTTATTGCTAAGAAGTGCTAAGCATCATCTGAGCTTTCAGTAAGTTGTAATGTTTTGCTGGTGGAGGGTCTTGCTTTGATGTTGGTGGCTGCTGACTGATCTGGGTGGTGGTGTTGTTGATGGTTGGGTGGCTGTGGTAATTTCTTGAAATAAGACAATGAAGTATAGTGCATTGATTGATTTTTCCTTTCATAAATGATTTCTCTGTAGTTTGTGGTGCTGTTTGATGGCACTTAATACACAGCAGAACTTTGAAAAATAGAGTCAGACCTTTCAAATCCTACTGCTGTTTAATCAGTGATATTTATGTAATATTCTAATCCTTTGTTGTCATATCAACAATCTTCACAACATCAGGAGTAGATTCCATTTCAAGAAACCATTTTCTTTGCTCATCCATAAGAAGCAACTCCTTTTCTGTTTAAGTTTTATGATGAGATTGCAGCAATTCAGTCATCTCTTCAGGCTCTACTTATAATTCTAGTTCTTTTGCTATTTCTATCATATCTGCAGTTACTTCTTTCACCGAAGTCTTGAATCCCTCAAAGTCATCCATTAAAGTTAGAATCAATTTCTTCCACAGTTGCTAAAGTTGACATTTTGACCTCTTCCTATGAATCATGAATGTTCTCCATTTTTTAAAAAATATTTTAATGTTTATTTATTTTTTAGAGCGAGAAACACAGAGTGCAAGTAGGGGAGGGGCAGAGAAAGAGAGGAAGACATAGAACTTGAAGGAGACTCTAGGCTCTGAGCTGTCAGCACAGAGCCTGATGTGGAGCTTGAACTCATGAACTGTGAGATCACAACCTAAGCTGAAGTTGGATGCTTAACCAACTGAGCAACCCAGGTGCCCCAAATCATGAATGTTCCTAATAGCAACTATAATGATGAGTCCTTTCCAGAAAGTTCACAATTTACTTTGTGCATATCCATCAGAGCAATCACTATCTATGACAGTTATGACTTTAGGAAATGTAATTCTTAATTAATAAAACTTGGAAGTTGAAATTACTCCTGAATCCATAGGCTGCAGAATGACTGTTGTGTTAGCAGATGTAAAAACAATGTTATACTCATTGTACATCTCCATCAGAGCTCTTGGGTGATAAAGTATATTGTCAATGAGTAGTAATATTTTAAAAGGAACCATTTTTTCTGAGCAGCAGATCTCAATAATAGGCCTAAAATACACAGTAAGCTATGCTGTAAACAGATATGCTGTCATCCTGGCTTCATTATTCCATTTGAGCACAAACAGAATAAAGTTAGCATAATTATCAAAGATCTTAAGATTCATAATGGTACATGAGCATTGGCTTCAACTTAAAGTCATCAGCTGTGTTAACCCCTAACAAGAGATCTAGCTTTTCCTTTGAAGCTTTGAAGTCTGCGCGTTGACTTCTCCTCTCTAACTATCAAATTACTAGATGGCATCTTCTTTTAATATAAGGCTGTTTTGTCTGCATTTAAAATCTCTTGTTTAGTGTAGCCACTTCATTAAATATCTTAGTTGGATCTTCTGGATAACTTGCTGCAGGTTCTACATCAGCACTTGCTGCTTCACCTTGCACTTTTATGTTGTGGAGGACCTTTTTCCTTAAACCTTGTGAGCCTTCTGCTAGCTGTAAACTCTTCTTTGGTTTCTTCACCTGTCTCAGGCTTCACAGAAATTAAAGAGAGTTAGGGCCTTGCTCTGGATTAGGCTTTGGCTTAAGGGAATGTTGTGACTGATTTGATCTTCCATCTAGATCATTAACACTTTCTCCACATCAACAATAAAGCTGTTTTGCTTTCATTATTCTGTGTTCACTGGAATAGCACTTTTAACTTAAATCTTCAAGAACTTTTTGTTTGCATTCACAACTTAGCTAATTGTTTGGTGCAAGAGGCCTAGCTTTCAGCCTATCTTGGCTTTCAATATGCCTTCCTTGCTAAGCTTAATCATTTCTAGCTTTTGATTTAAAGTGAAAGAGTTTAAATGGGACTATTCATTTCTCTTGAACACATAGAGGCCATTTAGGGTAGGGTTATGAATTAACCTCATTTTAATATTGTTGTGTCTCAGGGAAGAGGGAGACCCAATGAAAGAGAAAAAGACAGGGAAACAGCCATTTGGTGGAGGAATCAGAACACACAGAACACTTATCAATTAAGTTTGCTATCTGTTGAGGGCTGATGGGGGTGTGGGGGAGGGAAAGGGGGGTGATGGGCATGGAGGAGGGCACTTGTGGGAATGAGCACTGGGTATTATATGGAAACCAACTTGACAATAAACTATTTAAAAACATAAAAAGAATTTAAAAAGTTTGCTATCTTATACAGGCATGGTTAGTGATGTCACAAAATAACTACAATGGTCACATCCAAGATCACTGATAACAAATCAGCATAATAAATATAATAACAATAAAAAAGTTTTTGCAAGAATTACCAACATGTGATACAGAGTCAAAAGTGAGTAAATGCTATTGGAAAAATGACACCAAACAGACTTACTTGATGCAGGGTTGCCAGAAATCTTCAATTTGTAAAAAAAAAAAAAAATGCAGTATTTGCAAAGCACAATAAAGTCAACTACAATAAGACAAGGTATGCCTATATAATGCAAGAGGAAAACTTGGACTCTGGAATGGCACTGCCTGACTTGAAACTTGGCTTGGCATTTTATTAGCTGGTGCCCTTGGCTTCTTTAAATTCATAATAATAGTGCACAGAATTGTGAGAATTAAATGAGACAATACAGGGTATGGCGGGCACATTCTAAAGCAGCCCCCAATAAATCATGCTTATAAAACTCCCCCTGCCTGAGTATGGGTGGAATTTCTGACATGTTTCTAAGCAGAAGATTATGGCCAAAGAGGACAGAATGTCACTTCCCTGATTATATTTCCTTACATTAGACTCTATCATGTCAGAGTGCAGAGAAAGAATCACATGGTGGCTTGAAAGAAGCAAACAGCAGTATAGTGAACTTCACATGTCATCACATGATAGGACATGTGTGTGGCCTCTAGGAATTGAGGGCAGCTTTCAGGCAAGAGCTATTAGGTAGCCAGGGTCCTAAGTCATACAGATATAAGGAAATGAATGCAACCAACAACCTAAGGGAGCTTAGAAGCAGATTCTTCCTGAGTCAAGTATCCAAATAAAAATGAAGCCTTGGTGACACCTGGATGCAATCTTTTTTTTTTTTAATGTTTTTATTTATTTCTAGGAGAGATAGAAAGAGACAGCATGAACAGGGGAGGGTCAGAGAGAGAGGGAGTCACAGACTGAAACAGGCTCCAGGCTCTGAGCTGGCAGTCAGCACAGAGCCCGACGCGGGCCCGAACCCACGAACCGCAAGATCATGACCTAAGCGAAAGTCGGACGCTTAACCGACTAAGCCACCCAGGCGCCCCTGGATGCAATCTTTTAAGAGCCTTAAAAGAGAACCCTAGTGAAGCTATGCCCAGACTTCTTATCTACAGAAATCATAATATGTGTGTGTATAAGCCACTGTAGTATGTTATGAAACAGAAGAAAACTGCTTTTGTGTGGAAAGGGCTTACAATAATACCTTAAATGAATAAAGGGCTTACTAAATTGTAGCTGTTTTTCTCATATATGCCATGACCCAGGAATTGGATTAGTCACAATGGAAGAAAATGAAGAAAATATGGCACCTACCTTCTTGGAATCTCCTGTCAGAGACAAATGTAAAGAAATTATGATAATGATGTAAATCTGTGGCTTTAATAGAGGGAAGCATGGGATCCTCTGGGAGTATGTAGAAATGGAAAAGGACACAGGTTGGGTGATCAAGGAAGGCTTTCCAGAGAGCTTTCCAAAGCTAAAGCTTAAATGATAATTCTCTTATCTGACACACATTTAATTAACTATTTGTAATGTATTTTCTCCACTAGAATGTAAGCTCCATGAAGGCAAGGCTTTTTGTCTGAATTCCTAGTACCTAGGTGAATGCCTAATACATAATAATTGCTTAACACATCTTTCATAAATGAAAGTGTTAATCAATTTCAAGTCAATCAAATGGGTAAACTTAAAGCAGGTCACAAGGAAATTAAGCAGAAGGATACATTAGGAAGAGTAGTAGCATCTTGGTAATCAATGGGGCACTGTCATGATAGTCACCAAGCCCTTTTGTCTCAATTTTTTTTCTCTCTGGCAGGACAAAATACTACACTATAGTCAATTCCTGGATGCTCACATCTAGAAACAGATGTACAACAGTTTTGATGTAATTCTACCCTCACTCATGACATGTCACATGTTATTAGATGATAGGAATTGCATGGGATGTTTGTTGCAGTCTTTAAGAGAGCAATAAAAATCATATTTATACTCACTAGGAAGATTTAAAAAATCTGCAATTTGGGGGATCTACATGAACATTAGCTCCGTTATAAGACTTCTCTAAGATAAGCTCTAGACATTTTATAATATTCAGCTTAAAAAAGAAACACTAAAAGATCTAAATTTTTTTTCTTAGTTATCACTTCCTTTTTTCCTTCGATTCATTATACATCATTAAGCTAATAGGCCAAGATAAGTATTGCATATAGCCTACATTGTCAATAAGGGTAAAAGTTAAAAGCTTAAAGGTTGTAATGTCTTGGTCTGTTTATCAGATAAAGAAATAATGAGGCATAATATTGCTATGTTAAGTATAGTGTGAGGTTAAAAAAATACAACATTTCAACCTGGACTGTTTTTCCAATTCAATTAAGCAATCAACATGTGTTATTTAAATTTGTCTCAAAAATAAATTTTTTTCTAGCTCTGAAGTTAAGGATGTCTTTAGACTATACTCTGTACTAGAATATTGAACTCCTTTTAGATTAGAGATATGCTGTTATTTTAAAAACACTTTTTTAAAATCAATAATTTACTCTAATGGAGATAAGTCACCCTGAATCTCTTACTTCAAACTTTTGCACCTAACATGAGGGTTAAAAAAATAACTTCTGACCCACTACCTGAATAAAACAATGACAAATGTAAAACTGCTCAGTGAGATCAATAAAAAGTCATCACATGAGTTTATTTTGAATGCAAATCATGGTTTTGGCAATAAGGATCTGGGAGTTCCTATCTGAAACACAATGAGTGAATTTTTAAAAACTGAAAGAATTAAGTCATGCTTTAATCTTACTCACTATGGGTTTAATAAAATATGCGTAAAATATAAGTATCATTTTGAACACTGTATTGTGTAAACTACTGTATGAGATGCAAATTGAAAATTAATTATCTTATTTAGAAATATTCAATATGAGCTACACTGAAGTTAAAGTTAATTAAATTTTGACACAACAGCAAAATAGCTTACATTAAAAATATATATATCTCCAAGCAAAAAGGATTTTATGTCATTGCTCTTACAGCTGCTATTTGTATTTATAGTATAAAATTTTAATTTTCTCTAGCTCAGAACTTTGACTAGGCATTTTTGTACATACTAAGAAAGGATTAGTTTTGCACCCCTGTCCCTGTCATGCATTTTTATCTTCATTCTTCAGACTACCAAGTAGAAGTGCATGGAAATCCAAGCAACCTTTAGGGTACTAACATCTGAAGTACATGAGCTGCTTTCAGTGCTAATCATCTGCCTATTTGGGGGGAAGAGCCCTGATTTGTGGCACTGGCTGATTTCCAATACCAGTGTATACTTCCACTATGGCTACTTTCAAGCTGCCAAAATATTTGGCAATTATTGGCAACATTTTTGGATATTTAACAGTCAGCTCTTGTGAGTCAGGAGCCTGCAGGAGCTGGATGCAGCACACCACAGGATGTAATCAAATTATATTTGGTGAAAGTTTGGAACTTCTAAACAGTTAAGTATGGGAAGACAGTACCAGGTCATGAGTAAAAACAAGTCTGGCTAAGCTTATTAATGAGGCTATTTGTCATATCAATAAAAAGGCATTTGTTTGGAAAAAAAGTAAGAGCCATCAATAGATTCAAAAAGATAAGTGACAAGGTCAGATTTGCTCATTAGAAAGAGCGTTTTGACAGTTAGGTGAATAAAGATTAAAAAAGATGAGTCTAGAGGCAGACAGACAACTTAAGTGCCTTTAAAACATGGCAGAAGAAAGACTAATTTAAAAATCCTAATAGTGAAATGCAATGGAGAAAAATTGTCCCCAGCTGCTTTTCAACACTCAAGGCTTCATAAATTCAATGTTTCCTGGCACTTTGCTAGTTTCCTCTTTCTTCTTGCCCTGCCATTTAGATATCTAGTATTTCTGCTTATAAAATATTTTGATAATGGGAAATAATTCAACAGAAATAGGCTGATTCAGACACAGTAACGAGAGATTTTAATAATCAGTAAAGGCATAATTGATGGGGAAGGAAATGCTATCTTAAAAGGTCTCAGTGAAGGGCTTGGAGGAGGTGCCAGCAGAGTCTGTAGGGAATCTAACCTACAGACACTGACATTTTCAGCATCAATCCTAAGAAGACATGAGAATTGAGGCCTTGGACTGGTCTGAGGTTGAATTTCAGATTTCAGAATTCTTACTGAGAGTAAATCATCAGCCCATTTACAAGAGAATGAAGTCAGAATTTCAATTAGGGATGCAGTTACTAGCTGTGTCCGTCGGAGGCAGAAATGGTCAAAAGAAACAAAGCAATTAGTAAAACCAGATAAGGTGATGGTAGGGCAAGCAATATAACTGACTTACTGCACATGTGTTTGATACTTGACCTCAGGGTTTAAGTTAAGTCCTGTCAGGTCTGTTCTTAACATTTGGGTTGGGACTGATGCTGCATGTAGCAAGACTATGCTAGTGACACTGGATTCAGAAATTTTTGAGCTCACAGACAGAGAGCTAGGCTGATCAGTCCAACACCATCCTTGATAAAAAGAATATTTTTACTTTAACACATTTAAGTACACATTTTTTTTTAACCCAAACTCCTCTATGATAGGATCAAAATTACTTGCAAGGGCATCACAAATATAGATCTGTAGATTACAAGAAAAATTTTGAGAATTACTTGTTTTGAAAAGAATTAATCCTTAGAAAGATTTCCACATAAGCAGAGAAGTATCATTTATGAGAAATTTTAAGATATATATATATCTTTTTTAATACTTCCAAAGAGAATTTTTAAAAGAAATATGTTTTGCCACGATATATGGAGTTTTTAATTATTAGGAAAATGTTACATTCATGAGACCAGTGAATATATCAACATTATATAGTGTATGATAAGGAGGAAATTTTCAAATGATTTCAAATCTCTGCTGCATAGTAAAAGTGTCAGGTGATAGTTATAATGATTTAAATATGAATGGATTCTAGAGTAGTTTCAGAGTAGCATGAAAATTGAAATCTACCAATCACAGATTATATTTTCTGATTAATATAAATGAGAAATTTAAAAATGGAATTTAGACACACTCTACAAAATTTAGCAGAGAAACTGTAAAAAGATAGCTCAACCTTTATGCCTTTTCATTTAATATTTATGACTTTGACAACCTATAACAATATAATTATAATTATAATACTGGCAAATAATTGCTAAGAGATCTTATGTTCTAGATAGATGAGTATCATTCTGACTAGATGAGTGTCAGGTAATTCTGTGTAGGGATAACTATGCAGCTGATCACCGTAATTCTGGATCATGAAAAAATACTTCATAATTTATAATGAACAGTTACGGTGGAGTAGCATTAGAAAGAAGAATTAAGTGATCTTCAATGCCGTTTTAAGTATAGACTGAGAATTTACCATGTACCAGGCATCAAGTACAAAGTTCTAGATGAATAAGAAAACAATGTGGTTTCTGATGTTGTGAATCTCACATCAGAAACAAATATGAGAAAAAAAATGAGCAATATGAAAGGGCTGTCTATAGTACAAAAGGCTTCGGGCTTGAGTAGGAGGAATAGTTCAATATGCATTTTGCATTGTGTGTGGATATAGATGTAAGAAAATGCAATCTTAACACTAGTTCTAGATTTATGGATATTTCTCCTTTTATAATATGTGGTTTACATACCAATAACTGGAACATGAGGGTAACTTCATTTGAACCTTAAACAGTATTTTTCAGAGACGCCTTCTTCAGCCTGATAAGACTTGCTTAAATTTCTTTGCAACAGAATGTCATAGTACTTTGTACTTTTTCTTTGCTTTGAAGCACATATCAGAGTTTCAATTAATTACTGGGAAAATATTGAGATTTTTATTAACTTAGTGTTATTAAACATTTATTTCCTAATTCAAAAAATAGAACCAAAAACGGGTTCTGTCCTTTTGGGTTGGCTCTTACCTAGAGAACAGAAACACAACATCTCTGAGGACAAGAAAATTTCAGAGTTTTAATGCTACCTCCTGCATATGCCCCTGATAATACTAAGATCTAGTTAGGAGGAAAACCTTTTTTTTTGTTTGTTTGTTTTATAATCTGCCATTGGATTTTATTTTATTTTTTTAGAATTGCATCAGATTTATTTTTATTTATTTTTGCCTTTTTTCTTATTTTCTTTTCTTTTTATTTTTTACAAATAGTTTATTGTCAAGTTGGTTTCCATATAACACCCAGAGCTCATCCCCACAAGTGCCCTCCTCCATGCCCATCACTCCACCCCCCCAACACCCATCAGCCCTCAGTTTGTTCTCAATATTCAAGAGTCTCTCATGGTTTGCCTCTCTCCCTCTCCCCCACTATTTCCCCCTTCATCTCCCCCACAGTCCTCCGTTAAGTTCCTCCTAATCCTCCTATATGTGCAAACATATGGTATCTGTCGTTCTCTGCCTGACTTATTTCATTCAGCATAATACCTTCAAGTTCCATCCATGTTGCTACACATGGCCAGATTTCATTCTTTCTCACTGGCATGCAGTATTCCATGGTATAGATAAACCACATCTTCTTGATCCATTAGTCCGTTGATGGACACTTAGGCTCTTTCCAGGTTTTAGCTATTGTGGAGAGAGCTGCTGTGAACATTGGGGTACATGAGCCCCTATGCATCAGCACTCCTGGATCCCTTGGGCAAATTCCTAGCAGTGCTATTGCTGCGTCGTAGGGGAGTTCTATTGTTATTTTTTGAGGAACCTAGTTAAGAGGACAACTTAAAGCAAAGAAAGGGCCACTAGTACTCCTCACCAATCTAGACCTCAAAAGGATACAGGCTGATGGTTAAGAGAGGACTAGATGTCATCTAAGGAGCTAGGACCCAGAGGAGAGGTTGGGCTTCCTCAGACATTAAGGGTGGGTTCCAGTTGACTTGACAATAAAAGGACATTTGGTAGTGCATCTAATCTCAGTGTCCTAGAGCAAAGACAAGAGGTCTTTTTATTTATTATAAGCCTCTTATTTGAATCTTTATGTGATGGCAACTCTATGTAATAGTAATTCTTTAAAATTATACAGCTTAAAGGCAAATAAACTTTCTTAATTCAAACAACACTTGTGCAAAAAAAAAAATCAAGCCACCATATTAAAATAATGGCATAAAAAGTTTCATGCTTTCAGGTCTACGATCTTCGACTAATTACAGGGATAATATGTGTCCAGAGTAAGAAAAAATATTACAACATGGCATTTTTTTGGAGGTATACAAGCCCTCATCCACAATAGAATATTTTTAGTATTTCTAACAATAAAAGCATATTTTCTCTCCTTTTAGGTAATCTTTAATCCCAAAACTGTGCTCTTCTCATGTATTCCTTTTCCTCATTTAAACAGGAGATGTCTTTGTCTTTAATGTCTTTGGGGATAAGGTAAGTGCTAGTAGCTCATAATTCCTTAATTTCTTACCATTATGAATTTCTAGATGCCTAAACAAAAGAAAATTTTAAAAATTAATGAAACAAACCAACAAGTGAGGTTAAAGGGTATAAGGCAAAGGAAGATTAATTGGGGACCTAAAAAAACATGGGAAGAATTTTTCCAAACTAGAAAGAGATACAAATAGATTACTGTTTTTCCCATCTTAGGATTGATATTTGTATTTCTCACAGGTAATAAGCTTGTCTGCTGAGATCTACACATGATACATAATAACACACATTCACTTTACTTAATATATTGACTGTAATATATAATGTAAAATATAGATTGCATACTCCATAAGTTGATATTTTATATATCTAATATCTGTCATATTGTTTGGCTCACAATATGTGTTCAGTGGTATTGGCTGAATGAATGAATTATTCTCCTTGTTTTTTATCAGTAGTAAATATAGCATAATGGATAATGATATTATTTTGGAGCTTGTCCAACAACATGACAAGGTGCTATATAAATTAAAATGTATACCATGTTCATGAATATAAAAAAACCCTTTGATTTATGGAGTCCGTGTAGTTTAATTACAACTTGTAGCAGAGAATTCAAGAAACTTGATATGTTAAATCCAAAATTATGAAAAAGAGCAAAGGTTTAAGAATAGCTAAAACATGCCTGCAGAAGAAGAATATGTGGAGGAAGGTGCGATTTTCCTCACAACACAAAAATCCGTACTTAAAGCATTAACAATGATTATAGTGCAGTATTGTCACAGGGATAAACAAAGTAACCATGTAGCAAAATATAGTGCCATGAAACTGATCCACGCTTATAGTGACAGCATTATCAATACACAGCAGATCATTGATGATTAGATGAATAATTCCAAATGAAGATTGGGAACATCATTTTTCATATGATGTATATGTATATGTGTACACATATTATATGTGTGCATATATGTATACTTATAATGTGTGTGTACACATATATACATGTGATTTGTACCTCATAGTGTTTAAAAAAGTCAATTCTGTATTTAATACCGTTTTCAAACAATATGAATAAACATTACAATATAAAGAAACATATATAATATGAGGTTGTGAATGATCCAGGAATCATCCAGAATTTAGGGTACTCCCAAATGGTTACACTGTTACCTTAGAGTTTGACACTAGTCCTATGGTCCAAAATGGTGGGTAGAATTTGTTTCATTGCATCTGCTTTCAAACCAATAAATGAAAAAATGATGTATCCCATCACAGAAAGTACCAGATATCACATCCATTTCTGTTTTGGTGGCCAGACTCTAGGCCCATGGCTACATGTTCAAGAAAATGTAAATTATTATTATTACAAAGTAATTAAATTATTATTTTTTAAAATTTTTACATAGTAATTGGCTTAGCTAATAATTAAGGCTATGTTATCTATAAAGCCTTTCCCTATAAACCCATGTTTCCCTATAAAGGGAAAAATGGGTGCTGAGGTGGACTATTAAATGTTGCCACAATAGTCTTGGATGTAGTTTGTCAGATTTATTTCTAAATGCTTAAAATTTGTTGTTTCTACTATAAATCATATATTTTTAAATTTATGTATATAGAAATATAATTTTTGTATATAAATATAATATAAAATAAAATTCCAGAGAATTGATTGAATTTTATTTTTAAGTTTTTGAAGCAAATGTTTTACTGCTTCATCATTAGGAAAGATGTTTACTGGAGACTTGGTGGAACACCGTTATCAGGATGCAAAGGTTCCTAACTTGCAGAAAATATTTCATACTAAAAGGGCATTGATCTTATCAGACTGTATTTTTCTCTTTTTCTTTAGATGAACATATGATTTTTCTCCTATAATAGACTAATGAAGTATATTAGATTAATAATTTGTTAATGTTAAAGTGCCTTGAATTTCTGGAATACAACAATGTAGCCAAAATACACTGCTTTTTAATACATTGCTGTATTTGGATCCTCATATTTTCTTTGGAAATTTTTGCACTTATGTTTATAAATGAAAGTTGTCTATAATTTTCTGTTATATCTGTAGTTTTCAAGTTTGAGTAGCAGGGTTATGCTAAACTCACAGAATGAATTATAGATTTTCTTTTCTTTTTCCATTCTAGATGATTTTATTCATGTTGGAATCATTTGCTCCTTGAAAATTTGGTAGAGCTCTCTTCTAAAGCTCTATGGTTCTGATCTTTTTAGCTAGAGTTCTGACCACAGATTCAATGTCTTTAATGATATGAAAAATAAATGGCTAGAAATTACTTGACACACCTCCCATTAAGATTTAGTTTCTCTGTTCTTTCTCTTGAAATTGGGTACATACAGACAGAATATGGTGGAGGTGACTTTTGCAGCTAGATACAGTTTCCATCTAGTTTACTAGAACATCTATTCTTAGTTTCCTCCCCATGTAAGAAATTCAGCTACTATAATAAAGCTGCCATTCCATAAAGACCATATGTAGGTGCTCCAGTCAATATCTAGTGGAACATGTGCTACAAGCCTTCCTGACAGCAGTGAGACATGTGAGTGAAGAAGCCAGGTGGGTACTGGATCCTCTCGCCCCACCTGGTACAACCTCCATTTTTTCAAGGCACCTCCAACTGTTGGAGTCATTCTAATTAAGGCTCCATAAAGCATAGAGCAGACAAGATCTTGCCCCGATATAAACTGCTCAGTCACATAATCTTTTTCTTTTAAGTGTAAAGGATTTTTTAAAATTATGTATAACATAGGCAAAAATATTGAAAGTCAACAATTTTTTTTTAAATTTATATTTATTTCTGAGAGACAGAGAGAGAGCGCATGAGCAAGCAGGGGAGGGTCAGAGAGAGAGGGAGACACAGAATCTGAAACAGGCTCCAGGCTCTGAGTTGGCAGTCAGCACAGAACTCGACGCAGGGCTCGACCCCACGAACCGAACTGTGAGATCATGACCTGAGCCAAAGTCGGATGCTTATCAGACTGAGCCACCCAGGTGCCCCGAAAGTCAACAAATTTTATTTAAGGAATTTTACATGTGATTCTTTCCACCATAGTTCCTCCAAAGTCAGAATCATAATCTTCAAAACAGCCCTTTTAAAAAGAACTTTTGTTCAATACAGTTGTCACTGTCAGTCCAGAGTTCTTTGGTTAAGCTTCTTTGACCTTTGCTTGAATATGGATATACTTCAAAACTTCCCCACCTGTAATCTTTGGGATCCAATTCTTTACTTTGAGGCCCTAGAAGTCTAATTGTAGGAAGTATCAACCAATAATCTATGAGCATATTACAATGTGTAGTTTTGTCAGTCTCATTAAGTTTTATGGTGGCTTGTTAGGCTGCAATAGACAACTGGAACTAGAGCTATTTAAACTTTCTATTTCTTATTTGAGACATTTTTTTGCCAATTTTATTAGGCAGAAGATAGGTAAAGACACATAATAGTGGTTTAAGTAAAGTAAGTGTTTTTTTAGTGTTGTTTCTGTCATCAACATGAGGCCCTCAGTAGAAAATCCATAACAAGTAGTGTGACCTAATGGTACAGAGTGCCCAGTCTCCTTCTATCTTGCTATATTATCACCCTCAACAAGCAGCTTTCACTTCTATTCAAGGTAGGTGCTCTAGCTCTGGCTTTTATGCATTCATTTAATGTAGCAGAAATAATAAAAGGGGATGGGGAAATCAAGTTCCTCTGCTTTAACAGTACAATCCAGAAGCTTCACAAATCACTTTCACTCACATTGTGTTAGCTAGAATTTATTCATAGGTCAGACCCAACAGCAAGTAGTGCTGGGGAATGCAACCTTATCTTGACACCCAGTTATCCAGATAAAACATAGATGGTTCAGATAAAGGGGAAAAGATAAAATGGATGTAGCAAAATAACTATACCACTCCCAGTTTGTTTGTTTTTTAAGAATCTGGTCAATTTGGGGCACCTAGGTGGCTCAGTCAGTTAAGCGTCCAACTTTGGCTCAGGTCATGATCTCCTGGTTCGTGGGTTCGGGCCCCGTGTTGGGCTCTGTGCTGACATTTAGCTCAGAGCCTGGAGCCTGTTTCAGATTCTGTGTCTCCCTCTCTCTCTGACCTTCCTCTGCTCACACACACACACTCACTCTCTCTCAGAAATAAATAAAAAACATTAAAAAATTAAAAAAAAGAATCTGCTCAATTTCAGCTAAGTTTCCAAGTTAATGGGGATGAAGTAATTCAGATACTCTTTATTTGTTATCCCTATCTTACCTGTAGTTATGTAGTTATTTTACATTTTTAAAAATTTTGATTATATTTCACTTAATTTAATTTTTCTTCTATTTGTATATACCTATTGAAACTTCTTTTGGTCTTCTTTTGTATTCTATTTTATTACTTTGTAAATCTTATATATATAGTTATTTTATATTATGTAGGAAACTAGATCATTTTCTCACACCATACACAAAAATAAGCTCAAAATGGAAAAAGGACCTGAATGTGAGACAGAAAACCATCAAAACCCTAGAGGAGAAATCAGGAAACAACCTTCTTGACCTCAACTGCAGCAATTTCTTACTTGACACATCCCCAATGGCAAGGGAATCAAGAACAAAAATGAACTACTGGGACCTCATCAGATAAAAAGCTTCTGCATAGCAAGGGAAACCATCAATAAAACGAATAGGTAACCGACAGAATGGGAAAAGATAGTTGCAAATGACATATCAGATAAAGGGCTAGTATTCAAAATCTATAAGGAAGTCACCAAGCTCCACACTGAAAAACAAATAATCCAGTGAAGAAATGGCCAGAAGACATGAACAGACACTTCTCCAAAGAGGACACGCTGATGGCCAACAGACACATGAAACAATGCTCAGCATCCCTCATCATCTGGGAAATGCTGATCAAAACCACACTGAGATGTTACCTCATGCCGGTCAGAGTGGCTAAAATGAACAACTCAGGAGACTCTAGATGCTGGTGAGGATGTGGAGAAACGGGCACCCTCCTACACTGTTGGTGGGGATGTAAACGGGTACAGCCCCTCTGGAAAACAATGTGGAGGTTCCTCAAAAAATTAACAATAGAACTCTCCTATGACCCAGCAATAGCACTGCTAGGAATTTACCCAAGGGATACAGGATTGCTAATGCGTAGGGACACATGTACCCCAATGTTCATAGCAGCATTCTCAACAGTAGCTAAAACATGGAAAGAGCCTAAGTGTCCATCAACGGACGAATGGATCAAGAAGATGTAGTTTATCTATACAATGAAATACTACATGGCAATGAGAAAGAATGAAATCTGGCCATGTGTAGCAACGTGCATGGAATTTGAGGGTGTGATGCTGAGCGAAATAAGTCAGGCAGAGAAGGACAGATACCATATGTGTCCACTTATAGGAGAATTAGGATGAACTTAACAGAGGTCCATGGGGGAGGAGAAGGAGAAAAATAGTTGATGAGAGGGAGAGAGGCAAACCATGAGAGACTCTTGAATACTGAGAACAAACTGAGGGCTGATGGGGGTGGGGAAAGGGGAAGGGGGTGATGGGCATGGAGGAGGGCACTTGTTGGGATGCGCACTGGGTGTTATATAGAATCCAACTTGACAATAAACTATGAAAGAAAAAAAGAATAAAATGGAAGTGAGACATGAGAGAGAAGAACTGATCAATGTTGATTCCAAAGGTTTTTTTTTTTTTGCTTTCAAAGGAGAATGATGTTGATTCTAGTGACAGAAAGTTCATAGTGGGACATATTTTCCTTTCTTCAATGTTGTTTGACCACCTTAATGATATCTGAATTTCCAGGAAGTAATGTGAAATCAAGTTACATACATTATGAAGAATGGAGATGGATTTATGGATTTGGAGTCCATCTGAAGAGAGATGCTTAATGAAACAATGAGCTTGGGTAAGTTTGCCCAAGGAGAGTATGCAAAGTGAGAAGAGGAAAAAAAGAGGGTAAAATCAGATTATGGCTTCATTTAATCAGTAGAACATGAAATGCATCAAGAAAATGATCATAAAAAGTAGTTCAAAGGATATGATTATTTAAAATAGTGTATTGTCACTATTCCAAGAGGAAAAAATACATTCAAAGAGAAAAATGCTGATTAATGGTAGTAAATTCTAAAATGAGGTTTAAGACTAGGACAATTTAATGGAATTTTTATGATTGTGTTGGATTTGATGAATAGTTTCACTAGGAAGTCAGGCAAGTTCTCTACTTCTATTATGTGATGGGTTATGTGTAAGTAAAACAGTCTCTGTTCTAGGTGTCCCTAATCCAGGAAAAGGAAAACATAAGGATTATATAATAAGATTGCAGGAATTATTTCTATTTAAAATGTATCTATGAAAATTTGCATAATGTTGAGGAATATTAATAAGTATCCCATGAAGTGATATTAACTGGTAAGGCAGATAAAAGAATGGGCTCAGAGGCATGAATTTAAAAGTCATATAGCAAGATGATGGATCCTGGGGTTGTCTATGAGTGTATGGTAGAAACAGGAGAAAGGCAATCAACAAAGATTCAGATGGAAAGGTTCACAGTGAACACAGTGTTAACAGCCTTACATTAATGGTTCACAGAATTGAACTTGATTTTCTCCAAGCAAGGGTGAAAAAGTGAAGGCCTTTTGGCTAAATTTTAAAGGAACCAAATCTATATTTTATAAAGGCAACTCAGACTTGAGTGTGGATGCCGAATGGGAAAGGTGGAGCTTAGAGGTAAGGTATCAAATAAAGGACACTGCAGTAATTGCATTAGAAGGAAATAAAGGTCAGGACTAAGGGAAATCTAAGGAAATTAAAATGGCTACAGAAATTGGAAAATGGTAAGGGGAAAGGATGCAGAAGCAATTTCAGAACTAGAATCAACAGGATTTGGTGAAAGATTATTGTTATGTGAAGTTAAAGGATATTAGTGAAAAATTCTATATTATATTCTTTTTCTGGGAGGAGGATATGTAAATACTTGACATTTAAATAGATTCTGCACTTGTGGTAAGCGTAGCATAAAATATAGAGAAGTTGAATAACTACATTGGACACCTGAAACTAATGTAGTATTGTGTCAACTATACTCAAAAAAAATTAAAAAAGAAGAAAATTTCTAAAAAATAAATGTATTCTATATGAACTATTCACATCAAGCTAAAATTATTTCTTTATGGTAAGTAATTTTGAATAGTGGACTTTTTTGGAACCAAGTGTACTGATTAAAACGTGACATTGTTCACATATTTATGGTGGTTCTTTTAGAAAGACAGTGTTTTCCAAAGTCTATTATTTTCCAAATGTCAGTGGTAAATCCACACTCACATACACATATGTATACACACACACGAAATAATTTCATCTAGTTTATATAAATTAATATTTATATTCAGGGCACCTGGGTGACTCAGTCAGGTGAACATTAGACTCTTGATTTTGGCTCAGGTCATAATCTCACCGTTCATGGGATTGAGACCCACATCAGGCTCTGTGCTGATGCCTCAGAGCCTGTTTGGGATCCTCTCTCTCCCTCTCTATCTGCTCCTTCCCCACTCTCGCTCTCTCTCTCTCCCTCAAAATAAATAAAATAAAAATGTTATATGCAATGTAAGATAACGATAAATGCATTTCAACATTTTTCTCATCATTATGTAATATTATGCTTTAAGAAACAGTGTATCAGATCTGAGAAGCCCAGAAAGTTGTAGGAGAGATTATCTAATGTGTGAATGCATACCATTCCATTTGTGTCTTCATGAATAGGCATTTTTTACCAACTGGGACCAAGGAACACATTATGCACATAATTGTGATATTCTATATATTTTATATCATTTGTAGTTTAAAACAAATTAAGCTTGTATACCCTCATACTCATTCACAATGAATTTGTGCCTGACAGAAGAGATTAATTTGTAGCATTATTATTATTATCATTATATCATTATTGTTTTTTAATTTTTATTATTATGTCTACTTCAATATAAACACATACCTTTGGTGTCCCATCAACATATCCAGAATATTTCAGAGTTAAATGAATTTGGTAAATCTCAGTATGTCAGGTAGTATATTTAAGGTAATGTGTAGCTAATGTAAAAGAATGCGTCACTAATTTTGATTAATGGATCATTTTAACAAGCAGAATTGTACCTGCCATGCTTTATTTATTAACTTTTTCATTCACGAACTTAAAAATCTACTGTGTCAGGCAATTTTTTAGTAATGAAAAGGTGGATAAAATGTAGTTCATGATGTCCAGGAATCAACTTTAGTTGGAGAAAATACTAATTATTCAAATAATTATAAGAAAGTGGCAAGAAATGAAAGAGAAATAAATAAATTATAATGAGAAAACAAAGGAGGTACTGTTTGATTTTGCTTTGAGAAATGCTTGTGGCTTTAAGAACCCAGATGTTCATTTTTTATGCAGTTTATGATACTAGTAAAAGTCAATTTACCTTTCTTAATTATTTCAAGGATATATATTCAGCAGATTCCTACTACTTAAGGTATCCAAGATGAACAATAAGAAGTAGCATGGTGTGTTAGAAAGAGTACCTATTTAAGAGGCTGGTTGTAATAAACATTACATCAAATAATGTATTTAATGTATACCTGATGCTTATAGGCACTTATCGGCACAGAGGTAGCTATTTTCATCATCTCCATCATAATCATTTTGCTTTCAAATTGTACAAATGTACATGTTCCCATATCATCATCAAATTGGTCCTTAAGGTACAAGATGGAGATATTTTTAGTGTCTTCACTCTACGCATTTTTGATAATCTTTTCTTAACTTTCACTAATATTTTCATCTCTAAATTATACTCATCAAACCTGAACTTTTGTTTCTGTGATGAAAAGGACAGAGCAAAAATTATTTTAGTATATTCTCTGAGTAAACAGTTTAATAAAAACTTCTGGCTGACAAATTCAGTATACAGTAATTACTAAATAGTCATGATCCAGTGAGGAAATAAATAATATACATGGTTCAAATGAAGATACTTCAGTTAAGCATTTGGATAGGTTTTGGGGAACAAACAAGATTGCATTGTCCAAGACTATCATGAGTGTGAAACTTTACTACTTTGAAGGCTGATGAATTGAGAAAATGATAAAGTGTTATTCCAACCAAGTGAGAACTGAAACTTTAATGAAGGGGCCATTTGATAGAAATTATAGTCAATTGGCAGACATATGGTATCAGGGAGCTGACCTAGAGAAGTTCCTCTTCTCTTTCTCCTCTTACTTCCTGATATTTTGGTAGTATCTCCCAGTGGATGAGCCAACTAGTAAGCAACTGATAAGGAACCCAACTGATGAACTTGTCTGAAATCATCCTTTCTAGGCACAGAGTAGGGCAGAGGAAATGAAAATGGATCAGAGTGACAGAGAATTACCACCAAAGCAACGTACTGATCATTTCTGATACCGTTATTCTGAAACTTTCATTATTCTCCAATATTCCTCTGAGTACTTGCCATTCTATAATTCTTTTAAACCTCCCACATACTTTGTGAAACTGGTACTATCTTGTTTTAAGATGAGGAAATTAAGGGACAGGCAGATTAAGTAATTTGTCCAAATTTATACAGGCTTTCTTAGCTACTGAGTTCCTGCAATTACTCTTCTCCAGGGCCAAATTTTACCTGAAATATCTAAGGGGAAACTCTGGAAAAAAGAATGGCGAGGATAGGGGTGACTTAGAATATTAATGCAATCTCATTCTATAGCTATGACAAATAAACCTCAGATATGAGAAGTTCTTTTCCGAGGTCATTTTGTAAAAGACAAATCCAGGGGCAGAGTGCATTCTTTCCCTTTACTTACAAACAGGTTACGTTTGCAAATCAAGAAACTGCTCTCTTTTCACTATAGGGATACCTGATTTAGTGTTACGCAGAGGGGTGGTGTTAGATTTTTAAAATTACTTTTGATTTCTATTTCAGGAAACTGCTATTTTCTCAGCTCAATTAATACCTTCAAAATGGTGCTATGCAAACATATAGAAAAACATATCTCAAATGCATGACGGTACTTTGCTGGAATTCATTTAACATTACAGCAGATGGTAGTGAATTCTAGGTGTTAAAGTATATTTTTACTGCCAGAGGAAGAATATGATTTATTAATTAAATGACAGATAGTCACATTCAATTCTTTCCCTTCTTTTCTCATGTTTTATTTTTTATTAAAAATTTTTTTCAATGTATTTTTGAGAAATAGACAGACAGAGTGCTAGCAGGGGAAGGGCAGACAGGGAGGGAGGCACAGAATCTGAAGCAAGCTACAAGCTCTGAGTTGTCAGTACAGAGCCCCCTATGCAGATCTCTATTCAAAGGACTATGAGATCATGACCTGAGCTGAAGTCAGATGCCTAACCTACTGAGCCACCCAGGCAGCCTTATGGCTTTTTTTAATTCTTGATGTCCACAGGTCACTTAAGTACTTAACATTTTAACTTAAAAAAAAAAACCCCACAAAACTTGAATTATAATGGAATACTTATACATTAATTCCTATTTTATTTTTTTAATGTTTTATTTATTTCTAGAAGAGAGAGAGAGAGAGAGAGAGAGAGAGAGAGTCAGCAGGGGAGGGTCAGGGGGAGTGCAGACGAGCAGGCTCAGGCTCTGAGCTGGCAGTCAGCACAGAGCCCGACGCGGGGCTCGAACTCACGAACCGCGAGATGATGACCTAAGCGAAAGTCAGACGCTTAACCGACTAAGCCACCCAGGCGCCCCATACATTAATTCCTATTTTAAACATTTTATTCATTTTCAGATCTTAAAAGAGGTACAACTTTACAGCATTAAATTTATAAAATACAGAAAAAAATAAATACAATTTAAAAATAATGACATTACAGAGAATATCACTCGGAGATGGTAACTTAATGTGGTAAATTGATTATACTGATGGCTGCAATTGACGGCCTCCCTATATCCATTCTATTTACTCTGTGACATTTCAGGCCCCTTCATTCTTTGTTTATTGTTTCTTTGATATGGACCTATGACTTGTTTTGGCCAAAAGAATACAGTGGAGGTGACAATGTGCCAGTTCTGAGTATCTCAAGAGATCCTGTATCACAAGAGATCCTGTGGACCTCTTTCCTCTCTCTTGATCCCCTCTCTCTGCCATGACTCAAGTAGTAGTAGTAGTCCACTGGAGGACAAGACACTATGTGAATCAGATCTCCATCATCCCAGGCATCATACCCCAAGCCCCATATGTGAGAGTTCAATAAAGACAACTAAGATGATTCACCAGCTGATCACTGAGTCATAAATCAACCCATCCAAAAACTAAAGAATCACCAGCAGATCCTCTAACTCAACAATGTAGTAAGTATTTATTGTTTTAATGCTGATGCATAGGAGCACATGTACCCCAATGTTCATAGCAGCACTCTCAACAATAGTTAAAACATGGAAAGAGCCTAAGTGTCCATCAATGGACGAATAGATCAAGAAGATGTGGTTTATCTATACCATGGAATACTACATGGCAATGAGAAGCAATGAAATCTGGCCATGTGTAGCAACATGGATGGACCTTGAGGGTGTTATGCTGAGTGAATAAGTCAGGCAGAGAAGGACAAATATCATATGTTTGCACGTATAGGAGGAACAACTGAGGAACAAGGGGGAGAAAAAGGGGGGAAATGGTGGGGGAAAAGAGGAGGCAAACCAGAGAGATTGAATGAATGCTGACAAAAACTGATGACTGATGGATGTGGGGGGAGAGGGATGGGCATGGAGGAGGACACTTGTGGGGATGAGCACTGGGTGTTGTGGAAACTAATTTGACAATAAACTATTTGTAAAAAAAAATAAATAAATAAATAAATAAATAAATAAATAAGTATTTATTGTTTTAAGACCATGGTTTTTGTCATTACTTGCTTATGCAGCTTTATTTTTGTAGATAATGGATACACATATATCTCTACCATATCAACATCCATTCATTATATCCACTTCCTATATATATTATATTTATGTCTTTAAAAGTAATTATAATAAAATCACTGCTATAATTATTTTACTGTCTTCTATTGTTCCACACTTTTGTGGTTGTTTCATATATCTTATAATTTTTAATTTTAATAAACTAATGAAGTACATATTATTTTCACTTCACAGATGAGAAAACAGAGGTCCTGGGAAGTAGAGAGACTTCCTAGGTTAGTTCCAACTATGCTGCTGACCGACTTATGCTAGAGACTCCTGAGAGTCCTACCTGCTCTGCCAATAGCAATGCTCACTGTCATAGTCTCTGCTGACACTGACACTTTCCATTTTCCATGTGAATTCCACTGAGTCAAGATTCTCTCACTTCATAGCTAGGTGAGCCAGACATTCCCACAGTCATGGCTATCCAAGTTGTTGGCACCTCTGACCTTACAGCTCTATGGTGTCTGTTTCACTAACTGCAACAATGTCCCGGCCACACCAGATCTGAGCTGGAAATAATGTGGCTTTCCTAGAATCAGACCTCTGTTTCAAATAGACATGCTATTGACTCTACTAATCCAGCTCTTCTGGACCAGAGACCCTTGAACATACAACCTTCTACTTTTTAATTTCTCTAAAGTTAAAAGAGGGAATTCCTTCTGGATCACCTCAGGCTGGGATATGTATTTACAGTGGAATATTTTGAATCCAAAACATTTATGGAAGTAACTGAGACCTTGTCTTATGGACATAAGTATTTTTGCTCTCTGGTTCTACAGTTTACAAATTGGAGCAAATTCCAACCTGAATTGGAACCATATTTTAAGAACAAGACATGTAATTCATGCAATTAATATTTGGTATGCCTAACCTTTTGGAAGGTCAAATCTTTGGTTAGGAAACTCTAAGCATGCTTGAGTGCCCCAAACCATGAAACATTTCTATGTATGCCAAAATTTAATTTTTTTTACACATTTCTTTTCTCATGAATTTTCTCAGTTCTTTAGTGTAACTATAAATAAAAATAACCCCCTTGGAAAAGAAATGCCAACTCATCTCAAGAATGGAGTTTGATACAAGAATGTAAAGGAAATGAAAATAATCTAGAAGTCTACAGCCAGTTATAAAAACTATTAATATCTTTCTCACTCTCTTTTTATGTATTTTTTCTAAAGCATATACATTTTAGCAATATTAATCTAATCAAAAAGGTGCTACAAGTCAGGTACAAGCAATCGAAATAAAGCAGCTAATGAGATAGATTCCCTTATCTTAAGAAACTCCCACTGTAGTTAGGGGAGGTAGCAATATGTTTAACAAACGAGTAAATGAGATAATATCAGATACTTACATGTTCTGTTTAGAAGTAAATGGTATAATATGGAACATGCCTAGATAGGTGTGCTGTTTTACCAGGCTCAAGAACACCTTGTAGAGAAGGTACAATTTTGGGTAATTTTAAGTTTCATAACAATCTCATTTATCATGTTAGAATTTAAGTGTGTTTTTAAAAATTTTTAATCATGTTAAGCTTGATAAATAAATAGTATACATATATTGATGTTGTTAAGTATTAAAAAATAAACCATTATGAACTCTCACATTATTTAAGAAAACAGTCAAAAGAATTACTTTGTTTTCTATTTCAGTATGCTGCTACGTTTTCAGTTCAAATATGTGTTATCTATAGATCAAGCATATACAAATCTCAGAGATGTAAAGGTACTTTCTGAGACTCATTTATCTCACACTTCTGTATTTCTAGTTTCCTTCCTTACCCGCTTACATCCTTTGACTAATTATTCTAATCTCTCCATGGCAGATAGTCTCAATTTCCTTCCTCCAATTTATAATCTTGTGACAAAACTTCAGTGTTGGTCAAATCCAATTCTCTGCCATTAACAGCAGAGCCATTAACCTGTGGTTGGAGCAAAACAAATAACCATATATAGTAGTCTAACTTTGAAGTCATGATAAAAACTAAAGTGTCTGAAATGCTGCCCAACATTTATGGTAGACTTCTCTAGTCATTTCCCATTCTTCTTCAGTCTTTCTCAGTCACTTCACATCTTTTCTCTCTGTAAACAACCCCCATGATCTTTCTGATACTTCTGTTGATGACAATACTTTTTATTTCACTGAGAAAACAGAAGCAATCAGAAAAGATATTCCACAAAAGACCTAGTACTACCTTAACTTACCTGTGAACATTGGTGTCCACATTCTTTGCCTTCCCTCTTATTACTATGAATGAACCATGTTTTTGGTCAAGGTCAACCTTTTCACCCATACAATAGATCCTTTCATCTCCTGAAAATCATCATTCTCTTTTCAATTCATAACTTTTTCTTGTCATCTGAGAGTCTAGCAACAACAAAAAATTATATTTTTGCATTATTCATATGAAAATATTTTCTCTGCTCTCAAGATTCCAGTGTGTCTAGTTTGTCATTTCTCTAGGACAATCCTAATATAAGCATTATCAGTATTGCTGATTCCCAAACTCCCCCAAATTCCCAAAAACATGGCATGTAAAAGCTGTCTAATATTTCACAAGATATATATGGCATCAAATATCTTATCCATTCAATTGTTAAGATTCAATTTATATCCATCCAAAATTTTATAACATTCTCACATTTCCTAGCAGTGAAATAACTGACTCAATGGACATGCACTTTTAAATAGCTTTTGACATCTTTTGTCAAATCAACTTACAGAAAAGTTACACTAATTTAAATAGCACTAACAGTGCAGTGGCATAATTTAACAATTTTACAATTATGCCTGATTCCTAAATTTACAATTATGCCTGATTCCTATTTTGGAGAATACTAATTTTTCATAGCTTTGCTAATGACAGGTAAAACGTTCATTTGATTACTACTGCAATTTTTATTCTTATTTTGAGACATGCCTTCATCCACATAAAAATGGTATATCCAGTGTTTACGTATTAAATTGTTAAGTGCTTCAAATATATAAATGGTGTTGGCTCTAATGAGATATATATGTGTATATATGCTTTATTATTATTTATCTTTTATTTTTGTGGTGTTTTAAAATATGGACATTTATGGTAAAATATAACATATTTTCATGTTTAGGCAACGTGGACTATCCAATCACATAGACCTGGGTTTGAATTCCTGCTGTGCCATTTACCATTCCAATGGGAATTAAACAGTTTCACTCTTACAAATTTGTTGTAAGAGTGGGAATTAAATATAATTATTTATGGTGACTGTTTAAGCAAATAAGAACAGTTAACAATGAATAGGCACTTAGTGCTAAGTGCTTTATAAAATTACCTTATTTAGTTCTTAAAACAATAAAACAATTTTAGGAATTATGTAAGGTAGTTGTAGTTTACAAAGATTTATAACTTGCCCAAAATGACAATGTAAAGAAGTAACAGAAGTTAGAAATTGCCCTTCTAATCACTGTACCTAACAATCTTTTCAAAGTGAAAGTGGTTTCCTACACAAGAAACTCCATAGAAACAAGGGTTTCTCAGGCAGAAGTTTTCAATAACCTGAAAATACACTCCCTGGGAGTACCTGTTAAAAACACATATTCCTGGGCTCTACCCAAATCTCCTGAATCAGAATTTCCAGGTTAGCCCTAGTAATCTATGAAGTTAACAGGTAGAAATATGCTTCCTATTATTAATTTTGGGAAACAGTTTATGAGGTCATATACTTGTGGTCATTACCTTTCACAATGTCATTTTGTCATTTTGTTATTGTCTAAATATTTAGTGGGATTCTTCCATTACACACAAAATCACTCACAATGCAGACCAATCTATTTTCCATTGATTAAAAATTGGTCAGTACTTGAGTAAACCTGAGTCTATTTCTATTATATTGTAATATGATTCTTAAAATTTTCTAAGCATGGATGACTCTCTTTAATATTTCATTTTAAAAATGAGATGATAATCCTAGTTTTTATATTATTGTTATAGTTGCAATGGAGAATTTAGAAGTTGTAGAGTCAGATCAAGATTCTGAAGGAAGGCTTCTTTTGCCTTCATTCTTTCCTGTAAATTTCCATGAATTTTTTAAAATTATTTTCATAATTTTGAAGCAAATTTTATTTTGTTTTATTGCCTCTCTTTCTATGTCAAATTTCAATGGATTTTAGATATGAATTTCCCTAATATCACAGCTTTTTGTATATTTTTTTGTATCTATAGTCATTACTTGCTTTAAATTTTCTGTTTAAGAATTACTTTGGTCTATCTTTTTAAAATATGGTTTCCTTGTGCTTTATAAAATATATTTCTAGGTTTTTGTTTTGTTTTGTTTTGTTTGTTTTGTTTTGTTTTGTTTTGTCAGAGATAGGGCCTACCTAATTTCTGCTTCATGGAATTTATGGTGCCATTAAATTTACAATATTTTAATGATTTCAGTGTGATAAAAATAAAAGTATATAAAGTATAGCATATATTTCGATATGTTTATTAATCATAACATTTGATTTCTCTCTATCTGTATTTATGTTTGTGTTCATGTGAGCTACTAAAAACTGAATTATATTATTTTCTCCTATATTTATTCTGTTTCTATCAACTTCTCCCTGAATAATTAAGAGTTTTCTTTAAGTGTTATATCACTCAGCATATACATTTTATTCTCTCACCTTTTGGTAATGGATTACAAACTTTATAAATATAAAATAATTATTTTCTTCCAACTTAATGCTTTTTACTTCAAATTCTACATTTCAAATTCTAATAATGTGAACTCTGCTTTATTTGTACATCTATTTAAATGAAATTATTTACTGAAATTTTAGTCCAAGTGGTTATTAATATGTTTTTTTAAAAGTTTTTGAAAAAAATATATATTACATTATAAACGTATGTTCCAAATTTGCATATATCACTTCAGCTTACATAACAAGTTCCATATTTTGGTCAGACGATTAGATGTATCTGTAAGCGAGACTAGAAAATAACATCTCTAATTTCCCACGTAAAATTTTGACAGAGGAGACAGCAATCAGACAATAAAAAGAAAGAAAACTCATCAAAATTGGCAAGGAAGAAGTAAAATTTTCACTATTTGCAGATGACATAATATATAGAAAATCCAAAAGATTCCACCAAAAAACTGTTAAAACTGATAAACAAATTCACTAAAGTTGCAAGATACAAAATCATAGTACAGAAATCTGTTGCATTTCTATATTGCACTTCTATATACCAATAATGAAGCAGCAGAAAGAGAAATTAAGAAACAATCTTATTTATAATTGCACCCAAAATAATAAAATACCTAGAAATAAACTTAACCAAGGAGATGAAAGACCTGAATTCTGGAAACCATAAGACACTCATGAAAGAAATTAGAGACAACACAAAGACATGCAATGGTATTTGATGCTCATGGATTAGAAAAACAAATATTGTGTACATATACAATGATATGGTACTTGGAAATGAGAAAGAATAAAATCCTGCCTTTTGCAACAATCTGGATGGAATGCGAGGGTATTATGCTAAGTGAAATAAGTCAGTCAGAGAAAGATAGAGATTAAATGTTTTCACTCATATGTGGAACTTGAGAAACTTAACAGAAGACCATAGGGGAAAGGGAAAAAAAATAGTTTCAAACAGAGAGAGAGGCAGACCACAAGAGACTCTTAAATACAGAGAACAGATTGAGGGTAAAGAGGGGAGCAGGAAGAGGGGAGAGTGGTGATGGGCATTGAGGAGGGCACTTTTTGGGATGAGCACTGGGTGTTGCATATAAGTGATAAATCACTGGAATCTACCCCCAACACCAAAAGCACACTGTACACACTGTATGTTAGCTAACTTGACAATAATTATATTTTTAAAAATAGAATAAAGCAGAAAAGAAAAAAAAAGAAAACAAATATTGTGAAAATGTCCATACTACCTAATCCAATCTGTGATACCAACAACTTTTTTTCACAGAACTAAAACAAATAATCCTAAAATTTGTATGGATCCTCAAAAGACCCTGAATAGCCAAAGCAATCTTGAAAAAGAAAAGCAAAGATAGAGACATCACAATTTCAGACTTAAAGTTATATTACAAAGCTGCAGTAATCATAATAGTATAGTGTTGACACAAAAATAGACACATAGATCAATACCACAGGATAGAAAGATTAGAGAAAAACCCATAATTATATGGTCAATTAATCTTTGACAAAAGAGGCAAGAATGTACAACAGGAAAAACATGGTCTCTTAAACAAATGGTGTTGGAAAAACTGGACAGCTACATGCAAAAGAATGAAACTGGACCACTTTCTTACACCATACACAAAAATAAATTCAAAATGGATTAAAGATCTAAATGTGAGACCTAAAACAATAAAAGTACTAGAAGAGAACACAGGCAGTAACTTCTTTGACATTGGTCATAGCAAGTTCTTTTTACATATGTCTTCTACATTAAGGGAAGCAAAAACAAAAACTATTGGGACTTAATCAAAATAAAAAGCTTCTGCATACTGGAGAAAATAATCAACCAAACTAAAATGCAACCTATGGAATGGGAGAAGATATTTACAAATGAAATAGCTGAGGCTAGTATACAAAATATTTAAAGAACTTATAAAATTCAACCCCCAAAATGAATAATCAAATTAAAAAATGGGCAGAAGACGTGAGTAGACATTGTTCCAACAAAGACATACTGATGGGCAACAGACACATGAAAAGATGCTCAACACCACTAATCATCAAGGAAATACAAATCAAAACTTCAATGAGATATCACCTCACACCATCAGAATGTCTAAAATTGACAACACAAGAAGCAATAGGTGTTAGAGAGGATGTGGAGAAAAAGGAACCCTCCTGCACTGTTGGTGGGAATGAAACTTGGTGCAGCCACTGCGGAAAACACTATGGAGGCTCCTTGAAGGTTAAACATGGAACCACCATATGACCCAGCAATTGCACTGTAAGGTATTTATCCAGAGACTACAAAGATACTAATTCAAAGTGATATATGCACTCTGATGTTTATAGCAGCATTATCCACAATAGCCAAATTATGGAAACAGCCCAAGTGTTCATCAACTGAAGAACACATGGAAACAGCCCAAGTGTTCATCAACTGAAGAATGGATAAAGAAATGATATATATATAGGGGCGCCTGGGTGGCTTAGTCGGTTAACCGTCCGACTTTCGCTTAGGTCATGATCTCACGGTTCGTGGATTCGAGCCCCGCGTCGGGCTCTGTGCTGACTGCCAGCTCAGAGCCTGGAGCCTGTTTCAGTCTGTGACTCTCTCTCTGGCCCTCCCCTGCTCACGCTCTCTCTCTCTCCTAGAAATAAATAAAACATTAAAAAAAAAAAAGAAATGATATATATATATGAATATATACAATGGAATACTATTCAGCCATAAAAAATAGTGAAATCTTGCCATTTTTAACAGCATGGCTGGGGCTAGAAAATATCCTAAGCAAAATAAGTCAGTCGGAGAAAGACGACTTTCTTGAATCACTATATTTTATAGCTTAAACTAGTATTACACTGTTGTTAACTAATTGGAATTTAAATAAAACTTTAAAAAAATCTTGGCAGGGGAGATCAGTGAAAATGGACACTAGAGGATAATTAACACAATTAGCAACTCCATTGATTTTACAGTTAACAGATAATTACTCTGCCTCAAATAATACTCTGCTTTCCATATGCTCTTCCTCCAGATTTCCTTTATTTTTATTATTTTTATTTTTTATTCCTTTATTTTATTATTATTTCAAATGTGAAATATATTCAGGTATGGTTTTTGTCTACAGAAAGAAGGTAGAGTCTGTCCTTGGCTTAGAACACAGTTCTTCTTCATGGCTAAAATCTGAAACTCAGATATACGACTGGAAAGAATACTACCAATTTAAATTCTAGAGTTAGCATATAACTGAACATCACAGAATCTACTGTTAAACAGTTCTGTTAGTAAGTACTACTTATAAAACTACTATATCAAGGATTCAACATCAACAGGAGACATGATGCTAAGGTAAATTGTTTTCTGGTTATCTCAAGTATCAGCCTTTCAGTTTTCTGTCTCACTTTCTGAGACAAGAGGTAGACAGCAAAAGAAGCTAGAAACAAGGCAGACTGTATACAGGCAATTTTCACTTCCAATTAATACTTTCAGATAAGTTATTTCATATTTTTCAGAGTGAAGTTCCTTGTGTGGATGGTATAAAGCTGTCATTCACATATAAACTCCAGTTTTATTATTTGTGTGTTATTTGACGGGATGTTTCAATAGATCAGAAACAAACACTAAAACAACTGAGTCACAAAGGATAGCTCTAAGTTAGCAGGCAGGAAGACTAATGAAGGGTATAAATTATCATTAATGGGAGAAGTACTTCATACAATAAAAACCATAGAAAAATTTCATGAGCACATACCTTGTGTCAGGAATGGAGTAAAATAGTCTCTGTTCTCAAAGTGTTAATAATAGGGAAGAACATATATTAAAAGAAAATAAAATTTAATGGAAGTATTCTGTAATGCCTTATGAGATGGTTTGTGATATGTTCCTGAATCATGTCTCCATTCTGAAATCTCACTTCTCAAATATTATGTTCCAGAGAAAGAAAAGACTTAGAGCTTTCTAAATATTCCAGGCTCATTGGGACCTCATCCTGGAAAATTCTTCAATATTCTTCTTGCTGCACCTCGTACCTCTTTCAAAAATACTAATAAAAATAGTTATCATAATTTTTTGAAACTGCCTGTTTGTCTGAATTCCCCACATTATCATATCTAGGAAAGCAGACTGTGTGTTTCTCTTATTGACTACCTTATCTCTAGTGTCTACTTGGTACAGGGCCTGACACATAGTAGGTTCTCAACATTCATTTATACTAGCTTTGTAGATAAGAAGATGCAATTACTAGTACAAGGTATTCATTGACTTCCTCTTTTCCTTCTTGCCAAGGAGAATGTTGTTCTTGTCTGCCACAACTCCAAATTTGGAAAGGAAAGAAAATTCTAAGTTGGAGAGGAAAGAAAAGCCCAATTATTTGTGTAATTAAAAGAGAAAAGATAGAGAAAGGGGAAAAAGAAATAAACATGTGGTAGAGGATGTCAGAGGGAGGAAGGAAATAACACTTCAGGGCTTAGAAAGAGATGCAACATAGCAGTTTAAAAGAATATGTAACTAGATGAAAGGCAATACATACACTGGTTACTGTGATATATTTACATTCCTTTCATATCCTTTAAAAAAATTATAAGACATCAAGACTTCTTAAGAAATGTTCTTTAGAAAGTGAGCTTTTAGAATATTACAGTACTTCAAGATTGATCCCAATAGAATTTTTAGGGATGTAAGAGATAAGTATGAAATACTTGATTACATAAAGCAGTGGTTATTTCTAGCTGTGGGATTCAGCAGAAAGTTTGTGAAAACTGTTTGAGCAAGACGCGCAGGATTTGCATACATAAGGGATAGAGAGGAAAACTATTCTAGGTACAGGGGATACCTGGACTGGCACTGATTTTAAAGGACTAGTAACCAATAATTTCCATTAGAGATGTAAATGTATTTACGTATCAGTTATTCTGCCTTGACCACTTGATTAGGTTCAATCAAGGCCTTTTTTCTCTTCCTTTCCCTTTTAGCTTCTAATTATATTTGTTATAATTAGACAAACAATCTAAATTGCTGGAAGCAATCTTTATTTCAAATAGACTGCAGATTTAAGTCAGACTACCAGACTAGCGTTAGCACAAAGTTGATGAGTTTCTTTGCAGAGTGGTGCATTAATCAACACAAAGCTGGTGAGTTCACTCACAGCTTAAGGGAGCAATTTCATTACTCAGTAGAGATACATTTTATGATGGTTTAACTGAACAAATCCACTTGCAAAAACAAGCATTATATACATTTTTTTTGTGTGGATAGGATATCATAAACTTCAGAATTGATAGTTCAATTCCTAAAAGACTAAATAAAGCATTGTAGAACTATTGACTATCATATTGATTATAAACATAAAGGAAAGAATTATCACAAATACAAACAACACATGTAACTTTAAAATTTCAAAAGTGTGTTACCCTAACCTGGATAGCTTCTGTGGTCACTTTTGTTCTTATATTACTATGATCACATAAATGTGTATGGTGTCCATATTTTTCCTTTTTATTTGATTGAGACATTTAATAAACAGCCATGATTTGAAGTCATGAAATATATGTTTTGCTCAAAAAATCTAATTTTCTTTTAGTAATTAACATTACTAATTAAAATAATTGGTTGAAAAAATAATTAGAAAGGCAGGAGGGAAGAAAGAAGGAAAAACGGAAGAAAGGAAGAAAGATAGCCTCACTACTTTGTTCACTGTAATCCTTCATATAAAATATCATTTATGCTTATAGTTATTTTATTTTTAACTAAGAATAAATTAAAAAAGGTTTAGCCATTACCTTTTGCTAGATGTGCTCTATGTTTTATACAGTATGAACAAAATTACATTATTTTGATTTTCTCAGAAGAAAGCAGGGACATAATGAGGTTTTATTAAATTCCATTCTACTCTATGACCATGCCCTCTGTGTACCATCACAACTGAAAGCCAATTATTTTTTGCAAGAAACAAGCTAATCTCTGGAGTATTATGTTATATGGTTACTGAAATTATTGAGAACAAGATAGCACATAGAAGATATGCTTCTTTTACAAGATGTACTCATTTATAATAAACATATAAATAAGTATTTCTCAAATCTGTTTTGTGTCCACCTGTAACAAGTACCCCTGGAGCATAATAAGCAAACTAAAAATTGGCTGAAAAATATAGCACTGACCTTTGCTGAAGTAACCAATGGCTGGAACTTAAGCATGCTTTGGGGACACTAAAATGTGTGGTATTTTTCTTGTAAAATGTGCTCATTATAGGTGTAAAATTGCTTTACCTTGTATAGTACATCTGTATCTGCTATTCAAATTTGATTTTCCAGGTGAATTAAAAAAATAAACTCACTCCAAGAAATGGATATAGGAATAACAGCATGGCTGTTAAATGGCTTCAGGATGTCAGTCTCTACAGTGATTCTATTTAAACTGTATAGAGGTGAGAAAGAAGCAAAAACTTTCTGTTGTGGAAAGTGATAAGATAAATTGTTTTGGCATATTATTTATTTTTGTTCAAGAATATTTGGGAAAACTGGAGTGCCATGTTTTATTGGCACACAACAAATGTTTTCTCTAGTAAAAGGTTGTAAAGCAATTCACCAGAGATATTTTTTTTTAACTTTGAAGAAATTTAAATCAGGAGTATTGTCAATGTTGGCCAGTACTGAAAGATATTATTTCAGTATGTTTACTAATGCACAATTAGAAATTGATTGATGGTTACAGCATTTTTGCATTTTGGTTTAAGAGAAAAGTATGCTTTTGTCACTGCTCATTCCTGGTTCCATAGAAGACAATTAGTCATCTAGCAAATACCATACTTTACAGTATGTGGCAATCATGAGAATATGCGTCTTAGCTCTCTCACTGCAGAAAGCATAATTGACCCAAGACCCCAGGTGCTGAGCTTTGAAATTTATTTCCATTATCTTCCTATTAAGGCCATGATTTCTATTTGGCTCTTCCTGCCAGTGGTTGAGAATAGCAGTGATACCATAAGCAAGTCTATTTCTGGAATACACAGAACTACTATGATGGGTAACTTTGACTCTAAAACTCCCCTAAAACCTTGTTAAACTTCCTTCACAACTGCATTGAAGTCTCAGGTGCTTCCATCCCACTTTCTTTTTTGCCTCTCATTCACTCAGAGTCGTATCTGCAGTGAATGGCATTCTGATGGCTCTCATACCCTCCCAAGGCCCCTCCATTTTTCTCTTAGGCATTTCTCCTCATTAACGTTTTTCATGTTTAATCATGACTCAGTTTCTGATTCCTAGAAAACCTGCCTAACTCACTGCAAATATAATATTTTACATGTCTAATGTTATTTTTGTATAATAGAGGTTTCCCTTGGCCACATCAATTTGGTGCCACTATAGCTAATGAAAACAAGCAAAGTCATTACTCTCAGAATTATTCTATCCACCTGCTCTTTCCTAATTCCTTCTGCCTTTGGTCAAGGACAGGTTGTCCTTTCCAGACATCCTTTTCTTATGTACTTCCCAAAGACAGCCATGAGTATGATTCAACCCTGATTCAGTTGTTGCCTGGAATGATCAAGAGTCCTTCACTTCTGATTTTGAAACCAGTCACACTAAGAAAAGTCAGAAGGCAGTGATATTGCTTATTGCAAAAATGAAGGAGGTTGAAGAACAAAAGCACAGAGGTTCCATTATATAAGGTCTCAGAACTTAATGAAGGAAGAATTTATAACAACTTGATTCCAAATAATTAATTAACTGGGTCATCAAGCATATCATCTCATGACTTTTTACTTTTTTCCTTATTGACATGGGTAATATACATGCTTATGAGTATTCAATGCATACAATATGCTGTATAGGAGATCTGAGTCACATTCTTGAGATGTTTAGTAATGTCAGAATCCCTAAGTGCTTAACATCAGATACTGAAAGATTCTCAAGATTTCATTATCTCAGACAAGGTTACTAATGTCTTTAGTATGTTTTTGCCATTTCTTGTCAAGTGATGAAATATGTAAGGTAGGCATGAAAATGTATTTCTTAGAAAAAATATACACCATTGATATTGTCATGAAATATTCTAGTGCCAGCCATTTGTAGAATTGTTCCCACAGGATTTAAAAATTCTCATGTTTTTGTCAACCAGATGGATAGCTGCATTTATTCATTCATTCATTTTATTTATTAATTTTTAATGTATTCATTTGAGAGAGAGAGAGAGAACAAATAGGAGAGAAGCAGAGAAAGGGAGACACAGAATTTGAAGTGGGCTCCAGGATCTGAGCTGTCAGCATAGAGCCTGACGAGGGGCTTGAACCCTCAAACCACAACATCAGACTCTGAAGTCAGATGCTTAACCAACTGAGCCACTCAGGTGCCTCTCATCCTTTTATTTATTAATCATTTAACTCTTAAGTTATTCAAAAACTTTAATTGATTAGCATATACTGAATAAGGCACAGAGACGGGGTGGAGAACAGACTATCCTACTCATTCTAGAGATCAAGACTGTTGAAGAGGAGTCCTAAAATGGGAACAAAATTAACAAAACTTGAAGAGACAATGATGAAAGAAGTTATCAAATTTCCTAGCCATTTTAGCAATCTACAAAACAGAGAATAAGTAAATGATTTCAATATATCTATTTAGTAAAGATGGTTCTTTAATGGCAATATTCAGTTATGGCAAAGGTACAGGCTTTTTGATACACTGATGGTGGGCTTCTTGACATAAATAGAATCATTGGAAGTTAAAATGGTCAAAGTTTAAATGTCATTTGGACTTCACAGTCCCCCATGTAGGAATAAATATCAAGAAAATGATATTATATATAGAATAAAAGTTCATGTTCTACAATGCAATGTTTATTATTTTGAATGACATTGGAAATATTTTAAATGAGTATTAATGCAATAATTGTTATGGAAGATTGGTAATCGTGAAATTCTTCTGTCATTGAAAATGGTGCTAATGGAGAATTTGTAAGTTTACATTAAGTAAAACATGTTTAAATCATATGTTTAATTTAAGTAGAAAAAATAAAATCAAATTGCAACATTTGTAGAAATATGAGCTGCAAATGTTTTAAAATGCTTAAAAAAGGAAAAAAAGGATGCAAAAACCTATGTTAACAATAAATGTTTCTGGGAGAAAAGTTAGGCACAATTTACTTCTTTTTAATATATATTGTACTTCACAGTGTTATATATGGACATTATTTTTATTTATAAGTGAAATCATTTAAAATCTAGAAACATTGTTCTCCAGAACACTATTGGAGGAAAATTTTATTATCTCACATTTTTTAGGAGCTACAGTGTAAACTGACCTTGAAATTATGCCAACATAAATAAAAAATAGTATAGAGATGATTAAATTTGTTTCACATTCTTATGTCTCAAAATATATTTAACTCTTTTTATATGGAAAACACAAAGGAATATTTTACCAAACCAGTTTCCTAATTTAAGGAATATATGATACATTTTTCAAAACAATAAAATCTTTTAAACACTGAATTGGTTTACATGCATGTAGCATTTTGGGTTCATGGATCACTAGTAATACACATGAAAGATTTCACATGTCTTTTCCAATCTGCAATGCTATCCATCACTTTCATAGATCTAGGACCTCCAGTAGTCTAGGCTGACTGCATGTTCGTCCTGTCACTTTTTCCTCCAGTTAACATTATTAGTGTTGATCATGCCTGGCTTTTCTAAGATTCCTTTGGCTCCTTTAACCTTGGCTTTACTGACCTGGAATAGATACAGAATCCAGGCGATACCTTGGCTAACTGTATTTTTAGACAAGGTCCTATGTTGTTGAGAAAAGAAATAAAGGATCACAGGGATAAGTTAAATGGATCTACCACAAGAAGAAAAATAAGAAAATATGAGTAATGCTTCAAATAGCTGAATGTTTAGTTCAGTATGAGGTCAAATGAAGGGGAAGTTATTTTAATATGTGATTGTATTGGGCACAAATATAAACAGAAGAGGAGAAGTTAGTAGAGAGAAAAAGCTGAATATATTTATGAGAGTTGTTTAAATTGATTAAACAGGTCACAGGAGGGATGAGTGGACTCAAAAATCAGTGGACATGTGGAGAGACTGTTCTTCGACTAGAGAAGAGACAGAACTGAAACAGAAGAGAAGAAATTAATGATACATTTAGGTACAGGCACATTTCTAAATGTGGTGGGGGACCTGACTGAGTGCATAATTAGTTGCCTTTATTTTTCCTATGAAGGAGGAGGCTATTTAAGTAAAAACAAAAGAAAGTAGATTGATGCCGGGAGCCGCGCCGGCCTCTCTGGATGGCAGTCACTGCAAGGAAGTGACAATGTTTGCAGCTCCTCCCATGAGAAATGAAAACTGGTATCTCCTTCTGCTACCATTAGCTCATGTTGGATATAAGCCTGCTGGTATTGACCAGGCCTCCCAATATTCCATATCAGACCCATATTCTGAATACAGATACCTCATAAGGAAAAGCATATTCCTGCCTTCACAAAAGAGACTTTAGATGAAAGCTCTATGGGCAATTGTCAAAAGGCTCTTCCTATGGGCCTTGCAGATCCAAGACTTAAGGGGTTAAGAACACAAGAGTTACAACTGAGCCTGGCCCTGAGACAAACAGCCTATTTCAGGGCAGAACATAAGTTACTACATATATCTTTGCTAACTGGTGAAGCATAGCAGTCCCTTCCTCAAGGCCTACATTCCACAAACACCCTCCCTTACACTGGCAACTGGGATGAGGATAGATAAGAGTAGCTAAAACATAAACCCAGGTGCAAAGATGGACACATTTAGGGCCCCCATGTTAGTTTCCACAAATAAACCAATTCAGAAACATTTATCTTCTTGAGGGCCAGACAGAATGACTCCTGGCTTATCTATATACAATTTAACTTGTATGTTATGCTGTTTTTCTCTATGAACATTCTGTTAATTGATATCACAAAAGGCCTCCCATTGTAAGAAATTCCTTTCTATGACTTCATCTTGTTGCTGAACCTTAAAATAAAGACACCAAAACCGACAGGACAGAGATCCCTGCCTGGTGATCAGAAAGAATCTCAGGGCTCTCTCATTCTCTTTCGCCGACACCGTCCATCCTTCAGGGACCCCTGGACCTGTCGGAGCCGGCGCGGCCTCCGGCAGATTGAAAGCTTGAAGATGCTTATGACATTCTTATAGGAAGAAAATGAATAAGTAATGGAGCTGGTTAGGTAGATAAGTGCTTCTTGAGCATACAACAATAATGTTTGAATGAAATAAAGACATGGTTTCTTTTTGATGTATGTTGGCACCTGTTGCATTCATGAACGACAATGAATTAGTTCATTTAATTGAGCTAACGTTTGAGTGCACAATATGCGACAGATACTCTACTAGATACTGAGAAGAAAATCAAAAGACAAATAAAATTTAATCTTATGTCTCAAAGACCTGTCTAAACAGTACAAAAGTGAGACAAATAGATAATTGAAATGCAAAGCAGAAGTGCTATGCACACACTCCAACTCTTAGGAGCATGGGCTTCACCATGAGTATGTGGAATTGAATAATAGCTCAACTTATTTAAACAGTCCCCTTACCTCACGTGCCCTTTACTTTCTGGGTTTGTAAAATCTGGTTAATAGGCCTCAGAGCTGGAGCATGTATGTGAATCACTTAAAAATTCTAAACCTTTATGAAAATATAGTTTCCTTTATTACTGTGTCTTAGATGAATGTTTTAAAGTTATAAAAGCCTTCAAAAATAAAAATAAGAGAGAGAGACAGAAAAGGAGAGGGGGAACAGAGCAAGAGAAGATAGAGAAGAGAGAGAGACTGGGACACACACACACACACACACACACACGAGGTGCTCTGGTTAGAATGTTTAGATATGCTTTATAGTGGTAGTGAAATTTGCCCCTGGTTTTGAATAACATAGCCATGAGTAGGCAGAATTAAGATCACAGACTTAGAACAAGTAGAGGAAACCACTTCAGCAACATTTTGGAGAAGAAAAAGCACAAACCATATTGAGGAATAGAAAGCAGACCAGATTACCTAGAAAGCAGGGGAATAAAAAGGCATAAAACATAATTGCGGACATATTTTAAGGGTTTTTAATTCTGTATTAATGAGATGTTACTTAAATTATGGTGAGAATAGATGCTAAAACCTAAATATTCTACAAAGTAGGCTTACATTTTCTGTGTTTTCAGGAAGGCTGTATGTAAAACCTCATTTTACTTCACCTTTCCTTTGTTATCCATGCTCCAACAACACTGTTTTTCTTTTGGTTTCCTAAACATGACAGGTTCTTTCAAAAGTCTTTTCATCACAAAGGTTTATGCAAATACTCTTTCAACCGCATTCATTTGGTAGATTCATAGCTCACTCTTATTCAGTTCTCAGTGTAAAAGTCATCTTATCAAAGAGGTCTTCTTTCACTATCTTATGTAAAATAGAACACCTATTATTCTTCATATTAACATTGTTTTCCTTTATAACATTAGATATAATTTTAAGTTAGTCTGCTTTTGTTTAGTTCATTTCCATCCCTTACTCTGTCTTGTACATTCCTAAAGTATAATCCATGAGGATAGGGATTATGTTTTTTTTCCTCACTGTTCATTGCCTACCCCATTTTTTAGTACATAGAAATGCTTAAAATTTATTGAATAATGTATTAAAGGGTATTTTCCTTATGGAGGCATTGAATAATTTTGTGCATGGAAGATATTTTGGGGAAAAGGACTGCGCCTTAGAAAAGGTAAACTAATACTATATTATTTAATAGATTAGAAAATATGAGATGGAACATAAATCACTTAGTAGTTATTGTAATAGTCATGCATTTATTAACGAAGATCAGATCTACTAAGCATTGCAGAAGTGAAGGGAATAAGGATAGGGCTGTCCAGAGATTGTGAAGGAAAAATAAATAGGAATAGAAATAAGGTAGAATATTGGGTTCACAGATGAGAAAATTAGGGAACGTAATTTTTCTCTGTTTCATCTGGTATGGGGTATCCAGCTAGCTCTGTTTAACCTTCCTCGAGCTGGCAGAAGGTGATACTGAGCCATTTTAAGAGTCTCTGATAGTTAACTTGATTTAATCCAGTGTATTACCAAAAACTATAGAGCTGAAATACTAAAAGTACATTGTTAAGGTATTACTTTGAAGAAATTTATTACAAACTTTCCATTTTTATCATTTGAGGGTAAGGTCATTCTGAATTTCTGTTGTAAGTTTCATATGTCAGTATTTTATAGCTCAACTATTTCAAATGACAAGCAAATCATTCTTCACTAGTTGTCAACACAAAGGATTTTACATTTTAACTTTACCAAAATACTAAAATAGACTTTCTCAGTTAAACACATCCAAGCTGCTTTCCAAAAATCTTTGGAAAATTTCCAAATTGGAGGGTTTGATAAAATGATAAAAACATAGAAGTCACATTAATTTCAATCAAGGATATTATTTTATATAAGAAATATTTAATGAAAACCTATTTCCCTCAGGCATTCAATAAGGAATACCTAAAAAGGGCAAATATAATCTCAAGCAAAATTGATTAACATCTGTACTGAAACCTAATTGCTATCAAAAAGTTAACCAATGGGTGATACCTGACTGGTTGTTCTAGGGGGTTTGATGGTACTAAAGATTTCTTTACCTGTGGTTTTATGATTCCATAGGAAGCAGAACTAATGTTTCCTATGTGATGTTTTCTTGTAATGTTTGTTAATGCTATGTTTTGCAACACATATTTAAAAATAAAATCTTACTATGATTTATATAATTTAGTTTGATTAGAATGTATTATATTTCTCATCTTTAAAACATTTTCAAATGTATCACCTCATTTTCTCTATCCCTGCACAGTATATAATACGAATCATCATTTCAAAGAGGAAGAATTGGAGTGGTCCATAGTTACACAGCTTATACAAGGCAGAACAAGGATTATAATCTAGCTTTTTAGTCAATGTGTACAAGTCATTTAATTTATTGAGCCTATTTTTTCCCATGGTCAGATGTAGATAATATTATCTGTTCTCAATCTCCATGAAAATACTAAAACTTTAAAATAATGAGCAGGTGTAAGTATAGTGGTGAAATAATACTTTTACTTGGTTTTTATGAGAATGATAAAATTGGGGCCTAAGTTGTCACTGTATTGGCCTTTAAAATTGCCACAGATGTCACTTAAATTTGGGTGAAAGAAACAAAGGGAAAAAGATATCTTTATATATAAGGGAAAGATATCTATATATTTTCATCAATGTTGTTATCATTTGAATTTTATAGATTGGAAAATAAAATAATACAATATAAGTGATTTTCACATTTGATCAGGAGTTAAGATTTTTAATTTAAATCCAGGTCTGCCAGCTCTATCATTCTATAACCATAATGCAATGGATAAAATTGTGAGCTCTGAAGCCTAAGGCTGTGTGACTTTGAATTCTACCACCACTGTTTAGTCATTATAGAATAATGGACAAGTTACAACCCACTATCATTTCAATTTGTTCATCTATAAAAAGGAAATATTAACCATTGCATAACCTGTTAATATGAATTCAGTGCAGAGTATTTAAAACAAAACTGGTTCATGGTAAGAAAACCATAAATATTACTAATGGCAGCTTCTTTTATTTTCTTTTTCCTGATTTTCCTTTTTATTTCTTTTTTAAAGCATTCTGCATCTTTCTTTTATCATTTTGGGATCTTTATGTATATATACACTTTCCCAGGTATTTCTAAGTGGTAGAAATTCAGATGTATAATACATTTTACTGCATTTTTTTAATGGTGTAAATGACTTTTAAAGGAATATGGGCTGGATTTCATAAATTAAGATATACCAGAAATGTTTCATTTGTAATAACAATAATTTGTTTTTACCATTTTTTCTGAAGTTATTTCTGGTGTCAGTGAAAATTTAAAGTGAGGATATGACTCTTATCCAATTGTGCTATTTTTGTCAAAGTATCACCATCTTAAAGGAATGATGAAAACTTGACCATAGATATTAATAAGAAATGGCTGCCAGACAAACCCATCCATCAGTAATGCTGACAGATCCAGCAAGAGATTATAACTCAATTACTATGAAATGATTGGAAGAATGATTTCTTGATTGATTCTTTATAAAATCCAGCTTCACAGAAAAAAAATCAACAAAACCCATTTAAAGATTTTTTTTAGCTAGAAGTTCAGGTATTGTTGGTTCTCTCTGCAACGTCTTATCATGATTTAAGATAATTCAAAAGGTAGCAAATTATTTATTTTCTAGTTTATCAAAACTGCAACACTTTTATGGCTTGTGAGTAAATAAAAGTTTCAACCTCATGATTTCTATTATACTTTCCCATAATACATGAACATTTAGTCACTTTTTCTAGCAGAATTTGATATGTCCTCTTAAATGCTTTTTCCATTTTTGAAAGTTATTTATGCTCATTTGTACGAGGTAAGAATCAGAAATATGGATATAATATTAAATAAAACTTGGTGTAATATGTGAAAATATTTCTACAGCCAAATCTAATTTTGTGCACACACACGTGCACACACACACATACACATGCACACACACACATATAGTTTTGTAATACAATTTACAGTCATTTTTATCTTTAAAGAAAATGTCAACATAACACTAAAATTTTTAAAAATTTTTTCTTTCATAGTTTATTGTCAAGTTGGATTCCATATAACATCCAGTGCTCATCCCAACAAGTGCCCTCCTCCATGCTCATCACCACCTTTTCCCTCCCCCCTCCACCATTAGCCCTCAGCTTGTTCTCAGTATTCAAGAGACTCTCATGGTTTTTCTTTTCCCTCTCACCAACTATTTTTCTTCTTCTCCTACCCTATGGACCTCTGTTAAGTTTCTCCTAATCTTCCTATAAGTGGAAGCATATGGTATCTGTCCTTCTCTGCCTGACTTATTTTGCTCAGCATAACACTCTCAAGGTCCATCCATGTTGCTACAATTGGCCAGATTTCATTCTTTCTCATTGCCATGTAGTATTCCATTGTATAGATAAACCACATCTTCTTGATTCATTAGTCAGTTGATGAACACTTAGGCTCTTTGCATGATTTGGCTACTGTTGAGAATGCTGCTATGAACATTGGGGTACATGTGCCCCTATGCATCAGCACTCCTGTATTCCTTGGGTAAATTCCTAGCAGTGTTATTGCTGGGTCATAGGGGAGTTCTATTGTTAAGTTTTTGAGGAACTCCACACTGTTTTCCAGAGGGGCTGCACCAGTTTACATTCCCACCAAGAGTATAGGAGGGTGCCCATTTCTCCACATCCTTGCCAGCATCTAGAGTCTCCTGATTTGTTCATTTTAGCCACCTGACCTGTGTGAGGTGGTATCTCAGTGTGGTTTTGATTTGTATTTCGTTGATGATGATTGTTTCATATATCTGTTGGCCACTTGGATGTCCTCTTTGGAGAAATGTCTGTTCATGTCTTCTGGCCATTTCTTCACTGGATTATTTGTTTTTTGGGTGTGGAGCTTGTGTGGAGTTCCTTATAGATTTTGGATACTAGACTTTATCTGATATGTCATTTGCAACTATTTTTTTTCCCATTCCGTCAGTTTCCTATTAGGTTTTTTTATTGTTTCCCTTGCCGTGTAGAAGCTTTTCATTTTGATGAGGTCCGAGTGGTTCATTTTTGCTCTTGATTCCCTTGCCTTTGGGGATGTGTCAAGTAAGAAATTGCTGCGGTTGAGGTCAAGGAGGTTGTTTCCTGCTCTCTCCTCTAGGGTTTTAATAGTTTCTCATCTCACATTCAGGTCCTTTATCCATTTTGAGCTTATTTTTGTGTATGGTGTGAAACAGTGATCCAGTTTGCACCGCCGCTCCCTTGGCTTGATCCCCGGTGGCGGGGAAGCAGGTATGTAAAAATTTTTTAAATGTGCACACGTTTAAAAATTATTTTCAACCTGAATTTATCCATATATTTACAAAGTTGTAAATATATGTGATCACAATACCCACAATATATTTTCTATATTTCTATATTGTTCTCTTAGTATAATGACATGCATATTTTAATACTTGTCCTTGGTTTTATAGTTATAATTTTAAAAGTGAGCATCATTTTCTACCTAGTGCTTAATTATTATTATCACCTGATATGATTGTTAGGCATGTAGATTCTTGTTAACTCCCAAAGAAGATTCTGATTCAGTAAATCTAAAATTGAACCAGATATCTGTATTTTTAACAAGCATCCCATATAACTAATATTAGGGGGTCTTTATATGGGAAACAATGAATATCCTTTAATTAGATATTCATCATTGTTGAGTAATCATGTTGTATCTAAATATTTTCCCACTATTAAAAAAAGTCACAATGAACATCGTTATAGGGTGATTATATATTTTATAATTATTTCCTTAGGATAAATATGTATAAGTTAAATGATTAAATTTAAATTTGTGATCATTTTAAGGCTCTTGATATCTACTGCAAATTTATTTTCCATAAACTCTTAGTTTAAACTGCTTTAAAATTATATTCAATTATTTAATTTCCCTGAAGCCTTGTACCAATATGGAATATCATGTTTTGAAAAATTTATCAAAGTTAAATTATGCCTCTACAACTTCATTTCTTTGATCATTTGCAGTAATTGAAAAAGTATCTATATGTATCTTTTCTATGTGACTTTTTTGAAATTTTATTATTTTTATTTTTAGTTTGTGGTATTCATGTTATATACTTTATCAGGACACTTGTTTTCATATAATTAAAAAATATGTATAAAACAACTGAAACAGATATGTTGCTTTTAGTATCAGATAATAAATATTCACAAATGAAACTGCCTTAAATAATAAAAAAAAATCCTGTATCTCCCTTGTGAGTCATGAAAGTCAAAAGCTCCCAAAGTAAAGCAGGCACTAGATGAATGAGGTCAGGTCTCTGCCTTGGCCTCTGGTGATAATCCTGACACTTTACTCTCTAACATGTTGGTTCAAGGTGATAGCAGTTCTAGGTATCACAACCAGAGACAGTAACTTCCAGAAGAAAAGGGACGAATTCATTCAGTACATATTTCTTGAGAGAGAATAAATGTTGCTCAGAAAATCACTGATAGACTTCCTCTATGTCATTTACCAGAATTAGACCACCTTACTTATTTTAATGAGGCACTGGTGAAATAATTAAGATAATCATGATGGGTGAAAATAAATAGCATCTTCCTTTAAAGAGGGGGATAAAGGTATGCAGTTTATGGGATTTAGAAAGTAAAAATAAAGAATTAGGCAACAAATAATGTCTAATATAATAACTATTCATTGGTAAGTTTCTCCTACCTGCCTTCCTTCTCTCCTTCCTTCCTTTTCTTCTCCTCCTTCTCATTCTCCTTCTTTTCCTCCTTCTACTTCTTCTCATCGCCCTCCACCTCCTCATTCCTTTTTTCTTCTGATTCTAAGATTTGATTTTATATTTTTGTGGTTGCTATGAAAGTTGTCACTCAGATCTCTTAGAAAATCTACTGTGAAAACAGAGTAGCAGTCTACTGGCACACCTTTATATCCGCTATCAGTTTTCTTCAAGCTGCTCCATATGTATTACTGAGCCAGCATGCTGCAGCTCCTAGTGCTGTATCATTCTTGCATATGGCTGATATTTTCCAGCAGGCAACTTTTGCTTAGAGACAAGATGACTGGTTAAAACTTTTTCAGAACTTCACTAGAGCATGAGACTTCCAACCTAATCCTCTTTTCACTCTCTCCTTTCACAAGTGTCTGACTTGCACTGGTCTCCTAAGGTTCTTCCTGCCTACTCCTACCCCCAACTTCTTTATCCTTCCTAGGACTTTTCCTCAGTAAATTTCTTACAGTTATAATTTTTGTAATGTTTATATGAGTGGGGGAGGGGGCAGGGAGAGAGAGGAAGACACAGAATCCAAAGCAGGCTCCAGGCCTTGTCAGCAAAGAGCCTGATGTGAGGCTGGAACTCATGATCCACAAAATCATGACCTGAGCTAAAGTTGGATGCTCAACCGACAGCCACTCAGACACCCCTAAATTTCTTACACTTCTAATTCTGCTTCTTGGGGGCACCCAAGTTGGCATGGTATTTAATCATTTGGCCCATCCATATTGTGATATATTAATGAAGGTATTTCCAACTATACTAATATTTTTATTTATTTATTTATTTATTTATTTATTTATTTATTTATTTATTTGGCGGTTTTATTTAATTGTGTCTACTATGCACCAAGCTTTGTGTTAGGCATCATATACATAAAAATAAGGGAAAAACTTCACTTCTCCCAAGCACTTACAGGTTTCAATGAAGACTCAAGCAGATAAATACACAATAATAATACAAAATTGAAGATATTCCAAATGAGGTGTAAACTAAATTTGAAAAATTAGTGGAGGAAAATATCAATTATTCCTGTTTCAGTAAGGCACCATAAATAACAGAAATGTTCTATGGAAGTTGAATTCCTTAGGTGGAACATGGAGGGATGAGTTTTCATATTACATTAGTTAGGGCAATGCTAAAAGACAGATTTAAAAATGTGTAATGGCTCAAGACAAAGAGACATTTATTTTTCAATTATGTAACTATTTCATTCTTGTAGGGTTGGTTGTTGGGAGCTTTCATTTGGGAATTCACTTCTGGAGTTAAGGATATGTTTTCATGATTCAGGGCATTTAGTAAGAAAGGAATAGAAGTGCAAAATGGAAAATTGGTAGGCAACAAATAATGTCCAATGCTCTAATCATTCATGTACAGTTAGATAAATATACTTTTACTTTTTGGATAGTTTGAAGACTTGATTTTATATATTTGTGGTGGTGATCAAAATTAAATAAGTCAGAGAAAGACAAATGCCATATGATTTCACTTATATGTGGAATATAAAAAAAATCAAAAGATCAAAAACAGAAACAGACTCATAAATACAGAGAACCAGCTGGTGGTTGTCAGAGAAGAGCATGGGGGCATGGGTGAAATAGGTGAAGGGGGTTAAGAGGTATTAACTTTTATTTGTACAATAAGTCACAGAGATGAAAAGTGAAGCATGGGGTACCTACAATATACTCATTTTAGACCTAAAGTCACATGCATATTGAAAGTGAAAGGATGGAGAAATATTCCTCATGTAAATGGAAGTGAAAAGGAATCCAAAGTAGCAATATTTATATCAGAGAAAACAGACTTTAAGACAAAGACGGTTAACAAGAGACAAAGAAAGACACTATACAAGCATACAGGGAACAATCTAACAAGAAGATATAACAATTATAAATACATATGCACCCAACATGAAGCACCCAAATGCAAAAAGCAGTTAGTAACCACCATAAAGAAAATAATTAATAGTAATACAGTGATAGTAATGGGCATTAACACCCACCTCATGGAAAGGTCATCCAAACAGAAAATCAATAAGGAAACAGTGGCTTTGAATGATACCCTGGACCAGATGGTTTTAATAAACATATCTTAAAACAGCAGAATATACATTCTTTTCAAGTGCACGTGGAATATGCTCCAGAAAAGATCACATATTAGGCCAAAAAAAAAAAAAAGTCTCAACAAATTCAAAAACAATAGAGTAATACCACACAGCTTTTCAAATGACAAAGCTATGAAACTAAAAATCAACCACAAGAAAAAATCTGGGAAGAGAACAAATACATGAACGTTAAATAAAATGCTACAAAACAATGAATAAGTCAAAGATGAAATCAAAGAAGAAATAAAGAATAAATGGAGACAAATGAAAACACAACCTTTGGGATTCAGCAAAAGCTGTTCTAAGAAGGAAGTTTATGGCAATACAAATCTACCTCAAGAAGCAAGAAAAATATCAAACAACCAACCTTACATCTAAAGAACTAGAAAAGATGAACAAACGGAACTCAAAAACAGTAGAAGAAAGGAAATAATAGACATTAGAGAAAAATAAAAAAAAAATAGAACAGATCAATGAAACCAGAAGCTATTTCTTTGAAAAGATAAAAAAAATTGATAAACCTCTAGCCAAATAAAAGTAAAAGAAAAAAAGAGAGAAAGAAAAAAGAGATAGAAAGAGAGAAGGCTCAAATAAAATCAGAAATGAAAGAGGAGAAATAACAACCCACACCATAGAAACACAAAGGATTAAGACAGAATGTTATAAAAATTATATGCAAACAAACTGGACAATCTAGAAGAAATGGATAAATTCCTGGAAACATAAAACCTACCGGAAGTGAACCAGGAAGAAAGAAAATTTGAACAAACTGATTACTGGTAATGAAATTGAATCAGTAATCCAAAAACTCCCAACAAACAAAAGTCCATACCAGAAGGCTTCACAGCTCAATTCTATCTAGCATTTTTAAAAGAGATAATACCTATCCTTCTCAAACTATTCTAAAAATAGAAAAAGAAGGAAAACTTACAAATTCATTCTATTAAGGTAGCATTACCCTGATTATAAAAGCAGATAATAAGGACACCACAAAGATAGGCTAATATATCTGTCGAACACAAATGTAAAAATGCTCAACAAAATATTAGTAAACTGAATCCAGCAATACATTAAAAAAATCATTCACCACAATCAAGTGGGATTTATTTCTGGGATGCAAGAGTGGCTCAATATTTGTAAATCAATCAACATGATGAATCACATCAACAAAAGGAAGACTAAAACTCATGTGATCATTTGAATAGATGCAGATAAAGCATTTCAACAAAGCTCTTCCATTCATGATAAAAACCCTCAACAAAGTAGGTTAGGCGTAACACACTTCAGCATGATAAAGTTCTTTTCTGAAAAACCCGCAGTTAATATCATGCTCAATTTGGAAACACTGAGAGCTTTTCCCCTAAAGTCAGGAATAAGACAAGGATGCATACTCTCACCACTTTTATTCAACATGCTGCTGGAAGTCTTAGCCACAGGAATGAGAAAAGATAAAGGAATAAAAGGCATCCAGATTGGTAAGGAAGAAGTAAATTTTCACAATTTGCAGATAATATGTTACTATATAGAGAACTCTAAAGCCACCACTAAAAATTACTAGAATTGAGAAATGAATCCAGTAAGGTGGGAGGATACAAAACCAATATACAGAAATCCATTGCATTTCTATACATTAATAATAAAGTAACAGAAAGAGAAATTAAGAAAATAATCCCATTTACAATTGTACCCCAAATAATAAAACACCTAGGAATAATCTACCTAGGATAATTCTTTTTTTTTTTTTAAATTTTTTTAATGTTTTATTTATTTCTAGGAGAGAGACAGAGAGAGACAGCGCGAGCAGGAGGTCAGAGAGGAGTCACAGACTCCAAAACAGGCTCCAGGCTCTGAGCTGGCAGTCAGCACAGAGCCCAACGCGGGCTCGAACCCACGAACTGCGAGATCATGACCTAAGCGAAAGTCGGACGCTTAACCGACTAAGCCACCCAGGTGCCCCCCTAGGATAATTCTTTTAATGTGCCACTTAGATATATGTCAAGAGAGATCTTAACTTTTCCAATCTTTTGTTTTTAATAGGAAAGAACAGAAAGACCCTGTATGTGATGGTTTATGGGTGAGACCTAGAAACAGCAAGTCTCCTTGGTTCACATTCTGTTGTCTGAAATCTAGCAACATGGTCTATACAATTATGCAGGAAGTTGGAAAGTAGTGTCTATGTGCCAAAGATTTTTAACTCAATAGTTCTTACCACAGAGGTATGAAAAATAATTGCAATAATAGAGTTGTTGATGTTCTTGGGACATTTGAAGAAATAAATTTAATATAATTGGAATGTAGACTGATGAGGAAAATGAAAGATACAGTGAAAGTAGAGAAGGTAGTAATTCCTTCAAAGGTATTCATTAAAAAAATTTAAATTTATGCACTTTTAATACTTATTTTATTCTATTAATATTTTATATATGATTCAATCTATTTTGGAATCTCATCATCTCTCTTAATGACTATTGCTATTTTTGTGGTGTTATTACACTGTTCTAATTATTCTGGGAGCATTATATCACAAAGAGAGCTTGTTTGACTAGGGCTACCCAGATAGTTATTTTTTAATTATAAACAAGAAATTTGTAGATTTAATCTAACATTTACTCAAGTCTGTAGTTAATCTGGCCTTCATTTATGTATGGTTACTTCAAGCAGAGAATCTGCAACCTGGTGTTTTATTTATTCAGTAATATGTGTTTCTAAAATAGCAGAACAGTAGAAGTTCTCTGGCAAAACACAGTTTCCATTCTTCCTGAAATACATCTTTACATAGATCCTGTCTAACATATTCAAATTATTTCATTAATGGATGGGATTTAGAATAACATTTTGTTTTGATATTTCTTTTGTCAGATTATTGCGATATAAATGGATTTACAGAAATATCCTTATTCCATCAGATAGGCAACAACTACAAATCTGACAATAAAAAGTGCTGGTAAGACTGTGAGGAATGGGAATTTTCATACTCTTCTGGCAAGAATGTAAATAGGTAAAAAAAAATTTAGAGTACAATTTGGCAGTGCTTAATAAAACTACAAATGCACATATATCAATCCAATAAATCTAACTACTCCCTAGAAAACATTTTTGCAAGTGCAGACAGAAATTCCTTTTAGCAGAGTCAGGATGCAGAAAAATATCAAATCAGCCAAAATACCCTTCATCAGAGGGATGGATAAATAAAATGTGAAAAATTTATGAGATTATACACTACAGATAAAATATTGAGCTAAAACCATGTATTGAATATGGATAGACTTTTATTTTTTATTCTTTTTAGTTTATTTTTAAAAATTTTTTATGTTTTATTTATTTCTAAGAGAAAAAGAGAGAGAGAGAGAGAGAGAGAGAGAGAGAGAGAATGGGAGCTGTGGAGAGGGAGAGAGAGAGGGAGACATAGAAACTGAAGCAGGTTCCAGGCTCTGTTGAGCCATCAGCACAGAGCTTGATGTGGGGCTTGAACCTATGAACCATGAGATCATGACCTGAGATGAAGTTGGACGCTTAACCAACTGATACACCCAGGTGCCCCTGAATATGGATGCACTTTTTAAAAATGAATACAGTGAGTGGGAAAAGAAAACAAAGTATAGAGTGATCATTTCTACATCATGTATATTACCAAAAAAATTAAACAAAATACACATCTAGTAGAGTGAAGTGAGTAATAATCCCAGGGATAGAAACAAAAATAATTCAACTGTATCTATAATCTTTACATTTGTTAATTTAAAATATAAGTAAAATATGACATGTGAGAAATTGCCAGTATGTGTATTAGTTTTATTTTTCTTTACAATTATCTATTTTAAAAATTTCTTAGAAAAAATATTTGGAAGAAATAATAAAAATACATGATTTTTTTCTAATTAGCGCTAAATTAGTAAAATAATAAGCTATTAGGCAAAAATGTTAACTAGTCTTCCTTACAGCCTTAGAAGGGTTGGCTATACAATGATAAATGCTATTGCTTAGTTTGAGGTCTGTTCAATATTCTGTATGAATAGCATCTTGGAAAGGCTGATTTAAAACTAATCTACCTGTGTGCAAAATTAACTCGTAAATACAGTGCCCCTCAGCTCCAGAAGGAAAGCAACATTTACTAAACAGGCTCTCCAGAATTTCAGCCAATGAGTATTTTAGGAAAGAAAGTTAATAAGATAAATATGTTAATTTAAATCACATATATACAGGACTTCTCATAGGGAAGGACTACTTATTTGTTCCTACAATAAATGATATGAAATTTAGTTCATAATATTTTAACATCCACTTTGCCTGCTCAGAGAACTATCTTACTTATTGATGACTTTCTATATTTATAATGATTGCTTCTAAAATAGATGGATGAGGTTGATGTATGTATTAAAAGGGATGATATGCATACAGATCCTCATCCAGAGACTGGCAAATAACAAAACAACTATTACTATTATTAAAGCAGAATATTATCAATGTAAGTTTTTAACGAAAGCTAGATTGTCTATTATGTAATCCTTTCCCTTGTTTTCCCTTTTGTAAGAATAAATGTAATAAATTTTTTTGTAAAAAAATGAAGGCACAGAATCTCAATTAGAGTATAAAGAATAATTAATCTACAGACAGAAAAGAACATAGTGGTGTTAAAGTTACTGACCATAATGATAATTTCACCGGTAGTAGCTGTCTATACTCACAATAACTTTGGTGTAGTAACAAGCTAAGTTTAATCATCTATACACACATTGTTTTTGTTTCTTATTCTTTCCTACAATATCCCGTATTTGGACCTTAAATGGAAATTTGAATATTTCAGTACCTCTAATGAGAAGCCAGGGCATTGTGAAACTGAAACCATGGGCAAGTGTCTAAGTTTTCTACTTATTGATTATCATTCATCTAAGCATTCCAAAGGCCATGCAGGGTGATACTCTGAAGGCTTCACCTTCGGCCCCTCGTTTAGTCAGTAGCAAATTGCACCTACAAGGCTCTGTGTCTCACCTAGGGACAAATACACTCGCAGTATCCTTGCCACCCAAACATGGCAATAAGAAAGGTCAGAGAATAAACAGCTCTCTAGATGTCAACTCTAGAGAATGCTGCCTTGTCAGGTGCCTGTCTTCTGAGCTTCCACAATAGAGAATTTTCCCCAGCTCATTGTTTACAGCACTGCTCTGTAATTGTCTGGTTTCCTGTTTCTTACATCAGCTACATATCTCAAGGCAAAATGGTACCAGATTCATTTCTGTAACCCCAGTATCAAAGATAGGGAACAACAACAACAATAACAAACCCATTAGACAGTCGACATTTTTTTGTCCAAGTGAATAAATGTTTAAAGATCTTACTCATTTTTTCCTCAATATGAATGTTGCCCTTGATTCTCCATGGTCTAAGTCCATTGCACACCAATTCTTGAGTCAAGTCTGGACTGAGAGTGATATAAAAAGGACATGAATAAATTCATCCTTTGGCTGAGACTGTGTGGGCTAAGACATTGTTTTGTCCCCAGAGTCAATACCCTCTGTTTCCCATTCTCATTGGCCTTCAAGACTCTTTTTTTGGCTAATGAAGATCATTGCCCTTGTCCACTGTAATTTGGTTCCAGCTAATTGTGTCTTTGATCACACTTATCCCCAAGAATTTACAGCAGTCAGAAAAGGAAGAAAAAAAAGTTTCAGCAGTATGAGACCTTCAGGTAAAGTAGAAGACTGGTTAACAAAATACTAAACATAGGATTACAAAAGGCTTCTAAAAGAGTGGGAAATAAAAGAAAGAAAAAAAAGAAAAGAAAGAAAGCAGCATGACAGTGTAGGGAGCTCTCTGGCAAGAAAGTGTGATTTACTGAAAATTACAGGAAGAATTCAGTAATTTACTGAAAAAGATACAATGACTAAAACACCTAAAAGATACAGAATTAGAGGATTTTCAGAAAATAGATAAAACTATTAACATATATTGAAATACTGTACCATTTTGCATATATTGATTTATTAAATCTTTATAATAACCCTAAAGAGTACTGTTATTATTACCATTTTACAAATGAAAAACCCAAGACACAGAGTAAAACAATGAGTTATCCAATGATCACACAAACTGGGCATACATTTTGCTAGGATCCAGAAAAGCCAAGATATCAGGGTTGAGGGTCCAGGGCATGTGATTTTAATGTCTATGTCACCTTGCGTTGTGCAGGATTAATTCTGAGAAATGTATATTGTTAAAGGTAATAGTTTATGGCTTCTAGTCTGACCATACCTTTCCAATGATACTAACTGCATTCCATTCTCTTCCTTTAAATTTGTGTCAAATTTGTATCAACAAGACAAATTTAACCAAATTTGACACAAACATGCACTCCTCTGTTTCCATGGCTCCTCTAAGAATACTGGTTAAACACTATTACACAAGAATGTTACCTAAGCATCATCTTCTGCCTTTTCACCTTACTCAACTTCTGTTTCAATCACAACACATACTGATTTGTCAGGCTTATTAACTATTTTGTTCTTTTCCAAAAGATATCTGTCCTGCTTAGAATGTCTTTCCCATCCTTTTGCTCAGGCTGATCTTGATTTAGTAGTTAGGGAGTTTTCTTAAACTACTGACTCATACTCACTTTCATCTTATATTGTTTATGTATCCAATGGACTGTGTTCCTTGAAAGATTATATTCCTCTTTGTATACTCAGGGTTTATAGCAGGTTTGTATTATAGCTGTTAAATAGTAAATGAAAGAATGAAAGATTGAGGCTTAGATGTTTGTCCTAATGTAAATCTTCCAGAATATCATGAATTTCAGTTAAATAGTTAGCAATCAGGTTTTGTATAATCAGGTATTGATAATTTCCTTCAACATGACTCTAGTTAGGGGCACCTGGGTGTCTCAGTCTGTTAAGCGTCTGACTTCAGCTCAGGTCATTATCTCGCGGTTTGTGGCTTCGAGCCCCACGTTGGGCTCTGTGCTGACAGCTCAGAGCCTGAAGCCTGCTTCAGATTCTGTGTGTGTCTCTCTTTCTGCCTCTCCCCTGCTCATGCTCTCTCTCTCTCTGTTTCTTAATAATAAATAAATGTTAATTTTTTTTAAAAAAATGACTCTAGTTATTCTTGAATATGCCAATAATATTTTGAGAAATAGAGAGACTGCCATTTTTAACTCTGTTTTTAGTACCATTTTACACAATGTTCTAACCCAGTTATATATTGAATCAGGTAGCCTATTAATGAAAGGAGCATCTAATTAACTGGATTTAATTGCCCAAAGATTCAAAAAGCTTTAGCTGTTATTAGATAATTGTTTGGATTCATTTATTCAGATGGTCAACTCCTGGATCCCTGTATGCAGGCAATAAGAATGTTCTGATGATGAATAGGTACCCATAAACATACTTCACTCTCTAAAACAGGTGATATGTAAAAATAAGGTATTACTTAGACTTGTCAATAGAAGAAGGTACAGAATGAGATATTTTATTGTTCCCATTCTCATGTTATGTCTTTTTCCCCTTCAGACAAACACTAAGGAAATCATAAAAATAAATCTATCCACAAAATGACTGGCTCACAGGATTCATTTTCATTGTAGCCATAGTTTTCTATCTCAATACACCATACAAGGTAAACAAAGCAGCAGGACATAGAAGTACATGTGTAAATGCATTCTCCTATTTTCTCTAACTTGTGCTTCAATAAATCTAAGATATAATAAAAATTCTTTAATCAACTGAAAGAACTAACACAGAACTTACATGTTTCTTATGAAATGGTTTGATGTTCCAATTACAAAACAAAGCATAATTTCATGAAAAATTCAGCTAATACAGAAATGCCTAAAATTAAAAATAAGGCTCACAGATAGCCCTACATCCAGAACTATCCACTGTTAATAGCATAATGTATCTACTTTCAAATTCCTAATATATACATGTAATAAACATATATTAAGATAAAAAAGATTCACTCTAGACATATCCACTGCAATTTGTTTCTTCTTGATATATTGGTACTTTCAATGTCAGTGGTAATGTGTCTACCATGTTCTTTTAACAATTAAATGTAATTAAATTGTATAGATAAACTTATTTATTGTAACCATTATCTGGATTTGAATAATGTTGATCTATTTGTGTATGTGCATGTGTGTATGAACCCATAAAAACAATTTCAAAGGATAAATCCCTACAACTAGGTTGGTTAATTTACATTTTTAAAAGTGATGAATTTTACCATATTGCCTTTATAGAATATTGCATGAATTTATACTCCTATCAACAGTCAATATTAATGCAATTTTGCTCATACTCCTTCCACTTCCAGAATTTTCCAGGCTATTTATAACTTTTTAATGTAAATAAACTTAACATTGTTTCAACTTTGAAATAATTCTGTACTTTATTATTTTTATTGTTATTAAATTCTCAAAAGTAAAATGCAAGATAGAGTTAATATCCTTTCACAGCTTGAAATCAGACATATATCTTTTATTCAAGGTTTTATCAATAAGGCACAGTTACAATATTCTTTATATAAGAATTACACATACCTTGGGGCACCTGAGTGGCCTGAGTAATTTGAGCATCTGACTCTTGGTTTTGGCTTGGTCATGATCTCACAGCTCTGGTTCATGAGTTCAAGCACTGCACTGACAGTGAGGAGCCTGCTTGGGATTCTCTCTTTCCCCTCTCTCTCAGCACCAACCCAACTCTCTCTCTCTCTCTCTCTCTCAAAATAAATAAACTTAAAAAGATCTGGTCATGTGTAGCAACATGGAAGGAACTAGGTGTTATGCTGAGCGAAATAAGTCAGGCAGAGAAGGACAGATACCATATGTTTGCACATAGGAGGATTAGGAGGAACTTAAGGGAGGACCATGGGGGAGAAGAGGGGGGGAAATAGTGGGGGAGAGTGAGGGAGGCAAACCATGAGAAACTCTTGAATGCTGAGAACAAACTGAGGGCTGATGGGGTACGGGGGAGGGCAAGGGGGGTAATGGGCATGGAGGAGGGCACTTGTGGGGATGAGCACTGGGTGTTATATGGAAACCAACTTGACAATAAACTAAAATTATTTTATTTTATTTTTTATTTTTTTAAATATTTTTAAAAATTTATTTCTAGGGGAGAGAGAGAGAGAGAGAGACAGAGAGAGAGAGAGAGAGAGAGACAGCGTGAGCAGGGGAGGGTCAGAAAGAGAGGGAGTCACAGACTGAAATAGGCTCCAGGCTCTGAGCTGGCAGTCAGCACAGAGCCCGACGCGGGGCTCGAACCCACAAACTGCGAGATCATGACCTAAGCGAAAGGCGGACGCTTAACCGACTAAGCCACCCAGGAGACCCCCTCTCTCTCTTTTTTAATGTTTGTTTTTGAGAGAGAGAGCGAGAGAGCGAGAGCGAGAGAGAGAGCGAGAGCGAGCGAGAGAGAGAGAGAGAATCTGAAGTAGGCTCCAGGTTCCAATCTGTCAGCACAGTCTGACGTGGGGCTCAAACTCACGAACTGCAAGATCATGACCTGAGTTGAAGTTGGACACTTAACTGACTGAGCCACCCAAGCGCCTCTCTTTTGAATTATATATAGTTTTATGAAGCAGAAGGAAATCTCCACACCATACAGCAGAGTATTATTTCTTAAAATCCTGTTAATAAAACAGAATAATTGTGCATTTTTTTCCTTCAACAGTTGTTCTGTATAATAATCACTTTCGTTTTCATTGCTGTGCAACATTCCTTTGTTTGAATACACCACATTTTATTCAATTCACTTTTGATGGGGTCTTGTGCTAATTTCAGTTTTCAACTTTTATGAAAAATATAGACATAATTATTTTTAAAAGTATTCTTGTACAAAATGTGTACTATTTTCTGTAGGGCCTTCTAACTCAGTGTGTGATCTGTGTAGAAGTATCAGCACTGCTTGAGTGCCTGTTAGAAATGTGTTAAAAATTACCCAGAACTCATGTTTGGGTCTCACTTAAAACAAGAATCGCAAGTAATTAGGACATACATCAAATATGAGAAACACGCTCTATGATACATTCTTAGCAGTGCTACTCTGTTAGTGTAATTTTATCATTTTTCATGTTATTTTGTTTTCAAAGATGTGAATTATTTATCAACTTTTGAACCTTTACCTTGGATGGCCTCTGTGTGATGGATATTCACTTAGTTAAAACACATGAGTCTACAAATCAAAGCTAAAATATAGAGAAAGGATTACACACAAACAATAAAATATTTGCTGAGGGATGATCAGGTAAACATAGCACAAGTATTTGTAGACTTACTTCAGAAATATAACTTTTCTAGATTTCACTTTTTCTCATTTCATTTTAGCTAGCTAAAGGAAGGGTAGTTAAAGGAAATAGAAAATAAAATTGGCATTAGCTTAGTTACTCGTTGTCAATAGATGACAGCACTGGGGAAGCGTTTCATTTAGTGTAGACTTTAAATCAAGTATTTGGGTTATAGGGAAAGCCATTCTGAGTTCTACTGAACCACTGAAAGGCCTTTTGGATCATATTTAAAGTAAAATAGGGTAAGGTAAAAACATTCTCTGCATTTTTAAAACTTAATTACAAGACCTAGTTTTTAAAATTAATTTATTATTATTTTTTTACGTTTTAAAAATGCTTAATAGTGGAATTAAAGGTCCACAGATTTGGTTTACTAAAGAGAAAAAAATTGCATTAGTGGAAATGTTTTATTCTTTAATCACCCTTTAGAAAGATATGCTGACTGTTATAAAATTATTCACTGTGACTTCTTTAACTTAAAACATGAAATGGCATCTTAGCTGATAAAACTCAACTAGAATAGCAGCCTGCTCATCAAAACCACCATTTTCTAACATTAGTAAATGAAATCTAGGGCAAAGACAATCATGTAAATGTTAAATCAGGTTGTGCCAATTATACAGAGACTGGAAGGACTCTCCTATGAATATTTAAACTGTGAAACAGTTCAATTAACAGGAACTCTCAACCTTGTGTTTTCCAACTGCTACCTATCAAGTACTTTTGTTATAAATGTAGGAGATACTAGCATTCTGACTTTTGCCGTTCCCACATAAATACAGAAGGAACTGACTGTTGGAGGAGATGTGTAACAAAGAAAGCCAAATGAGGAAAATAGTTAAATAAGTTAAACTTTAGAAATTTAAAAATGTTCCACGTAGAAATGGAGTTAAAAACATTGTTTGTGACTTTATGTGTTTTTGTGAAGTTAAAGAGAAAGAAGTCCAAGTGGATTAGTTTTATAATTTGCATTTGTAAGGTTCCACAGGCAGAATTTTCTCTTTAATGGCACTTAGTGATGAAATAAACAGAAACAGCCAATTTTTGTATTTTTGGCAAATATAAACTTGGCAATCCTTGTGTCAACCCCACATCAACAACCCCAATATACCATCTTCAAATGCTGGGATAATAAAAGTAATAAAGTTCTTTCTTACTGAAAGAACCCATTTCTATTTCCTTATGCCCATGTCTTAATTGAATCTTAATTTCTTAGTTTTCTTAAATATTGTTTGATAGGTAGGGCATTTCTGTCTTAAGAACTACTTCTAAGTGATCCTTCCAGTGTTTATTTCTAGCAGATCCACTGTGACATCTGATCTGCACTTGTTTCAAGAATTTAACATTAATCGAGAGAGAGGTTTCATATATCCTTAAAGTAGGAGATTCTTCCAGTAAAACAGACATCAAAAATGTTTGCCTCATTGGAGTCTAAGACTCGAATTTTAATACTCTTGTTCTCCATTCTTGCAGATAAGAAAATTGCTATGGGGTCTTAGGTTTTTGTTTTGATTTAAAATATTTTTTATACAGTTTTGGCCTGATTCCTTCTGCGATGTTGATGATATTTATGGTGTAGGTCTATTTCTCTTTCAGCAGAGGAGATAAATTAAATTTAGGTATTACCACTTACCAGCACCTGCAGAGCAAGTCATATTTATTAAGCCAAAAAGAGAATCCAAAATTGAAATAGAGTCCAGATACACATGCACTAAGTCCAAACTAAGAAGTTATATCTAAAAGACTGCCAAAGCCAAGTTGGTGATTCATGTGGAAACAGGAGTGGATCCCAAAAATCGAACTATTCCATTTGTAAAAAATTTGTCACTAAATCAGACACAGGTATCCATAAAAGAATGGCTACAGAAGCCAGTATTATTATGAACAGTATTAACAAACAACAGGAAATTGGCTAGGAATAATTCAGAAATAACAAAAATGACCAGCTGCTTCTGGTTAATATTTTGTATAAAGAGCTAAGGATGCAGGAGGTAAGTTGCTACACATAGGCAAGAAATGGAAAGCTAGGAATTACTTTCTCAATTTTACTGAAAGGCAGAGATGCTCTGGTGTAAAGCCAAATCCAATCATTTTATAGCAGTGGTAGTTACACTGAGGCTGTATACTTGGAAACCTGGGAATGATAAAGATAGTCCCGAGGAATGGGTGCTAATTATGTTAAGGATGTGGCCTGGGCATCAGGGTTTTTTTTTTGTTTTGTTTTTTAAGTTCCTTATGATTTATTATACAACAAGGTTAAAAACCATTGTTTTATAGGGAGCTCTCAATTGTCAGTAACAAGAAAATACTTTAAAGATAACTTGGAAATTCTCTTAATATTGTTTCCCTATTAGATTTAGAAATCTAGTCTTTGGACTATGGATTTAAAAAGCAGGAATTAACTCTTAGACATTGTATTGATCACTGGTTTATGTAAGTGAAGAAAGGGTCTAATAATCAAATTTATATGGAATCTGGAGACAACCTGGATTTCAAAGGAGGTTCTGTTGCAATACGTTTGTGAAAGTCATTTATAATGTTGCATTTGTTTAATAGTGAAAGGGTGCCTAAGGTAATACCAAGCTTGACTTCCTCATGAGGTTGTTGTGAGGTTCATAAAAGATATTGTCTATTAAAGTGCCATATAACCTATTAACTTTGGCAAAACATGTTTTATGATTATTGTTGGTATCATCATCTTTATGACTAAACAGCTATTATTTTGCAGCTGAAATTATCTTGATTTTCACTGAAATATTCATCATTACACCTTAACAATTTAGAAACATCTAGTTTAGTGCATTTTATAAGAATGAAGTTATTTGTGAGGAACATTCAGGCTTTTAATATCAAATATAATGTTACAATTTACACAAAATTAAATCTACAGATATTACATTTATAGGTTGATTACTTTTGTCCAATATATAACCTCAGTTATCACAACAGCAATAAATTGTGGAACATTCATATCTCTTCAGAATTTTTTTTCTTTTGCACTCAATTTCCCTTCCTCCAAGCATTCACTGATTTGATTTTGATCACACTTAGCTTTACTTATTTTAGAGTTCTACAAAATAGAAATATCTTTTGCATTTCTATTCTTTTGTGTCTAGATTCTTTTGCTCATCATAATATGTGTGAGATTCATCCACATTGTTGCATGGATCAGTAGTTTGCTCTATTTTGTTATTGTATGTTTTTCTCTTCTACTAATAAACCAGAATAACCATTCAACTTGCCTTGTGATGAGAATTTGGGTTGTTTTCTTTTTCTTTTTGCTAGTTCCAATGAACCTGTAATGAACAATCACTTATAAGTCTTCTTGTTGGCATATATTTGTCTTAATTGTGCATAAATACCTAGAAATGGAATCTGTGGGTGATATGTTATGTGCATGCTCAAACTTTAAACTACCAAACTGTTTATCAAAGTAGTTGCACCATTTTACATTCCTACCACCAATGTATTCTAATTCTAGGTATTCCATCTTCAACGACACTTGATATTCCTGTCTTTATTCTTTTCATGATTCTAGTGGCAATGAAATATCACAGTGTCATTTGAAGTAGCATTTTTATGATAATAATTGATAGTAAGCATCTTCACTTGTGCTCATTAGCCACTTGTATATATTCCTTTTTGAAGTGTCTATTTAAAGTTTTACCCACATTTCAAGAGTTGTTTTCTTATTATTGAGTTATAAGAATTCTTCATAGGGGTGCCTGGGTGGCTCAGTTGGCTAAGCGTCTGACTTCGGCTCAGGTCATGATCTCACAGATCTCACAGCCCTGTGTCAGGCTCTGTGCTGACAGCTAGCCTGTTTCAGATTCTGTGTCTCCCTCTGTCTCTGACCCTCCCCTGTTAACTCTGTCTCTCTCTCTCTCAGAAATAAATAAAACATTAAAAAAATTTAAAAAATAATTCTTCATATATTCTGGACTCTTTTTAATGTATGTTATACATATATTGCTCCCAATCTATGACTTGCCTTTTAACTTTCTTGAAAATGTGTTTTTAAGAAGAGAATGTTTTCCTTTTGATGAAATAAACTTCCTTTTGGGAAAGTTCTCAAATATGAATTTAAAGTATTTAATAGACACAAGGCAAAACATATTTGGTATCTTACCAACAGTCAGTTTTGGTAAGCTATCTCTGATATTTTGTCCATTACAACTGAGTTATAGGATTTGTTGACATAAAGTTGTTCATAATGCTTCTTCCTACTCTTTTATTGTCTGAAAGAATTAGAGTGATTAATTTATTTTCATTTTGCATATTGGTAATTTGTGTCTTTTTTATTGTATTATTTTACTATTATTGGGTATGAGATTATCACTTTACTATGATTTAAAAAACAAGCTTCAGTCTTTATGATTTCTTTATTGTTCTCATGTTTTCTACTATTATCCTTTATTGCTTTTCTCTACTTGGATAACTGAAATAAAGCTTTTCATCTTTTCTGAAATATATATATGTAATTTCCACACTAAGCAGTGCCTTATCTGGATTCCACAAATTTTTAAATGTTGTAGTGCCATTGTTACATAATTTGATATATTGTGCTTATACAATCAATTCAAAGTATTTTCTTTCTATTTCATTGTGATTTCTTTTTTGATCACCAGATAAGTTCTTTTTGTTTTTGTTTAAGTTCCAAATAGGGTATTTTCCAGACACATATTTGCTATTATTTCCAATTAAATGTCTTTGTAATAAAAAGTTCTACTCTAGAAGATTGCAATTGAAACTTCTTTCTTGATGTAATTTCTGCACTGAAAAATAATGTATATTTGGAAGCTTTTAAGTGTATTAGTCTGTAAATATTAATTAGGGTAATTTGTGAGTATTTTTAATATAATTTGTATCCTTACTAATTTTCTTTCTACTTGTCTTGTTAATTACTGAGAATGTTGTATTAAAATGCCTTGTGCATCTAGAATTGAGAGCAAGTGAGTAACATATAAATAGCCATAGATACAATTTTAAAGAATTGGGAACCATTTGAATGTGTATGTATTAAGTTTTAATTATAGCAATAATTATTAGATTTTTAACTATGATAAAAATAACTCTAACTTAATTTAGGAAATAATTCATTGGTAGAGATAAAGTTTGGACAGACACTGGAACCAGACATATCTCAAGGGGGCATTGTCAATCAACCAACAAAAGTAATAAACGTTGAATTAAGGTAGAAAATTGACAAAGGAAAATATATGACATATATTTGAAAAATAATATTGGAGTGGTTTGATGACACATTACTGAGAGGGATATGTCTAAAATATTGCTATTGATTAATACAGGTTTTAATAGGTACTATTGTAACAAGTGGCCAGACTATTGAGCAGAGAGGAAGAATCAGCTTGCGGGGAATGGGGAGTACAGGGAAGATAATGGCTATCTGTTGTACCTATTGGATATTTCCAATTAGGCAATCCTTTCTCAGTGAGTAGTGAATATGGTGCTACAGATATAGATTTGGGACCGAAAAATATATAATAGTTGAGAGGATGAGAGGCTTAGGACAGAACTCAGTAAGATTTCATATATATATATATATATGCACACATACATACATTCATATATATTATATATATAATATCCTCAGAGTGTACGTGTAATGTGTATATCCTCTCTGGGGATACTGAGCTAACTCAGGAATGGGAGTAAAAAGAGTTTTAAGAAGGAGATATACAGAATTAGATATGCAGAATTAGAGTTCAATTGTGAAATTAAGGAAGAGGACCTTCAAAATGGGCCATTAAAAGACACAAATTATGAATTGTCAAGCAAGAAAAAAGGTAAAAATGAGGATTTTGGTGTTAAATTTAAAATCTTTCTGGTTATTACATCTAACAGTGATCATTTAAAGGATATGTCTTCTTTACTATGTATTTTATCTTTCTTGATTCATTAGGTTCCTTGTCAATTAATGGCGTATGTTGCAGTGTATAAAGAGGTTCCTTAGCAATTGACCACTTTAGCTACTGAAATGTGTCTAGGCCTTGGGAACTCTGTCATAAGGGTAATGCCTGCAAATCATAGAAAGGAATGAAACATAACCAGGAGAATAATACATTTTGGTACTATGCTTTTAATACGGTGTTCACAAATAGGTAAAATGGGTATGTGTGTGTGTGTGTGTGTGTGTGTGTGTGTGTGTGTGTGTTAGTGTTTTCTGTAACCATACAAGTGTACAGCTTGCAGTTTGTAAAAGCAGTTGTTACCTTAACCTTCCATCAGTTTGACTAAAAGAATCTTAACCCAACGTTTTGGGAGTATCACTCTCAGAAAGTGGTATCTTTAAATAGAAGACATAAGTCGAATGTTCATTGGTAAAACCTGTATTTTACAAGTAGTTAGAAAACTTCATCAAGATAAGTTATTTAATGAAATAGCTGGCTAAATACTGGTGTCTTTTCACTTTTATTTCATTGCTTTTTATTTTAATTATGTTAAATAAAGCCTAAGAGGAGGGCAATTGAATCCCTGATGTCATTCCAAATATTTTCTGATAAACTAAACACTGCTAAGTGGTATTTGAAAACATATTTAAAGTGATATTTGTATTTACTAAGTGACATCTGAGATCAGATAATTTGTTGGAAGTGGAGCAGATTAGCCTAGGGGATAGTAGATATTTGTCTCTAAGGAAATATTAACTACAGGAATAAAGTTAAGGAACCAAACTGTGATTTTAATTGAAAGTGAAACAAGAGCATGCAGCTTTTTAAAAAATGAGCTATGTTATTGAGTATTATTGAGCAATCTTGTTAGGGTTTTATTTTAGTCCCACAACTGTATCTTTGTTGTATAATTTCCAAGGCAATTTAGGTTAAGAAAAATTATATGTTAGAGATAATTACCTGGATATTTTAGGATGTTAAACATATCTGAACAAAACTGTTTTTTTTTTTCTAAAAACATCTAAAGTATGCATTCTTGGGGGCTTTCCACTTAAATATGAGCATACATTAAATGATAGTGCTTCTTTGCATTTAACATCCTCTTACTTTGCTGCAATTATTAGATGCTAAATATATATTGAAAATTGTTCATTCTAAAGAGAGGCCAGTGTTGGACATATAAATTGTGTTTTGTATTGTCCACAAAATTGACAGCTTTGTATTTGATTAAGTCACTGTATTTTTGTTGAACCAAATTTTTCCAGAAGTTACTTAGGGTAGCTTACATTAGAGGAGATGGGGCAATAACATGAAAAACTGTTTAATGCATAAAAAGTAGAAAATAATAAATAAATAAAGCATAGGAAGAGTTAAAGGGGTGTACTGAGGTACAGTAGCTGATGATGGCTATGCAAATACATAAAATCCTAGTAAGGATAAGGGAATTAATGTTTTTAATATAAATGATTCATTTATGCACCTCTCCCCCATTTTATAGACAACAAATGAAGGTACTTGTGGCAGTGGTGATGGGAAAAGATTTGAATCAGTCAATCTGACAGCAGAGTCACTGCTCCTTCCTCTGTAATGTGATGATTGCTCCCTCCTCAACTGTTCTCAATAGCTTTACTTTGACTTGCTTTAATATATAATGCCAGCTAATTAATAGAGTTCCATGGCTGATAAAAACTTCACTGTCAGGTTGAAGACATTTCTGGAAGCTTATTTCAACCTCTCCATTATCTTAGAGTGTCAGAGCCTCAGAAAACTAAAACTTAGAACACTAGAAAATGACATGCTAAATGTCTCATGTGTAGATAGTGACTGAAGAACAGTTCTTGGGTTTCTGATCCTCAGCAAAGTAGCTTATTAACAGGAGTGAAAAATTCAAATGGAATCAACTTGATAGTCAGCTGAAATATTCTTCATCAGGTCATTTGATGCTGTATGGCTATGAGTGTTCAGTGAAAGAACATGTAAGGCATATAGATCACAAAATGACTATTTTTAAATGTGCAGAACAAATTTGTATTGTGTGAAATGATGGTAGAGGAAACAGGAAGATAAAGAAGAAAGATGGTTTCTAAAGTTAAATATAGTAAGCTTAGTTGTATGCAAAATATCTGAAACTTAATACAAAAAACAGATTTGGTTATCTAGAACTCTACAGCAATTCACTACTCTTCCTCAGCATACCTCTTCTTTCTTCCATTGCATAGAAAATCATCAGACACAGATCAGAATTTTTTTACTGAGTCCCTTGGCTGATAAAAGCCAAAGAAAATTGATTTAGTATTCAGAGGTATTAAGCTGATATCTCTTCAAATCCACGATAAAAGATGAGCTAAAAAATTCTTGGGGCCCAGGATAAAATGAAAATGTAGGATTTTTTCAGTCAAAAGTGATTAATAATTTCAAAAGTGACAAAAGAGCATTAAACTGATCATGGGGCCCTGAGAGACTATACAGGTTGTAGGCCCATGTAGGTGGCCCTGTTCTTTTTTTTTAAAGTTTAAATAGCGAGCGAGCTAGCAGCGGAGGGGTGAGAGGAAGGAAATAGAGAGAATTCCAAGCAGGCTCTGAGCTACTGAAAGCACAGAGCCTTCATGTGGGGCTCGATCTCACAAACAGTGAGAACATGACCTGAGCTGTCCCTGTTCTTAAATTAAGTTTTCATTATTAACTAGGTTTTCCATTACAAACACACACACAAATACACAGACACACAAACACACAGACACACAAACATACACACACACACACACACACACCTTTCCCTACATTTTGCTCACCCTGTAAAAGAGACATCTTTAGTATTGGGACATTGTACATTTTACTAATTAAAGAAAACAAAGCTGCATTCAAATTTACCTTTTTTACCATGTAAAGGACACAGAAGTAAGAAAGTGGTTATTAATCTCTATTGTCCCTTCATTCTAATTCCATATTACACATAGGTTTTCTTAATTTATCGTCTTCTTATAAGACAGGCTCTGAAATTTCCTTCATTAGAACTACCTTTTCCTTTGTCTAAGATCACTGTTTTATTTGTAGAGTGCTTTTCATTCATTGTTAGCAGAAATTATCACTATCTTCTAATCTCCTGTTTCTAGGAATGTACATCTTACTAACATTCTCTTCAAGAAAGTTTTTCTATTCAGTGACTATATTTTTGTTCATTCTTGAGTTATTTCTTTTAATTTTGTTAATGTTTTATTTATTTTTGAGAGAGAGAGAAAGAGATAGAGAGACAGTTTGAGCAGGGGAGGGTCAGAAAGAGAGGGAGACATAGAATCTGAAGACAGGCTCCAGGCTCTGAGCTAGCTGTCAGCACAGAGCCCGACACGGGGCTCAAACCAACGAACCGTGAGATCATGACCTGAGCCAAAGTTGGACCCTCAACTGACTGAGCCACCCAGGAACCCCTGTTCATTCTTGAGTTAAAAAGCTTCTTGGGGAAGGAAATTCAAAGGGACATAGAATCTACCATTAATATTTCATGAAGTGGGTCACAGAACTACACGAAGTCCATGTAATAATCCCTTATAGTTTTTGTTTTGAGTAGCTAATGGATACAGTAAGAGGAAATTATCCTAGTCATGTATTGGGTTCTAATAAACCTAGAAAAATAAACAACATTATCAAAATCAAATAAGATTTCACTGTCACCTATGGTGAAAAGCTTGAAAGTGCTTTGTTCTCATCACAATATCAAGACAAAGTCAAATTAAACCATTTTTATTTATCATGACATGTGTTCTATAGAGAAAAGTCTCAAAAAATATATAATAGCACCACTAGAACTAAATAAATGAAGTTTACCAAGTTAGTAGGGTACAAGATTCATATACAAAAGTAACTTTTATATTAGTAATGAAAAATTTGTAATTAAAAAAGGATTTACTCTATCCCTAAAAGACAAAAATACCTAGGTATAAATCCAACAAAATATGTAGTTTAAGATGCTAAAAACTACAGAACAAATATAAGTCACAGAGGACCGAAGCAAATGAAAGTATTTAAGTTAACCAGTGTATGGATTGCAGAAGATACTAAGATGTCAACTCTTCTCAAATGGATCTATAAATTCAACTTTGATTTTATTAATATTCTCTATTTTTCTATATTCTTTTCACTTGTTTTATCTGTAATATACTTTCCTTTGCTCTACTTATCTTGGGTTCAGTTTGCTTCTCATGTTCTACTTTCTAAGATTTAAAAGCTAGCTTATTAATTTCAAATTCTTCTTTTTTTAAAAGTTTACTTATTTTGGGAGAGAGAGTGAGAAAGTGAGTGCACAAATTGGGGAGACGCAGAGAGACAGGGAGAGAGACAATACCAAGTAGGCTCTGTACTGTCAGCACAGAGACTGATGGGGAGCTTGAACTCATGAACCATGAGATCATGACCTGAGCCGAAATCAAGCATCAGACACTTAACTGACTGAGCCATCCAGGTGCCCCTGAAGTTCCTTTTCTTTTTACTGTAAGGATTTAGAGCTATAAATGTCAGTATATACTCATGTATATTCATGTATATTTATTTTATAATCCAATACTAAACTTATTTTGTCTCTCAAAAAATTGTATAAGGGATTCAAAGAAACAGTACAATATGGCCCATGTACATGAGGAAAAAGGGAATTAATTGAAATTATCTCTGTGGAAACCCACAGATTGAATTTATTTAACAAGATCTTTAAATGAGCTATTTTAAATATGTTTAAAGAAGTGAGAAAATGTAGAAATGATGTCTTATCAAATAGAGAATATCAAAAAGAGATGCAGATTATAAAAATAAAAATTTTGAAGCTGAAAAGTATAATAACTAGAATGAAATATTAACTAGAGAAGCACAGAAATGGTTGAAACAGACAGAAGAAAGAATCAAACCTGAAACAGTTTTGATTATCCAATCTGAGGAAAATGGAAAAAGGAATAAAGAAAAATGAACAAAACTGCATTGATTTGTGAGACACCATCAAATACCCTATTATATGCACAATAGGAGATTTAAGCAGACAGAAGAAAGAGAAAAGGAAAGACTATTTTAAGAAGCAATGTTTAAAACTTCACAAATTACAATCATCTACACACGCAGACACTTGAACAAGACACTCCAAAGAGATCCACACTTAGGCATATCATAATCAAATGGTCAAAAACTAAAGACAGAGAGAACCTTGAAAGTAGAGATAAGTGACTCCTCATCTTGCACATGCAAATAGTCCTTAATAACATTATCAGCTGATTTTCATCAGAAACCTCTGATCATCTGGAGGACAGAGACCATGGATGACCTGAATGCTGAAAGAAAAAGTTGAACAACCAAGGATTCTATATTTGGAAGAACTCTCCTTGAAAAATGAAGAAGGGGTGCCTGGGTGGCTCAATGGGTTAAGAATCCCACTCTTGATTCTGGCTCATGATATTATGGTTGGTGAGATTGAGCCCTATGTCATGCTCTGCGCTGTGCTGACAGTGCAGAAGCTGCTTAAGATTCTCACTCTATCTCTAAATATTTTTTTTAATGGAGGAGATATCAAGACATTTCCAAGTAAACAAACACTGAGAGTTCACTGCTATCATACCTGCCATAAAAGTAGTCCTTCAGGGTGAAACAAAAATATACTAGACAGTACCCTGAATCTACATGAAGAAGTAAAAAACACCAGTAAAGGTAAAAGAGTAAATAGATAATAGGTAAGTATAAAATATAATTTATTTTTATGTGTAAATTTTTTCCAATCTGATTTAAAATACAACTTCATGGAGCAGTAATTACAAATATATATTGAAGGACACACAATGAATATAGCTGTAATTTGTGAACATAATAGAATTAAGGATGGTGGGGTATGGACCTATATAATGGAGCATGGATTTTATATTCTATTGAAATATCAATTCTAATTAGATTATCACATATTAATATGGTAATTGTATTTCTCAGGAAAATGACTAAGCAAATATCAAAAATATATGATACAATAAATAAGGGGATTAAAATGGTATATAAAATGGTATATAAAGAGATTTGCTTTATATAACAAGATAAATTAATTGTTCATGATTCTTTTCTTAATGCCCGAATCTTCGGTAAAGTTATGAAGTAACTGTCATCAAAAGCCTTATAAGCTTTCTATTAAAAACAATGCAAAAGGGGGAGGTTTCCATTGGTGAGTAAGAAGCATCAGTTTACAAGCTGTCATAAGCATAGAAACCTACAAAGCTCACTATGAGAATATAAGTTTAGTCACTTCAATTTTTTGTTTCAAGATTTTCATTTCTCCAGATCATACCTTAAATTTCTCTGAATCAAGGAAGACCAAGACAGCTATATCACACTTTCCCTTCTGTGTCTTAGAGAATTTTGAAGATTTTTATAAGGTGACATGACCATGTTCTAGTATCAGAGAAATACATCTTCAACCATTTGTTTAAATTAATATTGAGAAATTTTTAAATGTCCCAACTACTGTGGTTGTGATTGTCTGATATGTTTTTGAAAAGAATAAGGCACTGGTCTCACCTCCGTCATATTCTGTATTTGTTAAGAGAGAGACAAAAAGTGAATGCCAAAGGAGAAAGACATACAGAGAGTGAGAAACTTATTCTATTAGGTGATAAAAAAATATATAGCACTGAGAAGGATATGAGGAAGTAAACAATTATTAGGGGAGGTGTTTTCTCTGTAACATAGCTTTCTTTATTTCGAGATGTCTACTTTTTTAAATAAGGTCACAATGGCCTTTATCATTCATATAAATATTAGTATTAGTTTAAACCTAGTGGCTAGATTTTAAAGTGAGAATCTGATATAAATTTTAAAGAGAAGAAGAAACAGAGGTAGTCTTTCTTTAGAGGGCAAATGCTTGATAAGCAATGTTTGTCAAGTTTCATTACTTCTCGTAAATATCTGAATTGGTTTCAGTGTTGTTGGAAGTTTGGGGCAAACAGTTGAGGATAAGAATTAATTGGTCAACTATAAGGAACACACAAGAAATAGTAGAAATATTTAAGGGAAATAACTATTAAGATAATTAAGAGTCTATTAATTGTCTCTCCATACATATGGTCTACCATGACAAATCCATATCATATTGTTGTCTTAGGAATAAAATGGAATCAATATCATTGATTTAGATGAACTCAGTTTGAGTTGTGGAATTATGAGGCTTCTGGTGAGTTTTTTCCTTCATGGAGCCTTCTCCTAGTTGCAGTGAGGTTATTAAATTGGATGAATGAGTAAATGTTCATTTTACTTAATAACTTGGCACTCAACTAAGGCTGCTTTATTAACATTTTCCATCTCAAATATGAAATATATTTTCAGGTCTCAGGTTATCTTGGTATCTCAAGGCTGAGATCCACGACAATTTTAACTTTCTAATTCATAACACTGCATGAATGAAGAACAACAGGATAATCTTCTTTCTCATCCTTCGGATTCATAATTTGTCTTCTACTTGGCTTTATCCTAAGTGTACTTTTCCTAAAACACAGTAGTATGCATGGTTCCTTTCATTTTTTGTAGTTCAGGAGTGATACTTCAGTAATTGCCTGTCATCCACTATGATCTATTTTTGACCACTGATATAAGGACCACTTTAAGACTGATCTTAGCAATATTTAATTGAAGATATTCTATATGCCAATCATGGTAGATACTGAGAAGATTGAGCAAATATGACCTTCATAGTTCCTGAGCAATAACAATTTAGAGAGAGATACAAATACATACACAGGTAAGTTTAATGTCAGTAAATGCAGCTGATATAGATAATACAGGGAATGGGAGCACATGGAAAAGGCATCTAATTGTAACTACCGGGGTGAGGGTTTGGGAAATCTTGGCAGTTATGAAACCTTCCTAGTGGAAATGACATCTAAGTTGAAGCCTGAAGTATAAACTGCAATTAGCCAGATGGAATAAGTCATGAAAAATACATAAACACAGGAAATAACATGCCTGATTGCCTGGAACTAAGAGAAAACTTTAGATGTTAGAGGAACTGAATACAATTTTATGTGCTGTAGCATAATTTGTATGTGTGTGTGCGTGCACGCATCATGTGTGTATGTGTGCATGTGTGCGTGTGTGTGTGCGTGTGTGTGCGTGTGTGTGTGTGTTTGTGTGTATAATGTCTAGTCAGGGAAATAAAAAAGTAAACCGAGACCAAATCAAATTCATTAAAAAAAATCACTCTTGAAAATTGCAACAAAATGTATTATTACAGCTCATAGACTTACTTATGCCACACATCCCAAATCTTTCTTCCTCAAATCGTAACTACCACATTTAATCTTGTTCCTTAACAATAGGATTCTAAGGAGGTTCCATTCTCACCCTCTACAGAAAGCAAAGCTTGAAAATGGAAACGTCCAGATGTTCATGTAAAAAGAAAATAAAGAAAAGCAGAAAATTGGCAAGTACCCTCTATTAACACACTATCTGCTCCTTAGGTATTACTAATATGGCTTCTCTGAATAGTGTATATTAAGAATAGAAAATGTTTTTTCAGGGTTTACTATCAAATCAAATCAGACTCAATTTCCAACAAGCTCAAGGAATAGAAAGTTCTGCTTAGTAAAAAACATCTAGCAAAATATATATATGTACATATAGATAATGCATTATGAAATTATATGCAAGATGTATTTTCTTTCTTTATTAGAAAATCACCTTCAAGTACTATTATTAAACTGTCAGTTGGGTTATGGAACTGAACAAATGTTTCAATACACTTTTCTGGGCCCCCTTATAAACTGTTGTCTAAATGTCTCACTTTGCTTAGGGTGGGAAGACTTACATCAATTTATTTGGATTTCTGTCTTCCTAAGATGGCTGTGTCATTTTGATTTTATATATTCAAATTAATATTTTTCTTCTTTTTGTAATCCAAAAAAGGTCTTATTAAAAAAACTTTTATTAATTTCTCTGAACTTTGGGAAATGATGGAAATTAACAGGCAAGTGATTTTAAGGGCTTGCTTTAGATTTTTGCTGTTTATTAAGGAAAATAAAATACCTGCTTAGTAAACTTATTAAAAAAAGACAACACAACTTTTGAAAGAAGAGTCTAGTTGTTCAGTTTTGTAATTTAAATTATTGTAGAGGAATGTGGTAGGGACTAATAAAGTGTATTTCTATTGTTTAATTAGTTCCCCAGACACATTCAAGGTATAGATTTTACAGATATAAATTTATTTCACTCTACTCTATAGGATTCTTAGGGTCTTAAATATGGGTTTTTCTATATTTAAACACTCTACTAAATATTTAAATATTATGGGTGGTTAAAATAAAAGGATTTTTTTTTGCTAAAATTTTAGTGCCTAATGTAGAGAACTATATAAAGAATTAAAAACAAAACCAAAGCTCAAAACAGAAATAAACCCTGTCAAAACCCATAAGGTAATGCCTCTCACCTTAACATCTTTAATAATTCATGGACAATGTGGACCTATCTTTTGTAGTTGCCCTCCCCCGTTTGAATCCCTCATTTCTCATACTCTCTTTATTGCAGTAGCTTTTACACAGGAGAAAGTATATTCTTTAAGACAGTGTTCAGTATTTCAAGTCTTTTCCCTAAAGCCTTAGAAATACTGATGATTTCAGAAAAAGAGATCAGAGATCACTTTCCAAAGTGCTCACCAGACCAGTAATTTAAGTAGAACCCTTTTCTCCCCTAAAATAGCTGGGAGGCAGTGCACTTTAGTAGGAAAACACTAGGCTAGTTGTCAAGGGACATGAGATCTTATTTCAGGTCAAGAATAATAGAATTTGTGTCTTTGTCTCAATACTTTTTTTCTATTTTTTACCCTCATGGGTTTTATTGGTGGAGGAGTATATTTCCAGCTTGTTAAAATAGATTTGAAAATGGCTTAGTGAAAATATCCATAAGTATTACAGCTTGCATATAGATTAATTTGAACACATAGATGCTGAGAGTTTTAATTTTGTCCCGATTAATTTTGGGGCTTTCAGAATAACTATTTTATACTGCTCTCAGGCATTCATTTCAGGCTGAGACTAATCAGCCATGGACATATGAGGGCTGTGATTGACAACTAAGCATTTTTATTTGGAAAGAATTAAAATGCATTATTTCTTAGTTAGGTAAAGAAGGAATTTATTAATAAGACATTTAGAAAATCACTCAATTGATGGAGATATTGAAGAGGAAGTTCAGAAGAGGGGTAATAGTATAGGGATGCAAAATTTATGCCACAAAACCAGTCCACTGAGGAAACCAGTGCCACCAGGGGAGACTAAAACCATAGGTTGCGCCATTGTCACTGCTTTTCCTGGAAACTGCTGGTTCCTTCTAAATCCATTTCTGCTTTTGTCATCACTGCCTCCTAATTAGAGTCTTGCACAGACACAGACAAGTATCTGAGTCTGAGTGACACTTGAAGGCCTCTTGCTGAAATTACTATAACTGAAAACTAGGAAGTTGACATTTTTTGTCAATAAAGGAGCAGTCCTGCTGCATGACTACCATTTGAAACCCATTGTGTCTCTAATTATGGGTTGCCAGTGACACAGTATGGTCCAAACTATAAAGGTGATATTATAAAAATGATAGTAGTTTTTAAGGCACTGAATGGCATTTACATATGTCTATTGTATAATTTATATAATTAGTATCAAGAAAAAAATATAAGTATATAAATTCTATAAAGCAATTTGTTATAGGATATAAAATAGGAATGACACATTTTTAGCTCAATTAAGGTAACAATTCCAAAAGCTATAACATTCTTAGAAGAGAACTGGTGTTCATCCATTTTCTGTTTTGAATAGATAAGAATGTTATTCAATTTCTATCTTTTTCATTCATTAGTATTTAACTTAATAACAAATAATTTTAATTGATACTAGGGTTAAATATAAAAATAGATGTCTTACTCTATGCATTCTGAGTATAATTCTATACTGTTCACTTAGACTGTGAAATATCTAACTTTTGGTCAAAATTTATTTATCACTGATGGCTTTTAATCATCAGATCATGATACATGTTGAGCAAAAGTAAAGGCTGAGTTGTGACATACAGTTAAAGGCACTTCTCTAATAAATAACATGGTGTCTTTTCTACAGTGAAGTACTAAGGAAAGAAATGGAGAGCTGAGGAGCAGGGAGGGCATTGAAGGATTCAGTAAAGATGGAAGAGATTCTCTGTCTTCCCATATACAAGAGAAAAGAAAGAGATATAGAAAGAAATTGTGGATAAATATTTTTAAAAAAACGTGTCTTTTTCACTTGAAAAAGACAGTGTGAATGAAGATGGTGGCCTGGTCAGATATAGGATAGACGAGTAATTGTTTGTAATCTGTATTTTCCTGTATATATGTAACTAAAACAAAACAAAACAAAACAAAACAGTTAAATACATAGCGCCATTGCTGGAAGAGGAAAAATGGAAAATAATGATTCCTCAAGTATTGAGGGAAAAAAAAAGTCTTGATCATCTGATTTTTATCAACCGAGTCCTAGGAAAGATTAGAGACTGTAAAGAGGAGTAAGTTCTCATTGAGGGCAGTTCAGCCCCACTATGGAATTAGAGTGCCAATGGATTCAGTAACCAGATTCTGAAGGATGGAGTTACTTAAAACTTTTCAGTGTCCAGATACACAGTTGACATTACGTCAGATATTAATTTTATAGATTTTCTGTTACTTAGAATTTTAATATGATTTTACCAAAAAAAGGCTTATTTCATTTTCAGACCTTTTCAGAAAGGCTGAGAAAAAGGAAATAAGAAAACTAAGGCAACAGGAATTCCACAAAATTAATTTACTAGATAGTTTATCTTTTAAGTATGATGTTGTGACATCACAGCAAAATTCTGTGGGTTAAGAAGACACCTCAAAATGAAGTTAAAGTTCATTCACAACCTAAGAATAGTGAATGAAATGTAATAAAACATGGCACATGTTATCAAAGACAAGGACTTCCCCAGGTAGGAAGGCAGGGATAGTGAAAATAGAATAGGTGAACTACTGGAACCAGAATTAGACCTTAACAAGGCACTTGATATGTCATAACCCACTGAGGTACGTTTTCTTGTGTTCTGCAGTAGAGCAATGCTTTTATTTTCCTGGTATTCTTAGGCAGCCATTATTGGTGGTATTCAAACTGTGATTACCAATGGGTTTTAGTGAAGCTTTGACCTTCAAGAAGCTCTCACTAAAAACCAGATCAAAGATAATAATATTAAGTGATGTGAATTTCCTTTTTTTTATTAGTGTTTATGTTAGACTCAATCCAATAGCATTTGGTTGACTACAGAGCTGAAAGCTACTCAGATCTGAACACTTCAAACTCTCATCATCAGTACCTTTTTATTTCTCCCACTGAAGGATGTTGCTATTAATAGGTTTTATCCTTGACTAAAGTGATACTCCAATTCAGCATTTCAAGTCCCTAGACTGTATCTGAAATTGTCTTCAACCAATTAACAAAACTGAGAATTCATTTTATCTAAAATTGATTGATATTGTTCCCTTTACTCACTCTAAAAAAAAAATTTAAAAAACAAGAACAAACTTAAACCCCAAACAAAATTAGATGGCCAACTTGAATTGCTGCATTTTAGAGGGGACCACAATTTTACTGAAGTATGACATGTAGAAGATGATTAGAGTTCAAATAATGCATTTCAAAATGGCCTTAGCTACTTAATCCTACTTAGGTCAAAATACAGACCATGTGCACCCATGAAGTATTAAAGATGGATCATGCCAATGTCTACCACTCTTTGATTTGTACCATCATAGATTAATTTCGACTAATCTTAAGCTTAATTTAAGCAGAGTTATACCAAATGTTCACCTTGATGTTTGGTTTCTCTTACTTAAATTATGTTTGTGAGATTCATTTATGGTTTCTTTGTTGTACCAATTTGTTTTTGTCATTGTACAGTATTCCACTGAAAGAATGTATGCATAAGTCACATTTTAATTGTTAATTTTACCAATGGAGAATATGTGGGTAGTTTTTTTTTCCTTTATTTTTTTATTTTTTTTTTAACAAATAGTTTATTGTCAAATTAGTTTCCACATAACACCCAGTGCTCATCCCCACAAGTGTCCTCCTCCATGCCCACCCCTCCTCCCCCCCACATCCACCAGTCCTCAGTTTTTGTCAGCATTCAAGAGTCTCTCATGGTTTGCCTCTCTCCCTTTCCCCCACCATTTCCGCCCTTCTTCTCCCCCTTGGTCCTCGTCAAGTTCCTCCTAATCCTCCTATATGTGCACACATATGATATTTGTCCTTCTCTGCCTGACTTATTTCGCTCAACATAACACCCTCAAGGTCCACTCTCTCTCTCTCTCTTTCAGAAATAAATAAAACATTTTTTAAAAATTTTTTAAAAAGAAAATTTTTCTGCAATATTTCAAAATATAAACTAAAGTTTATAAACTAAAGTTTATATTTATAAACTAAAGTTTATAAACTAAAGTTTATATTTATAAACTAAAGTTTATATTTATAAACTAAAGTTTATAAACTAAAGTTTATATATTTATAAACTAAAGTTTATAAACTAAAGTTTATAAACTAAAGTTTATAAACTAAAGTTTATATTTATAAACTAAAGTTTATAAACTAAAGTTTATATTTATAAACTAAAGTTTATAAACTAAAGTTTATAAACTAAAGTTTATATTTATAAACTAAAGTTTATATTTTGAAATATTGCAGAAAAATTTTCTTTTTAAAAAATTTTTAAAAAATGTTTTATTTATTTCTGAAAGAGAGAGAGAGAGAGAGACAGAGAGAGAGAGAGACAGTGTGAGCAGGGGAGGGTCAGAGAGAGAGAGGGAGACATAGAATCTGAAACAGGCTCCAGGCTCTGAGCTGGCTGTCAGCACAGAGCCCCACGCGGGGCTGGAACCCACGAACTGGGAGATCATGACCTAAGCCGAAGTTGGCTGCCTAACCGTGTGAACCACCCAGGCACCCCTGCAGAAAAATTTTCATATTTTCATATTTCAAATATTCTCGTATATGTTTTTGCTACACATATATAATGCACGCAGAGTATGCATAGGTCTGTTTGTATTGGTTGTGATAGACACTTTTCCAAAGTAATTATGCATTGTTCATTCCAGAATGATATGAGAGATCAGTTGCTTTTCATTTTTATGTACGCTCTTACATTTCAATATTTCTTCTGTTACACAGCTTTCCAAACTTCAATTTTTGATAAAAAAAATACATTAAAATGTTTAATGTTTAAATATTTTTGAGAGAGACACACAGTGCGAGCAGGGGAGGGATGGAAAGAGAGGGAGACAGAATCTGAAACAGGCTCCAAGCTCTGAGCTGTCAGCACAGAGCCCGATGCCGGGCTCGAGCTCACAAACCGTGAGATCATGACCCGAGCCGAAGTCAGTTGCTTAACTGACTGAGTCACCCAGAAGCCCGAGATTTATAAATAAATAAATAAATAAATAAAACTAATGTTTTTTTATTTATTTCTGAGAGAGAGAGAGAGCGAGAGCGAGAGCGAGAGCGAGAGAGAGAGAGCGAGAGAGAGAGAGAGACGGGGGGGGGGGAGGGAGAGAACAGGGAGGGGTTAGTACAGGGAGGGGTTAGAGAGAGAAGGAGGCCTAGAATCCAAAGCAGGCTCCAGGCTCTAAGCTAGCTGTCAGCACAGAGCCCGATGCGGGGCTGGAACCCACAAACCGGGAGATCATGACCTGAGCCGAAGTCCGACGCTTAACCGACTGAGCCACCCAGGCGCCACGATAAAAAAAAAGTTTTTGATAAAAAAACATTCCTAAACTGTACAGTTTGAATGTACATAGGAAAAGACTCTTAAAGGAAAAGACTCTTAAGTATGACGGAACAAAAACAGTAACGGTTGAACAGTATAGAAGTATTATCTATCTTTTAATGAACTTTGTAACCAGAAGTAGCCCTAGCTGAAAAGCAGAAAAAACCCCAGAGTATAAGACTGCCCTGGGCTAAGTCATGGTGTATTCTCCTTGTCTCAGAGCAAACAAGGGCCAGTAAGAGGTTAACATTTTTCCATGTAAAACTTAAGACAGTAATTGTGGCCTTTATTGATGTTTTAGTATAATGAGATGTACAGAAATATTATTTATAATTTTACATTTAAACCTGTAACTTAGATATGAAAAGTAGTTTTCTGTTACATTTTTTCATAAAGCTTGACTATTGTCCTTCTATGAAAAGGCAAATAATACCAAATATATTTTAACAGTGAACATCTGTGTTTTTTTGTCTTAAAAATGAGAAATATTTGAGAAAAAAGAAAACTTGAATTTATCTCAAATTTATAGAAGATGAGCAGCAGATGTTAGAATGAAACCACAATAATAGAAAAAACCCTGACATATTAAGAAACATTAGAGTTTAATATCACATTTCATGTTGGCAATGTATAACTAAGATTTACCAAAAAAATCAACTATTGTTTTTTTTTTTTTTTTTTTAAGTAGCACTCTTTACTTTTCTACATACAGGATTGCAATATCATACAGTTCATCTCCTATTTGAGATAACACTAAGCTGAGAAAAAGGAAAATATCCTCCAATTTAAACAGAATATATTTCTGTTTTGCTTATGGATATTATTGATGCAAGATAATAGCATAAAGGGAATCTCCTTTGAGAGAACAGCAGTTATAAATAATGAAAATAGTTAACGGTTACAGTTATGTATCACAGAGGGTACAGATTAAGTAGACAAGGCTCTGGGGTGGGCTTTGAAGGATGGAATCTTATTTGTATGTCAGAAATCATTTTATTTTGTGACCTTGAACAAGCTGCTTAAATTCACTGTCTCATATTTTTCCATAAGCATAATGAGTTTAGTAGTACTGGTTCTTCCATTCTAAAGATTGATTAGAATGCTTTTTCAGAAGAGTGATTGTATATTAATCTCATTAGTGGTATTTTTAATATTTCGTGACTTCTCCATGGAATACTTGTATGAAAATACTTCAGCAAGACTTTCAAGGAAAGCTCTAACACTAGTAGGCTGTGGTATCATAAATGATAAGAGTTGATGTTCACCTTAGTACTTGTAGAACTAGTAATAGGATCAGTCATGAATGATTTAAACAGTAATTCTGCTCATTAAATTAAACAGTTCGTTTCCTAAATTTTATGCTTCATAGAAATTGTTTTTCTGCCTAATCAGTCCTGTCATCAACTGAGCAATTAACTTGCCTATGGATATTCTGGGTGTTGATCTGTCATGAGCATCAGGTTTCCTTCCAAAAGATTAAATATTGTAGTTAAAAAAATCTATATTTCTGCAATTATATTTCCTCTCAAGGAATCAATAACAGCAATGACTTGACCACTTATTTGGAGAGATTTCCATAAAGTATCCCATTTAATGTTATTTTCTTGTATAAAAGAATAAAACATTGCCTCATTAATACTGTAAGAGGTGTAGGCCTTAGAATATTCTTAAACACACTTAAACATTTTGAAAGCTATATGTATTGCTGCAAAAAAAGTGTCAGGCTGAAAGATAACAACAAGTTGGCTGTGGGTTCAGCTCCATTTTATTCCTGTTTCCTAAATTTGAAACATCAATAGAAATATTTTAGACTAATAATGCTTATTTCTCAGGATTCTACAATATTTATATACAAACTGTCCAACTTGTTCTAAGTAGAGGGAATGTTTTCTTTAAATTCTAATTTCAAAATTTAAATATTTCTTTATTTACTAGATAGAGTCTAAAATGAAATTCAGGCCCTTTTTAATTTTTTTTAAGAAACAGTTTATTTTCCATCAACCCTCTTTCCATTTAGTATGCCTTTGTGAAAGAGCAGCTAAAGACTACTCAGTGGTTGTTCGTGCCCTTTCAGTGGCTAGTGGCTAGAGCAATGAGAGCTATGGACCAGTCTTCAGTGGCAGGCTGAGCACTCCAATCTTCAGTAGGGAACTGCTGAGTAGGCACAGAGGGCCCCATATGCCTTCAGACCAGTCTGTGACTTAAGGTTGAGTAGCCGTGAACTCAGGAGCTAGAGCAGTCCATTCATTCTGAAATTCCTCTTTGATCACAGACTTTCCAGAAGTGGTTTGCTCTTCCTTTTCAATCTTTTCAGGGTCTCTGTAGAAGTGGAGATCAGGTATGACCTCCCGTGGGTGTTCATGGGAAATAGTGCCACATATGTCCTGAACTTCCCAGGCTAGCATCCACATCAGACCCACTGAGTGAGGTCCCTTGTTGTTACAAGTGATGGAATGTTCACAAGAGGAGAGTCTGTGTAACACAGAGCAATGGTAGGCAGGTAAACATAAGACACCTCTGTGAGAGGCTGGTGGTCAGCCCTGGGATCAGTAACCAGTAGAGGCCTCAGCTCCTGGAAAGCTACCTGGAACTGGTTAGTGAAGTTTCCAGAAATGAAGCAGCCAGTAATAGGAGTGGCTCCAGTAGTTGCAGCAAACTTCAGTAGAGCGTGTTGGCCAGTGCTCCTGGATAATATGACACTCATATCAGGCAGGTTTTCAATGGCAATAGTAGCATGAGCTACCAGCAGAAGCTTTTCCAAGGTTCTCTTCACATTTATGATGCAGGCATCATCACTTTTCCTTTTGTAGATGTGCTGTTCCATTTGAAAGTCAAAGCTGTTGCCACCTAAGTTGGTTCCTGCTACAAGTAATTTAAGGACATCCTTCTTCATTTGCAGGACATTGTGAAAGTTTCTGTTTGAGTTATGAGAATGGCAGAACAATGCCATATGGACACCTCCTTGGGTAGCACAGAAAGGCCAGGTCTGTTCTCAACTTCTGTACATTGTTAATGGTATTTAATCACATTCATTTTACTTTTTTTTTTAAGGGGAATATTAGTCCATTTATTTCTCTCACATGTAGCATACTCTATGAGAATAGATAACTAACAACTCTTTGAGTGGAGAATAAATTAATGAATTTATTTATTTATAGGTTAGCTTACAGCAGATACGTTCTAGAGTCACAAAGAACCAACTTTCTTTCTTTAAAGTTTATTTCATATTACTTTCATATTTTAAAATCCCTGGGGTGCCTGGATGGCTCAGTCAGTTAAGCATCTGACTTGGGCTCAGGTCATGATCTCATGGTTTGTGAGTTCGATCCCCGCATGGAGCTCTCTGCTGTCAGTGCACAGTCCACTTAAGATCCTCTCTCTCCCTCTCTCTCTGCCCTTCTCCCCATCTCAAAAATAAATAAACATTAAAAAATAAAATAAAATTCCCAACATGGCTGGCTGCCATTAGAATATTATATTAAAGTAAGAGAAAGAAGATGAGTCACAATCTTTAAAAATTTTTCTAAAGATATCCACAGGAGAATTGTTTCTCAATTTCCATCCTTCTCCTAATTTCAGGTACTCATTTTATGAGCACTAACTATATCTCAGATATTTTATAAAAGTCATTTCACTTAATCCTCATAGCAATTGAGTATACTGTACAAAAGCATTTTTGTGTGTGTATGTGAGAAGAGGGAATTTGGCCAAATCATAAATCACATGATAAGCATGTAGCATAGACCAAATTAAACTTCATAGCCATTTTATTATGAGCTATGTAAAGCCATTTTCATTTTCCTCAACTGTCTGTCTCTTTCTTCCCTCTATTTTTAGGATTGTAAAATAATATACAATTATGGATTGGTAACCTCTGCAAATTTGCTAAATCATCTGCCTTTTAAAATCAGTAGAAAGACAAAAAAGAGAAAATTAAGACTGCAAAGGAATATGGATAGACCTAAATTGGATTATAACAAATTTGCACATCAATCTTAGCACACTGACAAAGGACATGGTTCCTTGTAATTATTCAGGTCTCTGGTTAAATGTTACCTTCCCTAGAGTCTTTTCCGGATTATTTTATGCACCACGTGCCTCCTCACTCTATCTTCACCAAATACATTTATAGACTTTATAATTTTACTAATATATGAAATGTTATTCTTGATATGTTTGTTTACTGTCTGACTTGCCCTCCCAGAAGTAGCTCTTGAGGTCTTGGTCTTTGTCCCTTTTGTTTATCGCTGTCTCTCTAGTGCCTTGGAGAATTTTGATAGAATTAAGTTGGACCAGTAATTTATGTTGACTTAATCATTAATGAATGATTGCTTAAAAAATCTATGTGTTTTGGGGAAACTGCATAATGTTTCTAAGGTGATTTTTCCATTTATTAAAAAAATAACAAGTACTTCACAGTGAGTTTTAGGCATCACATCAAATTAAATGAAGTAATGTGAACTAACTAGAGTATTTGTCCCTTACAAGACCCCCAAAAAGTATTGCTATGGTCACATAACGTATTTATTTGAAGAAACAATTCAGTGAAGTAGATGATTTATTTGTGAAATACACCCACATTTAGATACAAATGTAAAAAGTGGAGAAATAAAGGCTAAAAGAAGGCAAGCTAGTTGCTGACAATTAGATAGTCAAAAAAGTGATTGCATCTCAATTTTGACCCATATTTCTTTTTTTATTTTTATTTTTATTTTATTTTATTTTTTACAAATAGTTTATTGTCAAATTAGTTTCCACATAACACTCAGTGCTCATCCCCACAAGTGTCCTCCTCCATGCCCATCCATCCCGCCCCCCCACAACCATCAGTCCTTAGTTTTTGTCAGCATTCAAGAGTCTCTCATGGTTTGCCTCTCTCCCTCTCCCCCATCACTTCCGCCCTTCTTCTCCCCCTTGTTCCTCCGTCAAGTTCCTCCTAATCTTCCCATACGTGCAAACATATGATATTTGTCCTTCTCTGCCTGACTTATTTCGCTCAGCATAACACCCTCAAGGTCTATCCATGTTGCTACACATGGCCAGATTTCATTGTTTCTCATTGCCATGTAGTATTCCATGGTATAGATAAACCACAGCTTCTTGATCCATTCATCTGTGGATGGACACTTAGGCTCTTTCCATGTTTTAGGTATTGTGGAGAGTGCTGCTATGAACATTGGGGTACATGTGCTCCTATGCCTCAGCATTTCTGTATCCCTTGGGTAAATTCCTAGCAGTGCTATTGCTGGGCCCTAGGGGAGTTCTATTGTTAGTTTCCTGAGGAACCTCCACACTGTTTTCCAGAGGGGCTGTACCAGTTTACATTCCCACCAACAGTGTAGGAGGGTGCCTGTTTCTCCACATCCTCGCCAGCATCTAGAGTTCTCTGATTTGACCCATATTACTAACTTGAATCTCTCCACTTGTTGTTGAGGCAGAGGGGTGACTAGAGACTCTATATACAATTTTTTTGGGTAAAAGGTAGTAGATAATACAAATGACTATGGAACTCTGCTAAACTCACCAGTTCATTTCACTTTAAACAGCCAATAGTCATTAAGCAGAATGGATTTAAAGCAATGACCTAGAAATCAAAGGCAGTGTATAACCCATTACAAATCTCTTGAGCCATCCAGCCTGCCAACAGTTTTTAAACACTCCTTTGATTTTGAAGTTGTTATGTCATAAAATAACATTTTGAAAATTATTGAGGAAAATAATGTAGAGTGTATATATGCTCTGAAACTTTAAATTTCACTGTAATTACCAGGGAGGCAATAGTAACTTAGTAAAATCCAATTACATTTTTTTTTTTTTTTTTTTAGCAAGGGGATCAGAGAGAAAGTTGTGGAGAGAAAATGGTTTATGTTTTCCCTATAACTAAAATTTTCCTCTTCCCATGTCCTATTCACCTCCTCTTTCTTTACTTTTCGTGCTATGTATATTATCACAGTTGATTGCCAATTAACATGTAAGTAATTGTATGATGATGATAATGATACTGTGGCTTTCCCTCTCCTTGCTCAGGCAACCCTGCAGATAAATTATAAGCAATCGATTCCTGTTGAAGTGAATAGATGGCCTAGTTTTGCTGCAATATTCAAGTTTCTTTCCCCGCAGTCAATTCCCAGTGTCCTAGTGATTTATCTACTTTTGCTAAATTCCGTGTTCATGTTCTTTTTACCAGTGGCATGGAATTTTAATTAGTTTTTGATAAAATGTATAAGGAGACTTTCTAAAGTAGAAATGGAGAAAAATTGCGTTTTTTTCTACCTTTACATATCAAGATTTCTGCAAGCTAGTAGAAGCTAAAAGGCATTAATAGTTTGTGTATTTTTAACTAACGATATATAGGGCTCAATGTATGACAGTCTTTTGGTTATATCCTGAGAAATCCTAAGTTCTGTTAGGTTTCTTAGTGTAATACAATGTATTCAGCAACAATTGAATGTCTGTTTATCATTATTTCTACCATTTTATTGTGAGGCAATTTTAAACTGAGAGAACATTTATAAAAACTATACAAAATAACAATTTTTGCAGGTTTATTAATTTTTAACACTTTCCCCACATATGCTTTATCTTCTCTATATGAAATCATATAATAGTTTTATAAACCCATGATACTTCAAAATGCATTTCCTAAGAACAATATTATTTAATCACATATCTACAGTAATCAAATTCAAGAAATGTAACAGCAATACATTTTTATATACTTTACATTGGATATTCCAGTTTCATCAATTGTCACAGTGATATGCTTTATAGCTGTTTATTTTCTAGTATAAGATTTGGTTTAGGGTCAGAAATTGTATTTAACTGTCATTATTTAGTTTCCTTCAACCTGGACCAGTTTCTTGTATTTTCTTTCTTTCATGTCATTAAAGAATGTAACTAGTAATTTTATAGAATATTCCTCAACTTAGGTATTGCTGATGTCTTCATATGAATAGCTTCAAGTATGCATTATAGGCTAGGACACTACATAAGTAATGTATCTTTTTCAGTGTACCATATCTGGTAGCATATAATTTCTTTTCTTTTCTTTTCTTTTTTTTAAATTTTAATGTTTTATTTGAGAGAGAGATAGAGACAGCATGAGCAGGGGAAGGTCAGAGAGACAGGGAGACACAGATCTGAAGAAGGCTCCAGGCTCTAAGCTGTCAGCACAGAGCCTGATGCGGGACTTGAACCCATGAACCGTAAGATCATGACCTGAGCCGAAGTTGGATGCTTAACCGACTGAGTCACCCAGGCATCCCGTCTGGTAGCATATAATTTCTATTTATCTCATTTTAATAATGTTAATTTTGAGGGACGCCTGGGTGGCTTAGTCGGTTGGGCGTCCGACTTTTCCCTCAGGTCATGATCCTGCGGTTCGTGGGTTCGAGCCCCGCGTCGGGCTCTGTGCTGACTGCCAGCTCAGAGCCTGGAGCCTGTTTCAGTCTGTGACTCCCTCTCTCTCTGACCCTCCCCTGCTCACGCTGTCTCTCTCTCTCTCTCCTAGAAATAATAATTTAAAAAAAAAAAAGCTTTAAAAAAATTAAAAAAAATAATGTTAATTTTTATAGCTTGGTGTATTAATTATGTACTGTTGCATAACTGTGGGGCCACAAAATTAGCAGCTTAAAGAATACACACCTTTTTTTTCTATGACAGTTTCAATGGGTCAGAAAATGGGTGTGGCTCAACTGAGTCTTCTGATTCAGAATCATATGTTGCTACAATCAAGGTGTCAGCTGAGCTGTGGTATTTCAAGGCTCAACTACAAAAGGATCTGCTTCAAATCACACATGGTTATAGGCAGAATTCAAACCCATGCATGCCATAGAACCGAGGGCCTTAGTTTCTTGCTGGCTATGGGTCTGAAGCTTCCCTGAATTCCATGGGCCTCTTAATAGGGCAGCTCAGATTATAGCAGCTTGCTTCATCAAAAGCATCAAGGGAGAGAGTCTACTAGCAAGATGGGTTACAAACTTCTGTAGTATTGTCTTCCAACTGGCATCCCATTATCTTTGCCATATTCTATTGATTTAAGTAGTAGGTCCTGCTCATAGTCAATGAAATGAGTTTATAATAGGCATGGGTACTCAGAGGAGGGTATAATTGGGAGCCATCTAAAAGTCTGTCCACCACACTGTAAGACCTGCTCTGGTATTTTCTGATTCCTTCACCACTTAGTTACCATTTTTCATTTTGTCATTAATACATACATAAGGGGGTTATCTGAGATTATGTAATACTATTCCACAGTACTCCCTCCACTCCATGGTTTTAGTTCCCATCAATAGTTCTTACCAGAATGTAATTTACTACATTAATTCTAAAATAGTAATTTTTTAAAGTCATAATACATTCTAAATTTATTTGCATTCTAGTATCAGGAAAGGATTTGTTCTATCATATATTTATATGTTTGTCTACTTATCTGTAATCAATACATGTCATTTTTCTCTCACTGCCTTTAATATTTTTCCTTTATGTGATTTTCAGTTTTTTAATTATGATGCCTCTTTAAAAATTTTCTCTCTTCTAAACTTTTTTGTAGTCTCTTGAACTGCTTGAATTTGACCATATATAATTTTCTTCAAATTTGGAACATACTGACCATCATTTTTCTTCAATGTGTTTTCTGTCCCCCACCTCCAGCTTCAGTGGCTCTAATTAAATTCATTTTAGACTATTTGAATAAAAGCATATTAAATATAACGGCATATACCTAAAGCATGGGAAAGAGAGGAATGATGAATGGGTTCAAAACTTAAATGGCCATCGGGGCGCCTGGGTGGCTTAGTCGGTTAAGCGTCCGACTTTCGCTTCGGTCATGATCTCATGGTTCGTGGATTCGAGCCCCGCGTCGGGCTCTGTGCTGACTGCCAGCTCAGAGCCTGGAGCCTGTTTCAGTCTGTGACTCCCTCTCTCTCTGACCCTCCCCTGCTCACGCTGTCTCTCTCTCCTAGAAATAAATAAAACATTAAAAAAACAAACAAACAAACAAAAAAACTTAAATGGCCATCAACTTAATGTTGACTGCTATATGCAGAAGAGGTTATACACAAACCTAATGGTAACCATACATCAAAAACCACTAAAAAATACACAAAGAATAAAGACAAAGACATCCACATATATCATTAAAGAAAATCAGCAAACCATAAAAGAGAGAAAGACAAAAAAGAATCAGAAAAAATCTTCAGAAACAACCCACAAAACAAATAATAAAATTACAATAAATACATATGTATCAATAATTACTCTGAATGTAAATGGACCAATCAAAAGACATAGGGTGATAGAAAAACAAGACATGCTGTCCTAAGAGACGCATTTTAGACCCAAAGACAGAGTGAAAGTGAGAGGATGGAGAAACATCTATCATGCAAATGGATGTCAAAAGTAGGCTGGAGTAGCAATACTTCTGTCAGAAAAAGTAGACTTTAAAATAAGAACTGTAATAAATACATACATATATAATACATAAAGACTGTAACAAGAGACAAGAAGTACACTATATAATAAAAAGGGGACAATCCAATAAGAAGATATAGCAATTGTAAATATATATGCACTCAACATAAAAGTGCAAAAATACATAAAACAGTTAATAACAAACATAAAAGATCTAATTAATAATAATAATAGGGTACTTTAATGCCTTACTTATATCAATGGACAGAAACAGAAAATCAACAAAGAAACAAAAGCTTTGATTGACACACTGGAACATGTAGACTTATCAGGTATGTTCAGAATATTCCATCTTTTTTTTTTAAATATTTTTATTTATTTCTAGGAGAGAGAGAGACAGCGTGATCAGGGAAGGGTCAGAGAGAGAGGGAGACACAAACTCTGAAGCAGGCTCCAGGCTCTGAGCTGGCAGTCAGCACAGAGCCCAACGCGGGGCTCGAACCCACGAACCGCAGATCATGACCTAAGCGAAAGTCAGACGCTTAACCGACTAAGCCACCCAGGCGCCCCCAGAATATTCCATCTTAAAACAGCAGAATACACATTTTTTTCAAGCGCACACAGAACATTGCCCAGGGTAGATCACATCTTAGTCCATAAATCAAACCTCAACAAATTCAAGAAGATCATAATCATCCTATGCATATTTTCTGACCACAACGCTACGAAATTAGAATTCACCTAGAAGAAAAAAAAACTGGAAAGATCACAAATACATGGAGGTTAAATAACATGCTATTACATAATGAATGAGTCAACCAGAAAATAAAAGAACAAATAAAAATGTACATGGAAACAAGTGAAAATGAAAACAAAACAGCCCAAAACCCATAGGATGCAGCAAAAGTGGTTCTAAGAGGAGTATTTAGTAATACCTCAAGAAGTAGGGGAAAAAAACAATAAACAATCTACCCTTGTATCTGAAGGAATTAGAAAAAGAACAACAAGCAACACCTAAAACCAGCAGAAGGAAGGAAATAATAAAGATTAGATCAGAAACAAGTTATTTAAAATCTAAAACGACAACAAGAAAACAATGACGACAACAACAACAGCAAACAAAAGAACAGATCAATGAAACTAGGAGCTGGTTCTTTGAAAAATAAAACCAATAAAATTGATACACCTCTAGCCAGATTTATAAAAAAAGATAGAAGACTCAAATAAATAAAATCACAAGTGAGAGAGGACAAATAACAACCAACACCACAGAAACAGAATTATAATAGAATGTATGAGAAACTATATGCCAACAAATTGGACAACCTAGAACAAATGGATAAATTCTTACAAACATATAGACCACCAGAGCTTAAACAAAAAGAAATAAAAAAGTTGAACAGTCCAATAACCAGAAAATAAACTGAATTAGTAATCAAAAACCTCTCAACAAACAAAGGTTCAGGACTAGATGGTTTCACAGATGAATTCTGCCAAACATTTAGGGGGGGTTAATGCTTACTCTTCTCAAGCTATTCCAAATAATATAAAAGGAGAGAATACTTCCAAATTCATTCTATGAGGCGAACATTACCCTGTACCCAAACCAGATAGAGCCTCTGCTAAAAAAGAGTACTATAGGCCAATATCCCTGATGAATATGGACTCATAAATTCTTAATAAAATACTGGCAAACCAAAGCTAACAATACATTAAAAAATCATTCACTACAATCAAGTGTGATTTATTTTTAAGACGCTTTCAAACACTGATGAAAGAAACTGAAGACAGCATAAAAATAATGGGAAGACATTCCGTGCTCATGGTTTGGAAAAACAAATATTGTTAATATATTTTTACTATCCAAAGCAATCTACACATTTCATACAATCCTTATCAAAATACCAACAGCATTTTTCACAAAACTAGTAAAAAAATTACTGAAATTTGTAAGGAACTACAAAAGATGCTGAATAGCCAAAGTAATCTTGAAAAAGGAAAACAAAGCTGAAAGCATCAGAGTTCTAGATTTCAAGTTAATTACAAAGCTATGGTCATCAAAACAGTATAGTACCGGCACAAAAATGGACACATAGGTCAATAGAACACAATAAAGAGCTCAGAAATAAAGCCACAGTTATGTGGTTAACTAATCAACAAAGCAGGGAAGAATATCCAGTGGTAAAAAGATAGTCTCTTTGTGCCTGGGTGGTTCAGTTGGTTAAGCATCCAACTCTTGATTTCAGCTCAGGTCATGATCTCATGGTTCGTCAGGTTGAGCCCCACATCGGGCTCTGTACTGACAGTGCAGAGCTTGCTTAGGATTCTTTCTCTCTCCTGCTCTCTCTGCCCCTACCTTGTTTGTGTGTGCTTTCTCTTTCTCTCTCAAAATAAACAAATAAACATTTTTTTAAAAAAGATATCTCTTCAACAAATGGTGTTGGGAAAACTGCACAGCAACACGCCAAAAAAAAAAAAAAAAAAAGAAAGAAAGAAACTGGACAATTTTCTTACACCATACACAAAAATAAATTCAAAATGGATTTAAAACCTAAATGTGAGAAGTCCAAGAAGAGAACACAGATAGTAACTTCTGTGACACTGGCCATAACAACTGTTTTTCTAGAAATGTCTCAGAGGTAAGGGAAACAAAAGCAAAAATAAACTATTGAAATAACACCAAAATAAAAAGCTTCTGCACAGTGAAGGAAACCATCAACAAAACTAAAGGGAAATTCATAGAATAGGAGAAGATTTCTGCAAATGACATATCTGATTAAAGGCTAGTATTCAAAATATATAAAACATGTCTAAAACTCAACACCCTAAAATGAATAATACAATTAAAAATGGGCAGATTGACATGAGTAAACATTTTTCCAAAGAAGACACACAGCTAGTCGAAAGACACATGAAAAGATACTGAACATTACTCATCATCAGGGAAATACAAATCAAAACTACAATGAACTATCACTTCATCTGTCAGAATGGCTAAATTTAACAACACAAGAAACAAAAGGTGTTGGTGAGGATGTGGAGAGTGGAACACGTGTGAACTACTGGTGGCAATGCAAACTGATATAGCCACTGTGGGAAACAGTATGAAGTTGTGAGCTAGCAATCACACTACTGGGTATTTACCCAAAATATACAAAACCACTAATTCAAAGGGATACATACATCCCTGTTTATAATAGCATGATTTACAATAGCCAAACTGTGGAAGCCGCCCAAATGTCCATTGACTGATGAATGGATGAAGAAGTGAAAAATATGTATAATGGAATATTATTCAGTCACAAAAAAGAATGAAATCTTGTTTTTTTTGCAAGGACATGGATGGAGTAAGAGAGTATTATGCTAAGTGATATAAGTCAGCCAGAGAAAGAAAAATATCATATTATTTCGATTAGACATGGAATTTAAAAAAACAAAACAAATGATCATAGTGGGGGAAAAAAAGAGAGAGGCAAACTGAGAAACAGATTCTTAACTATAGAGAACAAACTGATGGTTACCAGAGGCAGGGGGATGGGTTAAATTGGTGATGGAGATTAAGAAGGGCACTTGTGATGAGCACAGTGTGATGTATGGAAGTTTTAAATCACTGTATTGTACACTGAAACTGTTATACTGTATGTTAACTAACTGGAATTAAAATGAAAACAAGCGATGTTAGGCTTTTTGATTTTGATCTACAGCTTACTGAGTCTTTGTCTATTATTTTTAATTCTTTTTTTCTCTTATTGCATTTTGTATATTTTTCAAGTATACTGGTATTTTCTTCTGCTGTTTCAAATATAGTGCTTATCTAATCAAGTGTGTTTGTGTTTTCTTTTTCTATTTTGATCTCCAGAATTCCATTTGAGGTTTTGATATATTTTTCTTGTTATATTTAATGCGTTGCTGTTTTTCCTAAACAAAGGAAATAAATTCATAGTAGATCTAAAGACTCTACTCCATTACTCACGCATTATAAAGTTTTTCCATTCTGACAGGTGTAAATACAAACTAATCTCTGTGAATAGTGCAAGTATGTTAATATATTGCCCTCCAGTGAGTCTTTCCTTTTTCTCACATAATTTCCTCTCACACATGTGCAGATTAGTTTTTAGTCAAAAAGCCAAGGAGAATCTTTTTAGATCTCTCAAATTATTTATGAAAATATCTCTCATAAGATAGACTCCTTCTCAAATTCTAGCTACCATGCCTTTCCCAAACAATAATCTTTATCATGTATATCAGTGAGATCCTTGGTTCTCTTTGGGTTACCACTCCCTGCCCTGAACCCAAAAACTCTTCAAGTAGTATGCTCACACATTCACAATACTCAGATAATTTTTCTTCTCATGGTTATCACAGTGTTACTGTCTAAGACCAGAAGAAAGTAAGTGCATTTCTTCTGACAAAATCATAGCCATACATATAAATCCTGGCATAATCTCTGTGTATGTGTGTGTGTTATATTCACCAAATGTTTTAATTTATTCAAAAATAATGATCAATATTTTTTGAGCCAAGCACTTTTCTAAAACTTCATACATAGAAACACTTTTGGTACTCCCAATATCCCCATGAAATAAACACTATTTTCCTTTCTCTTTTTCTCTTTCTTTCTTCTTCCTTCCTTCCTTCCTTCCTTCCTTCCTTCCTTCCTTCCTTCCTTCCTTCCTTCCTTCCCTTTTTCTTTCCTTCTTTCTTTCTTTCTTTCTTTCTTTCTTTCTTTCTTTCTTTCTTTCTTTCTTTCTTTCTTTCTTTCTCTTTCCTTCCTTCCTTCCTTCCTTCCTTCCTTCCTTCCTTCCTTCCTTCTTGCTTTCTACTGAGACACAATTGGCATATAACACTATTTTATTATTTAAAAACATAATTCTACAATAATGATGTTCATTTTTATTTTTGAGAGAGAGAAGCAGAGCACGAGTTGGGGAGGGGCAGAGAGAGAGGGAGACACAGGATCCGAAGCAGGCTCCAGTCTCTGAGCTGTCAACACAAAGCCCTATGCCGGGCTCAAACTCACAGACCATGAGATCTTGTACTGAGCCAAAGTCAGAGGTTTAACCTACTGAGTCATCCAGGTGCCCCAACATATAACATTATTTTAGTATCATCTAATGGTAACATCTCTTAATGTGATTTATCTGCTAATATATTATTTTTGGAATATTATATCAATAATCATAAATGTTATCAATCTTTTGTTTTTGTACTATTTGTCAGGTTTATTCATCAACTTAATACTTGATTCATTAAATGAATTAGGAGATGTTTTCAGTTTTTAATGCTCTGAATCTATGTAGAATTAATAACCTCTATTTTCCAAATATTTGTTGAATTTCCTTCTATAACTATTGCTAGTGCATTTTAAATGGGATGTTCTCTTGATAACTTTCCATATGTCCATATGTGTAAATTGGTCTCTTTAATACTTTAATCTCTGCTGGGACTCTTTTTGGTAAACTGTATTTGGGTAAGAAATTATCAGGTTTATTTGGTTTTCATATTTACTTGTAGAAAGATGTACCAAGTAATAACTTCAGCATTTTAAAATTTCTTATGTGTGGATATTTATTTCCCATTTGTCATTTGTTGTTTTCTACACTGGTGCTGCCTTCCTTTTTAATTAATCAAATTTGTCAATTGATTTTTCAACTCTGTTCAAAAAACTCTTATATTTTATGCTGCACTTTTAAAATCCAAATTCATTCTAAATACATTCTTAATTTTTGAGTATCAGATTCCACTCTAGTTTAATATTTGTTCATGTTTGACTGAGTATTTGGAGTGTTCTTTTGTTGTGAGAAACTTTAAGCAGATGGTTTACATTCTCTGTATACTTAATACAGTAGCTTCATACACAATTGGTCTGACTTTCTCCTATTTCTGGGCATCCCATCATGTCTTCTATCCCATTCTCGACATTTCTCTAAGAAGCACTGTTTGTCTCTACATATCTGCTTTTCTCCTAGAAAAAAAAAATGCTTCTTTGAGGGTGTCACTTCTGGTCCATTTCTCTTCGAACCCCCTTTTATGTAGCTAGTCTTTGACCTGTTAAGTCCTAGATGTGTGATGAGTATTTTGAACTTAGTTTTAGCCTTTCTTTTCCTGTGGATGATTTTATCTGTGCTTTGTATAAGACCTCCACTCCCTTCTCCTCTTTTTCACAGTCTCTTACTTCTCCTCTTCCTCATTCCTTTCATGCAGAGTATGCACTAGTGAACTTTGGTGTTATGTTTCTCTATAAATAATTTCACCTGTGAAAATCTATGCATCCTAGTATTGCTAAGTTGTGAAGCATGTGCTTTTATTTCATATTTATTTGTTTTATTTTGTTTGTTCATATTATGCTTATCTGGAAGGACATGTTGAAAAATTCAGATATAGATTGCTGCTACTATCTTAGAGCAACCCTATTTATTCTTCAAGTAATTCAGCAGTGCACTATGGATAATAGTGCAATCATAAAATAATGTAACCTAACATGATTGATGATATACTTTGTTCCAAATAATATTATAAGAACTTCCCATGTTTTTTCCTACTTAATTCTTGTGATACTGTAAGATAAATATTATTTATCTTTTCATTTTAAAGATAAGAAAATTAACGTTTCATTGGTAACTGGCAGAGCTGATATTTCAACCAAGCTCTATTTTTCTACAAGAGCTATGGTCTTTTCACAACATACTCGATGTATAGGTTTTGTTCTGTTTTGCTGTGCAAATACCTTGAGCAAACTTCTTAAATTATCACAGTATCTCAGCTTTCTGAAAGTAATAGTTGAATCAAAAATAATAAATTCTACCTCATTGGGTTGTTGAAATGATTTAAATCACCTAGTTTGTTGCTTGGTAAAACATAAGTACCAAAAGTATCATAAGTACCAAAAGTACCATAAGTACCAAAAAAAAAAAGAATAACCGCTTCCTATTACTCAGCCATTGCATGTAACTTAGAATGCAGTGATTTGTGCCATACACTGAGCACTGAGATGAAGTGAGATGTGCCCACTTGACTACGGTGGATTTAGCCAAAGAGTTTGAAAAAAGCTTAGAGTCAAAGGGAAATTGTCAAAACAAATAATTTAACTGAAACGATGGGTTTGAGAAGTACTCAAACAACATGAAATATAGGAAAAACAGGCAAGAATAAGGATCACAAGCAGAAGACAGAAACTGGGGCTAGTTGTTTCTGCCTTTATGGGGCATATGAGCATATGACAAAGGCTGAGAGGTCAATATTCAGGAGGCCTACCTGGTTCCAATATTGAAGAATGGCTAAAAATTATTCCTCTCTTATTGTATTTTTTGACTGAACCTGATCGAATTCATTGCTTCGGCTAAGGGACCTCATATATTTCTGAAATTCCATTTAATACATTCACAATTATAATAACTCTATGGCTTGTACACATCACATATTAAAAATCTGTGAATAATTCTTGGGTCAATGTAATTTGTATTCTCTTTAGATTACTTGGTCTAAATTGTAGCTTATAATTTTTAAAGATAGAGGGTTACTTTTGACAATTCAACTTTAAAATCACATTATGTCCATCTTTCACAATAAACACTACATTAGAACTGGGTACACAGTGTACATTTGTAGAAATTATTTCATAATCAGTTTTCCAGTTAATAAAACTTTGAAGAGAAATTTATAAGAAGTTAAGATTTTAAAGGACAATTTAATGGACTGTTTATTCAATCTCACGTTAATAAACTTAGTGTGTTTTTAAATACACATTATCTATGTTCCTGCACATACCCACTTTGATCATTCTAATTAAATGTAATTAAACTGAATGATGTGTATAGCTAGGCACCATCTGCCAATTCCTGATGTTGAGTCACAACTTATTAACACTTTTTGAATAAAATCCAGAGGCAGCTTTATTAGAAAGAGTACTGAAGTCAGCAAAACTAGGATCAGATCCTGACACTGTACTTTTTTTCTAAATGAAAAAGTACAGCTGATTAAGTCTTTCTGAGTTTTGCCTTCTTATTTGAAAATAGTAATAATAATATGAACCCATGATTTTTAGTGAGAAATAAAAACTATCTATCATGAAATCTGGATAAGAAATAGTTTAGATTTTTTTATATATGAATATATTATTTCATCAAGATATTTGCAAAAAAATAAACTACATGTATTGAACTTTTATTTTTGCACTAAAATTTTTAATATTGGTTTGGGCTGAATTGTATCCCTCCTAAATTCTATGTTGAAGTCTCAACACTCAGTATCTCATATGTAACCACATTTAGATGTAGGACCTTGAAAGAGGTGACTGAATTTAAATGAGACCACTCGGGTACTGCCCTAATCCAATATGGCTAGTGTCCTTAGAAGCAGAGGAAGAGACACTGAGTGCAAAAGTGCAAAGCAGGAGGGCAATGTGAAAATGTTGCAAGAGGAAGGTCATCCACAAGCTATAGAGAGAATCTTCAGGAGAAATCAACCTTGCTGGCAACTTGATCATGAATTTCTGTACTCCACAACTGTGAAGAAACAAATTTCTATTGGTTTAGCCAGTCAGTTTGTTGTATTTTGTAATGGGAGCCCTAGAAAACTAACACAATATCTCGTTTTCCCCATTTATTTCCATACACTGAAACAAAACTGCACAGAATAGACAGTATAGCACAGAGATATAGTTTTAAGACTGTAATACTTGTTAATGTATTTTTAGTTACATAAAGGTGTTATCCCACTGATAAAGCTTCACTTACCAACCAATATTCCCTGAATCCCTTTGCTCTGTCTTTCCCAGAAAAATCCCTGTGAGTAATTGCTCATTAAGAGTGGTGCAAAGGGCAAATCAAGGCATCATTATTCCAAGAAGCTCTTGCTGTAGCCAAGCACTGACCTGATGTAAAGTTCAGATGTGCATCTTAGAAAGAATTAATGGGGGAAAAAAAGCTGACAAAAGCAAGCAAACCATTTTATTTTTCTGTTACTCTCCCTTGTTTAGAATTATGTGGAAGCTTGCAACAAACTGCAAAGAGTAAAGGGTAGTGCCCTCTTTTGTGATATGTTTGTTCACTGCAATGCTTTTGGAGCATTCGCCTCCACTGTGGCTTTCCTGGGTTTGTTACTTCTTAAATCAATTTCTGCTATCTCAGAGTTGGCTGAACTTCAAGTTCTAACAGGTTAAAAGCATGACTCGGCAAAATCAATCATTGTCTTTCTTACTCTACTCTGCTTTTCCATCAAGTGCTTTTCCTATGGCCCCATGCTCGTTTTATAATCATTTCAAGGTACCTATTCTGAAACATGGGAATAATTTCATTCCATTTTTATTTTAAACTATTCTTAGGATTGTAAATTTCAGATAATAACAAAACTATTTCTCTAAAATTCAAAGCTTAAGATCTAACTTGTTGGCAGAAAGTAAATTCTATATTAAGTTTACATACACTCTGTTTCAGTTTATCTTTCAGAAATTACAAAGGTTCACATACACTCTGTTTCAGTTTATCTTTCAGAAATTACAAAGGTTCAAATTCAAGAATGAATAAAGGAATATGTTTCTTATTCCATATCCCATCTTTCTTTCTCTCTCTCATACACACACACACCCTATATTGCCATTGCCACATAATCTGTTTATTATCATCTTTTAGGGTTTCATTCTCAAATTCCAACAGCTCCTTATCTTCCTGTGTTACTTTATTTTAGGGCCCATACAATAGGCTTATGGGATGCATTATCATTTATTATATCTGTGATTCCGTATCCTCCAAGACTGTCACCTGAATGGTGAACTACTTTTTCCTTCAAATTTGCTAATTCTTTAATGTCTAGAACATTAAAAAAAATGGTTTCTTTTTTTCCCTAAAAGAAATTTTGCCTATGTGAAAAAAGGGCAATGAATATTAACAAATATTGGTAACTTGAGCTCGTAAAAGTATTGCATTATTGTCTGTGATAACTTGGATAAGCTGCTGTCAACTTGGCTAAACTAATACTACTTCTCATGGTTCCAATATGATTGTTTTGAATTACATTAACTTGGCTCAGTTGAAAGTGAATTTCTGAAAATCCCTACTTTGTTTGATTCTAGGTTAACATTAGTCAAAAAAAAAAAAAAAGAAAGAAAGAAAAAGAAAAGAAAAACAAAGAAAGTCACAAGCTTTGGGATGTGTTAAGTCAAACAGCAGGCACTATACTTAGAATGTGTCATTGCTGGAGGGAGAGTGAGATATCCCAGCAGTTTCCAGCTTATCCTGGTTCGTATCTATTATACATCTATGTATTTTTCCCAATTTCTGGCCATGATGGACAATAGCAACTCAAAGCCAAAATATTTGGCAATGAAATTACAGAAGCTTTCACTATGGCAAAGCAACAATCACCAATAAAAAACAAATATTGGGTGAACACAAAATTGCTGCAAGAGTGAAAATAATGTCATAATTGAACATAAAGAATATGATGATTTTAATCTATTACTTTTAATTGAGTTGAAGAACTTGGAGAAATAAGTAATAAACTCAGGTTTTTAATTCTCTACTCAGATTTTGGCAATGATCCACACTTTGATAACTGCCCTGAAAGAAACCATTATCTCCAATAACCACAGGACTGACTTTCTCAAAACTAAACACAAACTCTAATCCTATAGATCACTACAGTACTCCACAAAATACAGTCACAATATTGCAGAATCTAATGTTAAACTTAAGGCTTTATTGGAAAGGAACCTCTATAACTTCTTATACCTTCATTTGGGCAATTTTCAAGAGAGCTAAGGATTTTTAAGTCCTGCATCATTTGACCCTCCTTTGACAGTACAAGCAACTCTTTTTCCACATTGGAGGAGGTGAATCTCTCGCTGAATAAAGAACCTGTGACTATCTCCACTCTGTATGGGTTGCTGATCTCCCTAATATGTACTACCATATCACTTCTCATTGCTTCTAAGTTGGGGGAAAAAAGTGACTAGTTTTATGTAGTGATGAAAAGTTAAGCCACCAATGATATGTTTAGCAAATTGGAAAGTGAATAATACACCTAATGGAATTCAGTATTTGGGTAAGAATATTTCTGGGCAGAAGTCTGAAAGTGCCAACTGGTTTTAGTAAGGTTATTTATTTATATATCTTCCATATGATATAGAGAAATGAACAAACAAGAAACACAAATTTCTAATAGAATCTAGAGAATACATTTTCATTTAAGGAGATGGTTTGTTTTCATATAAATTTCAAAATAAGAAATGAACTGAGACAAAAGATCAAATCCAGGGCTCTGTCCATAAAAGATGGTCTGGAGGTTTATACCCCAAGGTTGTGGCTACAGCCACATATACAAAAAAATACTTTTTTTGTAAGACCTCGGGAAGATTTATGATGTTGCCTCATAAATGCTCTCAGCTAGACACAAAGATTTCTGTGAAAATTCTTCTTAGAGCCTCTGTTCTAGAAGGTTTCCAAAAATCTGTTAAAGTATTCTCACTTAGCACCTTTACTCTTAGTCCAAGGGAGAGAGAGGCTTTTCTCAAGATTTGTAAGTATGGCTTCTGTCTAATGGAGTGGATTGTAACTTGATACACAGAGAGTCTGCCAAGATTTCAAAGAAGTTACACAGTTTGAAAAGAAAAGTACAAACATAGTTCAAAATGCAAAGAGATCTTTGAGTCTTTAGCTTCTTGCATGAGGAACCAGGGTAGGAAAGCTAAGGCAATATAAAAAAAATGGACCTTTTTCATGGAAAAAGAAAGAATTAAGACCCCAGTAGGCAGAAAATTCAGTTGAGAATGAGGAAGTAGAAATAGAGCCTAATCAGTGGAGCAGGAGCAATTGTCAACTCAAATCTGGCTGGATCTTAGCATTGCTATGGCCAGGTGCTGCTATGTGACTCCTATTTTGACATTCCCCTTCTTTTATATTTGTTGTTGTTGTTGTTGTTGTTCAGTTCTCCTGAATCTGTTTCAAAATTATGCTTATGCTGTGCAAGTAGAGCATAGATAATTTGTCATTTTAGTTCATAGGTTTTCAGATTAAGAGAAGCTCAAGAAACCACATCTATACTCTGACGTCATTTAAATGAAGATTTATTAACCCTTAAGATTCAGCCTGATGCCACAATAGTGTAAGACTTTTAGGAGTCTTGGATTTCAGTGTAGTTTTATGTGAGAAGAATGTTACTCTTTAGGGCCACAAGGTCAACCGTGGTTGCTAATTTCTGAAGACAGGTGGTAGCTTGCAATAACCAAAAGAATATGATAGACCTGGCATTATGTAATTTCCAATCCTTGACTTTAAGAGGACTGAAAGCTTCTGTTTCTTCTCCCTTGGAACTCTTGCTTTTGGAAACCCCAATATTCCACGTAGAAAGTATAACTACTCTGCTGGATAGATCATGTATAAAGACTTATGTAAAAACTATGTGGAAAGGAGAGGCACTGTAATTATATGATCATTAAGAGAAACTCAACCATCTTGGGTGGGGGGCGAGAGGGGAGATGGACATGGAGGAGGGCACTTGTGGGGATGAGCACTGGATGTTATATGGAAACCAACCTGACAATAAACTATTTGTCAAAATTAAAAAAAAATAAAGATGCCTGAAGTCAAGCTTAAAAAAAAAAAAGAGAGAGAGAAACTCAACCATTCCAGCATTTCAGCTGAGGCTCAAGAAAACTCCAGCACCAGCTGGGGCCTTCATACAACTTCACAAAAGATTTCAACTGAAAGAACTGCGAAGGTGAACCCATCAGCCAACAGAACAGATAATAAAATGGGTGATGTATTAATTCATTAAGTTTAAGAGCAGTTTGTTAATACAACAATAGATAACTATGTCTTTTTATTTGCTGAGATAATAAATAGAAGTTTCTGTGTTTATATTTTATTCATGAGGATGTATCAACACTCTTCCTTAATCCTAACTTACCGCACTTAATAGATAACATTTCCCTCATGGTGGTCAAATTTTTCACTATTAAAGTGAAATTCATACATGAATAATCCCTCTTATATCCACTGGGTATTCTGAGCCTTTAAGATTCATGGGCCCGGATATAAGCCAGTTCATTAGGTTAGAGGATTGCTCTGAGATCATCACCCTTGGATATTAATGTGTAAAGGGGTAATGCTAAGGTTGTGTCTTCTTGAACATAAAGAGCTTTTATATTTTTTTTTCCATTGAATCCTATTTCTTTAGCATGCATCTTAAAAGTGTGAAATATTTGGAATATTTCAAAGCTTTTACTTGTTCTAGCTTCAAATTTTCTTCCAAAATGTTTGTCATTACTGTTAAACACTAAAACAGCAATGGCAAATATGTACCATTTTTGTTTCTTTTTTTACCTCCATACATGTAACAGACATTGTTAACTAACCATGGTAATACTTTCCATTGAGCTCAGACATAACTTTAGAAACTTTCACAATGTATTTCTCAAAGCAACTACTATTACTAGATTGGATTCAGCATTATAACATAAAACAAATTTGCCATACTTACAATAAACTTATTTCCAATGATATCAGAAAAATGAAAATTTATGTTTCAACAGTATTATATCATACTGCTCTTGAAATTCCAGCATATGCAAGAGTGAAAATTAAAAAAAAATAATGTTTATTTATTTTTCTGAGAGAGAGAAAAAGCATGAGCAGGGGAAGGGCAGAGAGAGAGGGAGTCACAGAATCCAAACAGGCTCCAGGTTCTGAGCTGTCAGCACAGAGCCCCACATGATGCTAAATCTCACAAACAGTGAGATCATGACCTGAGCCAACGCCAGACGCTTAACAGACTGCGCCACCCAGGTGCCCCCAGAGTAAAAATTATTAAGAGATAAGGAAAAGAAAATGCTAAACAATCAATACTTAGAGATAATATGATTGTATACTTTGTGTTCCAACATGTTATTTGAGAAAGAATGAAAAGAGAAGGCACTATGAAAATAAATCTTTAGATATATAATTGTATCAATAATTTCTTATAATCCTTTAATAAAAAAGTATACTAAAATTATTTCAATATATAAAACATTAGCAGGAAATGGATAAGAACCAAAGATGAAAAATTTTAAATTTCATTCTGATATATAGGGGCGCCTGGGTGGCTTAGTCGGTTAAGCGTCCGACTTTCGCTTAGGTCATGATCTCGCGGTTCGTGGGTTCAAGCCCCGCGTCGGGCTCTGTGCTGACAGCCAGCTCAGAGCCTGGAGCCTGTTTCAGTCTGTGACTCCCTCTCTCGCTGACCCACCCCTGCTCACACTGTCTCTCTCTCTCTCTCCTAGAAGTAAATAAAAACATTAAAAAAATAAATTTCATTCTGATATATAGAAGAACACAATGAAGTAAAAACATATAAAATAGGTAGATGGAAAGATATCAGAAAATAATACTTACAAATCAATTTGTTATATTAATGTGATTATAATAAAATAATAATGACAATTATTTTTGGTACCTAAAAGTTATTCCAAATTATTTTCTGGGATAATCAAGAATTCATAGTATTTTAACAAGCTACATAAATTAAGATAGTGTAATGCAGTCATATTAATGGTCAGACAGAGAAAAGAGCAGAATTGAAAACCTAAACACAAACGCAAGGAAAATGAATATATCATTTCATATTTGTAGGGAAAGTTTGGATTATTTAATAGTTGGTATGGGGATAACCAGTTTAGTGTTAAAAAAAAATAAAGTTATGTTTATACCAGCATTACATATGAAAACACTGTCACCTGAAATCTATGTAAAACAAACAAACAAAGCCCCATGAAAAGTAGAAAAAAAACATGGGAAATTGTTTAGGTCATCTTAAAGTGATATCAATGTTTTATAAGTAAAAGCAGAGAAAAAAAGATTTAGATCTTTTATTTCTGTAATAAGACATATTTTGTTAAGTCTACTCAGCTCTCAACAACTCTCTTTTCTCTTGTAAGTACCTTTCCGTGCTCAGTTCACAGAGATGGGAACCTAACCACCATATAATCATGATGTCTTTTGTTATTGTTTTTGTCAGTTTCTAGAATAGTACTTGGCAAATATAAGTACTTGATGGATATTTGTTAATTAATGCCGGACTAAACAGAACCATGCATATTACTTCTCTCAGGAATGTGGAAATTCAGTTTGGAATATGTAAAGAAAATGATGAAAGGATGACATATACTTTTCTTAAAACACAAGAGGCACTTCATCCTCAGGGGTAAGGAAAATGCAGAGAGAAAATTTAGAGCCTAGAGGTTTAATATCAAAAAGTCAAGAAATTACAAAAAGAATCATTATAGTGCATTCATAAAATATATAACTGTGCATTCAACAAATAACATGTTCTCAGACATCAGTATCACTTATGTTTTTAAAGAAAATAAAATCTTTTTTTTTTTTCATTTTTTTATCTTATTTTATTATTTTGAGTGGGAGAAGGGCAGAGGAAGAGGGAGAGAGAAAATCCCAAGCAGGCTCCATGCCAAGCTTGTGGGCCCGATTCCACAACTCTAGGATCATGACCTGCCAAAATCAAGAGTCAGATGCTTAACCAACTGAGCCACCACAGGTGCCCCTAAAAGCTTTACTTTTCATATGATTATTAATCTACTAGATAACAGTTCAAAATAGTAACTATGTACTTCTGATTATAGAATAAGTGAAATGAATGACAGCAATTTTATAAAGGATAGGAGAGAGTAATTGGGAATACTGTTATAAAGTAATTGCACTATCAGTGAAGTAGTAGTGTGAATTGAAAATGGATTTTCAATAAATCAATTAGTAACTCCCAATTTTAGTTTTATCATCCTGAAACAATACATGGCTCTACCTCAGTTTTCATAAAACTTTGTATAAGAATGTACTATTTTAAACTGTAAACTATGTTGTTAGTTTAAGTTCTACTTATTGACATAGTAATATACATAGTTGACTTCTAGATTCATTTTTTAAAACATTTAATAACTCCTTATCCCATTCTCCACACCCACCCCCAACACAAACACCCTAATCCCTGCTTCTCACAATTATCATTCTTTTCTCTGTTCTCTATGAGCTTGTTTTTTTCTTTTATGAGTCCAATATAAGAGAGATCCTATGGTATTTATCATTCTCTGATCAATTTCACTTATTATAATGCCCTTGACATCTATACGTGTTATTGCAAATGGCAACATTTCATTGTTTTTTGTGGCTAAATACTATTCCACTTTATACACATACCAGTTTTCTTTATCCATTTATCTATCAATGGACACTTAGGTTGCTCCCATAACTTGGTTATTATAGACAGCACTGTAATGAAAATATGGATGCATACATCTTTTCAAGTTAGTGTTTTCATTTTCTTTGGATAAATACCCGTAAGTGGAATTGATATGACAGTTCTATTTTTAATTTTTTGAGGAGCCTTTATACATTTTTCTATGGTGGCTGAACAAATTTGCCCTCTCACTAACAGTGCATGAGGATTCTCTTTTCTCCACATGCTCACTGACACTTATTTCATGTCTATTTGATAACAGCCATTCAAACAGGTGTGAAGTGATATCACACCAGGATTTTGATTTGCATTTCCTTGATGATTAATTATGTTCAGGATCTTTTTATGTTCCTCCTAGCTATATATTTTATTTGGAAAAATGTCTATTCAGGCCTTCTGCCCATTTTAATATCAGATTTTGTTTTGCTATTGAGTGTTTTGAGTCTTTATATATTTTGGATATTAATCCCTTATCAGATACATGATTTGCAAATATTTTCTCCTATTCAGTATTTGCCTTTTCATTTTGTTCATGGTTTCCAGTTGTTTATGATTGATAATATAGGGAAGGACAGTAAAAACACTGGCATATTATTCAGTCAGAAACAGTCTAGTTGGATAACTGAAAAAGTCGCTTATAACTTGAAATATAAACTTTAATTTTATACACATACACGTATATACAGATAGACACACACAAACATATAACTAAGTAAATTCATTGATTAGGATACTATTTTTTTTAACAAACCAAACCTTTATTTAGAAAAAGAAAATAATGGCCATCATTTAATGTAGGGGTAAGTTATTTTCTTTAAGACTGCTGATTAAAAGTTCATAGAATCTTACTTACATAAATTGCAATTATAATACATCAGCGATGGCACAGATTTTGATATTTCTTTAAAATACAACATTCTTGTTTTAACAAGTATAATAAAAAATAACAGCTATTCTGTAATCAAACTTAACTAATTTTTGTAACCTTTTATAACTCAACTGCTCTAACAGAAGCGTCCAGGCTAGTGAAGAGTAGCCCACTAGCCATGAGTGTTCGGTGTTTAGCAGGGCAGAAAAGAAGTCCTTCTGTGTAGTAACTGGTAGAATTAGTTAACCTTTTCCCCAGTTAAGTTTGGATCTGTGAGGAGAACTACACACTGTGAAGCTATTTTCTATTTATGGCCTATTCAATGTACAGGAATGCAGAGTTTTAAATATGAGTAACACTAAGTTACTAAATGAATAAACTAAGTACAGTAAAAACAAGAAGTTGCTTTATTACTAGTTAGCTTAAAATTTTAGATTGCAAAAATAATGCACATACAAAAAAGGCATAAACAAAATTGCACAATTTCACAAATATTATAAACTGAAACCCATATAACTAGCACCTAGGTCAAGAAATTGTTAGCACACCTTACCAATCATAATGTCTCCCTTCCCACAAAGGTAACCACTGCCTTGACTTTCATGATCATCATCTGTTTTCTTTACTTTTTTACAATGTTTTACGACTAGTTTTCTTTTATAAGTTTACTTTTGCTTGTTTTTAAAATTTACAAACACGGAATCTGTCTTCCATTTTTTCTTTAACTACATGTGTGTCCAGATGGTTGCAGGTAGTGCCAGCTTTCTTGGTGTTCTCTCTAGAACAATATATATATACTTAGTGATTATAATCCTCATATTTGGGACTATGGTCGAAAATTGAAATAAAAATCCCCTTCAACATTTGGTTTCATTTGTCTCTTTAAGTGTGTTCAAATACATATAACAAGGCATAATTGTTAAATAAAATAAACTTTAAGATTCTGTGAGTGTGCTTACCTCATTTCAATTATTAGTAATTAAACTTCTGAAATTTAACTAAAATTTTTTTTGTTTTCATAGCAACGTATTAATTCAATAATAAGTACTTGAAGAATGACATTGTATGGCCAATAGACATCTATTCAGTGTCTATTGAATAATAAGCAATAAGCAATGTAAGGTCTAGAAGGAAAAATTGAAGCATTAATATAACCACAGTATTAATGTTATCTATCTTGGCCTTTGCAGCTCAGGTATGCTCATATCTGCAACTTTTTTGAAGATTTTACTTTCTTACTATTTACAAATCAATACACTAAAATAAAACATTGTTTACTTTTTATTTTTAACCTTAAAGTTAAACTACAGATAAAATTATAACCCTAATTAATAGTGGTGATGTCTATAATGTTTACAAATCTTTCTGTTTTTAAGTATTTCACACATTAGAAGCTCTTTTTAAAGGTGCACCATTATTGAGAGTTATTTAATAAGGTTTTTTGCCTAAAGATTTTATAAGCCAAGCTTGAATTCAAACTTTACTTCATTATAAAATATTTAAGTGCTCTATGTTTATTGTTATGACAAGCATATAAGATTCTGAGTTTAAAATCCATCGAATTTCAACATAGATTGCTAGGCCTTTAATTTACATGAGAGATGAAATTAATAATAATACAAACAACTGAAATTTTTTGTTATAATGTACTCCTATCAATATTTATTAGTTACCTAAAAGAAGGATTATTTTATTAGTTGACTATCTCTGTAGCATAAAGCATCAAGTTTCATCTGTTGACTCAAATTGTCCAAATAGAAAAAAATATATGTGTTAAAGTCTGTCTCTAAATGTCTTCACACTCTAAGTATTTCTTGATAACTAATTATATATTTGTTTTGATGAAATTGGAAGTTATTGAGATTGGAGCTGGAACAATTTAACATATTTTGCCTGAATTCCACAATCAAAAATTGATATGAACTTAGAAAGTTAATTTTAAAAATGCATTATAATTATTCTCCAAACAGCTTAATGAAGTAGAAAAATGGGAGGTTTAGAGAATCTTTAATTTAAAAACTAAAATATTTCAGAACTTCAGAATCACTTCACTTTCACTTCACTTATGGCTCTCATTTTAAAAAATGATTTAACAAGGCAGCCCCTGTATTTCTCATGAAGATGAAATAGTGCCTAATCAGTTATTTGGAAAAAAAAGTGATTATAATTACTTCAGAGTAAAATGCCTCCCCAGGAAGTAAATTTTGCAATGATTGCAACCGTATATATTTTAAATTATTATTTTTACTAAATCTAAGAAACAGAACTTCTTTGGCATGGGTAAGTCATATAGAACTACTAGATCTAAGATGCAGGATTTCCAAATTAGAGTTTATCATTCTACAAAGCTAACTAAGGTAAGGAGATTATGGTTACATATTGATGCACTGCAGAAATACATATTTGCCCCTGAAAACAAAGTACTAGAGTAATTTACATGAATAAAATTAGAACTTAAAACAAGAATAAAATTCATGAAAAAATGGTACACTTACATAAAAATAAAGTGGGAAATAATTACACCCAAGATTAACATGAGTTAGACTTTCAGCCTTTTTTGGTATTGTTCAATTTACAGCAGATAGTCTTTCCACTACTTGGTTGCAACTTATTTTTCTAAATATTTTTTTAAATGTTTGTTTTTGTTTGTTTGTTTGTTTATTGAGAAGGAGACAAGAGAAAGAGAGAGACAGAGCGCGAGCTAGTGCATGCAAGCGGGAGAGGGGCAGAGAGAGAGGGAGACAGGGAATCCTAAGCAGGCTCTGCATTGTGCACAGAGTCGGACTGAGAGCTCAATAGTACCAACCACATGATCATGACATGAATTGATATCAAGAGTTATACATTTAACTACTGAGCCACCCAAGCATCCTATGGAATTTATTTTTCTACATTTGTCAACACCCTTATCTCACATTCCATAAAATTTACAATGAATTTATGTACACCATATACATTACCCACTATTCCTCAATACCATGTTTGTTCATCACTTTAAACATTCTCACACACTGTATATTACAGGACTGTTTAAGATGGCAAAAAATGCAGAAGACTCTATAATCTAGTAGTTATAAGACCATCAAACACTGATATTAACTCCATCAGGCACTAAAATAGAAACATGTTCATGATGTTTTCCTAATTTAAAAATAGTGGTTAACATAGCCCAAGGAATGTGTTAACTATTATCCTAACTGGGAAATACATTAGCTATGTTAGAATATACACAGAAATTCATCAAAATATACAGATACTACAAGATTAATAATAAGTATTTTTGGTACAAATTTTTATTTTTTGTTTATGACTTTCTGTATAGTTGACCTGTTAATAACATGTTTTAGTTTGAAAATAAAAAAATAAAGCTAATCTAACTATGAAATTTCTTGGATATGGGGTGCCTGGGTGGATCGGTCAGTTAAGTATCCAACTTCAGCTCAGGTCATGATTTTACCATTCATAGGTTCGAGCCCCACATAAAGCTTTGTGCTGACAGATGAGTCTGCAGCCTGGTTTGGATTCTGTGTCTCTCTCTTTGCTCCTCCGCAACTCATCCTCTGTCTCTCTCTCAAAAATAAAAATTAAAAAAAAATCTTGTGTAAGTATTTTTAATTATATTTGCTAGTACTCTGGTTGAAACACTGTAACCTTTTCAAAAAAGTTCTTTTTATATAAATGAAAATAATATTTAACCTGTTTTATAAAAACTGTAACTCCATTTGCTTTTAAACTTTATTAATGAACAAAAATATTTTAAATTTATATCTGTATTTGCATATCTTGTATGAATCTCTTAATTTTCATAGATTTGCCTTTTTATTCTGAATTAATTTCATATTTACCCTTCATATAACTGACTGATTTCACTGTCTGTTTTTTTCTCTCATAGATAAGAAGTAAATATCCTGTATTCAATTTTAAAAATAATTTTGCTATAATTTCCTTTTTTTCTTGGCATAAATCTAGCTAATGGGATAATCTTAGAGATGGATTCACTAACTCTGAAATGTTCTATACATTATTTAAATCCGTTGCATTAATTATAATAAAATCAGAAAAGCCATACTTATTGAGTCATTTTTTTAGTAGCCTGTTTTTATTTTCTATTTACTTTTCTTCTTATTTGGTAAAATTCACTCATAGCCAGTATATGACAGCAGGAAGGGGTGTGGTTTGACTTCGAGGCCCCTCTGAAGCACTTTATAGATCTAGACTTAAGGGCATACTGATGAAACTGCTGACTTTTCAATTTCTACTTTGGAATGGGCTTTTATCAAAGGCCGTATCAAAGTTATGTTATTTCCTATTAGCAAGTTTGGATTTCTATATTCTGGAGTTATTATTGAAAATTAATAAATTCTAAGTATTCCCTTAGGATATTTTATGTCTCTTCCACTACTTAGAAAAATAATATATTTCACATAATGCAATTAACTATTAATATTCCAGTTTTGTTTTTGGATAGATGCACTGCCTAAGTAAATGTGGGATAAAAGGTAGTAATGACAAAAAGTACCAGGAAAAGTTGAAAGTAAACATTAGGATAGGTGGGATGGGGGAGCAGATCTGGTAGAAAGAAAGAATAATCACTTTGTTTTGTCAAGGCAGTCTTTTTTCAGGAGGTTCCAAGATTGAGGGCTTTCTGTTTGGATGTATCAGTCCCTTTTCATTGGTGCAGAATTCTGGAAATGGGATTGCCAGCTTTTACAACTGTTTTATGTCTTTATAAGTATTTTTTTAACTTTCTTTTTAAAAAATCTTTATTTTGGAGAGTAAGACAGAGAGACAGAGTGTGAGCAGGGGAGAGGCAGACACAGAATCCAAAACATGCTCCAGGGTCCGAGCTGTCAGTCCAGAGCCTGATATGGGGCTCCAACCTACAAATCATGAGACTACATCTGAGCCGAAGTCAGACGCTTAACCCACTGAGCCACCCAGGTGCTCCATGTCTTTATAAGTATTTAAGGGGGAACTTGGTGAATCAGAATTCTCTTATGGACTAATAACTAGTCTTTTATTTAATTTTTATATAAAAATTTTTAACGTTTATTTTTGAGAAAGAGAACAAAAGTGGGGGAGGGGCAGAGAGAGGGAGACATAGAATCCAAAGCAGGCTCCAGGCTGAGATGTCAACACAGAACCCAACGAGGGGCTTGAATCCATGAACTATAAGATCATGACCTGAGCTGAAGTTAAGTCACTCAAGCACCCTCTAACTTGTCTTTTAAATAAGCATTTTGGAAGTCTTATTGTAAAGAGAGCACAGAGTTCCTAAATACCCCATGCTCCATAGTCCCATTACATCTTTCATTAGGATGGTACCTTTGTTACAATTAATTAACCAAAAAGTAATACTTTATTATTAACAAAAGTTCATAGTTCCTCAATTTTCATTAATGTCATTTTTATGTTCTAGAATACCATCCAGGAAATCATATTTCTTTGTCATATCTCCTAAGGCTCTTCTTGGCTGTGACAATTTTTCACATTTTCTTTGTTGTTAGATGACCTTGACAATTCTTAACTAGTACCTCACGGTACTAGTCAGGTAATTTGTAAAATGTCTTGCTATTGAGCTTTTCTGCTAATCATCTCATGATTAAACTGGGGTCATGTTTTTGGGGAAGAAGAGCACAGAGGTCAAGTGCTATTCTCATCATATGTCAAGAATATGTTCGGGGCGCCTGGGTGGCTTAGTCGGTTAAGCGTCCGACTTTCGCTTGGGTCATGATCTCGCGGTTTGTGGGTTCGAGCCCCGCGTGGGCTCTGTGCTGACTGCCAGCTCAGAGCCTGGAGCCTGTTTCAGTCTGTGACTCCTCTCTCTCTGACCCTCCCCTGCTCACGCTGTCTCTCTCTCTCTCTCTCCTAGAAATAAATTAAAAAAAAATTAAAAAAATATGTTCTATCAATATGGCTTATTACTGGTGATATTAATCTTGATCACCTGGCCTGAGCTGGTAATCACATAGTAAGCCTCCAGCCTCCATACATATATTTCTATATTTAATCATATATATCTATATTAAGTTAAACATGAGTCCATATTGATGTCTCCAACTCCAATCCATTACTACATGAAATGTTCTAGCCTATCTGTATCTTCTCACTTTAACAATGAGACATCTGGCTCTCACCACGTGCATCCATTTACTTAATTGTTCAATTCGTATATACATGTATAGTAATTTCTGAACTATTAATCCATACCCACACAAGAAATAACTTTGTCAACAATAGTACAGTAGTTACATAAAATTCCTCTGTCTTTAGTCTTAGACACCCCACTCATTTCAGAAATTACTTAGGTCAGCATTTTACTTCCTTTTCCCTTCAGCAATGTTTTATACACTGTACTATAGAGTGTTTTGTAACTTCTCGAATTCCATCCTGAGATTTTCGAACCTCTTTGTTGATTTTTAAAATTTGCTTACATCAAGGTTTATTTAAAGTTGTAAAGTTTGGGGTGATGTAAAGTTGTATCGTTTTTGACAAATGCCTAATGTCTTGATTCACCACTACAGTATCATACAGTATGGTTTCACTATTTAAAAATCCCTGTGCTTCACCTCTTCAGCCTCCTCGCCATCTCTAACTCCCTGGAAACCATCGATTTGTCTACAATCTCTATAGTTTTGTCTTTTTCAGAATGCCATATAATTGGGATGATAGAGTATGTATCTTCTTTAGGCAGATCTCTTTTACTTAGTAATTTGTATTTATAATTCATCCATGTCTTCTTGTGCTTCATCTTTTTATAAAAATCACTAATACTTATTTTATGGATATACCACAGTTTATCCATTTACCTACTGAAAGATATCTTGGTTGCTTCCAGTTTTGGGCAATTATGAGTAAAGCTGCTATAGACGTGTGTGTAGGTTTTTGGGTGTACATACATTCTCAAAGCAGTTGAGTTAAACACCTAAGATGGCAATTGTCATGGTATGATTGTACCATATTGTTATAAGAAACTGCCAAACTGTCTTTTAAAATGACTGTAGCATTTTGCATTCCCACCAGGAATAAGGAGAGTTTCTCTTGCTCCACAATCTTTGCCAGAGGTTGGTATTGTCAACGTTTTTGTTGTAACGTCTGTTTTTTCTTATATTAATAAAGCCATTTCAGCTTTCTTATGGGTGATGTTTGCATGATTTATCTTCTCTCAGTCTTTTGAGATTTTACTTTACTTCTCATCTGTCTTACATATGAATCTTAATTATTTCTCCAATAAACACTATATAGTTGGAACTTATTTTTAATCCAGACTGACAGTTGTTACCTTTTGACTGGATTGTTTAATCCATTCACATTTGTATTATTACTGACATAGTTGTGTTTACATCTGCCGTTTTACTTTTTTAATATGTCTCATGTATCTTTTATTCATCTGTTTCTTCCTTAATGATTTATTTCATATTAAATTAGTATATTCTATGTAGCATTGCAAATTTGCAGTGATTTTTCATTATATCTTTTGGTTATTTCCTTATTGGTTTGTATACGGTTTATCATATATATATATATATATATATATATCTTAACTCATCAGAATCAGCTCAGTTCTATCAGCTCAGTTCTATACGATCAGATATGTTATTCATTTAGGAAGTTGTGGCAAATTTTTCTTTGTAGGAATTTCACCTATGTTTTCTAATTTGTTGTCATAAATTTTTTGTCTGTTTGTTTCAGTAAAGCCTGTAGTGATATTCTCATTCTTGTTTTGTAACTATGATTGAGTCATTAACAGAAGACAAGTTTGGGCTAATATTGAATATTTTTCTGGAAAAGTCTTAAAGATACAAACTAGAATTATTGAATTATGGGGAGAAAAGGCAGTGTACTGGTTAAAATCCTCTTTCAAGTTAGAGGGCCAAGTATTAGTTGCCTGAACCAGGTTAAAAAAATGCTCTTTTAAAATGAATTGATAACAAATATCTCTCTATTTTACTATAATATTAGAGGCAGGTAAAGCAACATTGTTTCATCTGTAAGGCAAATATTAACAGAGATTATTGACACCTAGATGATGAATTTTTAGTAAAATGGCAATACTTGTTTTCTAATGAATTAAACCATTTTAGAGAAATACACATAGGAAAATTCAAGGTTCTTCAAAAGTACAAGGAAAATTTGAGGTTTTGTGAGGAAGTATATAGGCCTCCTCTAAAAGTACTACACATGGACACACACACATACACAGTCACTGACTAACTAGTCTGCTGGTGGAGGAGCTCGTAGAAGTGGTTGTGATGTGTTACATCTATTTGTGTGTCTCTCTGATTTGTTTGTGTTAGGGTTGCAAAATGACCTAGAGTTGGAATATTAAACAATGTCAAAAAGCACAACAAACTTAAAGGTGGTGGTACAGATAGAGTTAAAATGTTATATTAAGTGTACAAAACAGGATAACATTAGATTATCAGGATTCCTTTAAAAATGAACAAGTTTATTAGAGATATAAAGAATATTTTTGGAAGATAAAGTTTGTAAGAAATACTATGGCCTTCTAACCCATTTCTTAACTACAATCAGAAACTGTTGGAAATATTTTTTAAACTGAAAATTAATTTAGTTTACTTAAGCAATTTTAGGACTGTAGAGAATGAACAAAGTGGAAATCAATGTCATTGCAAGGTCATATTTGTTTTAAATCAAGTACCAGTTGCTTTTATAGACAAAATTAAAAAAAAATATATGGTAATGTTCCAACCACCAGAGATTCTATTACATAGTATTTAAAATTTTATGTTTAATTGGTCTGCATACTGGAGTAACTAAAAATTTAAATTAGCTTAAGTCCCAAAAAGCTAAGTAAATCACCTATGATTATACAGTTAGTAAGAAGTAAAGGCAAAATATGAACCCAGGCAAATTGGCACCAAAGAACCCACTTCTAGTTTCTATTTGAGGCACACAGGGTAGAGAAAGCTTTACAGTAGCCATTGTCCTAAAATATAAACTTAAAATATGGTAGTTACATGCATTATTATATTCCATATATGACACAATAAAGAAATAGAATTTGTGAAATGGGTTAAATTAATTTAATCATACGTTGCAACATCTGAAAAGGCCTGTTACATCTCTACGTGTGGTACAGCAAATGTATTAGCAGCCTAAATTGTATGGTTGTATTTTTTATTTTTTAGCAGAGCTGATATGTGCCATTGATGGAATGCATCCCCACCTCTTGCCATGAAAACATATCTATATGTATTTAAAATATATTTCATAATTTTCTAGTATTATATTATTCAGATTATGAGCTTTCCCAAAGTCTTTAAGCATTATGAAATGGAAGTAGTATCATATGACTTTCTAAAAGAGATGTGGACTTGATCTGGATTACCATCAATTACAGTGTTTAGTGTAAACTCATTTTTTTTTATGTTACTTTGGCAGCTCCATGATACAATTAAAATGCCCTGAAGGAAAAAGAAATCATTTTCATTAATAAAATGTAGACCACTTGATATCCTGCTTTATGACAAAAACCACAATGTTATTAGTTGCCATACATGGAACACCTGTGGTATGTCAGTCTATGTTCCCCCCTTCATGTGAATATGAAAACTATTTGGGGCTTATAGACTCCAGCACTGCTTTCTAACCTGTCTCTATTGATGCCACTTGATATCCTACAACTTGCTCTCATTTCTGGCTCTCAGTTTACCGTCGACATTAATTATTTTAACACTATCTTCAGTGACCTCAAGGCTAGCCTATCTACACCTGAGACTCTGCTTCCTTTCTCTGAAATCTATTGAGCTTCACCTCCAATTCACCTTAGTCACCTACACTTACAGCTTCCTTGGTAATTCATCATTTCCTGGAAGTTTTCCATGTATTAATTCTTCAATTTTTCCATAAAATAGCACACTATCTTACAACATGTTAACTTTTCAACTTGCTTTCTGTTATTCCCTGCACTGTCATTGATTCCTCAAATCCATTGAGAAACTGCTCATTTCTTCTCTACTAGTTTTTAAACATGATTTATACTTACTGAACCTTAACTAACTCATTTTCTGGATTTTATGATGGACAATTTTTTAAGTGCTCCAGGCACTTTTTTGTTTTTTGTTCTAAAATCTACTCCTTCTTAAATAAACAGAGCTTTTTATGACTTTGATATCTTCCCAAAAGCAAGGGAAATGAGATTCTTTGCCAACATTCAGTGCACCTGGTTACCATTATACCCTACCCAATGTACATTAGATTAAATGGTTAGTTGATATATACGTACATTACTATCTCAGTATTGTAACAATTCCAACAGAGTTGGAACCATAGGTGGTCTCAGCACAAGATGTTTGACAAGAGTTCTATGTTTGATGAAGGTTTTGTGTGCACTCTGTAAGGGGCCAATTTTGCATATCCTGGAATTTTTGGCCCAGATTATATCTGTTACAAATTGCATCTATTCCTAGCTTTGTTTCCATTGTTACAGGACAGTGGTAGTGTCAAATCAAAGATAATCTCATTATTATTGTTTCCTTTAACTTAGCTGCTGCTGCATTACAATTAGCCTCCTAAGAAAAATTGTTTTCTAATGCTGGTGATCCAAGCAGGTAATAAAGAGCTTCTACTGGCTGTTGCCATCAGTCCTTACTCCTTTCAACCTGGGGACATTAATGATGCTTTGAATATCTGGCATTTTCTCTCCTTCATCTTCAGAGAAGTAACCACAAATGAACACATTTCCTAGTTTTATTCTCTATAAGCAAAAGATTCTGCATATGGATAAATAGTTTTCCAAATCTCAGAGCTATCTGTGTTGTTCCTTGAATCTTATATTTCTGATATTAATTTCAATAATGATCAGGATATAGGAGGAGTGAATTAGTTTCTTATCAATATTGCATGCAGAGGTCTCTTAAATATTTAGGTAAAGATAACTTTGTATTTATTTACAATTTCTACAAGTATCTTTGCTTCTGATTCTACAAAACAAAATAAATCCTGAAATAATCTACTGTTTATCATGTTTAATTGAATGAAAATGCTTATTATGACAATAGATAAGGTAAAAAGAAACTTAGAGTGCTTGTTCAATAAATAGTGTTTTTAAAATTTTTTTATGTTTTATTTATTTCTGAAAGAGAGAGACAGCATGAACAAGGGAAGGTCTGAGAGAGAGGGAGACACAGAATCTGAAACAGCCTCCAGGCCTGACGCAGGACTCGAACCCATGAACTGTGAGATCATGACCTGAGACGAAGTCGGATGCTTAACCGACTGAGCCACCCAGGTGTCCCATTAAATAGGGTTTTAATTTTTCAAAATAAAATATCATTCATTCAAGTACTTTTATTCTAAAAGACTTTCATCTCTAAAATTTTCATGCTGAATTTAGTCTGATAGTAATTAAAAATTGAAAGGAAAACCCTGTAGCAATAAATTTTAAGAATCTAAACAAAGCTTGTTTTAATTTGAAAAAGTAACACTCATCTAAACTATAACTTTGTTTATAAAAATTTATATGTATATGTATGACATTATAAATATGGCTCATTTTTTATATCATCTATTAAATATAATTTTTGACCTAAGTACTAAATTTCCCAAGATGATTTCCCTAGAAAATTAAGAAAATATTCTTATTTCTATAAATGTATTCATAACTTATAAATTCATAAATTTATAACTTTCTATTTTTATATATTTGAAGACAGATAACCTGAAAACATGGAGCTTTAGGGTTATGAATCATATCCTTATTGGATCTGGAATAGTTTATACTTGTTCTTCTATTAAACTCATTTATAAATGTCACTTATGAAACTGAATGGCACCGCCTTCACAGTTATCTCTATCTAGGTATATTTTCTGTTCTTAGCAGCGAACATTATTGATTTCTCACATAATCCATGCTAGGATTATATGTTTCTGTATCTTTTATAGATTGTCAGTCATCAAATGAGGAATTCAAATAAATGAGACTAGATTCTAAAAGTAAAAAAATACCATAGCTTTAATAGTTCTACTTGTGTATGCTTTAAAATAGATCAATTATAAATATGTTGACTATTTTACCAAACTAATGTCAATTTAGATGTATTAGATTATTATTGATTATCATACATATCCACCACAAAATGAATGTCAAAATAGGATTGAATAATTTAGAGTATAATAAAGCATTTCTGTATGGTGTAGAGAAATCAGAGGGATATTGCAGCAATTTGGGCTAGCAGTAGTAAGGCTATATATCCCCCCAGGCACGAAGAGACATGGGATAGAGCAGAAGGCGAGGCGGCCCCCTGACTGGAATGCAGCCAATCCTAGACGACCTGCAGGACAAGTGCCAGAGGCACATGAACTGTGATCTTTTCCCCTTCCCCTTACTGACAATTTTTAATGGTGCTCCCATTTGACTGAATTCAGTAAGAAGCCAGAAGGCAAGAGAACCAGCCAATTTAATCAATGGAGGTTAGTTTTCTGGGGCAGTCAGATGAGAAAGATGAAGAATGCATCTTAAAAAGCAAATGAAAGACAGCATAGCATGTTTGGTATTTAAGAAAATAGCAACATCCTACTCTCTAGAGTTACATAGCCATTTGATAATGGCTATTTTAAACTTACATGCAATACTTAGAGCAAAACGAAACAAAACAAACTCTGTACTAACCAGGTCAGACAAATCCAATTTCATTAAGCTGTAGTACCTACTCTCCCTATCTTTCCCCTTCTCTTCATCACAACAATAAAAATAATGCAGTCAAATAACAGACACTTCTCCAAAGAGGACATCCCGATGGCCAACAAACACATGAAACAATGCTCAGCATCCCTACTCATCAGGGAAATACAAATCAAAACGACACTGAGACACCACCTCACACCAGTCAGAGTGGCTAAAATGAGCAAATCAGAGAACACGGGATGCTGGCGAGGATGTGGAGAAACGGGCAACCTCCTACACCGTTGGTGGGCATGTAAACTGGTGCAGCCCCTCTGGAAAACAGTGTGGAGGTTCCTCAAAAAGTTAACAATAGAACTCCCCTAGAACCCAGCAATAGCACTGCTAGGAATTTACCCAAGGGATATAGGAGTGCTGAGGCATAGGAGCACATGTACCCCAATGTTCATAGCAGCACTCTGCACAATAGCCAAAACATGGAAAGAACCGAAGTGTCCATCAACAGACGAATGGATCAAGAAGATGTGGTTTATCTATACCATGGAATACTACATGGCAATGAGAAACATTGAAATCGGGCCATGTGTATCAACATGGGTAGACCTTGAGGGTGTTATGCTTAGCGAAATAAGTCAGGCAGAGAAGGACAAATATCATATGTTTGCACATATAGGAGGATTAGGAGGAACTTAACAGAGGACAATGGGGGAGAAGCAGGGGGAAAATGGTGGGGGAGAGGGAGAGAGGCAAACCATGAGAGACTCTTGAATGCTGACAAAAACTGAGGACTGATGGATGTGGGAGGAGGGGGGATCGCCACGGAGGAGGGCACTTGTGGGGATGAGCACTGGGTGTTATATGGAAACCAACTTGACAATAAACTATTTGTAAAAAAAAAAAACGCAGTCATAGTATGTGCTTGAGGTTCATTCAGTATGCTAAAGAACATTCCCAATTCATTGGTTCAGTGAACCTTTGTTAAACACCTTCTATGCGTCTGGAATTATATCCGGTATTGAAATATAAAGATGAATAACCCTAGTTCTCTGAGTCCACGTATCTCCAACATCACAACCTTTCTCATTCTTTCAGAGTTTCTGTATCTTCCCTTTCCCATGACAGTCCATCTATTTTCATAAGGATACTAGTTTACACCCTTGATACTTACATTGCACTTTTAATCTATTTCCCCCCTTTTTTTTAGTTTATTTATTGAGAGACAGATGGGTGGGTGGAGAGAGAGAGAGAGAGAGAGAGAATCCCAAGTAGGCTCCACAAAGATAGCACAGAGCCTGACACGGCACTCAATCTCATAAACTGTGAGATCATGACCTGAGCTGAAATCAAGAGTCAGACGCTTAACCAAATGAGTCACCGAGATGTCCTAATATACTCTTTCTAAAGAACATTTGTATTGAGTACTCATCTCTTGGCTATTTCTGCAAATTAAACTGAGTGACAGTGGAACAGGTAGAAACAATTTCATGTGGTAGACCAGTGAATTCCAGGTAAACCTCAGTATATTGTGTTTTAAAACTCTAAAATTAAGAGGGAAGTAAAAGTCTAGGATCTTTTTGATGTTGTTAATTTAAGCTTCCTTCCATCCTCCTTCTTTCAACTGTTCCTTCTCAAACCGTGGTCACTACTTATGGTCACACTAGTAGTGTCCCCCTTTCTCTATGTCTGTCCTTGTTATTTCTGTTATTTTGATGTAATTTTGTTATTTTTTAAATTAAAGTCCATTACTCCTGTATGTGACGTTTGTTCAAGTACCCACATATAGTGATCCTCAGAAGAGCCAGCATAGACTGATGTAAATAGTGTCTATAGACCAGCAATTACGTGGGAGTGCTGGCATCTAGTAATATTACTTCCTATGGACCTGTCTGTTGTGTGCAGGGGTACATAAATTGTTTTAATGGTAGCGTCAGTATGACAGTTTCAGATGACAGTGTTGATGATTCTGCCCCTTGTAAAACCTAGGACATGAATTGAGAAGATAAGTTCTAAATTTCATCTTCCATGGCAATTTACCAGTCTGTTTATTATGCCTGCTATTTTCACCACCCACGGGCTAACCCAAATTCAGTGATCTAACCCAAATTCCAAATAAACACCTTATACTTCTACATAATGATATCCCCATCTTCTTCCGGATAAAATCCAGATTGGCCACAGGCTAATCCTTCCACTCATTTGTACCCAAATTTATGCATCAGGATATACCAAATTAACTGTAAGATCCTAAGATTTCCATCCTTGTTTATAATCTTATGACTTTTCACATGTCCTCCGCCTTTGCTAGAATATCTTCTCTAAGAACAATTGCCTGAAACCAACATAATTTTCAAGAATGAGTTAAGCGTTCCCTCATAAGCATTCCCTCTATTTTCTAAACATGTCACAATGGCTTTTCTCCCTAGTGTCCTAACTGTAATCTGTACATTTATCTTCTTTCATCACTTCATCTTTTTGTATGGACATTGTATCCCTTATATTACCCTCTATAGTATAATTTGTACAACCTTCTTCTTTTAGCTCGGTATCATTTTCTTTCCCCTTAAAGATGGAGAATATCTTTTTATCTTTCTGGTTTTCATAGGACCTTAAAATTACCAGGCACTAAATAAATATTTGCTGAATGATTATATTTGCTAGGCAGTTTCTGGAACATCCAGAAAAATGGTATTGCTAAAAAGTATAATAACCCTGCCTTCCAATCACTATTCACGGGAAAATTGTGTGCATAGTTTATATATTCCAGTTATTTTATTGAAAAATTAGCTGACGTAGGAAAAGCATGAATAATTTAGATTCAATTATTCTAGTATGTTATGCCTTCTCAAGAGAGAAAATGAAAGAGAATGTAACAGAAAACAAAGCAAACCTCATTGGGTATTTTGTATTGATTCTTCTTTTTGTGTAAGATTATTAACATGACTATTTCAAGGAGTTTATGTAAAACTAAATCTGGTCATAGAAAGAATGATAATTTAAGCAGAACGTTTCACATCCTTGTTCTAATTGTAAAAGCATAATGAAAGTCATAAATCAGTAGTTTGCCAGGTCTGAGATATATCCTTATTACCCCTGTTAATACTTTTTAAACATTTTCTGCCCTTTGCTTAAATTAATAACACCTGCTTTCAAAACTCACAGAACTCCCATTTCAGAGATATCTCCAGTTTACTTTTAGGAAATACAGTGATTGGAAAAAATGGATATATAGCCATCATATTAAGGAGCATAGTTTTTGAAGTGAAATAAAAGAGGCTATTTTATGACTAATTTTCCTGTAGTTGATTCTTAGAGAAATCACAATACTGTTGAGCTAAAACAAATAAAGATGGAAAGAAATGATGTACAACTTTCTATGTTGGCTATGTATTTAATTGTTGAATGATTAAAAATTGTTATAGGTCATATTAGCTATTTCCCATTATATCCAATATTGAAAGTTGAATAATACATTAATTCAATAAAATATGAATAGTGTATATAAAATATTAAGGAATAAAATAAAAATAAGTTGTTTTATACTATGTTGGTAATGGAAACATGAAAAGGCAAGCCATAGAGAAGGAGAAAATATCTGATAATTCTTATTTATAACATAGAAATAACAAGTATAAATCAATAAGATAAAATTGACATGAAATTTTATAATTGGTTAAAAAAATTGAATAGATACTTCACAGATGAGAACATTCCCAAGGACAATAAGTATCTATGAAAATGTTTAAAATAATTATGCATCTGAGAAATATAATTTAAAAACATAATGAGATAAAACTATATACCCACATACTGGTTTATATACCTAATCTTCATTTTTATATATATATATATATATATATATATATATATATATATATATATAATCATAAATATATACATTAGTAAAATTAATTCAGGTAATTCTTTAAAATATGGCCATTTTAATAGTTAAAATTATGCCTCAATATAAAAAGGCAAAATAATTCATATCAGAAGAATCTGGATCATTAGAGAAATAATTGTATACTATGGATTTGGGACTCTCATTCTGGGAGTTTTTTTTTAATAATTTGTAGGAAGGGCAAGCCATATGTATTAAAATTCACCTTATTTATATACCCTTCAATGCTTTCTTTGTATTCTTCAGTTTTAAACAAAAGTCCTTCTTTTTATGTCCAGGAAATGTGCTTGGATAAAGGCTGGGTGTGGAATTAAAGGAAACAGAATGACAGTTTAGCAGATTTCTTTGAACAAGGCAGGAAGAATGCAAGTAAGAAGGGAAGAAGGGACAAGGAGGAAATGAAGAGAAAGATGTAAAAGAAAACATAAAATATTAATTTATGATTCCTTCTACTTTGCCAAATTAGTGTTAATGAGTGCTTTAACTCATTTGGAGTTAAACTATATTCCACTGTAACTAAGTTGGAATTTGTCTGTAATACATAGTTTGGATATAAAATCAAATTTAGTTATTATCTGCTTATTTGGAATCACAGAATATTCTAAATAATTTATTCTCTATTTAAATACTAATATATCAATTTTATAGTGTCCATATTAATTCTAAGATCTGTTCATTAATGTAAGATTTGGGGATAAGAAGTTTATTCATATTTCATTAAAGAAAATAGAACAAACCATTTTTCCTTTTATTTCTTTATTTATTTACAAATAGTTTATTGTCAAGTTGGTTTCCATATAACACCCAGTGCTCATCCCCACAAGTGCCCTCCTCCATGCCCTCCCACCCCAACACCCATCAGTCCTCAGTTTGTTCTCAGTATTCAAGAGTCTTTCATGGTTTGCCTCTCTCCCTCTCCCCCACTATCTCCTCCCTTCTTCTCCCCCACGGTCGTTTGTTAAGTTCCTCCTAATCCTCCCATACATGCAAACATATGGTATTTTGTCCTTCTTTGCCTGATTTATTTTGCTCAGCATAACACCCTCAAGGCCCATCCATGTTGCTACACATGGCCAGATTTCATTGTTTCCCATTACCATGTAGTATTCCATTGCGTAGATAAACCACATCTTCTCGATCCATTTGTCAGTTGATGGACACTTAGGCTCTTTCCATGTTTTGGCTATTGTGGAGAGTGCTGCTATGGACACTGGGGTACATGTGCTCCTATGCCTCAGCATTTCTGTATCCCTTGGGTAAATTCCTAGCAGTGCTATTGCTGGGTCCTAGGGGAGTTCTATTGTTAACTTTTTGAGGAACCTCCACACTGTTTTCCAGAGGGGCTATACCAGTTTACATTCCCACCAACAGTGTAGGAGGGTGCCCGTTTCTCCACATCCCAGCCAGCATCTAGAGGCTTCTGATTTGTAGAGCAAACTGTTTTAATGTATACAGGCTTCATATTTCATGTTTAGGTACATATTTAAGCTAACAACAACAAAGTGAAATGTATTTTAATAATTTTTATAAAAATAAAAATCAAACATAACTTTGGAAAGTAAAAATATTACCAAAACACCACATTCTATGTTTTTATTCCTGTCCTTTCTGATAATTCAATATTCAGACACTAAAACAAGGATTATAAACACATTGCGCCAGAAGAGAATATACACACACCATATTTAGTTTCTGTGGTGACTGTGTTGTAAAATAATTATAACAACAGAAACCAGAAACCAAAAGCCAAAATATACACATGAAACCAGCAATATGCTACAAAAAAAAAAAAAAAAGCACAAGTACTTGAACTACTAAAAGTTCTCTGTGGCTATGCATAATATCATCAGTATCATCCATAGTCAGTATCATAAGTAACTTTATAGACTGTATTGTCAATTAAAAAATAAGATTTAGGGGGCACTCAGGTGGCTCAGTCAGTTGAGCATCAACTTTGACTCAGGTCATGATGTCACGGTTTGTGATTTCAAGCTCTGTGTTGGAGTCTGTGCTGACAGCTCGGAGTCTGGAGTCTGCTTCAGATTCTGTGTCTCCCTCTCTCTCTGTCCCTTTCCGGCTGTGCCCTCTCTCTCTCTCAAAAGCAAATGGACTAAGATTTAGATGTGTTAACTGTTTCATTAAATTATGTATGCATATAATTGAAATTGCCTACCTTTCAAAGTGTTTTTAATCATCCTCAATCTTTTATTATTAACATTATACCATCTGCTCCAAGGGCCTAGCTTTTCTTTTCCTTTACCTTCTTGCTCTAAAACTAATGAGAAAGCAGTCTTTTCTGGGTTTTCAGAATATATTGCAATCCTCTGGTATGAGCCCTTATCCTTCCTGACACAATTCTTGTTAACTGGTGCTGTTTGTTTCGGGAACAGGGCTGTTTAGAGATTTTTCACCCACTTGTTTTCACATTTGGATCAGTTATGGCTGTAGCCAGTATCACTCAGTTTAAAGCTTCTCTCATCTCTTAGGAGCTTTCATCTCTCAAGTCTTCGGATCTTTTCCTCGAACTACTGAACTCAGCTCTTTTCAGGTGACCCATTTGACCCAGGTTCTTCCTGTATCATGAGCACAAAGCCGATTTGTCAATTTCTCTGAGGATTCCAGTCATTTCTGTTTAACCCATCTTGATTTCAATTAAGACACAAGGTATGAACACCTCTCCTGGGTCTCTGTATCATTTGGGAAAGTCTTTATTTTAACAAATTTTCTCAACTAGTTTTTTTCCTTGCCCAGATCTGGGCAATATATTCCACACTACTGACACTAATTTTCCAACACAGAATTCCCCCTCCATTCTTCTTCTTCTATCTCATTGGAAACACTCAGCTTCTACTAGCATCTCTTCAAAATTACTATTGAAATGTTCCTACTAGTTTATGGTTCTAATGATTTTCTTCTAGATCTTGGATCCCACCTCTACAGATGCACATGGGTGTCCAGATCTCAGGGTACGGTTTTCTATGAGCATTAAGTTCTCTATTGAGTCCAAGAAAGGTCTGTGATTTCAGTTTATTCAGCTTTGTCTTGTAAAATCGGGAGTGATATTTTCTAAGCTCTTTACATTTCAAACTTAAACCAGAGATTTTTGCTTTGCTTTTTAATCTGTCTAGTTAATTTTGAAACCTTCTGTATCTTATTTATTTATTCAGTCACTCTTTTGCTTAAATATTTAACAGTTATTTTTTATGTGAATATGTGGATTACTTTGTGTCTAAATGTGTATTTTTGGTATTTAATTTTTGAGAATTAAGTACAGAGTTATGCTAAATTTGCTTTCCTCTGGAGGCAATCTGAGTTTGATTCTGCTGGGTTTCATTAGGTAATACTAATCTGTAGCCACTTTCATTTAATATCTTGACTTGAGGTTTCCCTGACCTCAAGGTTACTAAATACCCTATTCTCAGAACCAGTGAGAACAGACTATCACTACTTATTTTCAGATGGGACTTTTATTTCCATTTTCTAGTTAGAGAAATCCAGACATGCTCCTTTTTTTTTTTTAATTTTCTCTACTTTTTTTTTCTCCTCACTTTCACTGAAATTGTAGCCACTGCAAAGGACCACATTCAGGTTTAGCTGTTGATTTAGATTGTCCATCCTTAAAGATCTATGTTACCAGGACTGATATTTTTCCCAGGACACTCTTGGTCTCTGATTTTGTTATTTTTTTGTTTCTGAAACTGGTTTATTTTTATGAGCCCTTTCGTAATCTCCCTCAGTTTTGTAGTTCAGCAATACATTTTAAACGTTTAACAAAATGTTCTTGGTAAAAATCTATGTAGTTTACAGCATGAGAGAGCTTTTCTTGATGTCCAGTCTTGATCACTCTTTTGGAAGCTAAATAACACATTCACTCTTCAACCCTCTCTAAATGCCTTCTCTTTTCTCAATAATTACAATGAAAATGTCTTCTCTAGGTCACCCATGATCAATGATGGCAATTCCTCTGGCTACTTGACTTTTCTTTCTCTGTTTAAATCATCCTTTCAAAGCATTCTGTACACTTGACTTTGCTTCTCCTTTTGAAATGCTCACATTTTGGTTTCCTGGCTAATAATTCTCCACTTATTCTAAGCAAACTTCCTATCAGCATCCATTTATTAAAATGGAAAGAGGAGGAGGAGGAGGAGGAGGAGGAGGAGGAGGAGGAGGAGGAGGAGGAGGAAAGGGTACCTGGGTGGCTCAGTCAGTTAAGGGTCTGACTCTTGATTTCAGCTCAGGTCATGCTCTCATGGTTCATGATTGAACCTTGTGTTGGGCTCTACAGCACGGAGACTGCCTGGGATTCTCTCTCTCCCTCTGTCTCTGTCCCTCATCTGCTTGTGCATGCATATACTTTCTCATTCTCTCTAAAAATAAATAAATAAACTTTTAAAAACAAGGAAGGAAGAAAAGAGAAAGGCAGGAGAGCAAGAAGGCAGGAAGGCAGGCAGGAAGGAAGGAAAGAAAGGAGGGAGAGAGAGAAAGACATGGCTGAAAATTTAGAGACTTTTATCTGAGTTTTTTCCTTTATTTAAAACCATTTTATAATCTTATTTTTTTATATAATACTCCATAACTTCCCCATTCCATACTATGTCAATTCTCTCAACTTTTATTATACATTTTAACAGTACCATGTAGTTTAACATGGTAACAGTACCATGTAGTTTAAATTATTGCTCAAATTTTCATATGTATTATTCTTGAATCAAATACATTGTAAAGGCTCTAAAGCAGGAATTATTGACTAATAAGCAATCTATCTCCCAACTATAAAACTTAGCACAGTGCAGAGTCATGAAGACATCATACATGCATTCTAAGTTAAAGAATTTCTCAGATAAAAGAAACTTAATGGTTAATGGCTCAGTGCCTGAACATGATTGTTACTTAAAAAGCTTGTCAGACTCTACAGTGGCTTCCTATCTTGTTCTGACATTCTTAAAAAGTACCACAAGATCACTGACTTCATTCCCTTAATCTCTTTGATGTCATCTGTTGATTTCCTCACTCTATACTAGCTACTTTGGCTATATTGCTGTTCTTGAACATGCTAGGCAAACTTGTACTAAGAGATTTTTGCAAAAACTGATTTCTTTACCTTCTAATTTTTCTTCACGTATTAAAATGGCCCTTTTCTCTATCACCTTTTCTGGCCTTTATTTCAATGATAACTTACTTCTCACTAACTATGCTTTTTAAAACTTCACTGAAAAAAATCTTTACTGAAAACAAAACAAAACAGAACAAAACAAAAATGCAGTCAAGAATACTCTATCCAGCAAGGCTATCAATGAGAATAGAAGAAACAATAAATAATTTCTCAGACAAAAGAAACTTAAAGGAATTCATGACCACTACACCAGTTGTATAAGAAATGGTATAGAGAACTTTTTGGGTGGAGAGAAAAGACCATAAGCAGGAATAAAAATAAAGTAGTAAGCACAAAAACAGTAAAATTAAGTATATCTTTAAAAATCAGTTAATGGATTCACAAAATAAAAGAATGTAAAGTATGACACCATATACCTAATATGTGAAGGGGAGAGAAATAAAGGATGGGTTCAAACTTAAGCAACCATCAACTTAATATAGACTGCTACATGCATAAGATGTAACATATAAAGCTAATGGTAACCACAAATCAAAAACCAGTAATGGGCAAGCAAAAAATAAAGAGCAAGGAATACAAATATATCACAAAAGCCATGAGAGAAGACAGCAAGAGAAGCAAGGAAAAGAGAACTATAAAAACAACCATAAAACAAGTAACAGGATAGCAATAAGTACATAACTATTAATCATTACCTGAATGTAAATGGACTAAACACTTGAATCAAAAGACATAGGGTGACAGAAATAGATAAAAAAGCAAGACCCATCTATATGCTGCCTACAAGAAATTCATTTCAGACCTAAAGACATATTCAAATTGAAAGTGAAGGAATGGAGGGGCATCTGGGTGGCTCAGTTGGTTGAGCGTCTGACTTTGGCTCAGTACAAGATCTCGTGGTCTGTGAGTTCGAGCCCCGCATAGGGCTTTGTGTTGACAGCTCAGAGACTGGAGCCTGCTTCGGATCCTGATTCATGGATTCGAGTCTGCTTCAGATTGTGTGTCTCCCCCTCTCTCGCCCCTCCCTTGTTTGTGCTTTCTCTCTCTCAAAAATATATAAATATTAAAAGAAAAGAAAGTGAAGGAATGGAGAACTATTCATCAAGCAAATGGAAATGAAAAAAATTCAAGTAGCAATACTTATATCAGACAAAATATACTTTAAAACAAAGACTAACAAGAGATAAAGAAGGACACTATATAATTGTAAAGGGAACAATCCAATACAAGATACAATTGTAAATATTTATGCACCCAACATCAGAACACTCAAACACATAAAGCAGCTATTAGCAAACATATATGAGTAATCAATAGCAATACAATAATAGCAGGAGGCTTTACCACTCTACTTACATCAATGGAAAGCTCACCCAAATAGAAAATCTTCAAGGATTTTCTACAAGAAAATCAGGGGAAATCAAAAAATACATGGAGACAAACAAAAATGAAAATACAATGGTCTATACAATGGTCTAAAATCTTTGAGATGCAGTAAAAGCTGTTCTAAGGGGGAAGTTTATAGTGATATATGTCAATATCAAGAAGCAAGAAAAATCTCATATAAATAAGGAAATCTTAAGTCTAAAGGAGCTAGATAAAGAAAAAACAAAACTCAAAACCAGTAGAAGGAAGGAAATACTAAATATTAGAGCAGTAATAAATGAAACACAAACTAAATAAAACCATACACAATAGAATAGATCAATGAAAGCAGGAATTGGTTCTTTGGGCTTTTTGTGTTGCTGTTTTTTTTTCTGTTTGTTTGTTTTAGTTTAAAGTTTTATTTATAAAGTGTGAGTGGGGGAGAGACAAAGAGAGAAAGAAACACAGAATCTGAAGCAGGCTCCAGACTGAGCTGCAGCAGGGAGCCTAGTATGAGGCTCGAACCACGAACCATGAGAACATGACCAATTCAAAGTCAGATGCTTAACCTACAGGCACCCCAGGAATTGGTTCTTTGAAAAGATCAACAAAATTGATAAACCACTAGCCAGGATCATCAATCAATCAATCAATCAACAGACTGAAAGGACTCAATGTTTATAAACATTTGTTAATAAAATAAAAATTAAAGAGGGGAAATGATAGCTGACACCACAGAGATATAAAGGATTACATAGAGAATATTATGAAAAATTATATGCCAAGAAACTAGAAGAAATGAACAAATTCTTATAAACATATAGACTCCAAAAACTGAATCAGGAAAAAATAGAACATTTGAACAGAATATGTGCAAAGAAATGAAAGCATTAATTAAAAAATTCCCAATAATCAAAAGTCCCAGTTCAGAGGGCTTAACAGGAGAATTCTATCAAACATTTAAAGAATGCTTGATTCTCAAACTATTCCCATAAATAGAAGAGGAAGAAAGTCCAAATTAATTCTATCAGGCAAGAATAACCCTGATGCAAAAACCAGATAAGGACACCACAAAAAAGGAGAACTATAGGCCAGTATCTCTGATGAACACATATGCAAAAATCCTCAACCTGAGTCGCTTGGGTGGCTCAGTTGGTTAGGCATCCGACTTTGGCTCAGGTCATGATCTCATGGTTCTTGGGTTCGGGCCCTGCGTCGGGCTCTGTGCTGACAGTTAGTTCAGAGCCTGGAGCCCACTTCAGATTCTGTGCCTCCCTCTCTTTCTGACCCTCCCCTGCGCTCTCGCTCTCTCTCTCTCTCTCAGAAATAAAAACTTTAAAAAAAAATCCTCAACCAAGTATTAGCAAATCAAATCCAACAATACATTTAAAAAATCATTCACCATCATCAAGTGTGATTTATTCCTGAGATGCAAGTGTGGCTCAGTATTCACAAATCAATCAATGTGATATATCACATCAACAAGAGAAAAAATAAAAACCATATAATCATTTCAATAGAGGCAGAAAAAAGCATTTGGCAACGTACTGTATCCATTTATGATGAAAACCCTCAACAAAGTAGGATTAGAGGGAAAATACCTCAAAGTAATAAAAGCCATATATGAAAATCCCCTAGGTATCATTATACTCTTTGGTGAAAAACAAAGAGTTTTTCCCCTTAATCAGGAACAAGACAGGGATGCCCACTCTCACCACTTTTGTTCAACATAGTGCTGGAAGTCTTAGTCAAAGTTTACATTAGGGTATATACCTGATGTTTATAATTTATGGGTTTGACAGATATATAATGATGTATTCACCATTATAGTATCATACAAAATAATTTCACTGCCCTAAAATTCTGTGTTCTGCCTACTCGTCTCATTCATTACATTTAATTTTTAATTTGACTATTTTTCTCCTGACTCATAATGTTATAACTGTTTTTTGCAGTTCTGAGCTGAAGATGTAAATCAAGGTGCAAATTCAGCCTCTACTCTCCTACCTGACTTGACGACCCTGGCACCAGCCTATGTCTATGAAGAAAAAACCTTTTTAATGATTAAAAGATAGTATTTTCTTGATAAACTTGAGTTTTCAGAAATGGGTTATTAAATAAAAAAGCACTCACGATGTACTTTAGCATAAGAGGATAAACCTATGTCACAGCACAACAGAAATGCCTAAAATGGATTTATGTTGAATTTATGTTACAAAATTTCCTTTGTCTTCATATGACTGCAGCATATTTGATATGGGACAACACTTAATTGTACCTTTATCAGCAAAGAAACAATTATGAAAACTGTATTTGACACTATAATACTTAAAAAAAACCCATGAAATTTCTGGGGTACACTATTTGTATATATATACTCCTCATGTATGTGGAGACCTTGACTGGGCTAATTCAAACCCTGCAACATGTATCTCCCTTCCTCCCTCTGGGGCTAGTAAAAATCGAGGCGTTTTCTTTTTAAAAATTTTTAATGTTTATTTTTTTATCTTTGAGAGAGTAGTAGAGTGTAATTGGGTAGAGAGCCCAATGTGGAGCTTAAACTCACAAGCCATGAGATTATGATCTGAGACAAATCAAAGTCTTAACCTAGTGAGCCACCAGGTGCCCCTCTAGGTGTTTTCTTATTAAAGCATTGCAAAGGTGTAAGAAGGCATATAGGAAGTACCTAGTGATCTTCAAACCTACATTGTATTACATCTAACAGAACCCCATTGGCCAAAGCATGTCATGACAAAGCCCAATGGGAGGGCGCTGCAGAATTGTATGGCAAATGGCACAGGTATGGGAAGAGGTGAGGGACTGAGGACAATAATAGGTAATAGTATGAATCTGGCATACATGATACATGTATACTTAAATGACACAAGTATATGTCAAAAGAGTTAAGTAGTGTATACAACTATTTGCAGAATTCAGTCTATAGACGCATTTACAAGGGTTTTAAGTAAAGAGAGTCTACAGAAATACTTTGTCCAGTACTGGGAAGTTTGTCTAATTGTCTACTTCATTTCCTTGTTGAGGGAAAACCTGATCCCATCCCCCTTCTCCCCAAAAAGTTTCCATAATGGTAACAAAAAGACTTCGATCTTTGATTTTAGGGCATAATTTTATTTCCTTGAATAAAGTAGGCCAAGACATGCAAAAACTAATCTTTTTCTGAAAGTGAGTTTTCATTTTCTCTCAAACAAAAGAAAACAGAACACCCATCCAAAATCCAATCAAATATTTAAAGATGTAGTTTGTGGAAAGGAAGAAAATATTTATTTAGTAGAGGATAAGTGCATATTCTCTTTTCACATCTTTACAAAACTTCTTTAAAATGCCTAGGCTCTGATGGTAATGATTTTCATTTCAATAAATAAGATGGTTTGAGGATCTCTAAGTCAACACTTGCCAATATCAAAGCACAAAATTTACAGAGACATCTGTGCTTATTTTTGTATAAAAACAGCAAAATCACATATATTGAAAAAGTATCCCTGGGGCTACATTTGTGGTTCAGAGAACCAAGATTTTCATTCTAGGCTGTTTTTCTAAGAAACTGCCCATTAACATTTCACAAGTATCTCAACAGTTAGGTAATTTATTTTGCTGATATCAGCAAGTATATACAGCAGTTGAAAATCAGCGTCTGAACTGAAAACTAACAGTAAAATTATTCAATTGCATGGTAAAAGTAAAGGACAGACATATACTTTTTTTTCTCTTTTCCCATAGGATGCTTCAAATTATGGAATAAAAGGCAGATTTGGTATAGGGTTGATAGAATCGTTGTTAAAAGAATCTGTTTCAACTATCTTCCACTGCTTCAAGTCATAAAAGAGCTCAGCCATTCCCAGAGAAATTGTCTCATGAATATGCCACCAATTGTATCTGATTTCTTTGGCTGAGCAATACAATTCTAAACTTTTCAAGTAGCTATGGAGGCAATGCTTTTAGTTTTATGTTTTTGCTTGATCAGTTTCATATGATTCTAGCCTTTTACACTTAGTGGTCTTCATGCTAAAACACTCAACAGGGGGAAAAATGATAAAGATGGACACACTTAAGGTGGTTCTATAGTCTTGTTAGCTTCTTGCTTTCATTGGCAGAAGATATGAGCTCACAAATTCAAAACTGTGAGTTTTGTGACATAATAAAATTGGTAATAAAAATAAAACCAAGTTTTATAAATTATAGCATTCATAGTTTTTCTTAGATACTTTCTACTAAAGTTAGATCTGTTGTAAAAGTAAATAAAGATATTCATAGTCTTCCTAGCGAGGCAGTCCCTTTGATTCATTTAAGGAAAATTCATAGGATTCATACATGACACTGATAATGGTAAGTTTTTACTTGAGAACATGATCATAAAGCGTTACTTGACCTATGATGCAAATCATCTGTCATTTATTTAGAGTGAAACTCTGGCATATTAACGTGCCTTTACAAAAATTGGTATTTTTTAAAGAATGAAAGAAAATTGTTGATATAAAAATCTTGTGTTTTCACTTGCTTTGGGTGTGGAGACTAGAAGCCTTAACCTAATAGTTACCTACTTCTTCAAACTTATTCCTGACCTCATTTTATGAGTCAGACATATCAGATTTGAATCCTGGCTCAACAACTTACTGAGTCGGACATCTTTAGGATATTAGTTAACTTTTTGGTAAATCAATTTCCTCATGTATAAAATGGGAATAGATTCTACATTACTATTTGTTATATGAATGAAATGACATGACATATGTTACATATAAAATATTATATTTAAATCTTAAGCATTTGTTACATAAATTAAATGGCATTATATTTATACACAGTATGTACAACATATATAGTATGCTATATAGTATGTATATAATATATACAGGTAGTATATATACTATTTAAAATCACATACAAACATAAGCGCACAGACACTGCTTTAAATAGTATCAGATACCGGGGTGCCTGGGTGGCTCAGTCGGTTGAGCACCCGACTTTGGCTCAGGTCATGATCTCATGGTTCGTGGGTTTGAGCCCTGCATTGGGCTCTGTGCTGACAGCTAGCTCAGAGCCTGGAGACTGTCTTTGGATTCTGTGACTCCCTCTCTCTCTGATCCTCCCCTGCTCATGCTGTCTCTATTTCTCTCTCAAAAATAAATAAAACATTTAAAAAATTAAAAAAAAATAAACGGTATCAGAAACTAGAAAAGATGCAATAAATTATATCTAGCTCCCACATCAAGGGCATTACATATTATAGACATTCTAGAAAGATTTTTGTATGAATTAATACTATTATTCTTACTATTATTATTGTTCTATTATGTCCTTCAGGGATACAAATCTACTTTCAATTTTATGTACACATGGTGCTCATTTTGGTTTCTGACACTTTCCATAGCTTTTTATTTTTTCTTTTTGGAATGTCTTTCCTATTTTTTTCTACCTAGCAATTACCTCTTTCGTTGCTATAAGATATATTTAGTATCATCTAATCTTTGACTTTCCTTGAATAACACCTTGATATCTGAGTTGTTTCTAAAACACTGACTTTATTTCTAATGTAAGGTATTTGACCACTAGTATAAAGTGCTTTAAGTGTTGTCTACTGTTGATACACCTCACTAGAGTATTATCTAACTAAAGGAAAGCGTTATGTATTGTTCATCCATTTTTCTCAAAGACATAGCATGTGTATTATGATGAAAAATGGCTGGTTTTATTACTTCTTTATGCAAACCAAAACTATTTTCTCTAATGCATTCAATATTCTCTGTCCAGTATCTGGTATTTATCTTGAAGCCATACTGGAATTAATGAGATGCAGAGAGAGGAGAGAATGGTCTCTGACCCTACATTTCAAGCTTCATTTCACGGTATCTATGATATTTAATGGTAGATGAGGAAATAATTTGACTGAATATCACTGCAATAGCAATTCAAACTATTGTGCATTGTATGTTTCTGTGAAAGGAAGACACATTATATTCCATTTAGGACAATTAGGATGATTGTCTCTCTTTGGAGAGATTATGAATGTTCTGTCATACATATAACTTGAATAGCTTAAAATGCAATTTGTTTTCAGGCTGGGGATTTAGTGCTATGGTGATCCTTAGAAAACCAACTGATGTTCCTGAACAATTTTTGGTTGTAAAGCATACATTCTATTAAGTTGCTAATTATATGCTTACTGTACATTTTCAGACCCAAATATACTGATAAATTCCTTTTAATCCTGAAAAAGATACATAAAAACAAATCACTTAACTGACAATGAGTTTGGTCAAAATTTGAATAATCTAGAGAGACAAATATTCATTCTATTTTCAAAAATCTCTTCTAAAGCATATTTTTTTGTTTTGCTCTCTCATTGCTCAATGTAGTTAATTATGTCTCATATTGTTGTGTCCAATTTGCGAGTCCCCAGAGACCATCGAGGATCTGACACCGATGCAAGTGCAAAAGGGTCTTTATTACAAGCTCAAGCCAGGGCTTACCCTTCTATCGGTGTAGTGGCAGCAAGGTGAAGCCCTGAACAATAGCGAGCAGGGTTTTGAAGGGGTAAGGGATGGGGGTGTTACAGTGCACACGTTGTATGTATAGCATCATCACATAAGCACCAATTACAATTGTACAGAAGCACCCATGTAACAGCTTTGATCACTTAGTATCTGTGAGGTGTTCATTACTTTTGGTGCGACCCAATCATGACTTCTGAGAATCCTTTGAAAATGACCAATAATGAGGTGAGTTCAAAGGGCCTGCATGGGGTTCAGGCAAGCGGTGAGTAATTGGCTAGTTTGTACAAAATAACTGTCTGCAGTTCTCAGCCCTGACTCAGACCACAGGAATGTTTTTTTGATTAGCTGATCTGAGGGTGGCCCGAGGATGGCTTTAGCCTTGAGAAATCTGAGGCTCTTCCTGGAACTGGGGCTATGTGCAGCCCGAGGTTACTCTTAATAGAGACCTTAATCTCAAAATGACGTTACTTACGCTCTTTAATATAAGCTCATGAAATTATATATATGCTGCCAAAGCAAGCACTAAACACATGAAATTATAATCCTCCTTGTCCCTCATATTGAGGACAGGGTTTTTCAGGTCATCTTCACTCATCTTCTGCTACTAAATCCATTCTTCCCACTTGTAGGTCATGACAGTCTCTATACTGGTTTCACCATACCTTTGTACAAAGATGGATTGCAGAAAAACCAAAGATCCTAATTGTCCTAAAGGTATATATTGATTTGGTTGAGATTGTTCTTCCAGATTATTATTTTATCAGAGATAATTAAAGGGAACTATTAAATAGATTATATAATACACTAATAATAAACTAGTACAACAATACGGCACTATTTATATAATGTATAAAAAGGCAGTTAGGGACACCTGGGTGGCTCAGTCAGTTAAGCATCCGACTTTAGCCTCAGGTCATGATCTCATGGTCCATGAGTTTAAGCCCTGTGTTGGGCTCTGTGCTGACAGCTCAGAGCCTGAAGCCTGTTTCAGATTATGTCCCCTTCTCTCTCTGGCCCTCCCACACTCATACTCTGTCTCTTTCTCTCAAAAATAAATAAACATTAATTTAAAAAAAATTATCATTGATGTCTAGTATCATGAGAGATAATTAGGTAGACAGAATTTGAGATGAGCTTTGTAAGGTAGGAGAAATCACTAACTAGGAAGACTGCACTTTATATATCAGGTCAAGAAAGTAAATTAGAAATATCAACAACAGTAAATACATAGGATAGCATGAAGATGCTAAAACCAAAGATCCTAATTGTCCTAAAGGTATATATTGATTTGGTTGAGATTGTTCTTCCAGATTCAAGGTGAATCATTGGATAAAACTTCTGAGCATGCAATCTAAGCTTTATTTTACCCTAAGATGAATGGAGAGGTCGGTATTGGAATTTTTAGTTAAGTGAAGAATTTTCTGAAATTTATCATCCAGGAGTAATATTCTTTCTTGTACTGTGACTGTTTAAGATCTACAATGGAAAGATAGCCATTGTTAGCTTTTCTTATGTGTTTCCAAATTTTAATTTTTTAATTATGTTAAAATACATCTAATATAAAATGTACCATCACAACCATTTTTAAGTGTACAATTCAGTGACGTTAAATTGAACATTGACATTGTTGAACAACTATCACCATCATCCATCTCCAGAACTCTTTTCATTTTGCAAAAGTGAAGCCCTATAACTATTAAGCAATAACTCCCATGTTTCTCCCCGCTCCAGACCTTGGTAATCACCATTCTATTTTCTGTCTCTATAAATTTTGCTACTCTTGGTGCCTCATGTAAGTGGAATCATATAGTCTTTGTCCTTTGTGACTGGCTTCTTTCATTTAGCACAATGTCCTTAAGGTTCATCCATGTTATAGCACGTATGATTCTGTTTATAGATATATTCCATATTTGCACTGTCTAATATGATAGGCATTAATAACATGTGACTATTGAACACCTGAAATATGGATAGTGTGGCTTAGGACTTGAAATGTAAATGTAGTTTTTAAAAAATAATTTAAGTTTGAATTGCCACATAAACTAATGTCTAGTCTATTAGACAGCTGTATATAATCTGTACCAATTATTTTCCTGGTTCATCAATTTTAGATATGATTTTTATTGCTACGGTATATTATGATTTAGCTCATATACATACATCCATTCAACCACTATCACTTAAAATTTTTTTTAAGCTTATTTATTTATTTTGAGAGAGAGAGAGAGAGAGTGAGTTTGAGCATGGGAGGGGCAGAGAGAGAGAGAGAGAGAGAGAGAGAGAGAGAATCCCAAGCAGGCTCTGCACCACCAGCACAGAGCCTTACAGGCTCGAATCCATGAAACATGAGATCATGATGTGAGCCAAAACCAAGAGTTGAGCATTTAACCAGGTGAACCAACCATGTAACCCCAACCACTATCACTTTTTAAAATAAAATTTTCTCTCAGTTATCTTTGTAACTTTAAAATAACGCACCGATCCTTTATGTCCTACTTTTAAAAATTATAAACAAACCTGTGGAATGGTATCACCACTCTTCCTTTTCTTGTAGCTTTCTGCACTTTTATTTTTAATGTCATCAAAATTTATGACAATTATACTTTCATCTGTAACCATAATTTGTACTTCATTGTTTTGAGCAACCAAATATTACTTACTGTAAATCCTAATGATCATTTTGTCTCTTTTTTCTTGTACATTTTTTAAAAATCAATATTTTTTCTACCTTATAATTTTTAAATTTTTCCAACTTCTTCATTTAATTGAATATCCTGTAGGATTTTTGTTTCTGAGACTTCCATGCAAAAGGTTCAATCTAGACTAATGCATGTCTAGATAAGCTAAAAAGTATTGAACCTGCCTTTCCATTCTCTGCTTTCCAGAATTCTTTACAATGCTTTCTACATCCCATGTTTCTGCCTTTTTCTTTATAATTTTAAGTGGTTTATCAAGTAACTTCCCAAGAAGAAGCGAGTATGCCATAGGTAAATTTTCTAAGTCACTGTCTATTTTAATATGTCTTTTTCTTTTTATGCTAAAACACATATGCTTGGTTACACAGTTGGCTTGATATAGAATTCTGGGCTGAAATAGTTTTCCGACATAACACTGAATTCATTGATTGTGTGGAACCCTGTCTGACTGTCACTCTTGAGAAGCTATGTGTCATGTGTGTACACTCTTTTTAGGTGACCTTTAGTTTTACCTGAAAGATTTTAGTATTCACTTTTTTATATGTGGTGTTGTTCTGAATGATGGTAGACTTCATATTAGAAATTCATCATACCTTGGGGATATATATTTGGAAGAAGTGAAAACTTATTTGGGATATATATTTTTTGTTTTGTTTGGAAGGCTTTGTTCTATTTGTATTAATCCCTTTCATACTCAACCTAGAGGGCCCATTTTTTCTTATAAGCTATGCTACACCAAAAACATCTGTTAATAAGCTATGGCACTTTTTGGACATTTCATGCTGATTATGGTAGATTTCATTATGTAATGTATCTATTTCTGAAAAGTTCATCCCCTTTAAAACTCTATTTCCAATAATGAAATAGTGATAACAACTTTCTTGAGATAATTTCACTAAATATGTATACTAAAGGAAGTTGAATCCAACATTACTGTATACTTTAATCAGCTTATTAATTACATAGTCCACACTCTGTTATTTTTCCTTAGGAGTAGCACTCCTTGGGGTATGGTAATGTCTCATATTCAAAAAGGTATACAGAAATGAAAATTATTTAAATTTTGGATGGTAGAATAATGAAATTTAAAACTTACAGGCCATTTCAAGCCTTAAGCAATATTTCGCTCATATATTAAATTGAAATTTCCCTCAGTTACTAAAACTATTTTATGGAAATCCCCAGGAGGATATTTGGATCAGTTATCTTGACTACTTAATGGTAACCAATAATTCCGTTCTCCCATGCTTCAGCTCAGTGGGGGGCTATTTCCTATTAACACCAACTCTCAATGTGGCAATGCACTGTTAACATTCATCAGTGATTATTCAAAAGATATGTACAGTTATTTAATTAATCTTTTCTTAAATCACAATGTCCTCACCTTTGGACACAGGCATATTTTCTTGGGGTGAGGCTCATAACAATCCATGATTAATAAATGTCTCTATGCTTAGAATAACCTCAGAGAATAACCTAATTATCCTATTTAGTATTTTACTAAGTAATTAGGAAACCTACTCAAAGAATAGAATCTAAGTCCCAAATTTTATTTTTGCTTCCTCCACTAAAATGCCCTATGACAAAGAGGGTATAGGTTCTTTCATAAACTAAATGAGCAAAGGATCCTAGAGAGAAAAGGAAATTGAGATATTTTTCTTATATTAGAAAATTAACCAAGTCTCAGTTTAGAAAAGAGGCCAATAAAGAGCAGCCACATCATCATTCTCCCTAAGGTATAATGTCGAATTCTTAAAACAGTGAGTTTAAAGTTTCTTGGTAATTTCAAACTTCTAATGTAATATTTTTCTTCACTTATGGTAATTTATTCCAGTTATTTCTATCTCATCTCATCAGCAGCTCAAACTGATTCAAAACTGAAATGCTCTTCAAGACATGTCTCTTTTGATTTTAGTATCTGTCAACAGAATTTTCATAAGGCAAAAATCTTAGTGGGAAGGGAAGCACACATGACAATAACCTGATAAACCAGCTAAATTTGAAGTTGCTCAAACAAAATCAGTGTCAACTAATTCTTCAGCTGTACCTAGATGATTCTAAGAATTTATTTTTCCCTTGGGTCTTACTAAGATTCAATCTATCAAATATCACCTAAAGTTTCTTTAATTTTTATCTTGAAATTTCTCATATATGGCATAAAATTAGTTCCTTATCAGAAAAGCTATATTTTCCTCAAACTGTTAGTTTCAAGTTGCCACTGAAAGGGCAGATTTTTTAAAAATAAGAAGTCTAACTTGTATTTGAGAATGTGTTCTGAATTTTTTAAAGATGTAGCCTACCAAGTTCCTTCCTGTCCACCTATATGTCACTAAAAATCACCATATTTTTCTTCTTTATATTGAATAGGCTTCTTTCTGTTTCATTCTGATGGCAAATAGGGCCTGAAATTTTCATCCTTTCATTATTTTTTCAGCACATATTCCCGTGTGATTAATTAGCTCTGAATTATGTTTGAACCTCTTTCCATGTGCATCAGACTGATGGAATTTCTTTCCTGTAGGAAGCTTCTGTTGGGAAACAAAAACTGAGCTCAGAATAAAACTTCAAAATTAATTAAAGTGTATGGCTTGTCTCGGGGGCAACAGCAGCATGGTATACTCAAGATTTCCCTATTATATTTTCTATTTTTCTTTTTTAGACTGCTGGTGGTCAAAAGGATTAAGGAAGATAGAAATAACTCTGCCAGTTTTGAAGATACTAACATATATTTATTTTCATTATAAAAAGAAATGAACAATGGCATGTTTTCCCACTTGTGTTGGAAGATGTGATTTTGTTATCCATTTAGCTGTTGTCACTTTTGTTTCTAAAGCTAAGGGAAAACATCATGATAATAGTTAGCTGATGACAAATAGTTAACTAACAAGTACCTACAGAGCACTTCAAAAAAGTGAATATTTTTCACTGGTTCTTCGAAGGCAAAACCAATTCTACCCGTGAATGTGCAGGTATGTGAGGTTTGTGTGCCTAAGGGGAAAAACTTAACCCCGTGTGTATCCTAATCAATCACTGCCACTCAACATATGCTACTTTCCAGAGTAGTATGATCAAGTCTCTGCAGTAGTGATTTATGGATGTGTGTCAGGTGTATTCTGGATGTGGTTCATGTGGGTTGTGGCAGCAAGAATGTTGGGAAATACCCTTCAAGTAGATGAACAGCTTTTAAGCATTAGGCAACAGAGATGGGGGAGAAAACAATCCTCAAAAGTGTTGGGGCATCAACGTGATTATCCTGAATTAAGACACTATCAGAATATCTACTTATAGGATAGTTCCATAGTCACTGAAAAGGTGAAGTCTGATAAATCTATTGTCTGAACAATGGAGGTGTGTTAATTATTGGGATTAAAAAAATATCCCTGGACTCTTGTGCAGCGATTATGGTGCCACTAAAAAATTACATAAGCAGGATTTCTCTATCCATAGGCACTAACTGCTAACTCCCTACATTCTGGTTATGTGACTATAAGACATTTACTGAGCAAGTGCTTATACTTTACCATCACTGATAATACTCTGTCCTATACCAGACAAAGGAAAAAGGCAATTTGCATTTCTATTTGATGTTTTTCTCAATATGTAAATATTATGTGAGCCTCAGAGACGTTGAGATAAGTGTGGTAGAATGTGATTTAAACAGCCCTCATTAAGGTCACTATTTACACACAAAAAAAGAGTAAATTGAAAAGTTTAAGTTAAAAATTGCATATAAAAAACTGGAAATGTACCACTGTGAAATATTAAGTGATGTGTTTAGATAGTGATACTCTTGCTTACTACTTTTGGTTCTATTTTAAAATTTTAGTAATACCCATGTGTCATTTTGAATATAAAAATTATTTTTAAAGCAATATTCCTTGTTGATAATCAGAGAAAATATTTTTTTCCCGATGGCAACACAATAAGGAAGGTGCAGCCTTAAAAAAAAAATATTTCATGCTTCAGAGTTTTAAAATGTTGAATTCTTTTTATAATAGATTTCATTCATTTACTTGTCAAAAGTCAGTTCGAGCTAAGTTCTGAAAGGAACATGATACTGCACGGAGCCATTCTTTTAGAGATAGCTATTAAATATTTTAACAGCATATAAAAACTGCCTTTGCAGTAGGGTTCTTACAGCAAGATTGATCTGAGGATAAAGTACAATATACCTGATCACAGTTCTTCAATAAAGAAAAATTTTTTCATATTTTGATCAGAAAATCCTCCTGCTTAGTTAAATTTGTAATGCAGGAGCTAATAGGTTGTTTTGTTGTTAAGCCAAACTGCATATGCTTTCTTTTTGTCTTTTTTTTTTTTTAATGTTTTATTCGTTTCTAGGAGAGAGAGAGAGACAGTGTGAGCAGGGGAGGGTCAGAGAGAGAGGGAGTCACAGACTGAAACAGGCTCCAGGCTCTGAGCTGGCAGTCAGCACAGAGCCCGACGCGGGGCTCGAACCCACGAACCGTGAGATCATGACCTAAGCGAAAGTCGGACGCTTAACCGACTAAGCCACCCAGGCGCCCCATATATGCTTTCTTTTTGAAACTAACTTTCCTGAATTTTTGAAACTCACTAGGTCAATATCCTCAGTTCTGTTTATATTGAGAGGCCTAGATAAACTAAACCAAAAACTTAACCAGCTTTTCCGCTTCTGGGAAAATGCCTGCGCTACAGGAAGCCATTACCTAACCAGCTCTTTCAGCTTCTGTAACAATGCTTAAGGCTTGCTTTCCCGCCACCGGATTGCCCAAGCGACTAGCCTCATGTTCCCTCCCTTCACCCCACCTTGGCGGCAGCCAATCCGAAAAGGCCAGCGGCTACCCCCCACCTTGCTGAGGGAAGGGCCTGGAGAGAGAGATGTTAACCTGTTAGTCGCCAAACAAGACTTTAGACTCGCTCTATGATAGGCTGAATTCAAAGGTATCCCAAATGTTGTAATTGGATCCCGCCAAAAACCTGATGGCGGGAACCAATCAGATACGGTATATGTTCACATTTGAATGTTAACCAATGGCAAACTTGTAACCGTGGAAATCTCCTGTCCCTCCCCATGACTTGCTTACTTCTGTCTATAAGAAGGCTGCAAAGGCGTTGTTCAGGGCCTCTTAGCGTCACCGGCAACGAGTGCGTGGAGGTCCGGGTTCGAACCCGCGAATAAACAACCCTTGCCGCTTGGCTTTGACTCTGGTCTCTGGTGGTCTGATTTTGGGGTTCTCTCGAACTCTGGGCATTTCAATATTAACTTTGAGAATGGTTAGTGTTATGGTTATTAAAGATAGACTCTCATGTAATATGATCCCTAGGGACCTAAAATCACAGAATTTAAGAGAGTTTATTGACTCTGTCTTGTTCCTGATAACCACTGATACCATGAATTTTTTTCAAGTTCACTCCTGACTTAGTGATTCTATAAGCCAGTCGTCACTTCTCCAGTTCTCTATCATACTCCCCTGACCAAAGAGAAGTTATAAGGCTTGGGAAGTGAAGAAAAAGATGGGGGTACATGGAGAGAATGTTACCAGCAAAGGAAAAATAAATCAATTGCTAAAACTCTACCTTTTGTTCTGAGAACAATCCCTTCAAAATCTCCTTAAAATTCTAGGCATGTTTTATTACTTTCAACACCCACTTCCAAATCCTTAAACTTCTAAACTTTATTATATATCTTGTACTTTGTGAACTTTATCCTTGCTCAGTATTATTAGTTTAGAAAACAAATAGAGAGGTTGTATATGTCAAACACATGGCCTGTGGACATTGATAAATCAGAAGTTTTTCTAAGCAGCTCAGTTCTCTTGATAAGGAAATGCAAGCTAAAGTCTACACATTCCCAAATTCTGTATCATATATAATTCCCATTCCCAATTTATACAGGAAACCATAAATATTTTCCAAATCCAACAAACCTATTTTAAAATCTCTTCTCTTATAAAAACTTGTACTGTGATGCCTTATAAAAAAAAATCCCAATTAAGTCTAAATTTACCAATGCCCTATTTAAGGCAGAAAACCCATGACCTTAGGGGAAGAAGAAAAGAAAGGGATAAAAACTGAAAAGCACAGTTGCTGGTTATTTTTTTTCCCTCCTGCCCCAGGAATATATTATTCACTTTTTCTTCTCTGATTTGTGAAATGAAGACTAAGCCCTATGGAATATTACTTCATTCAGACTTCCTTTACAGTCAGCTTCAGATTGGGTTCAGGCCAGGGAAATTACAAGCAAAGATCAGAAGGTGAAAGGGGAGAGAAACTGAGAGATTTCTTACATGCTCTTTCCCTGTTCTGACATTAGTTGTATCTTGCTAGGGCTACAATGACCCTCAGGAGGCCCCTCTGTCAAAATTCCATCTTGCTTAGCCTCAGTAACCCATTTCTTCTTTTGTTCCTTCCCTCCTGGAATGGCAATAGCTTCTCTCTTACCATGAGTGTCTGAATCTACCCAGATGGATCTGTGATGTTCACTCTTGAAATAAACTTCCCCTTTACTGTTTATAAAGTTGAAGTTGTTCAATAAACGAACATGCTGTCTTGTTTTCTTAGTCTTAAGTGTTATGAACTGGCCTAGTTTTCCATGCCTTTGTGGGTATTCGTGTTACTGAAGTTGTTTTAGGAGATGTTGGCCAGGTGCCAATTTTCATCTTACATATTTAATTTGAAAAGAGTCTTTTTCCCCAAATTTAAAATGAGTGTCTGAAATATAATTATGCCCACATCATGTCTCTGCTTAAGATATTTAAATGGCCTTTGTTTCCCAAGAGATAATGTTGAATTTCCTTTACAACTTTGGTTTTCCAAGGATGGCTCACAGACCTTTGGGTATCTCAAAGATACCTGAGGGGTTAAAACTATTTTCATAATAATGCAAAGATACTATTCACCTTTTTTACTACCCTGACATTTACACTCATGGTTCAACAACATGGATTCAGAAACCGCTGGTGCCTTAGGTGAATCACAGCGGTAGGGACAGAATGAAGTAAGTCGTCACTGTATTCTTCACTATATGAACTTGCCAAAACAAATAAAAACAGAACAAAACAAACAAACCAAAAAGCAAATTTCACTTAACAATGCACTTATGGAGTAGTGAAAATTATTAATTTTATTAAGTCTCAACCCTTGAGTGTTTATCATTTTCTGTGTGAAGAGATGGGAAGTACATATAAAGCAGTTCTGCTACATACAAGTGAGATGGTTGTTCAAGAAAAGAAAATCACTTGTGTAACTGCATAAGTTATATAGTGAGCTAATACCTTTTATATGGAACCTGATTTTTATGTGACTTTTTAATGTAACACTATTTTACTTGGATGAAAGAACAGCAGAAAAAAACTATCATTATTCAATCCTGAGTAGGATTCTCAAAAATGGCAGACACATTCTCAAAAAAGAAGCAAGGACCACTTCAAAGAATACAAGTGACAATCTATGTTTCCAATAATAAAATTTGAGCTTTTAAGGAAAAAAAAGAATTTTTCAAAACTTGTACCCACTATAAACGCCACACTTCCCTAATAATAAAGGTTTTTCTGATGAGATTATATTCCTATTAATGTCTTTTTTTTTGATATTGTGTAGCAAAATGAGTCACTGTTTGAAAGATCTGCAGAATGACACAGTGGATGAATATTTTCCAAATAACCTATACACAATGTCATGAAATCATGCATGGGTAAAAGGTTCACTCAAGATGCAAGACAAACAAATGTAATTTAAGGTAACTGTGCAAAATTTACGTGGTATTAGATTTCACATTTCAACTAAACTTTATAAAACTACTTCTTGTCAAATTTTATTGTCTTATTAAGGAATACTCACAATATATGAAATGTCTCTGAAAATATTCCTCTCCATCCCAACTACAAATATGTCTGAGATCAAATTCTCAAGTACTTCAACCAAAAAATATTGTAACAAATAAAATGCAGAAACATATATGAGAATGTAGTTATTTTCTATTAAGTCAATAATTTTAAAGAGATTTTTAAAGGTAAAACAATGTAATTCCTTGAATTAAGTTATAGCTCTGGGAAATGCAGCCATTTTTTTCATAAAATAGATTTATGCTAACTATACTTGCTATATTTATTATTATTTTAAATGAACTAATTACTATATGTAACTTCTGTTTTTATTTCTAGCATAGTAATACCTAAAGATATAACCCACATAATCAAAAGTTGTTGGTATTCTCAATGATTATTAAAATTGTAAGATAGTCCAAGGATTAATGTGTTTGAGAAGAAAAAACTTAAGATTTCATCCATGTCTATTTCTTCAGCCTCATCTGCCATCAATGCCAACATCTCTGAACTTAAAATATCAGTTTTCATACTGCCTGAACAAGCAAAGTTTCCCAATACTGCAACCCCTTTAACAGATTTTCCTCTGAAGTGAAATGTGGGGCTGAGTATGCCAAGATTAACATCCTTGTCTATTGCTGAATTCAGTGGTTATTTATTGTAATAGGTATATTTATTTAAAAGCTATGGAGAGTACAGATATCTACTTCTCTTATTTCCTCTTAACTAAAATTGGTGGGTTTGGGGTGGGGGAGGGTACTGGAAACGAATAGGTGACTTAATTTCAAAAAGTCAAGTGTGATTTGATTTATCTATATGAGAATGTACCTATATGGATAAGATAAGTTAGGCCTATGTCTTATCCACAGGAAATAGAGAAGGGATGGAAGATATCAACAGTAAACCAGGAAATAATTAATCTGTATCAAATATATGAAATTGACAGAGAAAAATGATGAACAATTTAAGGGTGAGAATAAATTAGAGAGACATAGATAATGGTATTTAATGGAAAATCTGGAATATTGGAAAATTCTTTTTTTAAATTTTATTTTAAAGGGAGAGAGTGTCAGCAGGGAGGGGCAGAAGGGGAGAAAGATAGATAGGGAGAGAGAGAGAGAGAGAGAGAGAGAGAATCTTAAGCAGGTCCACACTCAGTGTGGATCCCAACACGGAGCTTGATTCCACAACCCTAGGACCATGACCTGAGCCAAAATCAAGAGTGGGACACAGCTGAGCCTGAGCCACCCAGGCATCCCTATTGATAAAGTTTTAAAAGGGATAAGTAAGCTAAGAGAGACCCAACAGGGTAACATTATTCAACAATAATAACTTCAAAACAGCAATTTTGAAATAAATTAAAAGTTTATAAAAACAAATAAGAAAACATTTATAAATAGATCCACCATAATGCAATTAGAATGTCACATTGATGTAGCCTCTTCTGTATGTCTCCTGTTCTCAATTACAAGACAGGTTTTTACACGCTACTTAATATCACTTTCCTCGGTTTTCCCATATGTAAAATGGAGATGATAATAGTATCCTACCACACAGGGCTGGTATGAGGATTAGAATTAATACATATATAGTATGAATTAATACATATATAATGTGTGTGTGTGTGTGTGTGTGTGTGTGTATGACATCCTTAAAACAGTGCTTGGCTCTGTGCAAGTACTCTACAAATAGAAGATGTTATTATTGGCATTATTGTTAGTTTAAGTGCTTAGAAAGAAACTAGTAGGGACTGAATGTTTGTGGCCCCCAAACTCAATTCATATATTTAAGTCCTAATCCTCAATGTAATGGTATTAGAGGTGAGGCCTTTGGGAAGTAATTAGATTTAGATGAGCTCATGAAGGAGGAGTTTCTATGACGGGATGAGAGCCCTTATAAGAAGAGACCAAAGAGTTCTCACTCTATATCATGTAAAAATATAGCAAAAAGTTTCCTATCTGCAAACTAGGAAGAGGGTCCACCAGACACAGAATACTAGCATCTTGATCTTGGACTTTCCAGCTTCCAGAATTATGAGAAATTAATGTTTGTTGCTAAATAAATAAATAGAAGACGCTTTCAAGCCAACTGGCCAAGTCTCTTCAATAGTCCACTATCGTATAAAGGACATTGCAAGAGTTAAAAAAAAAAAAAATCAAGCACAACAACTAGATACAATGTATGTTAGATAGGATAAAGATACTAGATTGGTTTCAGCCAATGTTTTCTATGTTTTCTGATGGAAAAGAGGATGAGGGTGGTGAGTGCAGCATTATTTTCCTCATAATCCTTTGTATTCTGATGTTTTACCCATGTATATATCTTTATAATTTAACTGATACAAATTAATATTTAAAAATATAGAAACTATAAAGGTGTAAAGAAAATTTCTCCAATTGTAACATCTGTTAAATAACTAACAGTAAACATATTTACCTTTAGTCTTCTTTATATGTTTTTAAACTTATTAAACTATCATTTATTCATTTGGCTTATTATTTTTACATAAGTTTATACATAAGGAAGAGTTTCAAAAATACTACAGAGAATTTCTATATATATTTCACCCAGATGGCCTTAGTGTTGACATCTTACATAAGTATGATATAATAATCAAAACCATGAAATTAATGCTATTATTATGTTATTAAGTAAACTATAGACTTTATTCAGAAGTCATCATTTTCCACTATGTCCCATTTTAGTTCTGGGATTCTAAGATACATTTCGTTTAGTTGTTATTTCTCCTTACTCTTCTGCAATTTGTAACAAGCTTCAATTCTGTCTTTTATAACCTTGACACATTTGACAATAATTGACAAATATTTTGATGAATAGCCCTATATTTGTTTTTTATTTGATATTCTGTCATAATTAGATTCTTATGAGGCTATCAATTATTAAGAAGACTATCACATATATAGTTAAAAAATTTAAAGTATTCCCTTTAAACAACTGGAAACTTTGTTTTCTCAAGATACTATGTCATAAATTTTTCCACAAGTCAATGACAATTTTGGTGGGCATTATTATTTTATCAGAGATAATTAAAGGGAACTATTAAATAGATTATATAATACACTAATAATAAACTAGTACAACAATATGGCATTATTTATATAATGTATAAAAAGGCAGTTAGGGACACTTGGATGGCTCAGTCAGTTAAGCATCCGACTTTAGCCTCAGGTCATGATCTCATGGTCCATGAGTTTAAGCCCTGGGTTGGGCTCTGTGCTGACAGCTCAGAGCCTGAAGCCTGTTTCAGATTATGTTTCCTTCTCTCTCTGGCCCTCCCCCACTCATACTCTGTCTCTTTCTCTCAAAAATAAATAAACATTAATTTTAAAAAAAATTATCATTGATGTCTAGTATCATGAGAGATAATTAGGTAGACAGAATTTGAGATGGGCTTTGCAAGGTAGGAGAAATCACTGACTAGGAAGACTGCAATTTTATATATCAGGTCAAGAAAGTAAATTAGAAATATCAACAACAGTAAATACATAGGATAGCATGAAGATGCTAAGAGATTATCTAGCTGATTTTCAAATCCTTTTACAAATATCTTACTATATCTAAAAATAAAACTATGAATATCTGCTATTATCTATTTTTATTAATGAAAGTAATTAAGGCCCAAAGAAATGGAAAGATCTCTTACTAGATCACCCTCTGCTCTGTAAACATGACACGTAGAATCAAATACAGATGATTTGGATTTTTAATTTTATTTTCTTTCCATCACATTTTTTTTGGTTATTTAGCATTAGCTTGGTATAAACTGGTGTTGTACATAAAGAAATAATTTCATCTATATCATGTCTTCTCTCTTTTTGAACTTATTTGCTGAATCTTGTAGGTAGATGAAACAGTTAAACCTTTTTTCTTTTTTTCAGAAATCATATTTTAGGCCTTGAATATCTATGAATATTTCCTTTCTATTGTCTTCACATGTAAGAGAACATTTGAATCAGGAAGTATTTTGAGATTAAATTTTTTATCAAAGTGACATAGAAATGGATCTTATGGATTCAGTATTACTGAATAGTCTGAAATAAGCCTGATAGTTATTAATTTTAGAAAACCCAGTAAGACAAGAAAACATAAAACATATTTAAAAAAAAATAGGTGTGATGTATATTGTTTTCACCTAATTTTAATAGGGAATGCTGGCTAATTTTTCATAAAACTATATACACTCACATATTTGTTTTTTGTTATTTATTATTTTCTCATGTTGTCATCATTTGATTTTTTGTTTATTTACTATTCTCTCATGCTGTCATCCATTTGTCTATTTTTTTGTCTTGCCTGTCCATAAATAACCTGTTACTAGTTTCTTCTTTATCTTTACATCATTTCTTTATATACATATATGTATATGTGTATATAGTATATACAAATACATTTTTATTTAGCAGAATGGAGTTTAGTATTTATACTGTTCTATAACTAGCTTGTTTCATAAAAATTAAATATTGGAGACCTTTTCACATAGAGTTTATTATTTTCTCAATACACAGCAAGCTATTGTACTGCATACTGAATATAGTGTATAGTGACCCATAGAAAAATATTTTGTGATTACATATGTTAGGAAAAGGGCTCAGACTATTAACTATTAACAGTTTGTGTTCATCCAAATGAATGATCAATGGTACAATGAAAAACTGTGTGGAACATGAGCCCATTCTTCCATTTACACGAATATTCTGTCTTTTGCCTCTGTCTGACATCCTTGGCTTCTGATCACAAGATGTCATTAATGCACCACAACCATTGTGACAAATAACATGTCCCCTACAGATTTACAGAATAATTCTACAGGAAGTTGTTATCCCAGTTGAGAACCATTCTAAGATAACTACGGCGGAGTTTCTAAACATTATAGATATTTGACAAGCTATACATGCATATATATATATATATGACTCGTTACATATATATTAAGACTCGTTACAAAGAGGGATTTTGGTTTGCATCTAACTACTTTTTGATGACTAGTCTTGTCTACCAATTGAATGGCCTTTTGCCAAGGCCATAGTCCATGGAGAAAGTATTAGAGAAGAAGGGTGTGAGTCAGCTAGAACTCTTCAAGATAGAAGTTCTGTAGTAGAAGCAGTGTTTAAGGCTGGATGAAAAGAGTGCCATCTGGATTACATTCTGAGTTGTTTTAGATGAGTCAAAAGTTATAGTAGATGACCTACTGACACTCATGATATTCCCTAAATCTCTGTAAAAAAAAAAACCTGACTATGACTAAAAAAGCAAATTCCAATTACAGTATACTTCCCATGCTGCTATTTCAAGTAATCATTTGCTTTTTTATACACACATTTTTGGGGGGAATTAAAAGGCTTCAAGATTTGGGGTTGTCATTCTTTCACTCACATTTTACTACTGATTTAAAAAAATAAAATGATGTGTTATTTTAACTTTGCTTGTGTTGAGTGATGTAGATGATAGTTTCTTAACTAAGCACAGCCCAATTAAAGTCATCCATTCAGTGCTAAAATGTGACATTAAATCAAACATTAGACATTTTAATTCATATTTTAGTACTTTCAGGTGGTTGTATAAAAACATCAGTCATTGTAACTGTTCACAGTGTTCAATAATATAAGATCACATGTCATTGTACTTACCTCCAGAATAACATTCATTCTTCCTATTGCTCTCAGTACAGTTCTGAAAAACAGAAATACAGGATCATAAGTTAATTTCACATCACTTTCTCATCTCCTAAAATGTTTCTTCTTTTAAGATACATATATATAAGTAAATACAGTCTCTTTATGAAATCAGGAATTTTAAAAAGTTCAATGAACTTTAATTAAAATTTAATTTAAAGTTTAATGAACTTTCAATAATCCTTATTTAATAAACTAGCCATCCTTTAAATATAAATATATTCATGTATTAAAATCATGCTTTTAAAGGATATTGGCATCTTATATTGGATTCATTTGCCAGCTCCTGATGCACATGTTAATTCATTATATATTGTAAACCTTAAAATGCTTAACTCTGAAATTAAAAAAAAATATTTGGGAAATATTCTGTCTCTGCTAATTATTATTATTTTTTTTGACAGAGAGATACAGAGAGAGAGAGAGGGCACACATGCAAGCAGGGGAGGGGCAGAGAGAGAAGGAAAGAGAATCCCAAGCAGGGTCCACGCTGACAGCAGGGCTGGATTTCACAAACCGTGAGATCATGACCTGAGCCAAAATCAAGAGTTGGACACTTAACTGACTGAGCGAGCCAGGTGCAGTCTGTGCTAATTATTAACTGAGGAAATTTGTATATATTATTTAAACTTTTTAAACTTTTATTTCATCATCTGTGATGTAAAAATATTAGCATCTTTTTGTTCATGGCTAACGAGAGGAATCATTATGATATATTTATTTTTTCTTTTTGGTACATAGAAGCCATTGGTAAATAGTTATCTCTTATAATCAACCACTTTTCTTCTATAAGATCATATTTTTTAAAAATGTTCATTTATTTTTAAGAGAGGGAGAGAGATCACAGGCAGGGGAGGGGCAGAGAGAATGAGAGACAGAATTGAAAGTGGGTTCTGTGTTACAGCAGAGAGCCCAATGCGGGGCTCAAACCCTCAAACTGTGAGATCATGATTTGAGTCAAAGTCACTTAACTGACTGGGCCACTCAGGTGTCCCAAGAAGCATTTTTCTTTTTAATGCCAGCCATAATGATTTCTCTCTTCTCACTTTATCCAGTTATTGACAGCTGATGTATTTCTACCTTCAGGCAGATAATTAAATTACTAAAATAAAATTCATGGATCAGGGGTCTGAATGCAGGATATTGTAATTAGGTACTTTAGTCCAAATTTCTGAATTGTTTCATGTAGGAGCACTGCTGTTATCAGTACATACTGAGAAGAAAAAAATAGCACATATTCTTTTTTTTTTTTTATTTTTTATTTTTATTTTTTTTTATTGTGCTTTGTTTTATTTTCTTTACAGATACTGCATTTTTTAGAAATTGAGTTTATTTATTTATTTATTTATTTTTTTACAAATAGTTTATTGTCAAATTAGTTTCCACATAACACCCAGTGCTCATCCCCACAAGTGCCCTCCTCCATGCCCACCCCTCCTCCTCCCCACATCCACCAGTCCTCAGTTTTTGTCAGCATTCAAGAGTCTCTCATGGTTTGCCTCTCCCCCTTTCCCCCACCATTTCTGCCCTTCTTCTCCCCCTTGGTCCTGTTAAGTTCCTCCTAATCCTCCTATACGTGCACACATATGATATTTGTCCTTCTCTGCCTGACTTATTTCGCTCCGCATAACACCCTCAAGGTCCATCCATGTTGCTACACATGGCCAGGTTTCATTGTTTCTCATTGCCATGTAGTATTCCATGGTATAGATAAACCACATCTTCTTGATCCATTCATCTGTTGATGGACACTTAGGCTCTTAGCACATATTCTATATATTTAAAATATTAGAGGGACTTACATCTCCTGAGGAAATGATGAAAATCTTTTAGATACCTAAGCTCTGTGATGTGAACTCTAACCTGGCCACAATTTGAAAAGAAAAATTGAATACACATGTGAATAAACACTGGAGAATAAGAAAAATCAAAAAGAGCTGTTTGAATGAAAATGCTGAATCCAGTTAGATATTTCTTTGTTTAATGGCTAGTAATGAGAAGAAAATAGTCTTACCTGCAGTCAATAAAATATTTCAGATGAAGTAAAGAGATCATTAACTTGAAGATTTAAAAAAAAAAAAAACATGTCCAAAAACTAGAGGATCCATAAGAATATAGAGCAGTTTGGCATACTAAAGAATACAATATTAATATATTATAATTTTCATACTATTCTCTCAGTCACATCATAAAGAATCATGTGTGCAGGGATGGGAAAATTCCTACAGCCCTTTTTGCAAACAGACTACCACAATGGCATACCACACATTCCCAGAAAATTCTCCACTAAAATGGAAAAAATAAGGAAAATTCCAAATATTGGTGAAGATGAAGAACAACAGGAACTCTTACATACTACTAGTGAGACTGTAAGCTGGAACAACTATTTTGGTAAAATCACATTACGTACTAAAACTGGATGCATACATACTCCATTACCTAACATTCCATTTTCAAGTATATATCCAGTATAAATTGTACACAGAAATAATTTACTCTAAAACAATTAAAATATTCATAGCATCCTTCACAGTGTCAAAAACTGAAAACATCACATTTTTTATAACAATAGATTTTTCAAAATTGCAGTATGTTCACACAGTGAAATACTGTATGTACAGTGAGGGCCAGTGTTCCATGAGTGGTATGTGGGAAGACACTCGGAGCTCTTCACACAAAGGGGCCCTGTGTTTACTTGGTTTAATATTCTGCTCTCATGATCTAAAATTCTTAATAATTTTTCATAATTCTTTTTTTTAATTTTAATGTTTTATTTATTTATGAGAGACAGAGAGAGAGAGAGAGGCAGCATGAGCAGGGGGAGGGTCAGAAAGAGAGGGAGACACAGAGTCTAAAGACAGGCTCCAAGCTCTGAGCTAGCTGTCAGCACACAGCTCAATGCGGGGCTCGAATCCACGAACCGTGAGATCATGACCTGAGCTGAAGTCAGATGCTTAACTGAGTGAGCCACCCAGGCGCTCCAATTTTTCATAATTCTGTAATAACTTACAGTTATGTAGTTAGCCATTTGTATAGCAATGATAATAAATAATAATTAGCAAGCATAGGAAAAGATATATATGAATATCTCTAGTAGAGTATCACATAAAAGAGTGTATATTTTATTCATGTACAGTAAAACAGACAAAATGAATTAATCGTTAGAACTCAGAAGAGGGCTTAGTAGGTAGGGGCACCTGGGTAGCTTAGTCAGTTAAGCATGCAACTCTTGATTTTGACTCAGGCCATGAACTCATGGTTGGTGAAATTGAGCACTGCTGTCAGCGTGGAGCCTGCCTGAGATTCTCTCCCTCTCTCTCTGCCCCTCGCCTGCTTACACTATCGCTCTCTCTCTGTTTCTCTCTCTCTCAAAATAAATAAACATTAAAAAAAAAAGAAGAGGGTTTAGTAGTTAGAAGTAGATCACAAAGGAGACTCTTGGGTACTGATTCTTGGGTGAATCACATTTAATAATGTGGGTCTCGGTTACACACGTTTATTCACTTTGTGCAAATGTATTGAGCCATACTCTTAATATTTGTTCACACTACTTTATGTATATTATACATCAATAAAAAATTTAAGCAAAGATCATTAAAATCTTGTGTGAAAATAAGTAAAATTGAAGGAGGAAGAGGAGGAGGGGAAATAGAAGGAAAATAAATGAAAAATGGTCTGTACAATTTAAACACAGTATAATGATAAACCATTTTTTAAATATTCCTCTTTCATTATAGTGCTCTCAGACTACAATCTGTAGTTTACCTCCCTTAGCTTATATCTCACAATGATACTCAGAATTGAGTCCTTATGAAAACACAGCTCTGTTCATTATTTTCTTGTTATAAATTTTAAACCAATTAACTTACATATAAAAGAATTCACTCATTTTATTTGTAAAATTCAATAAATTTTCAAAAACATACACAACTGTGTAGCCATTATCATAATCCGAGTGTTGAACATGCCCAGTACCCCCAAAGAATTCCTCCAAGTTCCTTTGAAAGTAATCTTCATCTACCACTATGAGCCCAAGGTAACCACTAATCTGTTTTCTATTAGCATATTTTTTCCTTTTAGAGAACATAAAATAAGTGGAGTAATAGTGTAGTTTGGCTTCTGAGTCTGGCTTCTTCAACACAAAATAAAGCTTTTGAGATTCACCAATGCTGTTATGTGTATCAGGACCTTCTTTTCTCTTTTAATTGCTGAGTAGTATTTATTTTAAGAAGGTACCACAATTTGTTTAGCTATTCACTAGTTTGTGGGTGTTCGGGTTGTTATCACTTTTTGGTGATTATGAACAAAGCTGATATGAATATTACTGTACAGATTTTGTGTGAACATGTATTTTCATTTCCTTTTGGTAAATATCTAGGAGTGTGATTGTTCAGTTACATAGTAGTATACACTTAACTAACTTGCCAAACTGTGATTTGAAGTGGTCATACCATTTTGTATTCACACCAGCAGTGTATGGCAGGATGAAGTTGCTCCACATTCTCTATTATATTTGTTATTGCCAATGTGTTTGATTTTAGCCAATTTAATGGTGTGTAGTAGTAGTTTCTTATGATTTTGTTTACCTAATGATGGACACATGCAGACATCTTTTAATGTGTTTGTTACTCATGTATCTTCATTGACAAAATTTCTTCAAGGCTTTTCCTATTTTTAAAAATTCAGATGGTTTGCCTTCTCACTTTTATATGCAAGAATACTTTATATACTCTGGATATGAGACCTCCATCAAACACATATTTGCAAATAGTCTCCCTGCTTCTTGTTTACCTTTTAATTGCTTAAATATCTTTTAAACAGGGGGAAGAAAAACCACAAAAACGTTTACTATTGATGATGTTCAATACATCACTTTCTTCTTTTATAACTCATTAAAAATTTTTAAATATTTATTTAATTTTTGAGAGTGGGTGGGGGGAGAGAAAGCATGAGTGGAGGAGGGGCAGAGAGAGAGAGAGCCACAGAATATGAAGCAGGCTTCAGAATCTGAGCTGTCAGGACAGACACTGATGTGGGGCTTGAACTCACAGACTGTGAGATCATGACCTGAGCTGAAGTTGGATGTTTAACCGACTAAGCCACCCAGGTGCCCCTAACTCATTTTTTAAGAGTGTCTAAAGAAATCCTTCCCTAACACAACGACATATATAATTTTTCCTATATTTTCTTTGAAAATTTTTAAGTTTTAAGTTCTTATATGAGGTATGGAGTCTATACTCTATGCCAAGCTATTTTTCTTTGTATACTGTGTGAGATAAACTTTGAGGCTCATTTATTTATTTTCATCGAACATCCAGTTATTTTAACACCATTTCTTGAGAAGATGATTATTGGCATGTTTGAGGAAGATCAGTTTACCATCCAGTCTCTGGCCCTGGCCCTTCCTCACCATACAATCCCATGGCTCCTGCATTCACCCATTATGGACCCAGACATGTCAAAAGCTCCCTCTTCTTAAGTACTCTGCCCCACAGATTCTTACTACTGCCTTCTTACATCCTGGTCTCTCTCCTCTCAAATTAATATGACTGACTTACTCCTTTTGGATTCTTCCTCCCTACTTTACTGCCTCTAGCCAGTAATCTGGAGATGATCATCAGACCCACCTCATTTGTTTCCCTCCCTTCTGAGATCATAATCTTGTCCTACCTGTTTTCTGGTGTCTGAAAAAATGTGGTCTCATATACTTTTCCATTTTTCCTGTTGTTTAAAGTTGAATGGCAGTTATCACTGAAGTTAATTTATAAGTAAAAGTACAAGATCAATAATCCCATCTTTTAAACAAGCAATGGGGGCACCTGGGTGGCTCAGTCAGTTAAGCGTCCGACTTGGGCTCAGGTCATGATCTCATGGTTCATGGGTTCAAGCCCTGCATCGGGCTCTATGCTGACAGCTAGCTCAGAGCCTGGAGCCTGCTTCGGATTCTGTGTCTCCCTCTCTCTGACCCTCCCCTGCTCACACTGTCTCTCTCACTCATAAGTAAATTAAAAAAAAATAAAAAAAATAAGCAATGAATTTACAACTTATTTTATATAGTTTCAATTGTGTCTAGAAGACCTTGAGTTCTTCATATTGGAAATTAGTATGCTTTGTTTTGAATTGATTGTTTCAGTGTATTTTAGCTTTTAACTATGGCTCCAAGTATTTAAGTGGCACTAGTCAATCCTTAATCCAGGTCTCCAAAATATAGTTAGTTGATAGCATGTATCTGAGGTAGGAAGTATTGCATACTGTTGAATGAATTCTGAAAACCAGAATCTTAACGAGAGGGATAAAACAATGTACTATTTCTTGTTTTACTGATCTGCATAAATTTTAGGCCCAAGATGGTTCCATTTCCCTTCAATTCAAGAAAGGTAACTTAACACCCAGTTAGTATGTTTCTTGTATAATGAAGTCTCTTATAAATGGAAGGATACATGTATGGAATGAATGATTTCTCTTGGTAGCTCTGTGGATCTTAATTATAACAATCAGTTTCACCATTTGTCACTGACAAGTTTCTTTTATTAAAGGGATTAAAATGTTCCCTCGCTCAGAAAATATTCAATGTACATGGTTTTGAAATTTCATACATTCTAGGGGTGTCTGGGAGGCTCATTCATTTAGGTGTCTGACTTTGACTCAGATCATGACCTCATTGCTTGTTAGTTTGAGCCCCACGTCTACTGTCTCTGCTGACAGCTCAGAGCCTGAAATCCACTTTGGATTCTGTGTCTTCTTCTCTCTCTTCTCCTCCCCCATTCACACTCTGTGTCTCTCTCCTTCAAAAATAAATAAACACTAAAAAGAATTTAAAAAGGATTTTCATACATTCTAAATGGGTTTGAAATACTGTTTTGTCATGGGTTTCCTTGTTTTCCCTTTAGAATGTATGATTCATGAGTACCGGATGGAATCATCTTTTTTAAGACCTAAAAGTGTTAGGCTTACTTGAACATTTAAACAATAGATTAATAACACAGATAGCTGTGGATGCCTCATGTATAAAGACATAATCTGAAAGCAGTATTTATATGTATAAGAATAAATTCTAGTCACTAATTAAATGTGCCAAGGTATAAGACACAGATAAACTGATTTAAGAGTAACTCCAAAAAGACTAATTTGATTCACTGCAGCTCTCCTGTCTCCAAATCTTACAGGTACTATCCCTGGATCCCCCTGCCTCCTTTTGCTTTTTTAGAGAGGGAGGGTGAGGGCGTGAGTGCAAGCAAGGGAGAGGGGCAGAGGGAGTTGGGGGGGGGGAGAGAATCTCAAGCAGACTCCACACTCAGCACAGCCTGATGTGGGGCTCCTAGGGGCTTGATCCCACAGTCCCACAACCAGAGGATCATGACCTGAGTCAAAATCAAGAGTCAGATGCTTAACTGACTGAGCCAACCAGACACCTCAACCCCCCTGCTTCCTTTTGAAACACTATGTGGTTCTTCTGGTATTATTTGTCCCTTAACAAAGCACATTAATAAAACTTGGTTTGTTTGACTACAAATATGTTCCTGTTATTTCTGGATACCAGGATTTAAAAATAACTTACTCCAAGGTAGTCCCTAAGTTTGTTTCAGAGCAAAAAATTCCTACTTTTGGCATACATATTTTGGTATACAAATTGTACTCTTACTTAGTTTCTAAACATTGCAAGGTCTGGGGTATAAAATAGTATACAGTATCTCCTGCCATCTAAAGTTTTCTATAATGACTTCAAAATTAATAATTCAACATGGAATATTCTCCATCAACTAAAATGTCTGTTATGCATATCTTGAAGCCCAAACCCTGTATGATGGTAATCAGAGTGAGACCTATGAGGGGTAATTAGGGTTAGATAAGGTCATTAAGGCAGACCCTCATGATGGAATTAGTAGTCTTATAAGAAGAGATACCTGTGGGGCACCTGGGTGGCTTAGTCGGTTAAGCGTCCGACTTTCGCTTAGGTCATGATCTCGCGGTTCGTGGGTTCGGGCCCCGCGTCGGGCTCTGTGCTGACTGCCAGCTCAGAGCCTGGAGCCTGTTTCAGTCTGTGACTCCCTCTCTCTCTGACCCTCCCCTGCTCACGCTGTCTGTCTCTCTCTCTCTCAGAAATAAAGATTAAAAAATTAAAAAAAAAAAAAAAGATACCTGAGAGCTTGCCCTCTCTCTTGCTCACTCATGCTCCTTCTCTCTTTCTCTCTCCCCTCCACACTGCCTCTTTGCTCCCTACCTTCTCTCTCCACCATGTGTAGACACAGTGAGAAGGTAGTCAACTGCAAGTCATGAAAAATCTCTCACCACAAGCTGACCATGATGACACTCTGATCTAGACTCAGGAGTCTTTAGAACTATAAGAAAATAAATTTCTGTTAAGTCACCCCATCTATGGTATTTGTTATGGTACCCCAAGCTTACTAATACAATGTTCATAATATCATTTAAATGAAAAGAGCAGTTTGTAAGCCTATCTCTGTAACATGATCACAATTTTATCTAAAATGCATTTATATATATATATAATGATTTTATGCGAATGCATCTACATGAAAATATAGTGAGATTATATGTGTGGTTTTTATTTTCATTATTGTTCACATTGTCTACAATGCAGAACACTTTGCAAACATTTTGAAATACAACTTTATCATCTACCCCATCAACCTTCTTCCCCTATCTATGTTCTCTTGCTCATATGTAAACAATAAGCAGCATCAAGAGCTACAGGCTTTCACTTCCTCTCTTACCACTGAGGCATTCTCAAATCCATTTCATTCCTTCTATTCCAAAGATTACTGCTTCAGTCTGGTGCTCACTTTCATTTTCTTCTTCTCATGACTGGCCTCCTAACTTGATACCTTACACCTCCCAAATTCATTCTCTACAATGCAGACATGGTGACTAACTTCCCTAAAACATAAAACATAAATCTGAGCTTTTTTAAAATTCTTTTGCTTCCTTTAAAGTCTTCTCACTTGTCTACAAATTAAAAACCAAAAATTTAGCTAGTTATGGTATGTATACTACATTCAAACAAATTCCTGAGGAGGGAGTATCTGTTAAGTGATTTCTCCACTGGAATGACAGCAAGTTCATTCCTGTGATGTAGGGAAGAGATGGGTATGGGTGAATGTCAGCTTTAGGAAATGAGCTCATTGCAGAGTACGTTTTGGAATACTAATGATCTTCCCCTCTGCCAATTTCAAGGATGTTAAAAGGTGTTTAATGACTGACTGATTACCTGTGTAGGATAATCTATGTAGGATTATCATCAATATATGCAGGGCTCTTTAAAAATTCTAGCTGAAAAGTACAGACATAATGAATAGAAGATAGATATTTTAAGAAATAAGGTAATATGATTTTTCTAAAATTTCTAAAAGTTTACCTCTTTGATTTAAAAATTATGCATTGAGGGGCGCCTGGGTGGCTTAGTCGGTTAAGCGTCCGACTTTCGCTTAGGTCATGATCTTGCGGTTTGTGGGTTCGGGCCCTGCGTCGGGCTCTGTGCTGACTGCCAGCTCAGAGCCTGGAGACTGTTTTAGAGTCTGTTTCTCCCTCTCTCTCTGACCCTCCTCTGCTCACGCTCTCTCTCTCTTCTAATAAATAAAACATTAAAAAAATTTTTTTTTAATTATGCATTGAGTATTTTCTATTTATTAGGGATTCAGGTCATGGGAACACGAATATTAGTTAGAAAAAGAACGAGGCAGACATTGCAATATGTATAGCTTTAAATAATTAATACCACTGTGTACAATAAACTGTTATATGACAATACCAAGTTTAGCAAATGCAAATTATCTCAAGTTGCTGAGATAGGGAAAAAAAAGCTTCTCTGCACACCATTTATCATATTTGTCTACCTGGTCTACATGTAAGCATTTTGTAAAGTACTGTTCAGGTTGCAAATGCTCCTGATTTTACAGAGTGCAGTAAGGGAAATAATTGCTTCACCAACGATAATTGAAAAGATAGTACACAAGAACCTTGAATGTCGGGTGGGGGTTGCACTTTGTAATTTTTTATTCAGTAAGCTTTAGTTGTTTTCTAAGGAAGGAGGCTTTCCCCAGCTACCTTAGATGGTAACTAGACTTGTGGGGGATTTCCAGGAGAGTGTAAACACTGGGAAAGAAGGGAAAAAAAGATGGAAAAAATCGTTTGCAAAATAAATTTTGTCAAGAGGTTTTATATGTAATACAGAATAGTCATATACAAACCGCATTTTCTAGGAAGTTGAAATGAGCAGTTTAAAAATACACTACCTCTTTATTATTTCAGGATCATATTAATAAAACAAATTGAACCTTTCTTTAAACATTGGCTAATTTTACACGTATTTGTCAACAGGGTTGCAAAAGACTTATTTTAACTCACATATTAACAAAAGGTTGAAATTATTTTGAGATTAGTATGTGAAAGTTACTTAAGGATAATTTTTTTAAGAACAAAATTTTTAAGGTGAAATTTAATGGCTAATGTATTTGAACTACTTAAATGTTCTTATTTTTAATTAAATTCAACCTATACCCACTATGACTTGTACTTTGCCCATCAATAACAAAGGTGGTAAATAAATACAGGGTAAAATATCAACAGAGAAACATTCTGAATACAAACCACCCACATAATTTATTGAGTTTTCTCCCCTTATTTATTTTTTTAGGTTTAGTAACTTATTTTGAGAGAGCGAGAGAAAGAGCGAGAGAGCAAGCACGCGCGAGCATAAGCTGGGGAGGGGTAGAGATAGAGAGAGGAGACAGAATCCCAAGCAGGTTCTGCACTGTCAGCACAGGACAAGATCATGACCTGAGTGGAAATCAAGAGTCACTTAACCAGCTGAGCCACTAGGCACCCCATGAGTCTCCTCCCTCTAAAAGAAGCCTTACATGTAGAAAAGGAAAAGAACAGACAGATGAAACTAAATAGGGTAAAACCACTAACCTGGGCTATATGAAAAGTCTATACTCCAACAGGAAAAGTAAAATAAACCCTGCTATAAATGCCTGATATTTCTTTTCATTATTCTTCTGCAACTTTTCTATCTGATCTGGTTATAGAAAGGGAATTATAATTTATGCAGTAACATGCAGGCATTCATTACTAGTGATATGAGAAGAAAAAAACCTATTTAGTATCATCAATAATAATAATAGTTAACCTTTAAAGAGTGCTTTGAAGTTTACAAAGCATTTTTATATACACTGTTTCTTTAGTTATGTAATTAACCTTTAATGGTTTTCTTCAAAAAGGCTTTTCCAACTAGTCACCCAGCCACTAGTCACTCCTTGTAATATTATGAAAGTAACATTAAAAAAAAAGAGCCTACTTCAGTTATTACTAAGACAATGAAAATATAGAATAAATTAATTAAGGGGTGCCTGGGTAGCCAGTTGGTTGAGTGTCCGACTCCAGCTCAGGTCATGATCTCATGGTTTGTGGGTTTGGGTCTGCATGGGGCTCTGTGCTGACAGCTCAGAGCCTGGAACCTGCTTCTGATTCCGTGTCTCCCTCTCTCTCTGCCTTTCCCCCATTCATGCTCTGTCTCTCTTTCAAAGTAAATAAACATTTTAAAAAAATTATTAAAATATAAGAATTCCATAAAAATAAAACCTGAAAACACTGAAATCTAATACATAATAAAGGCATTATGTCTTGGGCATTCACTTCGGATATTCTTTTCCATATATACAGTCAAAGGAAGAACTCTTTTAAAAAAACATTCATAATATTAGTCATAGCTATATATAAAAAAGCTTTTTACCAGTTACTACATCAAACAGAATTGAAGGCAAAAAATGGACTAAGATACCTGCAACACATGTAAAGACAAAGAATATTTCTAAGTTTGCAATATTAGCTTTCACTTGTATTATGCTTTAATTTATGCCTGATTTTCTCCCCAAAATAGGGGAGCGGTGTCTTAATGTATAAGTAACTGCAACAAAAAACTAAACTAAACTAATGTTCCAAGGAAGAAATGTTGGAAATGAATAGAACATATAATGAAAATAATAGAAATGGCTGATAATATATTTAAAAAACTATTAAATTTTAGCAATAATTAAATACATTCAAATAAATTATAAATTATACATAGATTTCTATTATAATGATGGCAAAATACCTATTACAACATTATTTTTAAACAGCAAAGTATGAGAAATCAAAATGCCCTTACGAGGACATTATTGGTTTAAAAAAATTAGGAAATAAATCAGGATTTGAAATGTTTAGTAACTTAAGACATTCAAATGACAAAGTTAATTGAACACAGCATTAAACAAAATGTCAGTAGCACACCTTAATGTATATTCATATGTATATGTAGTAATTTTAATATGCAGAAATTCATACATATATCAAATATTAGAAAGAAAAAATCATAAATTTTGTGTTAAACTGAAAACGTTGCACTTGAAAAATTCAGATAGCTCATTATGAAAGTATTCATTAAAATTTTGTTAATGTTTTATTCATTTTTGAGAGCAAGAGAGATAGAGCATGAGCAGGGGAGGGGCAGAGAGAGAGGGAGACACAGAATCTGAAGCAGGCTCCAAGATTGAATCTGTGCTCTTGAACTGTCAGCACCGAGCCTGATGTGGGGCTCGGACTCACAAACCATGAGATCATGACCTGAGCAGCAGTCGGACGCTTAACTGACTGAGCTACCCAGGCACCCTGAAAATATTCATTTTTATTGTAAGTTTTGGATGGGTCTGTAACTGCAGAGGCAAGTTAAATTTATTAATTTTAATTGCCAAAGTGTAAAAAATACTTTTAGTAAGGATTTGATTAAGATAACTCGGACCTTTCATCTCTTATTTGTTGTTTAAATAAAGAAAACAAAATTGGAACAAAAATGCCACAAGGTTACCAATTATCCTTTCAAAACACAGGGCAGAACCTCAAATATATGAGGCGCCTTTTCTCATGTTTTATGTTAATCTTCCAAAAGGAAAGGCAGGGAAAATGCTAAGTAGGCTGCTCTATAGAAAAATTGATGAGGTAAATAGAAGAACAGATTAGAGAATTTAATTTATACATCTGCAAGTGCTTTAACTGCTGTCTGACAGGTATCACATTTAAATCTGTTGATAAGAACTGGCTGATTATCAAAAAAAAAAATATGTATTTTCTGTTAAATGGAATAGCTCTACTGTATTTGTGGTTTAGAGCAAAGATGTTTAAATCCTCCATGTCATTATGTTACCTTCAAAGATATTCTTAGAAAATTATATTTATTTTTCTTGTACCAAGCTCCAACAGCAAAATGCTACCACAATTCAAATGGTGTATTTTAAATATAATTCCAGAAATAAGTCCACATGAGCCTCTCATAAAAATTTTTTTTTCTTGGCTGCAGAGCTAAATCCACTGAGCTGAGGTCTTCTTCAAACACAATTTATCCACACTGATTATTCAGAAATGGGTTACCCAGTTTATGGGTTTTCCAGGTGTCTGACTTCCTTTCTTCCTACAGTCATTTTATTTTTTATTAAAATTTTTTTTTTGTTCTTGCTTTTCAGGTCCGTCAGTAACAGCTATGCTACTAACTAGATCAAACCAAGCAAAATTGTGAGGTTCAACTAGATCTTGTTGAAAAGTGTTAACTAGGTCACACATTAGACTTGAAAACTTCAACAAATAATTTTGTGGAGTTTTATTTGTAAAAGGTCAGTATCTAAGAGATAAAAATATATTATTTATTGAATACTTGCTATGTGCTGGTCATTCTTCTAAACACATTACATTAATTTATTAGTCTTTACAACAAATGACACTGTCTTCTTTTGAGAGAAAGACTGCCTTTTTCCAATGGAAACTCTTTCCTGCTTTGTTGAATATTAGTTGGCCATACATTTTCAGGTAAATTTCTGGGTTCTCAGTTCTGTTCCATTGATCTATGTGTCTGATTTTATGCCAGTGCTCCTCTATTGTCTTGATGATTATAGTCTTGTAATACAGCTTGAAGTGGGGAACTGTGATGCCTTCAGCTTTGGTTTTCTTTTTTCAACATTACTTCAGGATATTTTGTGGTTCCATACAAATTTTAGGCTTGTTTTAGCTCTGTGTAGAATGCTGGCATTATTTTGATAGGGATTGCATTGAATGTGTAAGTTGTTTTGGATAGTGTCAGCATTTTAACAATATTTGTTTTTCTATTCTATGAGCATGGAGTGATTTCCCATTTCTTTGTGTCTTCCTCAATGACTTAAATAAACTTCTTATAGTTCTAAGTGTATAGACCTTTTCCCTTTTTGTTAGGTTTATTCCTAGGTAGTTTATGTTTTTGATGCAATTGTTAATTGGATCAATGCAACTGATTTCTATATGTTGATTTTATATCCTGTGACTTTGTTGAATTAAGGGATCAGCTCTAGCAATGTTTTGCTTGAGTCTTTGGTTTTCCATGTAGAGCATCATGTCATCTGCAAAAAGTGAAAATTTGACTTCTTCTTTGACAATTTGGATATCGTTTATTTCTTTCTGCTGTCTTATTGTGAGGGTAGAATTTCTAGCACTATGTTGAAAACAGTGGTGAGAGTGGATGTCCCTGCTGTTCCTGATTTTAGGGGGAAAGCTCTCAGTTTTTACCTATTTAGGATGATAATAGCTATGGCCTTTCATCTGGCTTTTATGGTGTCACGTTATGTTCTTTCTATTTCTATTTTCTTGAGAGTTTTTATCAAGAATATATGTTGTATTTTGTCAAATGCTTTTTCTGCATCTATTGACAGGATCATATGGTTCTTATCCTTTCTTCAATGGTGTATCATGTTGATTGATTTCTTAATATTGAACCAGACCTGTAGCCCAGGAATGAATTCCATTTGATCATAGTGAAAAAATTCTTTCAATGTACTGTTGAATTCAATTTGCTAGTATCTTGTTGAGATATCTTGTGTCCATGTTCATCAGGGAAGTTGGTCTATAGTTCTCCTTTTTAGTGGGGTCTTTGTTTGGTTTTGGACTCAAGGTAATACTGGCTTCATAGAATGAGTTTAGAAGCTTCCCTTCCATTTCTATTTTCTGGAGCAGTTTGAGAATAGGTATTACCTTTGCTTTACATGTCTGGTAGAATTCCCTGGGGAAGCCTTCTGGCCCAGGACTTATTTGTTGGGAGAATCTTGCTAACTGATTCAATTTATTGCTGCTTATGGGTATGTTCAAATTTTCTATTTCTTCATGTTTGAGTTTTGTTAGTAAATAAGTGTTTAGGAATTTGTCCATTTCTTCCAGATTGCCCAATTTGTTGGCATATAATTTTTCATAGTATTCTCTAATAATTGTTTGTTTTTCTGTGGTGTTAGTTGTTATCTCTCCTCTTTCATTTGTGATTTTATCTATTTGAGTCCTTTGTTTATTCTTTCAAACCAGCTCTTAGTTTCCTTCATCTGTTCTACTGGGTTTTTGGATTCTTTATTGTTTATTTCTGGTCTAATCTTTATTGTTTCCCTTCTTCTGCTGGCTTTGGGCTTTTCTGGCTTCTTTTCTAGTTCCTTTAGACGTAAGGTTAAGTTGTACATTTGGGACTTTCCTGCTTCTTGAGATAGGCCTCAATTGCGATGTATTTTTCTCTTAGGACTGCCTTTGCTGCATCTCAAAGGTTTTGGACTGTTGTGTTTTCATTTTCATTCGCTTCCATGTATTTTTTTTATTTCTTCTTTAATTTCCTGGTTAGCTCCTCCATTCTTTAATGGAATGGTCTTTAAACTCCATATGTGAGGGCTTTTCAAATTTTTTCTTGTGATTGGTTTCAAGTTTAATAGTGTTGTGGTCTGAAAATACACATGGTGAGTTTCAATCTTTTTGTACTTGTTGAGGGATGATTTATGACCCATTATGTGATCTATTCTGGAGAATGCTAAATGTGCACTCGAGAAGAGTGTGTATTTTGATGCTTTAGGATGATATGTTCTGAATATATCTGTGAAAGCTATTGTTCCTTTGTTGATTTTCTGCTTTGATGATCAGTCCATTGTTGTGAGTGGGATGTTAAAGTCTCTTATTGTTATTGTATCATCATCAACAAATTTATGTTTGTGATTAATGGATGTATATACTTGTGTGTCTCCAAGTTGGGGGCATAGATATTTACAACTGTTACATCTTTTTGGTGGATAGACCTTTTAATTATGATATAATGTCCTTCTTCATCTCTTGTTACAGACTTTGGTTTAAAATCTAGTTTATCTGATATAAGTATTGCTCCTCAAGATTTCTTTTGACATCCATTTGCATGCTAGATGTCTTTGCATTCTTCCACTTTCAATCTGTAGATGTCTTTAGGTCTAAAATGAGTCTCTTGAAAAAAATAATAAAGTGAGTCTCTGTTGGTAGCATAGAGATTTATCTTGTCTTTTTTTGTTTATCCATTCTGATGGCCAATGTCTTTTTATTGGAGCATTTACTCAATTTACATTCACAGTGATTACTGAAAAATATGAATTTACTGCCATTGTGTTGCCTGTAGTGTTGCCTCTGATGATGGTCTTTGGTCTTTTCTGGTCATTGTTGTTTTTGGTCTGTTCTATTTGGTTTTGTTTTCTTCTTCACTCAAAAAGTCCCCCTTAAAATTTCTTATAGGGCTGGTTTAGTGGTCACAAATTCTTTTGGCTTTTGCTTGTCTGGGAAACTCTTTCTCCTTCTATTCTGAATGATAGCTTTGCTGGATAAAGAATTCTTGACTGCATATTTTTCCTTTTCTACATAATGAATATATTCTGTGAATCCTTCCTGGCCTGCCAGACTTCTGTGGACAGATCTGCTGCAATCTTTATCTGCCTTCCTTTTAGGTTAGGGAATTTTTTTTTTCCCTTGCTGCTTTCATGATTCTTTCCTTGTCTGCGTATTTTGTGAATTTGACTATGATATGCCTTGGTGCTGGTTGCTTTTTGTTGAATCTTATGGGAGCTCTCTGTGTTTTTTGGATTTTGATATCTGTGTCCTTAGCCAGATTAGAGAATATTTCAGCTATAATTTGCTCCCATAAACCTTCAGCCATTTTTTCTTTATCTTTATCTTCTAGGACCCTTATGATACAAATGTTATTCCTGTTTAATAGATTGCTGAGTTCTCTAAGTCTTGTATTGTAATCTTTTGCCTTTCTTTCCCTCAGTTTTTCTGCTTCATTATTTTCCAAAATTTTATCATATATATCACTGACTTGCTGCTCTGCTTAGTCCATCATTGTTATCATGACATCCTTCTGAGATTGCATTTTGGATATAGCATTTTTTAATTTCAGTCTGACTAGATTTTAGTTATTTTAGCTTTGCAGAAAGGGGTTCCCTGTTGTCTTCTATATTATTTTAACCCCACCAAGTATTCTTATAATCATGGTTTTATATTTTAATTATTTTTTAAATGTTCATTAATTTTTTTGAGAGACAGACCATGAGCAGGGGAGGGGCACAGAGAGAGGGAGACACAAGTTTAAAACTGGCTACAGGCTCTAAGCTGTCAGCACAAAGCCTGGTGCAGGGTTTGAACTCACAGACCACAGGATCGTAACCTGAACTAAAGTCAGATGTTTAACCAACTGAGCCACACAGGTGCCCCATAATCACGGTTTTAAATTCTAGTTCAGACATCTTACTTATAACTGTTAGGATTAAATCACTGGCCATCATTTCTTCCTGTTCTCTCTTTTATGGTGAATTCTCTGTCTTGTCATTTTGGAAGAAGAAAGTAAATTAATAAAATAAAAATATTAAAAATTAAAAACAAAACAAAGCAACGAACAAAACTAGATCTTAGGTGTGTTTTGCCCTTGTTGTTGAGAGAAGCTTGACAGAAAAGAGAAAAAAGAGAAAGGAAAAAATATTAAAATTTAAAAATTAAAAAAAGAATAAAATAAAAAAAATTATTCATTCTGTATCCAAGAAAGAATAAAAGAAAAAAGAAAACAACATAAGCAAAAATAGAAGCAAAGAAAATGAACAAATGAAACGCAGAGAGAATGAAGCTCAAATGAAGTTAGGTCCAGTTTCCCCTAGAACTGAAACTTTGCAGTGCATTATGGTCTGTAGACTAAGTGAGTAGAAAGGATTTGTGCTGATCTTCTGGGGGATGTGGCTGAAGTGCCCGGGTGGGCAGGGCATGGTGTAATGGTTCCACTCTCCACTTTGTGGCAGTACTTTGTTCACTTGGGCTGGATCCTTGCACCTGCATCTGTGTATGCCATCAATAAAAATGGCTTCACCCTGATCTCTATTCTCTGGCATGGTAATTTCATATACTCACAGTGAATGGCATGATCAATCACCCCTTCCTTGTCTCAGGCCTCTATCTGCTCCAACCTCTTCCCGGCTGTGTCTATCGGCCAGGCAGCATCTCCCTGCAGAGTTTTATCTCACATGAGGCTGTTTCAAAACCCCATATTTCAGAGATCCCTATGGCTTGGACCCAGGCTCATTCTCTGGGGGAGGGTCTGCCAAGCAATAGCCAGGTACCAACTTGTCCTAAAAAAGGTTCACATGATCATGAATCATCAGAGGCTCAGAGTTTATGGTAAAGCATAGCACACAGCCTATGCCAGGTTTTGCTGCACTCAGCAGGCGTCTTTGTACCAATATTGGTAAATGTGGCAGCTATCCAGGTACCACTAGACTTTTGCTTGCGGGGAGGCCATATAGTCTCTACCAAATGCAATCCAAGCAGGGGAACTGCTTCTCCCTATGTAGCACAGGGACTCCTCAGATTGTACTGCCTGGGGATTCACAGTACTTTCTCACTGGATCTCCACCAGGCACTCAGCTCTGAACCTTCAGACTCTGTGTTCTACTGTTTATAGAAAACTGGTGGTATTAACACACTATTCTTTTTCCCTATCAGTGCTTTTGGGAACACATTTCTTGTCTAGTACCCTGCAAGTGCTTTCACTGTTTCTTTCTTTCTTTCTCTCCACTTTCTTTCAGGAGTGTTTTCCTTGCACTTTCCTGACAGTTTGCACTCTCTCCTCCTTTTTCTCTCTCTGTCTTCTCTGAGCACAAAGGGCTCTTTACCCTTTGTGGCTTTTCTCTCCTCCAGTTCACCTCACCCCACTACATACCTACCAAGTTCTCTGGCTTAAATTATGCAGATTGTTGCATTAATCCTAGGATCAACTTCCTAGGTGTTCAAAATGGTTTGACGCTGATCTAGCTGTGTTTCAGGGATGAAACAAGCACTGTGTCTCCATATTAGTCTGCCATCTTAACTCTCCCCAACATGAATATGTCTTAAAATATTATGCTAGGGGTGCCTGGGTGGCTCAGTTGGTTAAGCATCAGACTTCGGCTCAGGTCATGATCTTGTGGTTTGTGAGTTTGAGCCCCTCATTGGGCTCTGTGCTGACAGCTCAGAGTCTGGAGATGCTTCAGATTCTGTGTCTCCCTCTCTCTCTGTCCCTCCCCCACTCATGATCTGCCTCTTTCTCTAAAAAATAAAATAATAAAACATCAAGAAAACTAAAAAAGAAAATATCATGCTAATTAAAATAACCCAAACAGAAAAGGATAAATACTGTATGGGTGTACATTAGGCAAATTTACATAGATAGATAGTAGAGTTGAGATTACCAGAAGCTGGTGAGGTGGCTGGGAGTTATTGTTTAATGATTATAAAACTTTTATTTGATGATGCAAAAGTTCTGAAAATGGACAGTGGTCATAATTCCACAACATTGGGAATGTACTTACTGGTAATGGATTATACACTTAAAAATAGTTAAAATAGTAAATTTTATGTATATTTTACCACAATAAAATAAAGCTCCTCCAAAACCACCATACAAATTATAATCTTCAAAATAGATCTAAATACCCTGTCTCATCATTTGCAATTGTATGCCAAGCCAATATCGTCTTCAATCTAGACTTTTGCATTTGCTTCTAATCTATCTATTTCTATTTCTGGCCATTTCATTCTATTGTCCATACAATATCTAGATCCATTCTTTTAAAATATAAGACAGATCATGTTATACTTTTGCTTCAAATCCTCCAGTGACTCTCTATGTAATGCAGATTAAGCACCAAAGTCCTTTCAATAATTTTTAAGGACTTATATGATCTTATTTTCCCATTAACTTTGGACTTTACATTTCATAAGGATTACACCAAAGTAAACATGATGGAAGTGGTATGCCCTGGGGGTGAGGAAAATGTTATCACTGACATTGTGTATCACCAGATACATGTTGACTATGAAAAGCAAAACTACTTTTGGTTAGTTTTAGTATTATTTATATGTTTCTTACAGAAAATACACCTTATTCTGCTTTTAGTTGGGATTACGCATCTGCCATGAAGTCCTTGACTCCACTCTTCCCTACTTCATTCCACTCTCTCCACTTTGATCTCCCAAACTGTTAATTAAATTCACTAAGCAAATGTATTACTCAGGGACTTTGCATTTACTACTTTCCAAGGCTGAAATACCAGGTATCTATCTGAGAGGTCAGCTCTCTCATCTACATCAGCCATTAACTCATAAATGACTTTCTCTATGTGGCCTTCCTTGACTATCCTGTTGAAGAGTACAATTATACTGTTACCACCATATACCACATTCTTTCCATCTTCATTTCTCAGCACTTTTTACTATCTAACATGTATTTTTTTACTAATTTATTTTATTTATTGCTTATTTCTTCCACAGGAATAAAGCTTCCTGAGTTCAAGAAGTTTTCATCTGGTAGTTTAATGTTGTAAATCCAGCAGAGAGCACTGTCTGGTTCACAGTAGACATTTAATAAATTCCTGTTCAATGAATGTATGAATGAATGGAAAAAAATCATTGGCGCTTAACTATACACTCAATAGGTGCTGATGCCACTACCTGCCTAGCCAGAACACATATCAAAATGTTCATCATCACTAGTAATTGGAACAAAGCAAAGTTATATAGACCTCCATATTATCGATTGTCAAATAGAGAAACATTCAGGGGCACTAAAGGGGTTAGCTCCTGCGCAGTTGAAAATCCACGTGTAACTTTTGACTCTCCCAAAACTTAACTACAAAACACTACTGTCGACTGAAAGTCTTACCAAAACATTAAGATGATTAACACAAATTTTGTATGTTTTATATATCATATAACATATTCTTACAATAAAGTAAGCTAGAGAAAAGAAAATGTTATTAAGGTAATCATAAGGAAGAGAAAATACATTGAGAATACTGTACTGTACTCTAAAAATTCCGCATATAAGTAGAATCACATAGTTCAAGGGTCAATTGTGTATTATTGTGAAAGGGTTACCAAAGGAAAATGAAACAAGTCTCTTTATAGTATTTGTGAAAATGATAAATGATAAAATTTGAGGAATAGTAAAAACAGCTTTAAGATGGCTAAAATTATGACTCAACGTTTAATAATACTCCTTTTAAAATTAAAAAAAATCATGAACACTATACATATTTATTTTTAATATATTTGTATATAAATATTTATTTGCACATATATGTATGTGTGTGCCTGTGGGCTATGAAGATATACCCTTTCCAAGAGACCCTTCAGAAGTACTTTTTTCATCTTTTAATATATCTCTGTCTACTAATTATGGAGGTCACCACTAGTTCCTATGAAAAATAGATGCTGTATTCAAGAGTAATCTGATTATCTATAAAGGACTTTATGTCTGACTAAATTAGACCTCTAAGGAGCCAACTATTTGGTTCATTTGCAAAAGGAATCCATGAATAATGACATCAAAAGAAGTTGGACATTTGAAATTTTGCAGTATATTATTTAGCCAATGCAATACCCTAGCTACCACCAAGGCCTGATTTATACATACCTTTGAATCAAACTGTGTGAGAGGTGCACATGATCTTGAAATGTTTCCCCACATTCTTAATGTATGCGAAATGTTTAGTCACTTGATAGTGCTTTCTAAAAGCACTGCTATTGTTTATCTGAGATATTATTGAAATATTTTTAAGCAAGGAGTAAATGTCTGAAATTATTTATAAATTCAAATAAGATATGAATGAACTTTGGGACTGGAAAGCTTATATAAAAATGAAAATCATCATTCTAGAAATAAGAGCAAAAATTCAAAGTGTCAACCAGAGAAGAATTAAGTAAAATATGTATTACCTTTGTATTAATTCCAGTGAAAGATCTCCTTCTAATTAAATACCCTCAGCTTAAAAGGTATTTGGCAGCAGTAGAGGTCCCTGATCTATGATATTATCTACACATACTAAACCTGAGTTTAACTCAGTAAGGCATCATATAGAAGATGAATATCCTACAAATCAGCACAAAAATACTCTGATTCATAACTACTAGTATATACCAACAGAAATTACATAATTATGAATGATGCCATTCATATGGAATGAACATACCATTATAAAGACCAAGGGATGAGATCTGGCCCTCTCAGTTTTCAAATATTTTTAGATGGCCTTTTGTGACTTTTTAAAACTTACAATACTTGGGGTGCCTGGGTGGCTGAATCGGTTAAGCATCCAGCTTCGGCTCAGGTCATGATCTCATGGTTCATGGGTTTGAGCCTGGCGTTGGGCTCTGTGCTGACAGCCAGCTCAGAGCCTGGAGCCTGCTTTGGATTCTGTATCTCCCTCTCTCTTTGACCCTCCCCTGCTCATGTTCTCTCTCTCTCTCTCTCTCTCTCCCCCCCCTCTCTCTCTCTCTGTCTCAGAAATAAATAAAACATTAAAAAATGTTTTTTAAACTTACAATACTGACAGATCATTAACTCTGACTTAATTTTGCAAAAGTTCCACTTAGAAGCAAATGGTGGACTCAAGCTGAATGAGTGAATTGTTGAATGAATGAACAAGTGAATGAACTTATTTATAATCAAATGACACATGGTGTTACCATCTGGGCTGCTATAACACAAATATCACAGATCAGGTGGTTTATAAGCAACAGATTTTATTTCTCACTGTTTTGGATTAAGGAAGTCCAAGATCATGTCACCAGTATGGTCTGATGAGGGCCTTCTTTGGGGTTGCAGACTTATTGTATCCTCAAATGGCAAAAAGGAAAAGCCAGCAATCTGGGGTCTCTGCTAATGGCACTAATCCCAATCATCAGGATCCTGCCGTCATGACCTAATCACCTCCCAAAGGCCCTACCTCCTAACACTGTCACCTATGGGGGTCAGGACTTCAACATATGAATTTTGGGGAAATACACTCAAACTACAGCAATACTTAATTTTTTTTAAAAAAATTACTTTTCTCTCATTTTATAACATAAAATATTACCAATAAGCCTACTGAAAAGATTGTTCCTCCTTCTCTGTTAAAGAAATAGAGGCTTGGAAATACATCTCAGAAAAACTTCCAGATATTTAGAGGTCTTTTATTGTTTTTATCATTTAGAATTATTATGATCATTATGTTTCATAATCTGTCCATGCCTTTTTAATAATATTATTTATTCCACTACTTACATAACCTTTTCAATTGTTTAAAAATATTTCTAGTCTAAAATATCATCTTCCTAGGAAATACTGGTTCTGCCTCTCCAATTCCTACTAAATTATTTGAAAATGAGAAACAAATTAAAATAAATAACTCCAGAAGAGAAGTGTGAAAATGAAGATAATGCTTGAATATTAGTGAAATTATTAATAATTACAAGACGAGGGTATTGAAGTTGGAATTCTTCTCAGTGATGAATGCAGGATTTAATACCTAAAAAGAACAAGTTTGTTAGGCTAAAAGAAAAACAAAAGGGTACTGATTCATCTTTCTGCTTTTCTCTGGTATCTGGTACAGGCACTCTGAGTCTGTATCAAAGAGATAACTGGGAAGTCAGCCATAAACTTCACAGCTATCAGTTCTTCCGGTAGCTAGAGTTTGCCCCTCCACTCTAAAGAGTACCGATCTTTCTACATGGATTTACTGCCTGAAGTTCTTAAGGAAACAGCTGTATAGAAGTGAATAAAAGGAACAAAAAGAGCAAAGAGGATCCTAACTTGTTCATGCACAAGGATGAATAGTTCTTTTTTATTTTTTAATGTTTATTTATTTTTGAGAGACACGGTGTGAACAAGGGAGAGGTAGAGATAGGGAGACACAGAGTCTAAAACTGGCTCCAGATTCTGAGCTGTCAGCACAGAGTCCAACATGAGGTTCAAACCCATGAATAGTGAGATCATGACCTGAGCCAAAATTGGATGCTTAACAAAATGAGCCATCCAGCCCCAAAATGATATGCAGTTCTAACATATCATTTAGGTAGGGTTGAAATTAGGAACATACCTATAGCTTTGCAGGCATCTTAAAATTTTTCAAGCATCAGTCACACTTTCTATAAAGAAGACTTATATTTTATTTTCATTATTAAAAATTCAATATATTACTCCATGTTCATCATCATAAGTGTCCCCTTAATCTTTTTTGTTTATTTTACTCATCCTCCCACTCAAGTCTCCTCAGGTAACCACCAGTATATTCTCTTATTTAAGAGTTAGTTTTTTTGTATTCATCTTTTTTCCTTGTTAATTTATTTTGTTTCCTGAATTCCACATGAGTGAACTCATATGGTATTTGTCTTTCTCTGTTTTATTTCACTTAGCATAATACCCTCTAGCTTCATCAACATTGTTGCAAATGGCAAAATCTCCTTTTTTATGGCTAATTACCCATTGTATATATTACACATCTTCTTTATCCATTCATTTATGAACACTTGGGTTGTCCCATATGTTGGCTATTGTAAATGCCACTATAGATAAACATAGGGGTTCATGTATCTTTTTAAATTAATGTTTTCATTTTCTCTGGGTAAGTACCCATTAGCAGAATTACTAGGTCATATGGCAATTCTATTTTTAATTTTTTGAGAAAGCTCCATACTCTTTTCCACTGTGGATGCACTAGCTTGCATACCCCAAATCAGGGCACAAAGGTTCTGTTTTCCTCACACTCTCAACCAACACTTGTTATTTCTTGTGTTTTTATTTTAGCCATTCTGAGAAGTGTGAGGTGATATCTCACTGTTGTTTTGATTTGCATTTCTATGATTAGTGCTATTCAACATATTTTCATGTGTCTGTTGGCCATCTATATCTCTTCCTTGGGGGAAAAATGTTTACTCAGGCCCTCTGCTCATTTTTAAATCTGATATTTTTCTTTTTTTCTTTCTTTCTTTCTTTCTTTTTTTTTTTTGATGTTGAGCTGTATAGGTTCTTTATATATTTTGGATATTAACCCTTTATCAGGTATATCATTTACAAAGATCTTCTCCAATTCATGTTTTTGTTTTGTTGATGGTCTCCTTCACCAAGCAGAAGCTTTTTATTTTGGTGTAGTCTCAATAGTTTAATTTTACTTTTGTTTCCCTCACCAAAGGAAACATATCTAGAAAACTGTTTTTATGGCTAACATCAAAGAAAACACATGCCTATATTTTCTTCTAGGAGTTTTATGATTTCAGGTCTCATATTTAGGTCTTTCATCCACTTTGAGTTTATTTTTATGTATGGTATAAGAAAGTGGTCCAGTTTCATTCTTTTTCATGTAGCTGACCAGTTTTCCCAACACCTTTTGTTGAAGAGACTGTCTTTTCCCATTTTATATTCTTACATACTTTTTCTAGATTAATTGACCATAGAAGCATGGACTGTTTCTAGATTTCCTGTTCCATTCCATTGATCTATCTTTTTGTGTGTGTGTGCCAGTAACATACTGTTTTGATTAGTACACTAGAATACATATTCTTTTCATTTGTACATGGGTGATTCTTCAGAATTGACCATGTAAGGCCACAAAACAAATCTCACCAAATTAAAAAATACTGATATCATGTTATCCTGAGTGAAATAAGTCAAGCAGAGAAGGACAGATACCATATGTCTGCACATATAGGTGGATTAGGAGAGAGCTAATGGAGGACCATGAGAGAGAAGAAGGGGAAAAATAGCTGGGGAGAGGGAAGGAGGCAAAGCATGAGAGACTCTTGAATGCTGAGAAAACAATGCTGATGGGATTGGGGGAGAGAGGCAGAGGGGTGATGGGCATGGGGGAGGGCACTTGTTGGGATGAGCACTGTGTGTTATATGTAAACCAACTTGATAATAAGCTATTTTTAAAAATACTGAGATCATATCATGCGTCTTTTCCAATGACAATGGTATCAAACTAGAAATAAATCATAAAAAAAATCTGGAAAGAACATAAATATATGGAGCTTAAAAGACATTCTACTAAACAGTGAATGAGTCAACCAAGAAGAAATCAAAGAGTAAATTAAAACAAATACATGCCCGTGAATGAAAAGGAAATGCAATGGTACAAAATCTTTGGGATGCAGCAAAAGCTTTTCTAAAAGGGAAGTTTTTATGCAGGTCTACCTCAAGAAACAAGAAAAATTTCAAACAACCTAACCTTACACTTAAAGTAGCTAGAAAAAGAACAAACAAAATCCAAAACCAGTAGAAGGAAGTAAATAATAAAGATAAAAGCAGAAATAAATGAAACAGAAACTAAAGGGAAAAAAAAAACAATAGAAAAGATCAATGAAACCAGGAGCTGATTCTTTGAAAAGGTCAACAAATTGATAAGTCTTAACCCAGATTCATTTAAAAAAAGCTCAAAAATAAATCAGAAATGATAGAAAATAGCAAGTAACACCACAGAAATATAAAGGATTATAAAATAGTATTATGAAAAATTATATGCCAACAAACTGGGCAACCTAGAAGAAATGGGTAAATTACTAGAAACATAATATCTTGCAAAACAGAGTCATGAGAAAATAGAAAATTTGAACAGGGTAATTACCAGCAATAAAATTGAATCAATAATCCAAAAACTGTCAACAAACAAAAGTCCAGGACTGAATGGCCTCACAGGTAAATTCTACAACCATTTAAAAGGAGTTAAAGATTTTATTATTTTTTTAAAGTTTTTATTTAAATTCCAGTTAGTTAACATAGAGTGTAATATTAGTTTCAGGTGTACAATTTAGTGATTCAAAACTTGCAAACAACACCAGGTGCTTCTCACAAGGGCACTCCTTAATCCCCATCACCTATTTAACCCATCCCATTACCCACCTCCCCTCTGGTAACCATCAGTTTGTTCTCAATAGTTAAGAGTCTGTTTCTTGGTTTGCCTCTCTCCTTTTCCCCCATGATCATTTGTTTTGTTTCTTAAATTCTACATGAGTGAAATTATATGGTATTCTCTGACTTCTTTCACTTAACATTATAGTCTTTAGCTCCATCCATGTCATTGCAAATGCCAAGATTTCATTCTTTTTGATGGCTGAATAACATTCCATTATATAAATACCACTTCTTTATCCATTCATCAGTTAAGGGACATTTTGGCTCTTTCCATAATTTGGCTACTGCTGATAATGCTGTGTCAACATGGAGATGCATATATCCCTTTGAATTACTGTTTTTGTATTCTCTGCATAAATACCTAGAAGCATGATTGCTGGATATAGGGTAGTTCTATTTTTTAACTTTTCAAGTAATGTATACACTGTTTTCCAGAGTGACTATTCTAGTTTGCATTCCTACCAACAGTGTAAGAGGGTTCCCCTGTCTCTGCAGCCTCATCAACACATGTTGTTTCTTCTGTTGTTAATTTTAGCTTATTCTGTGAGGTAATATCTCATTGTAGTTTTGCTTAAATTTTATAAAATAATTTCTACATCAATGTGGGGCTTGAATGTACAATCCCAAGATCAAGAGTTGTATTTAAGTGGCATTATACCATATTTGTTTTTGTCAGGCATACCTCATTAAGCATAATTTCCTCAAGCTCCATTCAGGTTGTCACAAATGGCAGGATTTTCTTCCTGGATGAATACAATTAACTTTTGAATAATATGTATTTGAACCATGCAGGTCCACTTACTTGTGGATTTTTTGTCAATAAATACAGTATAGTACTGTAAACATATTTATCTTCCTCATCATTTTTTTAGAATAACATTGTCTTTTTTCTTGTTTATTGTAGGAATCTAATATGTAACACATGTAAAATACAAAACATGTGTTAATCTATTGCTTAGGTTATCTATGAGTTTTCTGGAAACAGTAGGCTATGAGTTGTTAAGTTTTTGGTGAGTTAATAATTAATACACAGATTTTCAGCTGCATGAGAGTTGATGCTCCTAACCACTACATTGTTCAAGGGTCAATCAAACACTTAAGTTGTTTCTATGTCTTGGCTAGTGTGAATAATGGTACAATAAATATGCAAATTTAGGGGAACAAAAAGAAGAGTTAATACCTATTCTTCTCAAAAGAACAACTCCCCCCAAAATAGAAAAAGAATGAAAGATTTGAAACTCATTCTAAAAGGCCAAAATTTCCCTGATACCAAAACTGGATACAGATACAATGAAAAAAGAGAAGCACAGACCAATATCTCTGATGAACATGGATGTAAAAGTCTTCAACAAAATATTAGCAAGTAAAATCCAACAATACATTAAAAAATCATTCACCACAATCAAGTATGATTTATTCCCATGTTGCAAGGGTAGTTTAATATTTGCAAAACAATCAGTATGATATCTCACATGAAAAAGCGAAAGGATAAAATTATATGATAATTTCAATAGATGCAGAAAAAGTATTAGACAAAGCACAACATCCATTCATGATAAAAATCTTCAAAAAGTAGGTTACAGGGAACAAACCTGAATAATAAAGACCATATATGAAAAGCCCACAGCTAACATCATACTCAATGGGGAAAAACTGATAGCTTTTTCTATTGGGTCAGGGACAAGAAAAAGATCTCCACTCACTATTGTACTCAACATGGTATTGAAAGTCCTAGCCTCAGCAATTAGACAATAAAAATAAAAGTCATTCAAGTTGATAAAGAACAAGTAAAACTTCTACTATTTGCAGATGACATGACACTATATATAGAAAACCCTAAGACCCTACCAAAAAGCTTCTAGAAATAATAAGCGAATTCAGTAAAGTTGCAGGATACAAAATCAATGTACAGAAATCATTTGTATTTCTATACACTAATAATAAAGTAGCAGAAAAAGAAATTAGGAAACAATCCCATTTACAAATGTACAAACTTGACCAAGCAGGTGAAAAGAGCTGTATGCCAAAAACTGTAAAATACTGATGAAAGAAACTGAAGATGATACAAATGGAATGATATTTCATGCTCATGGATTGAGAGAACCAATATTATTAAAATGTCAATACTACCCAAAGGAATCTACAGATTTAATGTAATTCCTATGAAAATATCAACAGCATTTAACAGAAATAGAACAAATAATCCTAAAGTTTGTATGGAACCACAAAAAAACCCAAATAGCCAAAGCAATCTTCAAAAAGAAGAACAAACTAGAGGTATCACAATCCCAGATTTCAAGAGTATTTTTTAGTTTAATAATTATTATTAAATTATACCTGCCATCTTATAAGACATGTTCCATGGTGCTGGTTCTAGCAAAGAAAAACTTTAAAAAATTCAACTATGTTCCCTCCCCTCAGCACAAAGCATAAAGTATGTATTAATCTCCCATCTACTTCTTGTGTACAAAAGTTGTTTCTAGTTTGAAAATGACAGTCGATCCCCCATGCCAGCATGGTGCTTGGAATTTATGTAGTATAGGTGAAAAGTGTGAACATTTAAAGCTGGCAGCAGACTTAGTATGGGTTGAAGGTAAGGAAAGGAAACCAGGAGGCACAGGCTGGATGTGCTATAGTCAAGGAGAAACAGTCACAATTCTTAGCAAGATTGAGAGATTCAGTTTCATCATGAAGAACTACGATGTACAAAAAAGAGAAGCATGAAATAATCCAGTCAGGTTCAGGCTACTGAGGTTTAAATAGGTATTAAGTCTCCAGTGGCCAAAGGCTCTTCGTGAAACAGGGCTGCTAATATTCAATTTGAAGGTATTTACTATGATATGATACAACATTCACCTTTCCATCTTCTCCCAAATCTTCAATAACATCTAGCAAACAACTCCATTTCTTGAGTGAAATGTGTACGGATGTGTGTGTGTGTGTGTGTGTGCGTGCGTGTGCGTGTGTGTGTGGTGATAATAGTGTTTTGTTTTGCTTTGTTTTTCCTCAAAAGCAAAGGGTTGGATCATTTTGAAGTCCAGGTTGACATTATGCAGGACAGATGGTGCATATATAGGATAGCAAGAAACCATATAAACCAAAGAAGTAAATGTTTGCACCATGAGGATATGAACATTTTTACCATCCTCTAACACATTTCAAAATATTTGGGGACAATTTCAGTGCATGAACATTTTAATTTAAGCCATCATATCTAGATTTCAAGTAGCCAGAGGGATCTAGTACACCAATATCTTGTGAGTTACAATTAATGAATTGATAATATTTATAGCATTGTAGAGACCAGTGAAATCATATATGCCATTCCTGCATTTTACACATAGTAAGAAGCAAAAAAGAAGTGATATGATTAAATACATTAGCAAGAAGGTGGCAACACCAAAAATATAACCCAGGATCACTGCTTTATACCATTAGACAAGACCAGAGCTCTTTGTAATATTTCATGATTCAGATCTCTCTGGTTTAGTATGCTCTGAATTCACTTTAGATAAGGGACATCCCTCAGATTTTCTTTTTTTTTTTTTTTTACAAATAGTTTATTGTCAAATTAGTTTCCACATAAACAGATTTTCTATCTGAATGCATTTAAATGTGTAAATTGATTGGAATGTAAAAGTCACATTTCAAAAATCATGATCAGAATCTAGTGCTTTTTATATCCATTTATCCTGGTTTATATGAATCAGGCATAATTAACTTATAAGCTTGGATAGAAATGTTATTCCTCGGGTCTCTGAATATTAGTAGATACTTTTGGCCTATATTGTTAAATAAAATATATAAATTCCAAATAGCTTTTCTAATCTATTGCTTCCTAAGTTTTAACTTAATGCCTGTCTTAGGCAATACAGTTATAAGTAGTTGAAAAAGGCGACTACAGTACAAGTTCTATTATTAGAAGTGCTGAAATACAGCTAAGACTATGTTTGATTCTTTCAGAATTACTCATTTTATATTTTCTGCTTCCATTCCTTTTCCAAGCATTAGAATAAGGAATGCTAAGAATAGCATTAGTTATAACATTTTCCATGAGTTAAAGTGGAACAGGTTTCTATAAATAATGCATTTTAAATTAACTAGCAGCAACATTCTTGACTTGCAAAATACTTCCTGGTTATCAGTTCCAGATACGAAATGTGTGTACAAAATATAATCACCATCATGCAGACCTTTATTCTCTTCCAGTTGATTGCTACCCAGTTTACACTAGGAAGTTGTTCAGTTATGGAGTTTGCAGTGTATTCTTATTTATATTTCCCATCTTCATACATTGTATAGAATATTAAGAATTCTTTCCTGGAGAAAAAGTATGGTACTATTTCTGAAATTATTATACAATCCATTTGAACATTTCTGGTACTCTGGAAAAGTAAGAGTAGTGGATATAACTGTGTCTTATCTCACCTTTAAAATAGTAAATTCAGGGGTTTACAGATGATAGATATTTTTAATATTTTTACTAGAAACTGAATTCTCTGAGACAAGTGCCCCGATGGCTTAGCTATCTCTTGACTGCTTCTTTTCTAAAGCCTACAACCATTTTCTTTATACTTCCTATTGTTGTAGGATTCTTGACCTCAATGGCTGGGGTTAGTTGTCTTGCTGCTTTGAAGAATGAAGAGGTGGACATAGAATAAAATGAGCAGCAGGCAAAAGTTTATTAGGGTATAAGATTAGAAAGTAAGAATTGTATGAAAGCTCTTTTAACAAAGAGAGGGAGTCGAAAGTGAATAGAATTGTGGACTATAGGGCTGTTTTATAAGGTTTTTGTCTGCCCCTTTCTCCCCCCTTGTTCCTTCTCAGGTTCTACCCTTACTAGCTAGGTAATACTAAATGTCTAGTTATTCCTTTTTGATCGTTTCCCTTGTATGAGGAGTGGTCTTTGGCCATACTGTTCCTTGTGGGTCATATGTTTCACGGTCTACTTATCTTTAGTCAGGTCTTTTGTCAAATTCTTGAGGGGAACCTGATGGGGAGTAGGTGGTATCTGTCACATTCTCAAGAGGGAATTTATACCTGTAAACTGGGAATTTGTTCAAGTCCAGACTTTCCCAGAAGAAATGTTTTAAAATATGCTTTTCCCTACCCAGGGACTTTCAAGCCTTAGTGTCTCCCTTTCTCCCTACTGAATTGTATTTTCCTTATACTATCTATATTAAGGTTGTAAATTATCTGTACTTCTGAACAATTTGAGTCTCACATTTCTTCTGTAAAGTAATACTTGAAAAGCTAAATTTTGAAAATACAAAGTGTTTTAAAAGTGCCTTCATTAGCAATATCTAATGTGATCATTATAATATATGCAGATGATATTTTGATTTACAACAAGAACTATATATTTGGTCTTTGTTCCTTTTCTGGCACAGAGCTCTTAACACCTTTAACATTTCCTAAATGATTAGAGCCATGAAGGCCTTTTGTTGTTTAATGAGGTGACTTTTGGAACTCACCTAGGAATGGGGGCGGGTTGTCAGGAGAACCAATCTTGTTCCAGAGGGTTGGAACAAGTCCTCCCTTTGACCTTCCTAGAGGGGAGAGGGGCTGAAGGTCGAATCAGTTCCTAACAGCGAATGATTTAATAAATTGTGCCTATGTAATGAAGACTTCATTAAAACCCAAAAGGACTGGGTTTCTAGAAATTCTGGTTGGTGAACATATGGAGATTTGGAGAGAAGGTATGCTCAGAGAGGGCATAGAAGCTCTGTACCCTTTCCATGCCTTGCCCTCTGCATCTCTTCCATCTGGCTATTTCTGAGTTCTATCCTTTCACAATGAACTGCTTATCTAGTAAATAAAATGTTTCTGTGAGTTTTATGAGTCACTCTAGCAAATAAATTGAACCAAGGACATGGTTGTCGTAACTTCTGATCTATAGTCAATCGGTCAGAAGCACAGGTAACAACTTGGACTTGTCACTGGCCATCTGAAGTCCAAAGAAGGGGTTGTAGCAATCTCTGATCTGTAGCTGATTGGTCAGAACCTGGGCTTTCAACTGGTGTCCTAAAAGGATGGGGAAGTAATCTTGTAGGATGGAACCCATAACCTGTGGAATTGGATGCTGTCTCTGGGTATAAAGTGTTAGAATGGATTTGAATGGTAGGACACCAACTGGTGTTAGTGAGAATTGCTTTTTGGTGTAATCACTCCCCCAAACACACACTCATTGGAATTGGCTCCAGGAACCCAAAAAGAGCGAGACACCATTTCATAAATGAGAAAATAGTTTTCTCAGTTGGTCAGTGAAAATTTTCATGGTTATAGAGTCTTGCTTTTCCATAGAAAGACAGAAATTTCTGTGACTGAAATCATCAAATCCCAACCAGTCTGTCCAGCCTCCTTAGGTCTCTAAAAGAAACATGTGAGAGAGATTTGGGGTAAAGGGTCAACTTACTTTTACAGGGATTTTGGGAACTCATAACCTAGGGCTGTCTGGACCTAGATTGTGTTCTTCCACCAGGCTGTCATCAGACGAAATGTACCTCATCATTCACCCAATTTTCTACTTAATGACACCTAAGCTCCTTAGTAAGACACATAAGGCCTACCAGCATTGCCCTGCTTTCTGCTGCCTTCTCATTTCATATATCTTCTTGCTTCAGTTTCTGGGCTCCAGAAACAATGAATTATTCTAAGATGAAAACACACGTCTTTTTTTAAAGAAATTTTTTAATGTTTTATTTATTTTTGAGAGAGAGAGAGACAGCGTGAGCAGGGGAAGGTCAGAGAGAGAGAGGGAGACACAAAATCTGAAGACAGACTCCAGGCTCTGAGTTAGCTGTCAGCACAGAGACTGACATGGGGCTCAAACCCACGAACTGTGAGATCATGACCTGAGCTGAAGTGAGACGCTTAACCAACTGAGCCACCCAGGCGCCCTGAAAACACATGCTCTGATTAAACTTGTGTCTTTGCTGATTTTTCTCTTTCTACTTGGAACATTTTTCTCTTGCCTCTTTGGTTGGTTCATTCCTATTCATTTTTAAGATTCAGAAGTCAATCTTCTTTTTTTTTTTTAAGTTTATTTATTTTGAGAGAGAGAGAGAGAGAGAGAGAGAGAGAAAGGAGAGGAGGGTGGGGAGAGAAAGGGAGAAAGAAAATCCCAAGGAGGCTCCATGATGTCAGTGCAGAGACCAATGCAGGGATCAATACCACAACTGTGAGATCATGACCTGAGGTGAAGTTAAGAGTCAAATGCATAACCCACTGAGCCACCTAGGCTTCCCAGAGGTCAAACTTCTTAAGGAATTTTCTCTGCATGCACTTGAATATACACACACAAAGATGTGAGATGAGTGTTGAGATTGGTGTTCTTCTCCTAGGTCTCCAAAAATATTCTTCTACCAAATCTTCACCATGGTTTTAATCTATCTATAATCTTCTGCTTGCTGGGCCAGCTTCACAGGCATCTGATTAGTGCAATTGCATAGAACTCAACCCTCAGAAGGGCTCTACATTGGGGTTTCAATGATCTGTAGTTACAGCCTTGAAATTTTTCATAATCTTATCTCAAATTTGTGTTTTGTAAGTGAAGTCTGATAGGACAATAGAAGGTTTAGTGCGTGTGTGTGTGTGTGTGTGTGTGTGTGTGTGTGTGTGATAGGGTGGAAGCTTAGAGCCTTAGTTCATAAATACCTAGCCTCCTATTGCTTCCCACTTCCCCTGAAGAGATTGTCAGCTGCCCACTTCTCTAATACCTGGTGCTCTGAATCCAAATACCATTCCTATACTCCTCCTCATACATATAAGGCACACCAAAGAGTTGTGTCATGGTCAAGTGTGTGCTCTAGGGTCTCTTAGTGAGAGACAAATGGCTGTTCCCACCCCAGGGCTAGTATATTACTATGTATTAAGAGGGTGACCACCCATCTCTAATTCAGGAATCAAAGGTTGCATGATTAGAGATTGGAACGTGTGTGTAGACTATATGTGAGGTGTTAGGCAAGTGAGCCAGTAGAAACAGAGCAAAATTATTCCCAACACCACATTAAATAGTAAATTAAAAAAAAAAAAATCCCAGGTCAAGAAAAATCCTGTGAAAAACGAAAACCATTTATATTTTGTTACTTTTAGGGGCACTTCTTTCCTGTTTTTTGAGCAAGGGTCTCAGCATTTTGTTTTGCCTTGAGCCCTGCAGATTATATATCCAACCCTGCCTGTGTGAGTCTACAAAATCCTGAAGTTTGGGACTATCCTATTCACCTCAGTAACTGTAACACATGACATTGTGCCTATTACATAATGAGAATCCATTATTTATTTGTTAAATGAATAAATATCTGAATAATTATTGCATAATACCATTTACCACCTTCCATAAGAAAGTATGCTTGAAAGGTAAGAAGGTATGCTTGAATATCTGTGATAAGGGATATTTGCAAAAAACTTTTGACTTGTATATCACAACACATAACAAGTAGGATATAAAAGCTGTAAAAACCTGAAATAACATTTTCTGCACACTAATAAAATTGACTTCATGCCCTGCCTCTTTTCAAAATATTTTTTCCCAAAACAATTTTGTTGTCTGTCATATTTTAGTAAAAAAAAAAAAGCTATAAATGTCTTCTCTTTGATTTGGTACTGTGATTAAGGAAGTGGTTTTCATTTGTTTTTATCACTAAAGGGTTTTGAAATTACACCAAGCAACAGTACACCAAGTACTTGGGAGAAAAATGCATTCAGAAAAGAAACACATACCTATACCTACACATGGATAGTGGTGATTAGATAAATCAAGAGATGTACTACAGTACCTAAGCCATTTGGCAACCTACTGTGCTTATGTCAATTTTAACATTATATATGTTGATTTCAGTACTGTAGAAAGGAGAAGAAAAAGCTTGAGAATAGAATGCTTTCGTAAATAAAATATGTGCTTTATGGCTAGATAAACGTAGGTGAATGTTAATTTGCATTCATTCAATTTTCTACTAGTTGCTGGCAATATGATATATAAAGATATTATAATTGTGTCTTATATGGGAAAACTCAAGAGTATTATAGAAGCAGATATTTGGTAAGATTATTTAAATGTAAAGAGGTCTCTTTTAGAGAGGGTAATCTTTATTCAGGAGGTCAACTATTTTTCTTTTTAATTTTAGAGAGAGAGGGCACAAGATAGGAAAAAGGACAGAGGTAGACAAAGAGAGAATCCCAAGCAGACTGCATGCTTATCCTGGAGCTCGATGTGGGGCTCAATCCCATGACCCTAGGATCACAACCTGAGCTAAAATCAAGAGTCAGACATTCAACTAACTGAACCACTTAGCACCTCAAGTCAACTATTTTGTAAAAACATTTTTATATTCCAGGAAGTGAATGGGGCACTTGAGATAGATCAGTTAGCAAAGCAGTATAGACTCTGCCCTTACAAAACTTCTGGCCCACTGAAGATGAAAGTTTTCAACAATTAATTAGAAAGATTTTTAGTAAACAGGTATATATGTAATAATGGAATCTATCCTAATATGGAGAGGGAGTGGTATCATAAAAGACTTCTCTGAAGCAATTATGTTTAATTGAGATCTGAAGGATACAGCTGAATTAGGCAAGCTAAAACAAAAGATTTCCATCTTTGCTATTTTTGCTAACAGAGTAAGAAATCTATCCTTACAGTTATTTACATAGTTTTAAAAAGAAAATATACAAAATTTAAAAAGCACAACTACTAATTTGGAATGTGTGGTAAATTAAAGAAATTGTCCAATTGTATTTGTACTCACAGAGATGAGTTATTTAGCAAAGTAATAGGGGAAATTAACACCTGTAATGGGACTTTATTTAAGAATGGTTTAGTAAATGGAACACCTAAATATGGAAAAAAATAGTGAAATATCAGTATTTAAGACTGGTCTGCATGAAATTTATTACAAATTAGTGAGATATTACATTACATTTAAAAGGGTTCTTTGTACCGTCTGCAAGGCTCATCTAAAATATCTACTGTCCTATGTTGGACAAACAATTTAATCTCTCTGACCATCTGTCTCTTCATTTATACTATAAAGAAAAAAAAGATTATCCCAGGACACATGTGAGAAATAATTAAATGTAAACAGAATGTTAAAGATTCTATTCTAAAATACATAGTAGGTAATCAATACATTTTATTTTCTTTTTTTATAAAATTATTTATGCTTTTATTCTTCCACCAAACATTTTTGGAGTATCTACTATTTGAACAGCATAGAATATATATGGTAGAGGGAAGATTTTAGTGCCAAACTTAGTTGTAAGTAGCAACTGTATCTCTTAGTAGTTGTGTTATCATGCATAACTACCTAAATTCTCTGATCACAAGTCTCTGAATATATGAAATAGAAATAATAACTATATTTAAGAAACATTAAAGGCAAATGGTATTATACATCTAAAATGCCCATTAGGTGAAAACCAGTGGACCCTCAACAAATTTTTGTGTTTTTTCTGCTACTATTTTTTGAACACTGTGATAGGTACAATGGAGAAAAAATACAAATCAATTATAATCTTCTTTTAATGGAATTGATGTTCTTATATGGGGAAACGATATACACAGATAATCTGAATATGTTCTAATATAAGCATTCTCTAGTAATGAAAGCATAAGACAGATGAAAATAAGATATTACAAGAATATAAACATAATTCTGTATTCAGTAATAATATCCTTTAGAAATAAAACTGAAATAATGACATTCTCAGATGAAGGACAACAGATTGGTTTCAAAATATCTTCTAGGGTATCTTTAGTTATTGGAATAACTAAAACTAAGTAAAACTAGTAATATCTTCGAGAGATATACATAAATAATATTTTCAATATTTCCATTTTTCTTAATTGTATTAATGTTATTTCTATATTATCTTTAAATGACATGAGTTATGCTTCATGAAATCATGATTGATTCAAAGTAGAGCTATTAAGGGGCGCCTAGGTGGCTTAGTCGGTTAAGCGTCCGACTTTCATTTAGGTCATGATCTCGCGGTTCGTGGGTTCGAGCCCCCGCATCGGGCTCTGTGCTGACTGCCCGCTCAAAGCCTGGAGCCTGTTTCAGTCTGTGACTCCCTCTCTCTCTGACCCTACCCTGCTCACGCTGTCTCTCTCTCTCTCTCCTAGAAATAAATTAAAAAAAAAAACAAAACATTAAAAAAAAGAAAAAAGAAACCAAAATAACAAAGTAGAGCTATTAATTTAAAATGATTGATAATGTTTTGCTGTAAATACATTGGTGAATTTAAATTTTAATTATAGAAACATGTACTTATATATTTTACATTTCACTTGTCAACTTATTTTTTAGATTATTGTCAAATAAAAGGGATTTTCATTTCAATTTTACCAAAGGCACTAACCTTTTTCTTTATTAAAAATGAACTCCAATTTCTACTTCAAGCTGTGATGTAATAAAATATAGAAGGTCAATGCTGTTAAAAAGACCTGAAAAATAATGGAGAAATTACAAAATCACATTTTTAAAGGCCTAAGAGAACTGTAAGCAACAAGGAGTTTCATAGTGTAAAGCAGGTTTTAGAAATGAACTCATGAATTCTAATCCCTTTTTTCTTGGGAGGACTTTATGGACTCTTACTGCAAGCTGTGGATTTGACTTAGCTCTCCTGGAGACTAGAGAAACCAGGAAAAATTTTGGTGGTCAGGAAGTTATGAAGTAACAAGTTCAGCACTTATAGGATATAGAAGGTATTGCCAGTTTTCTCCATAACTTTTTTTGATGAACCTGGGACTGAATGAATGAGAACATAGAGAGCTAAAAAGAAACTCTTTGAAGAAATAGTGAAATCTCCTTAGCCTTGTGTTGTACTTTTATCTAGTCAGATTGGACTGCCTGAATAAAAAGTAAATACACACACACACGCGCACACACACACACACACACACACACACACATAACATTATCTGTAAGATTTAAAAATAAAAAATATTATAGCATAATATTCCAAATATCCAGAATATAAAGCTACTCAGCATATGAAACATCACCTACACTTCTGCTCACAAAGTAATCAATAGATACCAACACAGATCTGACAAAACTATTTTATTTATTTTTCTATTTTTGAGAGTGAGAGAAAAAAAGCGAGAGAGAGAGAGAGAGAGAGAGAGATGGAGCACACCATGGGGCTCAAATCCACGAACCATGAGATCATAACCTAAACGGAAATCAAGAGTTGGATGTTTAACTAACTGAGCCCCATGACAAACACTTTAAAGCAGCTATTATAAAAATGCTCAATTGAGTAACCAGAATCATACAATAAATATTAGAATGTTTCAGCAAATAAATTGAAGATACAAAGAAGAACCAAGTGGAAATGTAGAACTTAAAAATGCAATAATGAGAGTTTTAAAAATCACTGGATAGGCTTACTAGCAGAATAGACATGGTGAAAGCATCCATTAAAAATCAATAGAAATTTTCCTATCTGAGCAACAGAGAGGGGGAAAAATTAGGATAAAAGAAAAAGAGAAAAAGCTAATTGTCCTGTGAAATCCTGACAGAAGTTCCTGTAATTGGAATCTCAGAATAGGGGAGAAAGAGTGCTGCTCTAAAAAAATTATTTTAAGAAATAATGACCAAAACTTCCCTAGGTTGGAAAAAGACAAACTTTAAAATTCAAGAGATTGACTGATTCAAACTAAATATATCTAAAGTACAACTATACAGATATTGTAATCAAAATTGAGAAAGCTAAAGACAAAGATAAAAAAAAATCTTTAAAGAAGCCAGAGGAAAAATAATTCATATTCTATAGGAGAACAATGATTTGAATGACTGCATATTTCTCATTTGAAATTGTGGAGTCCAGAAGCATATGGCAAAACATTTTAATGGACTAAAAGGAAAAACAAATATAAACCTATAATTCTGTATTCAGTAATAACATCCTTTAGAAATAAAACTGAAATAATGACATTCTCAGATGAAGGACAACAGATGGGTTTCAAAATATCTTCTAGGGGTGCTTGGGTAGCTCAGTTGGTTAAGCGTCTAACTCTTGAGTTTGGTTCAGGTTATTACCTCACAGTCCTGGGACAGAGACCCACATCAGCTTCTGTGTGGAGTCTGCTTGGGACTGTCTCTCTGCCCCTCCCCTGTTCTTTCTCTCTCAAAAATAAATAAATAAACATTTTTAAAAATCTTCTTTACTTTCCTGAGTTTTTAAAAAACTTTGATGATTAAAAGCAAAAATTATAATTTCTGTGGGCGTTTTCAATGAGAATAGATGTGATATATAAGAAAATTATAGAATGAATGGCCTCATATGGTAACAATATTTCTACATCATAATAGAAGTGGTAAAATACTGATGCTTAGTAAACTGTGACAAGTTCAGTATGCTTTTTATAATTCCTAAAATAATTTCAAAATAAAGAAAAAAACACTATAGTCAAAATTGTGACAGATAAGATGGTAAATTATTAAAAATGATTAAATAACATTTTTCTTACAAAAACAGAGAATATGGTAATTCTAAATCCACATATATCAATAATTACATCAAATATAAATAGTATATACATACTAATTAAGAGACAGAGATTATCATACGGGAAAAATATGTCCCACTTATGATATTTAAAAAATTCACTTCAATTATAACAACACAAATAGATTAAAAGAACTGTCCAGGGATACAAGGCAGCTGATCCAAAAGTCCTAAAACTAGATTTAGCATGTTTTGAATCATATGTTAAATGTTTATGAGTATGTATAAGAAACCAGAGTTTACACATGAGCATTTTAAAGACAGCTAATTCCAAGTTGTGGCATTGGAGACCATTTTTATTTTGTGGAGACCTATTTGCAATTTTTATATTTTCTAAAATGAACACTACTAAATTATTCCTGAAATAGGCTCTAATAAATGCATTTGGAGATGAGATGAGAAACAAATGGTATTCGGTAGAAATAGATTCTAGGGACGAACTAGAGAACTTGGGGGGCAGGTATGGCGATAAGTAAAATTTGTGTTTTACAAGATGGTAATACTTGGGGTGCCTGGGTGGCTCAGTAGGTTAAACATCTGGCTTTGGCTCAGGTAATGATCTCACAGTTGGTGGGTTTGAGCCTCGTGTCGGGCTCTGTGCTGACAGCCAGCTCAGAGCCTGGAGCCTGTTTCAGATTCTGTGTCTCCTTCTCTTTCTGACCCTCCCCTGCTCACGCTGTCTCTCTCTCTATCTCAGAAATTAAAAAAAAAAAATTTTAATTAAAAAAAACAATATGGCAAAAGTCCACATGTAAACTTAGAATTCACGAGAAAGAAAAGTTATATTGGAGACTCAATGCTCAATTTACAAAATGGTAGATTTTTTTAAGAAATTAGCAATAATTAGTTGGAAGTTGGAAGTTTCGGTATGAATCACAAAAAAGTTAGAGCCAGAATATAGAACGGGAATACCTTCAGATAAATACAGATAAATGGAGTATAGCTTTAAAAAGCATAGATTAAAAATCTGTTTATGGAAAGCTTATTTGTTTAAGTAGCTGAGTACATATCACATAGCTTTGCATTCTGATGGAGTGGCAAGTGAAGATTTATTACTAGCATTAAGTAAGGAGGGCTGATGTTATATCATAAGGTCAGTGGTGTTAATATGCATATTTAAAAGAACAAGTCAGTCTTTCTCTATATTTTACCACTTAAATACACCTCTGATTGCTACAGTAACTTAACCTTTACCTAATTTCACTAAATTACTTGTAAACACTAGCTAGTGAAAGTTAATTGAAGAAAATGTAATTGGATATTTGAGTATGGCCCTACTACACAATTAGGCAATTCTTTGTGACTGATAGTTTTAATGAGACATCAGTTCAAAATAAAAGCTTGGAAAATATATATTATAGACTTTCATTGGGCTTCAAATGAAGCAAATCTTAATGGGCAATTAGCTTTATGTTTTTTTGTCAAGAAATATTTGCTAACTACAAGGAAGACAGGTATCATTCACCGATGACCTCACTTAAAAAACAGTCATTCAATTGTCATTGATAGTTCAAGGTAAATAATAATATTAAAAACCAAGTTAAATACTTGGAGGGGTTAAATACTTGCTTAAATCAGGAACTACTGTTTTTACTGGTGTTAAACCCCAAACACAGGGAAAGAGCCATTCTAATTCATAACTCTTAGCTCTAAACTGGGTGGTATTCACAGTAGAATCTTGAAAAGATATCTTTTGACACCAAGCTCCTGGTTGCATCCCTTAAATATAAGACTTTAAATATAGCAAATGCATTGATTGTATTTTTCCATCTGGGCTATATATTCTTCCCATTTCTGACCTTTAATCTTGTCTTTACTCCTTCACTTATCCTGTTCCACTCCAAACATCACACAATCAAGCAATTCTTTTTAACTGATACTTTTAAAGAGACACCAGTTCTTTTAAGAATTGGTGCTGAACTGAACCAAACATTTAGTTTTGGTTTTATGTGAAAAGACAGTTTCACTAATTCTCATTGAGGGAGGATTAAAATCACACTATATTATTTGCTTTTTGATAAGTTAATATTTTTGCTAAACAAATGTGGCTTTCATTACTACAGATGGATTATCATGTGATTCATTATAAAGTTCAATATTTGTTTTTATTTTCTGATTTTAGTATTTCTGCATTTATTAAAAGTATCCACATTAAACATTTATACATTTATAGTAATTAAACTTTGATTAATATAAAAATGATTTTTAAATTTGAAGTTTCAACTGATTTGTAACCAGAAGTCTGCATTTATTAAATTTGCCTCAAATTCTTACTGAAGACAAAAAAAAAAAGGTAGTGAACTTACTAACCTAACAGGAAAAAATGATGGAATAAAAATCACACTTTATATGTGTGGAAAAATTTTTCAGTAGAAATTTAAACAAAATACCTTTGAAGAACCTGGGCTGCAAGCTTTATAAACAAAAACTAGGCTTAGAGTTTTTGTCTGTAGTTCTAAACATCTGAATAAAGGGGAAATTTGCAATGGATTATGAAGGAAAATATTTCATATCTAGAATTTGATATACATATATATATATATATATATATATAAATGTTTGTTTATTTTGAGAGAAAGAAGGAGCATGAGGAGGAGAGGGGCAGAGAGAGAGGAAGAGAATCCCAAGTAGGCTCAGCACTGTTAGCACAGAGCCTGACACAGGGCTTGACCTAACAAACCATGAGATCATGACCTAAGCTGATATCAAGAGTCAGATGCTTGACCAGCTGAACCACCCAGGTGTCCTGTGTATCTAGAATTTTATATCAACCAATTGTCTTTTTTTCTAGGAGAGTAGCCCATTGACAGTCTTAGATATAAACCAGCTTATTTATCCCTCTTAAATAGTTGTCATTTAGCAGTGAGTGATTAATTGAAAAAGAAAATCTAGCCTGTGAGAGTCTTTACATAAGGTATCTGATACTCTTTTATTTTTATTTATTTATTTATTTATTTTTTATTTATTTCTTGGAGAGAGAGAGAGAGACAGCGTGAGCAGGGGAGGGTCAGAGAGAGAGGGAGTCACAGACTGAAACAGGCTCCAGGCTCTGAGCTGGCAGTCAGCACAGAGCCCGATGCGGGGCTCGAACCCACGAACCGCGAGATCATGACCTAAGCGAAAGTCGGACGCTTAACCGACTAAGCCACCCAGGCGCCCCTTTATCTGATACTCTTTTAAAGCATCATCAAATGCTGCCTAGTGAAAACAGTTTATCATAAATAATACAAGTCTAGTAACTGAATTTTAACTCTGTAATTTTGAACAAATTACTTCACTTAATTTCATGATTTTTGCAATCATATATTAGTGTCACATTCTTTTAAGTCTTATTTTAATGTGAAAGAGACTTTTAAAACTATAAAGATAATAATTATAGTATGTATATGTTATTTAGTAAGTTACAGCTAGTGTTCTATAATTTATATAATTAACTCAGTTAGTCCTGGCAACAGTACTAGAAGATAGGTATTATTATTATTATTATTATTGTTATTGACTATTTTGCAGGTGATGAAACTCTGGTATAGAAAGGTTAACTTTTTTTGGCCAAAGTCACAGGACAGGAAAAATAGCAGAGCCAGCATACAGTTCCAGGCATTTTGGACCTAGATTCTGTGTTTTGAACCTGTATCTAGTAAGGGATTACTAACAATGACATAGGAATTTGAAAAAAAAAAAAAAAAAAAAGGACATTTTATGGAATTTTTGCAGGTTTTTAAATACAGATTTTACAGTTTTTCTTTATGAATGTTGTTAACATAGTATAAACTCTATCAATGAAACTATTATATCTAGGTTAAACTAAAAAAATAATCATATCTTACATTTATGAGAAAGTAAACTTTGTTCTTTCTCTTAAATTCTGACACCTTTCAGAATCTAATGATCGAACACTTCAAATTTCCTTCTCTCTATAATATAGATGTGGGCTTCTCCTCCTATGTTTTCCCTATGTGGTAGATAGAATTCTAAATTGAACACTGAAACTCCTGTTTTCTGATATACAAACCCTGTGTAATCTCATTTCCTTGAGTTTAGGAGGAAATTTGTGAACACTATGGGATATTGCTCCTGTAATTTGGTAACATCATATAACAGAGTTGTAGAGGTTTTGCAGATATAATTAAAGTTCCTAATATATTGACTTTAGGTGGGTCAAAAGGGACATTATTCTATGTGGGCATGACCTAATTAGGTGAACCAGTGGTAGTCGTATTACCTACTTTTTTTCTATTGCAAAATTGAGAGGTTTTCTATTTAGTAGGAATGGTATTGCCAACTACTTTCAATATGGGGAAAGCTGATGTTCATTTAACATTTTAACAACATAGACATTTTTATTATATAGTGTTTTAGAGAGATCTTCACTGTCAAAACATAAATAATACCTTTTTTAAAAAAGTTTATTTATTAATTTTGAGAGAGAGAGGGAGAGAACGAGAGCATACTCAAGTTGGGAAGGGGGAGAAAGAGAATCTCAAGCAGGATCCATGCTGTTAGAGCAGAGCCCAAGACAAATCTTGACCTCACAAACAGTGAGATCATGACCTGAGCTGAGATCAAGAGTCGGATGCTTAACTAACTGAACCACACAGGTGCCCCCAAGCATATTTAATACATTTAAAAAAATCTATTAAAAATTACCATGTGACACACAATTCAATACATAAAAATTTATGAGTATGTATGTGTATACACATGAATAAAAGAGATGTCTGAATGGTCACCAAACTGTAGCTGATGGTTATCAATATAATGAGATTTTAGGCAATTTTATTTTCTCCAACAGTCATATGCAAGTACACTTCAAGTTATTTACAGTAAACCATTTATTATTTTATAAGCTAGACAGTTCCCTTGTGAAAACTAGAAGGAAAATTGTGAGAATGTTTTTACTAAAATATTGACAGTGATTATCCTTGATTGATGGGAAAATGAATAGTGTTGTTTTCTATTTTTATTATTGTAATTTTAAATTGTAATTTGAATATATGCTCTATGGCAACAATTTAAAGAACAGAGAGTGCATAGTTTAGAAATTTAAAATATACTAACACTAGCATCTCTGGATTTAATCCTAGATTAAATCTCTTTTTTCTAAAGAAAACATACTTTTTAACAGTTTGATCGGCCTATACCTTCACATACACAGTGGTAGGGAAAAGAAGGATAAGCTATCTGTTCCTTGAGGGGTAGAGGAATAATTTAATACTATCTTTACTGGTGTGCCTGGGTGGCTCAGTGGTTGAAGCATCTGACTCTTGATCCTGGCAAGGTCATGATCTCCAGGTTCATGAGATTGAACTCCTTCATGAGACTGAGTCTGAATCCCATGTCTGGCTCTGCACTGACAGCATGTGAAGCCTGCTTGGGATTCTCTCTCTCCCTCTCTCTATCTACCCCTCCCCGTCCTCTCTTTCAAAATAATTAAAGATTAAAAAAAATAGTCTTGACCTTTTTGATATAAAATTGATTTCTTTATTCATCTAGGTCAGATGAAGAGGGAGGAAAGAAACTCTTAACTAAAGTGTATGATTTGATACATTTTTACATTATGTATACATTTTTTAATTAAAAAAATTAATGTTTTATTTATTTCTGAGAGAGAGAGAGAGAGAGACAGCGTGAACAGGGGAGGGTCAGAAAGAGAGGGAGATACAGAATCTGAAACAGGCTCCAGGCTCTGAGCTAGCTGTCAGCACAGAGCCCAACGTGGGCTCGAGCCCACGAACTGTGAGATCATGACCTGAGCTGAAGTCGGATGCTCAATTGACTGAGCAACCCAGGCACCTCTACATTATGTATACATCTGTAAAAACACAGTCACAATTAGGTACAGAGTATTTCCATCACCAACTATTTCTTTGTACCACTTTGCAATCCTTCTCTCCCACATTATTCGTTGTCACTATAGATTGATTTCCTTTTTCTAAAATATATATTCTGACTTCTTTCACTCAGTGTAATGATTTTAAGATTCATTATGTTGAGTTTCTTTGTATCAGTGATGTTCATCTTTATTGCTAAGTAGCATTCTTTTGCATGGATATTCCACATTTTGATTATCCATTTACCAGTTAATGAACATTTGTGTTATTTTCAGTTTTTCACTAGTATAAATAAGCTACTATCAATATTTTTGCACAGTTCTTTATGTAAAGATATGTTTTTATTTCTTTGGACTAAGTACCTTGGGATGGAATGGATGAATTTCAGGATGGGTGAATATTTAGCTTTTAAAGAAATTGCTGGGCAGATTTCCAAAGTAGTTGTACCATTTCACATTCTCACCAGCACGGTTTAAGAGTTCAAGTTGTTCCACATCTTCACCAATAATTGTGAACTTATTTAAGTCTCTTTAATTTCTGCCATTATAAGAATGGCAGATTCTAATCTGCATTAGTATCACAATGTGTTCTTGTAATTCTCTCATGATTAATGATGTTGAGAATGTATGCTTATTAGACATTTGTATTTGCTCTTTTATTAATCATCTATTTAAATTATTTGTCATTTTTGGGGCGCCTAGGAGGCTCAGTTGGTTAAACATCCATCTTCAGCTCAGGTCATGATCTCGCGGTTCATGAGTTTGAGCCCTGCATTGGGCTCTGTGCTGACAGCTAGCTCAGAGCCTGAAGCTTGTTTCAGATTCTGTGTCTCCCTCTCTCTCTGACCCTCTCCTGCTTGCGCTGTCTTTCTCTCTCTCTCTCTCAGAAAGAAATAAAAACACTAAAAAATAAATTATCTTTTATTCTGTTGGATTCTTTTTTTTTTCTATTTTACTATTCTGAGAATGCCTTATACATGGTGGATACAAATCTTTTGTCAGATTTAAAAGAATCATTTATTCTGAGCTATGCCTTGTTATTTATTTTCAATATCGTGTCCTTCAAAGATAAAATGTTTCTAACTATGACAAATTCAAATTCATTACTTATTGTTTTAACTTGATGGTTGTTGCTTTATATTACTATCTAAGAAATATTTAATAATGTCAAAATAAACATTTTTGTAGGAATTTTATAGTTTTAGCTTTTATATTTAGATCCATGACTCATTTTAAGCTTAATTTTGTGTATGATATGAGGTAAAGATTAAGGTTCTTTTTTTTTTTTTAAGTAAGCTCTATATCCAACTAGGGTTTGAACTCACTACCGAAAGATCAAGAGTCATGTGCTATATCAAGGGAGCTAGCCAGGTGTCCCAAGGCACTTGAATGAATATCTAGTTCTTTAAGCATCAATAGTTTACAATCTTTGGATTCTGTATTTAACCGGCTTGGAAACTTCAGGGAAAATCAATTAACAATTTGTAGTGATTCTATTTCTATACTTTCTATTTTGTTCTCTTGATCTAGTGTCTATCCTCTTGCCAATACCATACTCTCTTGATTACTATAGCTTTATAATAAGACCTGAAGTCAGGTAATAAAGTTCTCTGACTTTTTTCCCTTTTAAAAATTTCTCTCAGAGACTTCCAGTCTCGCCAGGATGGTATAGATCCATTTTTCCCTCTTTGCTCACCATTAAGCACAACTATAAAGTCTAGAAATGGTACAAGAGACAAAGGAGAACTCTTAAGGTATTAAGAGAAGATTGAGGAATGAAAGAATATCATAGTAGCAACGTGTCTGGGTTCTCCCAGCCAAGTGAGAAAGGATGTAGATTGAATGTTTCTCCCTCCAATATAGCAACAGAAGGCAGCCCAGGTAGGCTCATCCTTCCACAACCAAATGGGAGTCCCTAGGTGACCATCAAGCAACCTCAACACCATTGGCAAGGATTATTCATCAGGAGCCCCAAAAATAAGTGGCCAGGGAAACAACTCTCTATCCCACTGGGACTAAGACACCCCTTTTCTGTCAAGAAATTAAAAAGTGGGAGAGCAGTACTTGGAAGAGAAACTCACCTACAGTAGGTTTATCAATCTGGGAAGCTTCTTATCTCACAAGCCTGAGAATCTCTTCTGCCGAGGAACATAGAAGAAAAAAGCATGCTTTCTCAGCAAGTGCCCTAGTCTGGGTAGCCCATCTCTCTATATAGGCTGAGACTTTTCTGAGCAGGGGCTATCAGGGCAACCAGGGGGCACTCATAAGACCATGCCAACAATGCTTTCCCCATGGAGAGGCATTCCTGGCTTGTCTGGGAAAACCTGCTCAGCCCAATGAGACAACATCAACAGAGACCAGTAGGAGCCCAAGCAGTACAAAGTAAACCAAGGAGACCAACATAAGATTGCAAAGTCTCTAAAAATTAAACAACCATTGAAAATACTCATCTCCTCAAATACATAATGATAAAAGACCCAAAAGAAAAAGAAAACCATTCTTAATGTGTACTCATCAAACAACAGAGACTCAAACTGCATGAAGGAAAACCTGATAATGCTTTAAGGAGAAAGACAAATCTGAAATCATAGTTCTGGATTTAAACCCACCTACACCTCTTACAAATTGAAAGAACTCTTAAAAATCAACAAAGACATAAAAGACCTGAACAATGCCATCAATAAAAGACTGTATTTTACACAATAAAATATTCCACTTAACATAAAAAATGTACATTTTTTTTTTCAAGGACCCTTGGAGGATTCAACAAGATAGGCCATGTCCTAGGCCACAAAACAAATTTTGGCACATTTAAAATAATTGCAATCATACAGAATGGGTTCTCTGGCCACAATCAAATCAAATTAGAAGTCAATAAAACAAGGACAACTGTAAGATGATTTTGCATCTTGATTATAGTGGTGGAATATGAATCCATACAAGTATTTAAACTGTATAGTTTTTAGGCACATGAATCAAGTATAAATACTTAAGTAGCATGTTAAATAAGAGAGAGCAGGTATTATTGTCCCCTTCCTAATGTTAGAGGAAAAACATTAAATATTTCAACATTAAACATTGTAGTACCTTTATGTTTCTGCTAGATATCAAATTGAAGAAATTTCTTTCTCTTATTTGTTGAATTTTCTTGATGAATAAGGAGAGTTGATTTTTGTCAAATTCTTTTCCCCCAACTATTGAAATAATATGTTTTGTGTCTTTTATTCTGTTAATATGATGAATCACACTGATTAATTTAAACAAGTTCAAATATCTTTCCATTCCTAGAATTGAACCTATTTGTTCATAATGTATTTCCCTCGCATATTGTTGGATCCATTTTAATAATACTGTTAAAGACTTCTCTGCCTATATTCATGATGAATATTTGTCAGCAATATTTCTTTCTACTTTTATTGTCAGAATACATCTTCAGAGGTAGCTAGTCTCAAAAGATGTCAGGTGAAGTTCCATCTCCTCTGCTTTATCCGAAAAACTTCCAGGATTGAAGTTTTGATAGAATTCTTGTTGAAAGCATCTGATCACAAAGTGGTTTTGTGTGTGTGTGTGTGTGTGTGTGTGTGTGTGTGAGAGAGAGAGAGAGAGAGAGAGAGAGAGAAAATCCTTTTGAGAAGTTCCGTTTCTATCTTTATTCTGTTTTTTTTTTTTTTTTTTTGGTTTGTTCGTTTGTTTGTTTGTTTGTTTTTGGTGAGACAGAGAGCAAGAGAGGGGGAGGAGAGACAGAGATGGATATGGGAATCAAAGATCTGCAGTTGGAGTGTGAGCTAGAGCAGATCAATTATTCGGCCACCATGTGTTGGCAATTACATGGCTTCATGCTCTTCCAGTAGCTCCTGGAGCAGGTGCAGCCACTGATTCACCTGGACTCTTAACTACAGCAACCTGGAGACCTGGCGCAAGTCCTGCTGGGATGATAGAAACCAGTCTCATCATAGAAACCAATCTCTCAGTAGTTTCTGCAGGGTTAGCGAATAAACCAGCCACAAGCCTGTAGCAGACGACGGCGAACCAGACCCGCGGGAAACACGACCACCAAAGCTGAAGAAGCCTCCGTCGGAGCTAGAGCTAAAATACTGACAGCGCTACTTCCGGTCGGAGCAGCCAGCCACATCCTCACTCACCGCTGGAGAACCTCAAGGCTCGGAGCTCACTACCTCACCTCAGCGACAGCTCTGGCGTTCTCCACACCCAGGCTCCTGAAGGGCCCCAGCCCGCGTTCTTTCAGCCTTAGAGTCCTTTGACCTCCCCTTCGCTGAGGCCGAGCATATGACAAACAAAACAAATTGGCAGTGAGCCTCTCAGAACATGGCTGCCTGCTGCGCCGGGGGTCGGGTCTCCCGCGAGCCTCCTCCCAGCGGCCCCCCACACCGACGCGGAGGACACCGTCCGTTCCCTGCTTCCCAGAGAGCCCACCTGTGTCAACGATGCGAGCACCTTGGACAGGCCTGCTCCAGCGGCCCTCCAGGCCTCGGTGCCGTTTGCATCTGCTCACGGGCCTCTCGGGCCCGCCACTGTGGGGCTATGCCTCCTCGAAGGGTCTAGAAGCTACGCTCTGTCTCGAGGTTTTCACCGGCTGACCCCACAGAGCGGAAGCCACTTACCTGTGGATCCCAGTGAGCATCCTAGTGACCGCAAACGGTGCCCCGACAGACTGGCGCCACTTCCTGAGGTAAGCCTTAGGGCCGGGTCCGCGGGGTCCTGGACCACAGGTGCCAAGCCTCCGGCAACCAGCTGGCAGGCGGCCCTGATGAGGTCACTGCGGGGCCAGCAGCCTCAGGCGCCTGCCTTTTTGGGGTGGGGGTGGGGGAAAGACGTCTTCTGCAACGAGGTCATCAGATTTTCTGACTCAAAATGCAGATTTGTGCTTTGTTAATTTTCTACCTTGTTTGCTGGATTTCTATTTCGTTGACTTCTACTTTTCTCTCTAAAATTTCCAGGTTTGACTTTTAGTTTACTCTGCTGTGTTACTTTTAAATTTTGTTTTAATACAGGTTCTTGGTTCATTAACACCTTTAAAGTTTAGACCTTTAAAATTTTTGTTTTCGTATGATCACTTAAAGGTAAAAAATTTCCCTCTAATAGTTGTATGAATTATTTCTCAAATTTTTCTGTGCTTTTTTTTTTATATATATTCAAACTATTCTGTGATTTCTCTTTTGATTCCCTTCCCTTAGCGCTGGATTCTAAGTGTGGTTTAATTGAAAATATATGTGGTTTTCCTAGATCTGTTGTGGTTATTGATATCTTATTTAATCACATTGGGATCAGAGAACTTATTTCCTCTAATTTCAGTTCTGTTAAGTTGATTCAGACTTTTTATGGCCCAGTTTATGGTCCATTTTGGTGAATAAAATACGGGCACTCAAGAATGTGCATTCTGATGTTTTCATATGTAGTGTCCTATAATTATTAAACCATGGTTTTTGTCCTAGGGTTCTTTCTGTCTTTCGTATTTTTCTTTCCTAATGGTTCAATCACTTGTTCAAGGGAACTATTAAAATATCTTCTCATAATGGAATTAACTAATTCCATAGTCTTCACACCATGTTTTGAAGGTTGGTTGTCAGGTAATAAGCATTTGATCTGTCTTCCTGATGAACTGAACATTGTATCTTTGTTCAATTGCCTGTCTTCTCTCTGGCAATACATTTTTTCTTGATGTCTACTTTATCTTATTAAAATAGCTAAACCAGCCTTCTGCTTAGGGTTTGTATTACATATCCTTCATATGCGTTTGTCCTTAACCTGTCTGAGCTTTAAATTTCATTGGCTTATATATAGCATAGAGTTAGGTCCTGCTTCTTTTGATTCTTATAATCTTTGCCTTTTAATTAGAATTGCTTTATCCATAAATATCATGTGTAGTTATTGATCTTTGATTTAGGCTTACTTGGACAGTTTCCGTACGTCCCCTCTAGTTTCCTCATTTTCGAGCTCCCTTACTATTTGAATTTTAGAATTCCATTTTAAATTACCTATTGACACTTTTTTCCAGAGTTCTCTAGGATTAAGGTGTTTTTTTTTTTTTTTTTGAGTTGTGTAGAATCAGAGTTGTAGTACTTCATATGCTGTGTAGAAAACTTGCAACCACATGGACCCATTTACCCCAGTCTCCTTATTCTACATATTATCTCCTGCTATGGATTTTATGAACCTAAAGGACAGCATTATAATTTTTTCTTTAAAAGGTCATGTACATTGTCGCTAAACTAAGAGAGAAATTTATATTAGTAAGTATTGCTGTTCTTTGTTTCTCCATGATGGTCTACGTTTCCCCCTCGATATTTTTTTTTCCTAGTTAGAAAGAATTCCTTTAGCTTTTATGGGTGCAGTACTGATGACAAAGTTCCTTATTCTTATATGTGAACATAATTCTGTGTTTACCTTTTATCCTTTTAAAAATATTCTTACACCCTCTTCTGTGGCTGCTCATGTGAAATCTGTGGTAATATGAATTATTCTTGCCCATGTTCCCTAGCTAATTTTTTTTCAACAATTTTTCTGTGTTTTTATATTTTTCCTACTTGGGCTTACTAAGCCATTTGTTTGTGTAAAATTATGTCTTTCATACATTTGGGAGATTTTTGATGGTTATTTCTTAATTTTTTTCACTTGGTCTATTGTCAGTCCTTCTTGGGCTCAAATTGTGTTTACTTTATAATTTTGACATGTCCCATAGACATGTTTTATCTTTTTATTTTTCAAAAATTTTAATGTTTATTTATTTATTTTTTTAATATTTTTATTTTTTTTATTTCTAGGATAGAGAGAGACAGCGTGAACAGGGGAGGGTCAGAGAGAGAGGGAGACACAGACTCTGAAACAGGCTCCAGACTCTCAGCTGGCAGTCAGCACAGAGCCCGACGCGGGGCTTGAACCCACGAACCGCGAGATCATGACCTAAGCGAAAGTCGGACACTTAACCGACTAAGCCACCCAGGCGCCCCTTAATGTTTATTTTTGAGAGTGAAAGAGACAGCATGAGCAGGGGAGGGGCAGAGAGAGAGGGAGATACAGAATCCAAACGAGGCTCTAGGCTCTGAGATCTCAGCACAGAGCCCCATGAGGGGCTTGAACTCAACAAACCGTGAGATCATGACTTGAGTTGAAGTCAGACCCCTAACTGACTGAGCCACCCAGGTACCACTATATTAGTAGTTTTAATGTAACTATACAACAAGAAAGAAACCACATATAAAGTTTTCATTATGTTTTGAGCTTCACTATCATGATCTCTTTCAATACTAATGGTGTTACCTTAAGTATTCCTGTTTTTGTGACCATTCAATAATTTGAACTATTGTCTATTCTGATATTGTATACATCTTTTAGTTTAGATTATATTTGTTAGATAAGGCTCTTAAGGACAGATTCTGAGCATTGAGCAGAAAACCTGTACTTTCAGACTAACCTTTATATTACTGAACATGTGTAGCTATGAGATATTTTTTTTCTACTTAAATTCATTACCCTGTTCCTTGCTCTTTATTTTTTTTTTAATGTTTTATTTATTTCTAGGAGAGAGAGAGAGACAGTGTGAGCAGGGGAGGGTCAGAGAGAGAGGGAGTCACACACTGAAACAGGCTCCAGGCTCTGAGCTGGCAGTCAGCACAGAGCCCGACGCAGGGCTCGAACCCATGAACCACGAGATCATGACCCAAGTGAAAGTCGGACACTTAACCGACTAAGCCACCCAGGCGCCCCTGTTCCTTGCTCTTTAACTCAATGACCTTGAAGGTTGTTTAGAAGATATATTATTTTAGGCCTTATGTCTTTAATATATTACACCCATAAATCTAGAAATATGACAACACTGTGATTTGCCATTTACAATAAACTAAATGATTAGCCATTATTGGTGTCCTGTAACTCAAGTAATTAGCAGTGCTATATAGAATAGGCTGTTGAAATTAGTGGAGGACAGAGAATGCTACACCATTGGAATAGGGGCCACGACGTGAGAAGAAAATCCAAGACAAAACTGAATGTTTTCTGAGAAGTTAGCCCAAGAAAGGGATGATGATCCACAAAGGGGGCAAGCTGATTTGGTTCATGGTGGGAGATTGAGAAAATGAGCTTGAATAGAAGAAAGAATCAGGTTCTGGGCACCACATTTAGGTGAAAGAATTATTTCCTTTAGCAAAGACCAATTATTTTCTTGGCAAATGGGTTTAATCTTTGTCATAAAGAATGAAACTTTTTTCAATTAATAATGTACTATATATATATATATATCAAATAGTATTCATGAAAAGGGAAGAGCTTTAACTATGTTTTAATGCATATCCTTCCAGAAAGAGAAGCACAAACGTATGTTACTGCTGTTAGGCAATTTTCCATCACTAAGGAATGATGATTAATTTTTCAAATTATGTATATACATATGTATATATTTATGCAATCTGAGTGCTATTGATTTGTCTCAAATCCCCTAGTTATCCAGGATTCCTATTGAGAGCTTATAAACATCTTTAAATGTATACTTATTTTTTTGAGGGGGGGTGCACAAGTGTGAGTGGGGGAGGGGTAGAGAGAGAAAGAGAATCCCAAATAGGTTCTGCACTGTCCGCGCAGAGCCCGGTATGGAGCCTAAACTCGGGAACTGTGAAAGATCATGATTTGAGCTGAAATCAAGAGTCCGATGCTTAACCCACTGAACCACACAAGTGCCCTGAGAGCTTCTGATTTTCAATTCCTTATTATGAAATTGCAGTGTTAAGCTGGCTGGTTCTTACTAAAGGATGCAGTTCCCTACCATGCTTCAGTTCTTAATTTTTATTTAGGTCTCATCAGTTGGCTACAAAATATAAATGATAGTTTTGTCCTATGCAAGGAACAGGGGTCACTATTCCTGATCCTTTGTATATTTTAGAAATTTTCTGTTCTTTATAAGTAGGAGAAAATAGCCGGGGTTAAGTTCATCGTGTTTTTGGTCAATTCACAATTTATTTTATCATTGAATTGAATATTGCAGAGGCAAAGTCTGCAGCCAGTTTAATACCATTTTTTTTTGCATGTGATTTATGGTTATGTCATTAGTGTTACTTTTCATTCTTTACCATATTTTGGTTTTCTGGGGTTTTTGTTTTTGTCTTGTTTTTGTTTGCTTGCTCTTGCCTCTCTTCCTCTTCTATTGTATTCAGCCCTCATAAATTTCAGAACAAGTTTCAGTGGGTGTTCAAGTACACGTGAAAACATTTTTTCTTATTTTAAAAGATGTACCATAAAATGGTCCCTGTAAACAAAAAAAAAAGTCCACAATTAAGTTTTAAACTTTCTTGATACATAGCAATACTTAGATTCCTGTTTCCTTACTATAAATACATTTTTATTCAATAATCTTGATATCTGAAACAAATTTTGTTTGCCAAGCCCAGCCTAGCCTCATATTTATCTTTGAGGATTCTGTCACACTGATGCAAGTACATATTCTATGCCCATTAAATTAAATGAACCTAATTTCCCTGTGACATTAAATTATTTGCATCTAACACATGTGTTTCTTGTACTTTGTCCCAAATAGAAGCCTTTGATAGTCAGGAATTATACTAAATCATTTTAAGCATCCCTAGAGCATTGTGCTTAATTAATCTTGTGTATATATGCATGCATACATCATATAGAATAATTGAACATCTAAAAATATTTTTAAATACATCAGGAACCAGGGTATTGAGAAACATTAGCTAAATCTCCAGTGACTCACAGCTGGGAGAGGAATAGAAGGTGAACAGAAATTTAATAGTAATGTTTTAACAGAGGTGAAGATAGAGAATTATAGAATTGGAGAGGAGGAATTATCTTTTACTTGAAATGAGCAGTTGTTTGCATGTTTTAAGTTTTTCAATTTTAATATTACTAGAGCAAAAGATTCCTCATGGGAAATCATATAATCCAATGACCTACCATAGAACTCAGTAGAAATTTTTATTTATCTGTCTCAAGTATTGAATTGAATTTTCTATACTGTATGTGATTTCTATTTTTGGTTGAGAATAAAGTAAAATGTGCCATTTAAGGTTTTCAAAAAAATTTTTTAATGCTAAAGAGTGCGTGTATATTTTTTTTATGTTTTATTTATTTTTGAGAGAGAGACAGCATGAGTTGGGGCAGGGGGAGGTCAGAGAGAGAGGGAGACACAGAAACTGAGGACAGGCTCCAGGCTCTGAGCTAGCTGTCAGCACAGAGTCCGACATGGGGCTTGAACCCATGAACTGTGAGATCCTGACCCGAGCCGAAGTTGGACGCTTAACCAACTGAGTCACCCAGACGCCCCAAGAATGCATATATTAAAGTTTTTTCCTAGGAAATCAATACTGATGTAATGAGATGAGAGGGAAGGAAAGGATTTAAGATCCCCAGGCTAGTTATCCTACCCCGGGCTCCTTACAAGAAAGACCCTATTTCCCCTATGCAAGGAAAAAAAAAGAAAAAAGAAAAAAGGTATTTTGGTATTAGCAACTCTAAATCCAATATAAAATTTATTTGTATACTTTATTTCTTTCATCATTAATATCAATTTTATGATCCATACTATATTAAATTGTAGGGATATAAAACCTAGATGTCTTTCTTATCCCTATTAAGTGAAGCCAAAAAGGCAAGATACATGTATATATAAACTATATAGCTTAATGTAAAACAAGCTCTTGAAACCTATTTAGCACTGTTTGATCATTTTGGCTAGATCTGAGGCAAACCTGGATTCAAATTCAATTTTTAATTCTGTGAACTTCAGCATTCTTGTGAAGAGCCCCTCTCTGAATATCTTGTATTAACAACATTAAAAATCGAGTACTTAGGAAAATGAATTAGTATTACTGATGCTCCAATTATAGAGCAAGGCAAAATCCACTGAGGAAAAATGTAAGGTCATTTAGATTAAAAAATTCATAGATAATTGACTACCAATTACTTGTGCCCTTCGGGAGCATTATAAAAGCAGATGTTGAGAGTCAATTAATTTGTATTTGTTTAGGTGGGACTCTATCAAAAAAAGCAAAATCTGCTGGAAAGAGTATAACATCTCATTCTTCCTTCTTGAGAAATCTGAGCCGAATCTGTCACTCACTTATGGCAGACACACAGGTCGTTATGGCATGGCATATGCCAGAAGCTTTATCCTAGCTTCATCTGTTACTCTTCTCTCATGATAGTGGGATTTTAAATCACATAGATTCTGCTATAATTCAGTTCTGTCAGGTGGCAGCTGTGTGAATTTCAGTTCCTTCAATTCCCCAGGTCTGAATTTTCCATGTGGTAAAATAATAATATCTACCTGAAGGGAATTGTGAGGATTAAAATATACAAGTAGAATATATAGTAAAGTATATTCTAGTATTGAACAATAGAAAGTATTCAATAAAATGTTACCACATTTTAGCCACCTATTACATTATATCCTTATATTTAAGAAACCCTTTTTAAGAACTGGATAGGGCATTGATGAACAAGTAAATTCAATGTTATAATTTTATTTCCTTAATTTGATGTCCTTCATAGTTTTAGGTAAAGTCCTTTCTCTTTGACCCTCTCTGTATTAATATTCCTAGTTTCACACAAAAACCTTGGAGATCAATTATTGAGCTCAATATCCAAGGCTTCCCTGATTCCTCCACTTTCTGAACTTGAAAAAGGGAAAAATTTCTTTTCCTCTCAAGCATTGCAAACTAAGTATCTAAGTGAAAGGAAGTAGGAACTAAATGAAAAGCCAAACTAATTTTACTTAAGCAGTTAAAGCTTTCACAGTGAATGATTTGGAGCTCTTCAATGTTACTTACTGAATGTAATCACACATATTTGTCCTGTTGAGAATTATATTGTGACATATGCTTGGTAAGCAGGACTGATATTATATAAATTAGTAAAGATTTGTTGCTTGAAGTTGTAGAGTACAAAAAGAAATCATGCATGAAGTTTTCTCAACAAAAACATTCCCATTTAAAGAAAATTTACATAAGTTGTTAACTAACCAGTAAAAGTAACCATAATCTCATTGACTTCTATACATTGTGTCCAATAACAGAAATGTAAAATGTCTGATAAGCAGGAGAGAACAACTAATTGGTATTCTGAAGAACAAGATTCAAAGGATTCAGGATACAGGAGGACAGGATCCAAAATTCTTAGACAAGTATATAAAATACTAGATTTCTTTGTGCACGTAACAAGGTTTCCTCTAAATACTACATTCAATTGTTTAATTCCTTCCTTTTAAATAGTATATACATTCCTTTTAGAGTTTACAGATAAGTGGGAAGATAGGTAATAATCAGATAAAACAATTAAAATGTTACATAAGGCCACTGTAAGAGTCTATGAAAGGAGTACTCATCTAGTCTGGATATGTTAGGGAAAGCTTAACCAAGGATGTAGTTGAACTGCTATCTCAAAGGTAACCAGATTGTAAATGGATAAATGAATGGGAAGAAAATATTGAAGATAGAGGAAAACTTTATTGGAAGTCCTGATGGGAAATTAGTATGATACCTTTGAAGATCTAGAAAGTTTTCAGATTTCAGGCTAGTGTGGCCAGAGTGCAGAGTGAGTAGTAGGATATGAATCCTCATAAAATATTTGTGAAATTTTATACCAAAAGGACCCAAAGGATTGTGGAAAGAAAGTATTTATCAAATACTAATATATATTCAGCATCTTTACCATTCTCTAAAATATTTATTTCTGGAATAAATATTTGTATATTGGATAATATATATCGAAAAGCTCATAAGGGGTACATGGGTGGCTCAGATCATTAATTGACTGACTCTAGATCTCAGCTCAGGTCTTGATCTCCAGGTTGTGATCTTCCATGTTGGGCTCCATGCTGCGTGTGAAGCCTACTTTTTAACTTAGGTTTAGTCATGTTTTCTTCTTTCCTAACAGTTCTAGATGTTCTAAAAGTATGTGTCTTAGAATGGAATTCATTGTCAAGTCAAATGATGAAAACATTACAACCACGTGACCAGTTGTAGCTACATTGATCAATAATCAAGTAGATTGTATTGTTGTCAAACAAATCTCAATAGTTTATAATAACAAGCATGCTGTTTTTTCAGGTTCACCAAAGCCTGCAAGTCAATTATGGCTTGGCTGAATAAGGCAGAGAAACTTCTTCAGAATGCTTACAAGCTGAGCTTTGTTCTAGCTGCAGTTTGAATTTAGGTTTGTTTGAAGTGTCTCTACATTATGTTTGGGTAAGCAGCAACCTGAGACAGGTTCTTCTCATGACATATGGCAGGAGCAGGAGTATAAACATTGGATACTACTTTAGGAGTTGATTTACTTTGTTTTTTTTTATTTTTGAGAGAGAGAGGCAGAGCGTGAACAGGGGAGGGGCAGACAGGGAGAATCCGAAATAGGCTCCAGGCTCTGAGCTGTCAGCACAGAGCCTGATATGGGGCTTGAACTCCCGAGCCGTGAGATCATGATCTATTTAGGGCTTTATCTTGAGCTGTCATTTCCACTCATATTCCATTGATTCAAAACAAATCATATGGCCAACCCCACCTTTAAGAGGGATGAGGAATTTCCCTATACTGGTGAGAGGTACTATAAAAATACAAAACATGGAGATGAATAATGCTACTATAAGAAGGTTATAAAGAATTTTGTAATTCAGTTCACTCCAGAGGTGAAATTGAGGGAGTGAAAACTAACTTTTGGAGCTATTGAAACCCCAGATTAGGCAGCCTCCAGTTCTAGTAGCTATTGCCTTTACCTCTTTAGAATTTGTAAATTTGGGACAGAACCAAGGAAACTATGTTGCTTAGACACCATGCTCTTGATGCTGAAACTATCAAACCCAGATCGTCATCTATCAACTTTCTTTTTCAAATGATAGAACCATCAAGAAGCACTTAGAGGAGACACATGCATTGCGGGGAGAGGGGAAATGTGTTCATGAAACCTCTTGTTTGCTTAAAGTTCACTGGCGGAAAATTTAATAATCTTGTGATAGGCTTTTCTTTCATTTTCTCTAAGCATTTCAGAGAAATGCTATTTTTTTCTAGCATGTATTTTTATATTTCCTCTTGTATTTTCTACTTGTTAGGGTTATAGTTTCATTCAGATGATAGTTCCATGTTATTCCTTCTTATTTTCTTGAATTAGTGACTGGATACAAGCAGAATGAGAAGAATTTCATGAAGTAGTGGCAGACTGAAAAAAATGATTTGGGTTACATTAGACACAGATGTGCTGCTCAGTTCTATCTTTGGAAGAAACCCTAGCATACCTAAGTCAGGAAAAAGCAGCAGTGAAAGGCAGTAAATAGAAAGTATTGCTGTATTTTCTTGTTTTCTTTATGGTCATTCAACTGATTTTTTTTTTCCTTCAGTAGTTAAATCTATGCTATTAACATTGATCAATGGTGATTCATATTTTAGTACAGTTCTGTCACCATTTGAAAAGTATTCAGGATTTTGATTATAAGCAGTAAGTAGTAATTTTGGATTTTTAAAGACTAGTATTTTGATATAAAGAAGAAAAACACAAACTTTTCTGTTTACTCCCAAGGAATTTGAGTAATTAAGAGGAAAATAAGTATTTAACAGTAAGATATCATCAGAGAATGGAGCTCACTTATCAGTTTCACCTAGTAAATAGTTGGGTCCATTGGGCCCATGTAAATTTGGTTAATAATCTGCATATTTTAATAAATGGGTGTTCTAGGGGAAACTGTTTCATTCTCAAAATTATGTTAGTATATTCTACGTATATACAGGGAACTGTCAGTTCCCGGAAAATCCTCTGGAATAGAGTCATTTGATATTTCCAAAGTTGAAAGTTTAATTACTGCTGTATTGTTTTACCTATTTTCATGATCAAACTCCACTGTATAATGACTGTAACTTTTAAAATTTCTTTTATATTCATAGAGCAGGCCAGTAATATTTCCAATTTTCATATGAGTGAAGTATATTTAGTAGCACACTAGCCTGTATCTAAAATATTGGTGGGTATTAATAAAAAAAAAAGTTTTATGACATCAGTGATATGTATTCCTTTTACAGTAAAACACACTTTTATCTACTAATAGAAATAAGTCTTTATTGTAGAAGACCAATATCTTAGCACTGTGCTCAAGCAGTAAATCTGTGGTTGATTTTGTACATGTTCTGCAGATTACTTGGAATCCTATCAAATGGCTACTTACACATGTGACATTACTTATAAAAAGGTTCACTTTTTAAATTTGGCACTTACTAGCCCTGTGACCTTGAACATGTTACTTAACAGCTCAATGTCTGTTTCATAAAATGGAGATTATTTTACCAACTTCAAACAGCTGCTATGTAGGTTATAGGAATCAATATATATAAAATATTAAGCACAGGGCCTGGCATGTACTAAATGGTACAAAAATGTTAGCTATTAATATCAGGTCATTATTATTATTTTTAAAGCACAGTGTCAATGCTTCAATGAGGAATAAAGGTGGTCACTGTATTTACCTGGTCTTTAAAGATCAAGGATTATGAAGTCATATTGGAAGTGAACAAAACTTATTTCAGGAAAAGAGTAAGAAAACTATTAAGGATTAATTCTGGGCCTTAGTTTTCTGTCAGTAAATCAAAGTTAGGAAGCATAAATAATGTTTATTAATGTCTGAAATGTAGAACACAGATTAGATTGAGAATTTAGCTACAAAAGAAATTCAGTGAGGATGATTACACAGTAAATAATAAAGATTTTCGTATGTATACTTAATCTTTATAGTCCCCAAATTATACCAAAAGACAAACAGATATTAATATGGTAATAATAGGGGAATACTCAAACACATCCTCAATCTCATTTTGATATAGCTAGAGAAATAGCAACTCCTATAGGTTGCTCCTATGTCTATATAACACATAAAAGATAGGCATAGTTAGATGAGCTTTAACATGAACGGGTAAGATTTCAAACTACAGGGCTCATAGATAGAACAGTCATAATCACCATATGCCTCTCTTTTCAGCTGTGGTTATATAGTGACCTTGAAGGCTTCTTGCATGCGTTGCAATGATAAACAAAACTTTCCGTAAATTTCATGGCAATATCTGGGTTAGGAGTAAACCGTGCATTTTTCATAGTTTTAGGAAAAAGACTGTAGAACCATTGTCTGCAGTTGTTCAAGAAAAAAATTCCAGCTTAAGGAACCATATCAACCCATGTGAATAAAGAAGACTTAAAGTTGGACAGAACTTTGGAGAGAATCTTAAAAATTGTACATGAAGAATTCATAAACCTTATTTTGCAGAAAACATCTTGGTTCTAGGGGCGCCCGGGTGGCTTAGTCGGTTAAGCGTCCGACTTTCGCTCAGGTCATGATCTCGCGGTTCGTGGGTTCGAGCCCCGGGTCGGGCTCTGTGCTAACAGCCAGCTCAGAGCCTGGAGCCTGTTTCAGTCTGTGACTCCCTCTCTCTCTGACCCTCCCCTGCTCATGCTGTCTCTCTCTCTCTCTCTCCTAGAAGTAAATAAAAAACATTAAAAAATTAAAAAAAAAAAGAAAACATCTTGGTTCTAGAAATGGACTATTTAATACAGTTGATTTATATTTCAGATTTTTTCCCTCTAAATACTCCATAGGGATCTCTAGGGACATAAGTAAAATTATTTTCTCCACATGAGTTCAAAAATCTATCTTATGCTCCTAGCTTTTGATCCATGGTCTTTGTAATTTTGATCACTTTGCTAGTGAAAGGATCAAAGGTTTTAGTGATGTTATCCATGGTTTTGGTAATTATTTTCATTATGGCATACAAAATTCTATGAATTTTGCATGTTCACCTTGTGAATAGAAGAGACTGAAGTAGGACAGAGAACTGCATTTTAGTATTTTCTGGGGGTGGCTACATTTTCTAAGTTTATATATAGTACCTAATCTTTCTTTTCCAAAGTATGGGAGTTTTTATTAAAGAGAAATTTTTGTACCTTGCCATAATCTGAACTCTGACATTGACCATATAGCCAGAGGACTATAAGAAAACCTTCAGAGATATTGAGAGCATAATATTGGTTAGAATGTACAAGAAGGAAACAAAACTTTTTGCAGTTTCCCTTGAGAAATTAAGTAGTTATTTCTTTAACTCCTGGCCAACTGGAATTTTCCAGCTATTGTAAATGTGTCCTGAAAAAATATGTATTTTAAAAATGTTTTAAGATAGTTTAAGAAAATATCTTGTATTTAAGCAGTTAATATTTTTCAGAAATATTTGCCTCTATTACACATTTCTTCAAATATATACTCAAAAATGAAAAACTTTTTTGATTCTTATTCTCCATAGCCTTGCTACCATTTTAGTAATTAATGTTTTCCTTAGCAGTAAGATTGAATACAATACCTCTGTTTTTTAGTTTCAGAGTTTCAGATCATTTTGGTTGATCAGTTATTGACAGAGTTGGCATGTCTCCAGACAAATGCATGTTTTTAGTCATATCATGTATTGCATCAATTTCCTAGCCAATTTCAGCCATAGAAAATACACAAAGCATCTGTAGCCATTAGTGCACACAGATAACCATGTATTTGTTATATATATTCATACATATTTCTCCTCTATTTGGGACATTCAGGAAAGAAATAAAAACTGTAAAATCAACCATAAATGTGCTGATAATAGAAATTCTGGAAAACACACTAATAGGGCTTACTAGAAGGAATGGTGTTTTCTATGAAATGCTCTTAGTAGTATGCAATTGTCTGCATATTTGTTACTTGTCAAACATTTGAAATCCTTCTGGTCTGGAGAAGATAAGTATTAACATGCATGCTGTTACTGTGTACCCTATGGAGGACTATACGCCTTAGCTAGAAAAACCTCATCATAGTGGGAAATATGTAGACCAAAGAATCAGTAAATGGAAATAGGGGAAGTTGTGGCAAACAAAGAGTGTTCATAAGTGAGTTACAATCTTTGGTAAGAAAACAATCACAATGTTTCCACAGGAGTGCTTTAGAGAAAGAGAATAAGACTGTTAGCTACCTTTATCAAATCTAGCATTCCTTAGTGGCAGATTCTAGGAAAAACCTCTGAATCTGTTTTCTTCACAAAGAGGAATTGGATTTTTTAAAAATTTTTTAAAAAAGTTTATTTATTTTTGAGAGGCAGAGAGATCGTGCAAGTGCGGGAAGAGGAGAGATAGAGAGAGGGAGACACAGAATCTGAAACAGGCTCCAGGCTCTTAGCTGTCAATACAGAGCTCAAACTGGGGCTCCAACTCATGAACTGTGAGATCATGACTTGAGCCTAAGTCAGATGCTTAACCTACTGAGGCACCCAGATGCCCCAAGAGGAATTGGTTTCTTGATGATTTATGAACTCTGCTCCAAAATTCCACCTAGATAATTTGGTAAAAAGATGTGACACAGTACCCATGATAATTCAACTTATCAGTAACCACCTACTACCATTTGATTCATGGTTTATAGTCTATATTTACCATTCTGGTTATTTTTCTGATGACTTGAGAAAAATACTACCAATGAATCATAGAAGGCGAAGAATGCTGAACAGCAGAGCTTCTGTCATTCTCTGTGGCTCTTAATCAAGGTGATGCATTGCTAAGACAGCTGCCTGGGTGTGACCAAGGAGATTGCTGCTGCCTTCTCAGCATGTCAGAAGTTTATTTGCTACTTTGAATATATGGAATGTGAATATCAATGGAATGCATTTAAAGGTGCAAATGGGACCTTAAGAGTCTCAAGAGAGGTCAGTTTGGGTGTGATTTGATGTCTTTATATTAGCAATAATATCCCTCAAGAGATACATAGGGACATTTATATGATACCTTATATCACACCCAGATGGGGTTATAGTATGGGGTTGACAGTACCTAAGTGACTATTTCCTGGAGCACATATTTTTGGGTGCGTGTAGTTTCCCAAATTGCACATAAACAGTAGATATTCAATGACCGTAATATACCTTGTGGCTTTATCAGATGTGTGTACTCAGCCTAAGATATTCTGTGAAGACTTAAGGAGTTGGTCTTGGAATTACTGAGTATGACTAAAATAACATCTCTAGAGCTTTGTCAACAGGAGTAAAAGATGTGCCTAACCCAAATAGGCACACTAGAGGGACCTCTGTTTCAAGAGAATGAACATGGCTAGAATCAATCTGTAAGATTTAATTTGCTATAAGTAAATGAACTAATTATACAATAATTTTCATGAAAATCATTAACAATGTTGAGAGAAGTCTTGCATTGTTATATAAAGAAAGGACTAAAGAATATTCTAATACTTATGGAATCTACTATTTTTAAATTTCTTATTTGAGAGAGTGAGAGAGCACAAATGAGGGAGGGGCAGAGAGAAGAGAAAAAGAGAATCCCAAATAGGCTCTGCACTGTCAGCATGGATCCTACCATATGGGGCTCGAACTACATGACACGTGAAATCATGACCTGAACTGAAATCAAGAGTCAGATGCTTAACTGACTGAGCCACCCGGGCGCCCTGGAATCTACTATTTTTTTTTTTTAATTTTTAAATTTTTTTTAACATTTATTTATTTTTGAGAGAGAGAGAGAGAGAGAGAGAGAGAGAGCGAGCGCATGCTAGAGTATGAGTGGAGGAGGGGCAGAGAGAGAGAGGGAGACATAGAATCTGAAGCAGGCTCCAGGCTCTGAACTATTAGCACAGAGCCCAACATGGGGCTTGACCCCATGGGCAGTGAGATCATGACCTGAACAGAAGTCAGACACTTAACTAACTGAGCCACCCAGGTGCCCCTGGAATCTACTATTCTTTTTTTTTTTTTTTTTTTTTAATTTTTTATAGTTTATCTTTGAGACAGATACAGAGCATGAGCAAGGGAGGGGCAGAGAGAGAGAGGGAGAATCTGATGCAGGTTCCAGGCTCTGAGCTGTCAGCACAGAGCCCGACACCGGGTTCAAACCGCGAGATATGACCTGAGCCGTAGCCGGATGGTCAACCGACTGAGCCACCCAGGCAGCCCTGGAATCTACTCTTCTTAAATGTCCATGGTTGAGAATGCTAGAAGGGAATAGAAGGTTGTATTAATAGGATTTGTTAAAATTTTAAGGCAGGTTGTCACTGGACAATTGAGCAGATATCCTTGCACTCTAATGGCCTTGGTATAGAAAATAACATGGATTTTCTCTGTGATGCAGTTGGTTGGGATTAGATAGACCAAAGAATGACACTATTTTCACTGTGACAATATTACATACTGGCACCTGTACCTATAAAACCTACACTAGGCTATGTGGAATATGGAGATAACTGGAAAGCAGAGTCCAGAATTTACTGAAACTAAAATATGGCTTCTATTAACATACTTGTCAGTTGAGAGTATGTGATACCTAAGAAAAGATCATTTCTATTGGAGAATAATAATTATGCTTTTTTTCTGTTATATGTTCAACTTTAATCTCTGTCACAAATCTATGATGTAAGAAAATGTCTGGTAAATTCATTGACAGAATGGAATGAAAACCAAACTTAAGTAGACCGTGATTTTAAGAATGAGAACGTTGTTTGGGAGATGGCTATTACATCAATTTTGTGCTTTAAATCTATGAATTGAACCAAAAAAGTGACTTTGCTTTTAGAAATAAAAAGGCACAAGTAAATGATTCCACCAAAATATAAGAGCTTCTATTTCTGCCCCGAGTGTAGAAGGAGCAGCTGGAAAGAGCATCACTTCCAAACTAACAACAGAAAGAGCTAGATAATCTACAAAATCATAATATTCATAATCATGAACATAATCAGACCACTGAAATAACAGTGAAAATGTTTTAAATCCAGAGAAACAAGATGGAAACACATGATCCTCTTAGCAGTGTAAGAGAGGAAGACCTGCTGTGTCCTATACAAAAGAGAAAGAAATATGGAAAAAGGTAACTAAAAGCCATCGCTGGCCTAGTGTACAGATGTAGAACCCATCAAGAAACCTGCATAGTTTGGGCCCATCGGTAGGCTCTTATCGGTAGACCTCAAGAAGGCATTCAGGAGAAAGAGTAGGGTTCGATGGAGGATGGAGGAGTGAATAAATCACTGTCAGTCATGTGTGCAGGAGGAGGGGAACAATTGGTATTAAAAGAAAACAAAGCCCTACCCAGATGCTTCTCTGCTACGAAAACCTTAAGCCATTGGGAGAGGGCCAATAAGACCTGTAATTTACAACACAGATGAAGACACATTGTGCCTGGAGGAAGGATTGAAACTAATCCCTTGATTTATTGGAGAGAGGAAGGAAACCATCTTGTGTTCATATTAGAAACTCGTACCACCAGAGGAAGGTTAGGATCTCTGAAATAGTATAACCCTTGAGACTCATGGAGATCATATTTTTAAAACTTGTTTCCCACCACCAGTTTAGCAAGTATAGAAGCAACTCTCAAGAGCTTAGCTGAGTCTGATGGAGCTGAGCTGCCAGGAGTCAAAGTACCCAATTGAGACACAATAAAAGTAATAATCAAGGCTTTAATCACCTATTTTGATAGTTTAGGCAAGAGATAAACTGGAGAAAATGCCAACTCCTTCTGGTTCCATTTCCCCACATGGAATGGCTCACCTGCTGATAAGGTGAGTTAGCACACACGTGGGGGATCATCTCATTGTAGGGGGAGCCCTGAACAACAATGCTTGCTGTTGTACAGACCTCAAGTCTGGAGGGAAGCAAGGGAGAAAGTCTAGGAGTGCAAAAATACTGAGTAAAAAGTATGTTTAAGGTTCTTCTCCTTTCCCCATGCCCTGATAAAGAGGTCTTGACAGAGGCAACTGAGGAAGAGTTTTTCCACATGGCCCAGCTAAGTAGGATTCTGAATGGAAGCTTCTGGGCAAGGAATAGCAGATTTGTCTAAGAGCCTTGCTGGCCAAGGGAGGCCTGAGTCCTTAACTATATATAACTCCCTTCAGAACCTGCAATTTTTAGCTGTGCCTCAAGTCTTTTATGGGGGAAGCAGCTTTCCCCCATAAGCCTGCTGGGTAAAGCCTTTGTAAATACCTGTGGTTGAGCCTAAAAGCACTCACAGGCTTTTTAGCCAGGAGCTAAACCCCTCAGTAACAAGCAACAGCAGTCTGTCATTGATAGAAGGGCAGTAGCCTGAAGAGAGACCTCTGAGACACAAATAAAAGCTGTGTATGGAGGAAAACTCTAGGAATCTAGCCTTTCCTTAAACCGCGGGTTAACACTTGAAGAATTTAAAAACCATGGTGCAATAAGAACAAACCCCAGCAACCAGTAACAGTGCCACCCAAATGTAGCCCAGCTCCTGATTAGCTTAATCCAGCCCACATACTGAGAATGGGTTAACAAAAGAATAGGATGTCCATTTTTTAAGATAAGTACTATTCATATTTTTTAAAAAAATTATTTAAATCCAAGTTAACATACAGTGTAATAATGATTTCAGGAATAGAATTTAGTGATTAATCGCTTACATATAACAGCTAGTGCTCATCCCAACAAGTGTCCTCTTTAATGCCCATCATCCATTTAGCCCATCCCCCCACCACACACCCAGCTAGCAACCCTCAGTTTGTTCTCTGTATTTGAGTCTCTTAGTGTTTGTTTCCTTCTGTTTTCATCTTATTTTTGCTTCCCTTCCCCTACGTTCATCTATTTTGTTTTTTAAATTCCATGTGTGAGTAAAGTCATATATTTGTCTTTCTCTGACTTCTTTTGCTTCACATAATACACTGTAGTTTCATTCACATTGTTGCAGATGGCATGATTTCATTCTTTTTTGATTGCCAAGTAATCCACTGTGTATATTCATCTTATCCATTCATCAGTCAATGGGCATTTGGGCTCTTTCCATACTTTGACTATTATTGATAATGCTGCTATAAACATTGGGGTGCATGTGTTCCTTTGAAGCAGCAAACCTGTATCCTTTAGATAAATACCTAGTAGAGCAATTGCTGGATTATAAGGTAGTTGAATTTTTTTGAGTTACCTCCACACTGTTTTCTAAAATGACTGTAGCAGTTTGCATTCCCTTATATATATTGTTTTACTGTATTAATTATGTATGGCTTCTAATTAAAAATGAGATCAATGAAACAAAAAGAAAAAGCAATTTGGTGTCAATAGAGACTCAGAGATAATACCTATATTAATAGTACCGGACAGGAAATATTACATATTCATGACTTATATCTTAATAGCTTTAGGGAGATAGGTAGACCACAGGCACTAACAAATGGGGAATTTTAGTAGAAAGGTGAAAAGTAATGAGAAAAAAATCAGTTGAAAACACAAGTGATAAAGAACAGGGTAACAAAGATGAAGAATGTGTTTTGTTTTGGTAGTCATCAGTAGCTGCGACACATCCAAATAATCCGTGTATTTAAACATAGGTTGAGAGTAGTTTATAATTATAGTGAAACAAAAGTAGAAGAAACAACAGGGAGATAAATAGAACACAGCATTGAGAAGTTGTGAGAAAATGCCAAACTGTTTATTTTTTGTGCCACTGGAATCTCAAGAAAGCTGTTGGGGCACCTGGGTGGCTTCTTGGGTTAAGCATCCGACTTCAGCTCAGGTCATTATTTCAGAGTCCATGAGTTTGAGCCCCACGTCGCGCTCTGTACTGACAGTTCAGAGCCTGGAGCCTGCTTCAGATTCTGTCTCCCTCTCTCTCTGCTCCTCCCCCACTCGCTCTCTGTCTCTGTCTCTCAAAATAAAATGAAATAAAATTTAAAAAATAAAAATAAAACTATTGGGGTAGAGAGATAATTAAAGAGATAATGACTCAAAATTTACCAAATTGATAAAAGATACTAACCCACAGAACTAATAACTTTACAGAACGCTAAGTAGTATAGATACTTGAAAATAAACACAGTCTATGTCCTATTCAAATTGCTAATAAATAAAACAAAGGAAAAACCCTTGAAGGCAACCAGAGAAAATAAGACAGAACATTAAAAAAAAAAAAAAAGGAAGGTGAAAAATAAATGTCTTCATTTTGTCAGGATCTGCAAATGTGGTGACCCATAGAGTACTACAAGAACAGAAAAAAGTCTGTCAACTCAGAATGCTAGAACTAGTGAAAATATGTTTGAAACTTTAAGGTAAAATAAGGGATTTTTAATTAGATTAGAAATAGAACTGAGAATTCCTTAATCAGTTAGCATTAATAGAAATATATTAAAATATTTCAGGTAGAAGGGATACTTTAAAATCTGAATCTCCACACAGAAATGAAGATCTCTAGAAATGATTCAATTAAAAATATTTAAGTAGTTTCAAGTAATCTAATACTGATTACATTCTCTAAATCAGGAATTTGAAAATTCTGTTAAGAGAGAGCAAATACATTTTTTGTAGCCTTTGTGGACCATTTGGTTTCTGTTGCAACTACTCAGCTCTGCTGTTTTAGTGTGAAACTAGTCACACACAGCAAGTGAACAAGAGGGCATGGCTCTATTTTGCAAAAATTAAAACAATCAGACTAGATTTTGCCCATAGACCATAGTTTGCCAACTGATCTAAAGTGAAACTCACTGTATTGTAGATTTACAGTATATGTTAAAAAAAAATTGACAACATAAGCACAGAAGATGGGATAAAGGAATTGAAAGTTAGGGTTTCTCTCCCTATATGTATAGCAATATGATAAAATATAAAAGAAGACCCTGATTAGTTAAAATGTATAATTTAAACTCTGGGGAAACTACTTTTTTTTAAACAGGTATACATGAAGATCTAAACTGGAGTTAAAATGGAATCACAAAACTCTAACAAAACAGCAGACAGAGGAGTAAACACTAAATAAGAAACAACAAATAGAAAACAACCAAACCTTAGATATTAATGCATCCATATCAGTGAGCACTTTGTATGGAAATTGTCTAAACATACCAAGTGAAGGGGCGCCTGGGTGGCTCAGTCAGTTAAGTGTCCGACTTCGGCTCAAGTCATGATCTCACATTTGTGGGTTTGAGCCCCATGTCAGGCTCTGTGCTGACAGTCAGCTCAGAGCCTGGAGCCTGCTTCAGACTCTGTGTCTCCCTTTCTCTTTGCCCCTCCCCTGCTTACACTCTCTCTTTCTCAGAAATAAATAAAAATCATTAAAAAAATTAAACATACCAAGTGAAGACTGTGATAGCCACATGGGATTACATATCAAACCCATGTTAAATAACAAAAACTGAAGTAAACTTTAAAGATCTAATAGACTTTTGGAGTGCCTGGTGACTCAGTTGGTTAAGCGTCTGACTTCAGCTCAGGTCATGATCTCACGGTCTGTGGGTTCCAGCCCCGCGTTGGACTCTGTGCTAACAGAGTGCTTCAGATTCTGTGTCTCCCTTTCTCTCTTTGCCCTTCTTCTGCTCATGCTTTGTCTCTCTCAAAAGTATATATTAAAAAAAATAAAGATCTAATAGACTTTGTTAATGTATTCTTGAATCGGGGAGCATCCCATCTGTGAAAGTAGAGGAGAGCACCAAAGGGCTACAGAAAAGGAAAGGTTTTTTTTTTAAAGGTAGAGAGGGAGTGAAAAAGGGTAAATTATTAGCAAGGAATCCATTGTTTTAGGCAATGTCACCTTTCTAAGGGGGAACAGAAGCAGTTTAGATTTCTTAGTGTTGACCTGGAAATCTCATATTCACTGGTTAAAAGATTATATTTCTGGAGGGTTCACACTGCAGTTAGCTATTGAGTCCTGGTTTGTTGTTTTGGGGCCTTAACCAAAGTGACACCATTTGGGTCTGTGGCTTTCTTTGTAACACCCAACTATATGCTGTCTACAAGTAACCCACTTTTAATCTAAAGACACATAGAGGTTAAGACTTAAGTTATAGACAAAAATATATTACACAAATATTACTCAAAAGAAAGCTGGCATAGTTATATTAATATCAGATAAAGTAGACTTCAGAGAAACCAATCTTACTAAAGATTAACAAGGACATTTAATAAATGATAGAGAATTAAAATCATAAACCTGTACATATCAGTAGAAATTCAAATTGCATAAAACCAAACTGGACAGGACTGAGAAAAGATAAAGCAATTCCATGATTTATTTTTGAGATTTCAACACTTCTCTGTAGCAAAAGTAGACAAAATTTGTAACAATATAATAAAACTGAATAACATAAATACTTTTAATACATATTCATAGAATATTTCACTGAAGACAGGAGAATGACCATTTTTATAAATGCGTAGTGAATACGTATCAGTATAGGTCATTTTTGGAATGTTAAAAAATCTTCTTAAATGTGAGGATTTAAATCACATGAAGAAATTTTTTTAGACCAAATCATAATTAAACCAGAAAATGTAATGAAAAGATATCTGGAAAATTCTTTATTTTTTGGATGTAAAACTGAACGTTTCTGAAACCTAAGAGTTAAGTACGAAGTCCAAAGAAAGATAACACCCCACTAAGAAAGAATTACTTGGCATGAAATGTCAATAGTGTAGAGATTGAGAAACCTTCTTTTAGAAAATAAAATAGTAGGAAATAATGTAAAATTATAAATTATATATTTTATATTATAAAAAATTCCATCACTAGTATCAAAACTTAAAGGGGAAATCAGAAGAAAGCCAATAACTTTAACAAGATAGACAAAAGATTGCTCAATAAAATTATTAGAAATTTAATCCCAAAATATAAAAAATTATGTCATTGCCGGGTTTATGACCAGAATACAAGATTAGTTCACTATAAATCAATACATAGAATTTTCCATAAGCACAAATTTAATAACCTGAGAATTTTGAATATTTTATTGCTAATATGTTTAATTGGATACCTTTTGTACTAAGGCATAAGGCATTCTAGTTTCCTAAAGAACATTGTGAGCAAGACTTACAAAATGAGGACAAAATGGCCTTACCTGTTTTAAAAATCTCCGTATTCGGTTTTAACAGGAGTCTAGACTCAATTTTTAGGTAACTTTATTTCAGGCAACTTGTTGTTCTTCCCTATCTGTTTGCTTTTGTCAGAGACCCTTCAGTCCACTATGATAGGCCTCCCTAACCTTAAATCTAGGGGGCAGATTCTGAAGTTATTGTGCCTTACCTCTAAAAAGCCTGTGTCTGTGAAAAATGTTGCAGACATTACACTCTGGCCCCTAGGCCTCACAGCCCACTTCAAAAATCATGAAATATTTTTGGATCTCAGTAATGTCCTTAACGAAGTCACCAAAATTTCTTCTGTATCTTTCTCTGTAAGTCAGTGGATGCTGACTAACCCAACATTTACATAATTAAGGGGGATCATTTAAGTGGATATTTGCAAAACATGTAAAATCTGCTTCAAAGTGCTTTCTGTCTTTCCTAAAAGATAAAAGCTCTTAGCAACATCTAGCCAGTGGTTTCCTTATCATTATCATGTATCAAACAGGATACTCTGTTACAGATTGGAGAGTTCAGAAGACAAAGTGAATGGCCTGTATTCAGTATATATTTGTTGAGCCATTAGTATGTACTAGCCATTGGTGATATGAAATATATCCATATTTTATAAACTTTAAGCTGGAGAAAGTATGAAAAATTAGTGACAGAAAAAGTCAGAAAAACTTTTGCAGGTGTACAAGTAAGAGATAACAGCAAAGACTAAGTTTTATGCTTAGTCTAGCCTTAATTAGTCTTGACAGTGTAAGAAAATTTAGTTTGACTAAGTTTTGGGAATTAGAATCAACGTGATATATGAATTGATGTGATTGTTGTGGTAAATAGTCAATATAACCATACATTATTATGCAATTATGGATATAAAATAGAGAAGAAATAACAAATTTGGTAAGAGAAGAGATAAGTTATATCTTAAGCTGAATTTTACATATCCAGTAAGTATGGAGCAAGTGCTAAGTTTTAGAGATCCAGAAGAGTAAGAGTTAAGACTATAGATTATTGCAGTCAAGTCATAAGAATGAAGAACATTTCAAGGCAGAGATTATGGAAAGGATGGAAGAGTCAAGTACAGACCTCTTGGGGAATACAAACCTTCACTGGACAGGACAGATGAGGGGACATCCACAGAAATATTAACAAGTGAGCTTTAATGGGAGGTGAATCATCAAACTCAAGAGAGGAGAGTGTTTTGTTTTATTAAGAAGTAATATAGCACTTCTTAGAACTCAAAGAGGATAAGGAATAAAAGTAGGAAATGCCTTTGAAAATCAGGAAGTCTAGCATAAGGCATGGTAAGGGCAGTTTTTTTCCAATTTGAGGGTAGCGACAGTGAACATTTTGTTATATAATTAAACAGCGGAAATTTCTTTTTCCTTCTGTCTCTTGAATCTGGAATTTTTAAGGTTTGCCTTTATTTTTTTTTAAATAAAAATCACTTTTTGATGACCGAAAGATGAAGAATAATATAAGTAATCTAAATCACTAAAATTTTAGGGAAAATTCATTCAAAACAAAAATCTATTTTAACTTACATGAATCCTCTATGTATAAATAGTATACTCTAGTTCTGAAAGAAATAGTACTGACCATCTTGAAAGTACATGAGAGATCTCAATTTTGCCATTGTAGCAATTATAATCCTTAACTGAAAATTTGCAAGCAAAAATACTTCATGTATTTAAAATCCTACTCCTAGACAATCACCTCTGATTTCTTTTCTTAGGATGCAATTTTAAGAGTTTGAAACACTTCTCGAAGAACACTTTCTTTTATTTATGACATATAAAAAACATTTTTTAAAAGCAATTTATTTTCCTGTGAAGATAATTACATGGGCAGATCACTCTAGCCCTTTCTGTAAGCAGTGTTTTGAAGTTGGCATATATACTGTCACCCTACTGATTTTAGCCTGGTGGTAGGATTGGTTTACTTGATGATATTGATCAATTTGGTCTTAGAATTTATAAAATTTGAACAATATTGTTTTAACAAAAAAGAATGCGATTTAGTCACATGTACATTCACTCAATCTCGTATAATCATTGATAATTGAGAATATTCACTGACTTCTAGAGGAAGAGAAAAATCTAAACTTGTGATGAGTTGTTGGATGTGGAGGTTTTAAGGAAGATGGTAAGGAAAAGGGAGAAGGGACATAATAATTTGATACCACTATGCCCACTCATTGACTTCTTTGAGGGAATCACTGATGGAATTACTGAAGGGAGATGGATAGAAAGCTGAGAATATGCTCTAAATGAGAAATTCTCAAAACTTAAAAATGAGAGTATGGGCCACAAGAACATGTAGCTGGCCATCTTAGAGGCTGCAGAAGATTTTCTTGCCCTCAAAATATGGATTGTAAATAAGGAATCCCATATTTCCATGATTGGACCTTCAGCATAAATATACCATCGATCTAAATTTTGACCTAAAGTTTTATTTTCCCTAAGCTACTGTTAATATTCTAATAATTACTATTTGTAGAGTAGGTGTTTATGGCTTTCCAGGTTATTATGTGCCTTTCAGAATATTTCACTTGAAATAGGAAATAATGCTTTGCAGATATTTTCTATTATCCCATAGGTTGCATTTTCTCTTATGTTGATGTCCATTTGCTGTATAGGAGGATTTTAGTTTGATGTAATCCCACTTGTCCATGAGTTAACTGTCAAATTCATAGAAACAGAATAAAATGGTGGTTGCCAAGGGCTTGAGGAAGAGGGACATGAGTTATTGCCATCCAATGGGTATAAAGTTTTGGTTATACAAGATGAGTAAGTTCTAGAGATCTGCTGTACAATATTGTGCCTATAGTTAACAATGTTATATTGTGCACTTAAAATTCAAGAGGGTAGATCTCCTGGGAAATGTTCTTATCACTATATAGATATAGATAGTGATAAATATAGTGATATAGATAGTGATAAATATAGTGATATAGATAGTGGCAAATATAGATACTGGCAAATATATAGATAGTGATATAGTGATAAATACATATAGTGAGATATACATATATATATATATATATATATATACACACACACACACACACACATGAAAAAATGAATTAAAAGAAGAAATCTTTAAAGGGGAATCTAGACACCAGCAACAAAAAGATTTTTTGCAAGGAAATCATTAGACATGTTGCAGGCTAAAATTCAGGACTTTGGTGGAAAAATGAATAGTATGTATTAGGGTGGCCAGTGACACAGGTGGCAAAGAATTGTACCAAGAGTAGAGCAACAGCAGAACAGAGTTAATTCCTTCCCCAAGGGAGGAGAGGGGCCAGACATCAAGAAGGATGTTGCCCGAGCTCCTGTTGGACTGAGCCTTTTGAGTTTGTTTGTTTGTTTGTTTTTTAAGAATGTGAGAGGGTTGCAGCTGTGTCTGTGGGGAGTGTGGAGAGGGGCTCGATTCTTGGCCATGTAGAGCAGGAGGTGGCAAGTTTCTTGAGGGGCTCTCCTCTGGGATATGGGTTGTGGTCAGGCTAGAGAAGAATATGTTTTGTAGTTGTGGCCTATTTTTCAAGAATGTAAGGCACTGTGACCTAGAAAACCAAACAATTAAGGCTTAGTATGGACAATTATGAGTTTTGTCTGTAAGCATGACTGGGGAGGGGTCTTTGAATAGAACCCTTTCAGTATAGTAAACACAAATAAAGATGGGAAAATTTTAGAGAGGGTGACTAGTGAAACAAAGTCCTTGAACTCTGTAGATAGAAGGGAATTTGCTATATGGGTATCTGAGTTGAAGTCTGAGATTTTGAGTTTCTTTGGCTTTTGAGTAGTTTCTGTGGCTTTTGAGTAGGCAACTCTTACTGGATTCTAGACTTGGCATGCTCAGTTTTTTTGGAAACTCTTTTCCTTTCATTGCTTCCCCTGCATTTCAGCAACTCCTTCTCATCCTTTATCTTTTCCAAAGAGGTCTTAAATCTCAGATCATTATAACTTTTCCCATGACAACCTGAACTTTTCATTTTAACCTTATCACACTTCACTGTAATTATTTCCTTTTAAAATGCTAATCCTGAAACTTTATTTTAATATTTTTGAGGGCTAAAAATCATCTTACTTTATTCTTTTTCTAGTAGTAGCAAATTAGTGCTGAAGAAATGTAATTGAGGGATGCCAGGGTGGCTCAGTTGGTTGAGCTTCTGACTTCAGCTCAGGTCATGATATCATGGCTCGTGAGTTTGAGCTGCCATCTACGGATCTGTACTGACAGTTCAGAGCCTGGAGCCTGCTTCAGGTTCTGTGGCTCCCTCTCTGTGCCCTCCCTGCTGACTCTATATGTCTGTCTCTTTTTCTCTGTCAAAAATAAATAAAAAACATTAAAAAAAGAAATGTAATTTAAATTAAATTATCTACCATTTTTTGACAAGGAACATCAGACAGAAGAGCAATCTTTATACCAATGTAGAGGGTACTTAGATTATATAAGATTACTTTAGTTCTGTAGCAATCTATTAAAATACAGTATTAAAACTTGAGCAGATAGTAGTATGTCTTAAGGAATAATTGAAAATTCAGTGTTAGAATCTTCAGCTACCTGATGATTGTTCATCGATTATTCAACTGTTTGACAATTTGTTTAATATGGGACAGTTTTGGGATTTCAGATATTTCTTGAATAGGAAATCAAAGCTGTTGAAAAATAAGTTATTGGAAAATCAATATTAAATTATATTTATAACTAGAACATTCTTTGTCAAGTCAGTTTTGGCCTCTTAAAAGATGACATTGCCATGTTGAAACTATTGATTGCTTTCTGCCATAATCAAATGTTTGGACGAGATGTTAAAACTTTCATATCTGTACAAGAGTTAGATTTTTAGATACTCATTTTAAACCTGTAGAATAAATCACATTTGTGTTGATCGATGAGAGGGATGAGGGAGGAAATCTAACAGAGTCATCAAAGATACTTTCAGAATCATGTTTTCAAATTCCGTGAGATGAAAGGGAAATAAAAATTGAGAATCAGAAGACCTATTTATTTATTTTATTTTATTTTAGCAATGCAAACAAAAGTACCTAGTAAGTATCCTGCTACTCTCTTTTGCTAAAATTACAAGAGCATGCTATAATAGGTCTTATAAAAGTGACTCTCTCTATCAGTGTCTGTTTACTAGGAAACTCAGCCTAAAACAATTCATAGGAGAAGAAGGGTCTAGGAAAGCAGATGATAGGGTGATGTATTATAGCTGGATTCCTTGCTGGCAATAGGTCTTCTCACTGATGATTCCTGTTAGTGGAACATAGACCCTTGCACAAGATAAAAGTGCAGTTGTCTTCACTTTTGGTGAACTGGGATAGTATACTGCTGGGGGGAAATAAATTAGTGGATAGGAAATATACTGCATTTGAAAGCTGTGGGGAAAATAATAACTGTGTGGACAGTGAAATTGGGTAGCTATAATGAGGGCAATTAATAGGTAAGTGAACTCTAAGTGCTAAAGCCAAATATCTAGTTACATGTAAAAAGGCGTCATCTCTTTAAAGGGAAAGCAGAGAAAACTGAGGGTCTGTCCCAGTAATAAGCTGTCATCTTAGTTGAGCTCCCAAAAAGGTAGGTCTGATATGCCAAGGTCATAATCCTGTTTGGGAAAGAATGAGAACTTACTCCATGAGATGAGAAATTTTGATTGATACACTGAAAAGTCTTGGAAGTACATAATTTTAGGACCCCCTGGACCCGTTTAAATGACCTAATATTTTCTATTAAATACTGTCACTGTGCCTTGGTTGGAGAGACTTCCCGTAAGACAACATGTGCACCTCTCATAATGTGTACTCATTTTCTCTTGTCCATATCCCATTAAATATGATTAAATTACAGCATGCATTTAAGGGTAAGTGGAGTCTGATAAGAAATGTAAGGGGGCGCCTGGGCAGCTCAGTCAGTTAAGCATCTGACTTCAGGTAAGGTATTCTCTCACCATCTGTGAGTTCTAGCCCTACATCGGGCTCTGTGCTGACAGCTCAGAGCCTGGAGCCTGCTTTGGATTCTATATCTCCCTCTCTCTCTGCCCCTCCCCCACTCAAGCTCTATCTCTATCTCAAAAATAAACATTAAAAACAGTTTAAAAATTAAAAGAAGTAAAAACAGTTAAGAAAAAAAGAGAAATGTAAGGAAGTATAACCCAAAAAAGTAATCAGACTTCCTAGTGCAAACCAGCAGAGGCTGGGAGTGTGTTCAAGGGTTATCAGTGGCTCCTGAAACTAAAGTTGGATTAAATTAGAGGTTATCAATTTATGGATGTTTCCTGGAATCCAGAATTTAATAAGCTGAAAGAACATTAGGAGATGGTATAAACAAAACACTAAGGTGACTTTTAAAAGCATGAGAAAAAAGGCCCTTCATAATTCAGTAATTAGTTTAACCGGTTATTTTATAGATTACCTTGGATTTTTGGCTTCCTCGTTGTGTTAAAAAAATAATAATTTAATCAATTCTCCTTTCATACCCAGACTCATTATTCATCAAATAGTGATCTTGTCAAGACTAAATTCTTTACTCTCATTCTAAATTCTATACCTTATCCATTTTCTTTCAATTGGGGGTTTCTCAGTCTTCATTTTTCTCTTGTATCTGACTTTTATCTTTCTTTCTCATGTAACTCATTAACTAGGCTAAATCATACCTAATGTGCTTTGGAACATATTTTCTCCTTCATGGAGGTTAGTCCCTCAGTCTTCTGAATATTCAGCTACTCTTTCTAAAATGAAATTTCCCACTGGATTTTAAATACATTTAACATTGCCCTTTGAAATGAAAATAAGAGTAAGAAAAACCCCTCATTCCACCATCCTCTTATTTCTCAAGGTACTACTCTATTTTTATCTCTTTTCCAGCAAAACTTCTAAAAATTTCTAAGCATTGCCTTCATTTATTTGCTATTTACTCCTTCTAAAAGCTGTAATTTTAATCCTAAATCCTGTCACTCCACCCAAATTATTCATCCTAAATTGGCAGTAAACTCTCCTGTAACTAAATACAATGAACATGCTTTATTCCTTTTTTTTTTTCCTTTTTAATGTTTTATTTATTTCTAGGAGAGAGAGAGAGTGTGAGCAGGGGAGGGTCAGAGAGAGAGGGAGTCATAGACTGAAACAGGCTCCAGGCTCTGGGCTGGCAGTCAGCACAGAGCCCCACGCGGGACTCGAATCCACGAACCGCGAGATCATGACCTAAGCAAGAAAGTCGGACTCTTAACCGACTAAGCCACCCAGGCGCCCCAAACATGCTTTATTCCTTGATGCATTAGTGATAGGTGAAACTCTTTCTTTCTAGGCTTAAATGAAGTAATCTACCTTTCCTCCTCCCTCTCTAGCAAATGATTTTGCTATCTTTTTAGAACTGTGTATCTCTTTATCTAAGTATAAAATACTTGAGTCTTCGGTATCAGCCTTCTGTTCTACTCTTTTCTCATTTTGTGGTTCCTGTTGGAAGTTTTATCAGATCTAACATGAAATTGCCACTTATACAAAGAAGGCATCCATATTTTCATTCCCAGCATCTATCTTTTTTTCTGAGTTTATCTATATTAGTTTCCTTGAGTTCTCCTCTTAGATCCTTAAACGGTAACTAAATTTCAAGATGTTCAAAAACCGAGTTCTCATTTCTTCAGTCACATAATAGAGGTTTTGTTTTTGTTTTGCTCCTTATATTCATTGATGGCACTACCATCCAACCAATAATACATAGAAGTTATGCATATAGGGATATCATTCTGGACTCCTAACCCTTCCATAGCAACCATATTACATACCTAAATTTGGTAGATTGAATTATGATTCAAGTGCTTTACTCCCATATAGGATTATATATATCCACACCATTTCTTGTGTTATTTCACAGTATTTCCCCTGATACTCCTGATGTGACTAAACTTGCTCTTGTGAACCAGCAGGACAACAGCATGTCCCCGAACAGCTGCCCACTCGTGATCCTAGGCCTAGAATAACAGCACATGGGGTAGACCTAAAACCAGCTGGTAGCTTGGAGTATCTTCAGGCTTGGACAAGTCCAGTTTAGAAAAAATAAATGGTAGTTTATTTCCACACCTGCAAATCTATAAGCATGAAAATATGTGTGTATTGTAATCCAGAAGGATTGCCAAGTTTTTAAATATGCTACAGAACCTGATGATTAAGATCATTAGTCCTATTAGTTTTAATACCTAAATATCTCTGGAGTTGATTTACTTTTCTGCATCCCTTCCCTCTAATCAAAATTGTTACCCTTATTTCTTAAGTACTGAAATAATTGCCTAATGACTCTACCTCAGTCTAATCTTGTCTCTTTGTGTTTTGTCTCAATATGCTTCCAGAGCCATTCGTTAGAGATATGAATTTTATCAAAATGCCTTCGTTTTCTTCCAATTCTCCTTTATAATTATGCTCTTTTAAAGAAACACAATTTTCAAAAGCCTTTTGTAAATGGGCTTATTGGTCTTTCATGCTGGCCCATCCTCTCTGGTTCCGTCAAATTGAGTTTGGTTCCTTCACACTTGTGTTTTCCAGGCATCAAAACTGTACTCTCATTGTTTCTTTTGACTGGCACACTTACCTGGTTTTGGTTATTTTCTGGTTAATTCCTTTCTACGGTTCAGACCTCAGTTCATTTATCCCTTCCTCAAAAAATATTTCACATACTTCCTGACCAAACTCTAGCTTACCCTGTCTTTATCCTTTGGTTTTGTAGTACTTCTACCACTTGAAAGCATACATCTATTTCATTGTTACTTCTACCTTATATGAGAATGTAAGCTTTAAGAACATGACTTATGTCAATAGGGCAATGCCTGGTATACAGAAGTTACTCATTATATATAAATATATTTTATTTTAACCATTGCTTCCAGCAGCTGTCATACCAAAACTTAACTACTGTTAAAACTTTTGCTTTGTTGTCTCAGCCACATCTTATTTATTTTAAACTGAAATAACATATTTGTTGAAATTACTACTTGGTTTCCAGGCATATGTATTTGCTACATCTCATCTTGCATATATGCAATCAAAAGTTTTTCCACTTTGCAGATCAGCCAATTATGTTTTATTGTTGCCATTGATTGCATTGGATTACTGTTATTCATTTTTAAAATAATATTTTTTCACATCTTTTAAAATATGGCTCAGAGTGGAATGCTAAAACTTGAAGTTAAAGGCTAGCTTATTCTTTTATTTTCATACTTATTGACTCTAAAGAATATTCACTAGGCATATGCATATATATAATATTTTTGTAAAATAAACTTCATTTTAATTTTACACTACGTAAAATTTTTTCTTTTTGTCTTTACACTTGTTAAAAAATTATTAATCTTTCAGGAGAAGGATTGATATGTGCAAGAATAAAAACGTAACTGGTTAAGCTTTGACTGTCATTTTAAATTATTTTTTTAGTTCCAAACAGAAAATAAATGTCCTTTATTTGAGATAAGAGGTTTTAAAATTACTTCAGCTCACTTGAGCATAAGAGTCCATCTTCTCATTCTATCATTCATACTTGAAAAATCACTGTCGTGTATGATAGGGTAATGAAAACTCAAATATGACATAAAACGTCCCATTCAAATCAAAAGAGGAAGGAGAAAGTCCTTTATTTTTTCTCTTGTTCCATTAAGAGTGGACAGGAAGGAAAGGAAACAGAACTGGGACAACAGAAGTAGGGCATGGATTTAAGAACCTGCTTAAGTTTTAGGGCTGTAGTTAGACCTGGTAGGTTTGTAATCAAAGGCCTGGAAAGGACACACTCCAGGAACAAAGGTGAAATGGAAGTAGATTTAATATTTGTGAAACTGAGTCCAATCCCAAATTAGTTATATATATTACTAGATTAAGTTAATATGCTCATCTCCTTGTTAGACTAAAGGTCTAGAAACACTCTGGTGAAAGATGAAGTGAATTAATATAGTGCTCAGGATAAACATATTTAAAAATCACTTAGAAATATGACTTATAATCACAAGGAAGGTCAACAATAAATGAAGATGCACATATGATCCAAATGTTTCAACTAGCAAAGAAGGATTTTAAAATAACTATGATTAATATGTTAAAGACAAAAAAATACGATGACAATAGAAAAACAGTTTTCAATACAGAATTACAATTTAGAAATGAACTAAATCGGTTTTCATGAATTGGAAGAATCAATATTATAAGGATAATTTCCCCCAAATTGGTAAATAAATTCATTACAATTCCACAAAACTCTAAGTTTTCTCTGGACATTTTCTCCACTTACATATATGTGCACATATATATCATATATGATATATATCATGAATATAGATACATAGATCATAGATATGATATATACCAGGTATATGTATCATATATATACACATAGAAAAAATACATATAGATTTTGTTTTGATAAATTGTGCTTAGGTCTGCTGGGGAAATAACAGTTGAAACCAAAATCTCACAACCCAGAAAAATCTCCCTACAAAGGTAAGATAGAAGAGAAAAAAAAAATTATTACTGAATAAGCACTTTCCAGAATGTAGTATGTATGCAGTCCCCTAAGCTATTGTTAAAGACAGAAGTTTCACCCTTTTATGTAACCAAGCAGATATAATTCATTATGCACATGTTCTGTAGATAAATAGTAACTAGTCCTCAAGTAAGAGTACTTAAGAGTGCGATTTATTACATGTAATTCATACTAAGTTTACTTGGTAATTGGGATGACTATACATATTAGTGAATTTGCTTTATACAAAAAAAAGAGATCATTTTGAAATATGTAATGAGGGCTTCTGAAGTTAGGCTCCTACACTCCTGTAGAAACTGGGAGTTAGGGACACTATCCTCCTTGATTACATGCCAAAGAAACAGTTTCTGGATCCTTAAGGAAGACAGTTTTGATCTTATAGCTGACAAGAGACTTTGGTTTGTTTTTTTATGAGGGAGAGAAAGAGGGAGGGGGGAGAGAGAGAGAGACAGAGAGAGAGAGAATCCGAAACAGGCTCCAGGCTCTGAGCTAACTGTCTGCACAGAGTCCGATGTGGGGCTCGAACCCACAAATCGTGAGATCATGACCTGAGCCGAAGTCGGATGCTTAACTGACTGAGCCACCCAGGCATCCAGAGACTTGTTTTTAAAAAAGATTTATATACATTTCAAAGACAGAGGAAAACTTTACTAGTTTTCTAAGATATATTTTCTAAGAAAAGCCAGGATGAATGGGGGATGTAGGCGGTAAGTCTTTTACCTTATTCCTAACAGGAAGAATGAAGCTTTTTTTTTTTTAAGATTGTATTTGCCCTTAAAATTTCCTTCCTATTTTAACATATAATAGTAAGATTACAATTTTTTAGCTATCTCCATTGCTGTTTCACTCTTTCTCTGGGCAGATTGCAGCCATCTAAATATCCATCAAGTCCATGGTAAAGAAAAGCAAAAATCAGAATTACCATAGAATTTTATTTTAATTTTTTAAAATGTTTATTTTTGACAGACAGAGAGAGAGAGTGAATGAATAAATGAATGAATGAGCAAGAGGAGGAACAGAGAGAGAAGGAGAAACGGAATCCCAAGTAGGCTCCAGGCTTTGAGCTATCAGCACAGCTTGAACCCACTGTGAGATCATGACCTGAGGTAAAGTCAGACACTTAACTGACTGAGCTACCCAGGTGCCCCAGACTTACTGAAATTTTAAATATTTGCCTTGGGGAAATAACCTTTGAATATGGCATACAGTGGTAAACAGTTAAATCTGGTATTTGATTAGCAGTGCAAAAAATTATTCTTAGCCCTACATTAATTTCAGAGATTGTTGTGATGCTTTATTACTTGTATTATCAAATGATTAACTGAGTATTATTTCATAATTCCTCATGAAGTCTTACCAACTACTAAGGAGTAGTTTAACTCTGAAGACTGATACTACACATTAAGAATTTTTCTTGCAAAACTCTATAAATTTCAACTGAGACAATAACATGAGTATCATCCCATTTATGTGACAATTTACAACATTTAGTCATTGTTCTGTCTTCTCCCAGTTTTTTCCAAATGTGATACGGTCATCAGCTGGTATCAAAATCTTAATATGAAGCACCCAATAAAAGATGTTATATATGTATTATATATATATATATAATATATATATTTTTGCTTTATATGATATATATATTTCTGCTTTAAATCTTGTACCAGATGTAAATCAATAGTTACACTTTTATAACAGTCAACTAAATTCCATATAACATTATTTTTTGTTTATACTGGGACTGGAGAAAACTTGAATCTCAAGGTTAGTTTAGTGATATTAGATCAGTCTCTGTAAATTCCAGATTTGTCTTTTAAATAGATAACTTTTTCTTTTCCAAATCATCCTTCCAGTCAGACTGGTTAAAATATATATTTTTTGTCAAATTTAGGGCTTGACTATCTGGATGCATATAAATTATGTTTACTTGGATATTATAAAAAGTCACTAATGAATATAGTCCCAACTTTACAGTTAGTAATTAACCTGTTGGATTTATAAGTCCATACTCTTGTTATACCAGGAGTATAATTTAGACCTAATTGGAAATGAGATTGTGGGAATCATTACTGGGAATACAGAATTAAAAAATAATGTAAAAACTATCATATTTTCTAGTAAATTGTGATTTTTAACATAATTAAAATAACCCTGCTGTGAACAAAATAGTAATATCTTGCTAGAATACCTCCTCTCAGTTTAGTTCACTATCCATATCAATACCATTATCAATACTAGTTACTGTAGGAAACAGGTTTTAAGTCCTTTATGGGAAACACAGTTTAATTCTCCCCCAGTGCTAGCTTCACATGAATCCAGTTGTGATTTTTGTTGTTTTTCCATGTTGATAGCCAGTATAGGTGATCAGCACTTGAAAGGGTCTCTCCCAACGGAGTAACAGCCTGTCTTTTCTTCACAGCACTTTATAAGTACAGGGCACCTGGGTGGTTTAGTCAGTTAAGCCTGTAACTCTTGGTTTGGTTCAGGTCCTGCCCCCTCCTCACGTGCCCTGCTCCGACCTCACGTGCCTTGCCTCCTCCTCTGCCCCCTCTCTCTCTTTCTCTCTCCCTCTCTCCTCCCTCCATTCCTCCCTCCCTCTCTCTCAAAAAAAAAAATTAAAAAGTAAAACAAAACATGGGGCACCTGGGTGGCTTAGTCGGTTAAGCGCCCGACTTTTGCTTAGGTCACGATCTCGCGGTTCGTGGGTTCGAGCCCCGCGTCGGGCTCTGTGCTGACTGCCAGCTCAGAGCCTGGAGCCTGTTTCAGTCTGTGACTCCCTCTCTCTCTGACCCTCCCCTGCTCATGCTGTCTCTCTCTCTCTCCTAGAAATAAATAAAACATTAAAAAAATTTATAAATAAAAAATACCTATTATTTGAAGCTGTTTAAAAAAAAAAAAATGGAAAGAAAACTTCCAAACTCAATCTGTGTGGCCAGCATTACCTGTTGATTCTAAATCCAATAACTGCTATTAACTAATGTGCTTAATTCCAGACAAAGCCTAAGCTCCTCAGGTTTTATAAGTCATCACAACATAGCCTTAGCTGGGCCACTTTATCCCAAGTACATGACTGTCAATAAACATTATTAAATCTGTAATATGAATAGAAATATCAGATAAATCATGTTGGATTTTTCAAAATTTGGGATCTTTAAAATTTTAGTTGTTGAAAGGCTCTTCAAGTTCTGAAGTCCACAATTATGCAGATCCATCAGAGGTTGTGATGACTCTGCAAAAGCTGGAATCTACTCTCTTTACTAGTGTCATAAATGGCCTAAGGTTTTTATTTTGTTTAATTTTTTTTAATGTTTTATTTCTGAGAGAGAGAGGGAGACAGCGTGAGCAGGGGAGGGACAGAGAGAGAGGGAGACACAGAATCAGAAGCAGGCTTCAGGTTGTGAGTTAGCTGTCAGCACAAGGCCCTACACGGGGTTCGAACCCAGGAACCATGAGATCATGACCTGAGCTGAAGTCGGAGGCTTAACTGACTGAGCCACCCAGGCGCCTCTGGCCTAAGGTTTTTAATAGACCGTTTTACCTACAAAATGAGCTGACTCCTAGATTTTAACACTCTGTAGCCTGTAGCTGAAACAAGATGCCCTAGATATTTTACTTCAGTTTGGCAATATTGAAATTTGTGTGGTGCAGCTTTATACCTCTGAAGAGCAAAGGTGTGTGTGTGTGTGTGTGTGTGTGTGTGTGTGTGTCCTAAAGTAATTCCTTTAGGAAAAGAAAGTAGAAGGAAGTCTCCCTATTTTCAACAGACAACTGGAAATTGTATGAAGAAAACATTAAATGGGAACGGCTTAATCTCTCTAATAAACGTCAAATATTGGCAGAGTGGGTAAAAAACACGTGATCCAGGGGCGCCTGGGTGGCTTAGTCGGTTAAGCTTCCGACTTTCGCTTAGGTCATGATCTCGCGGTTCGTGGGTTCGAGCCCCGCGTCGGGCTCTGTGCTGACTGCCAGCTCAGAGCCTGGAGCCTGTTTCAGTCTGTGTCTCCCTCTCTCTCCAACCCTTCCCTGCTCACGCTCGCTCTCGCTCTCTCTCTCTCCCCGCTAGAAATAAACAAACAAACAAACAAAAAAAACAAAAAAAACCCCCACATAATCCAGTTGTATGCTACCTAGAGGAGACTCACTTTAGATCCAAAGACACAAACACATTAAAAAGATGGAAAAGGATATTGAAATAGTAACCAAAAGAAAAAAGGGTTGTTATACTCATATTAGATAAAATAGAGTTTAAATTAAAAAAAACTACCAGAGATCAAGGGCTTTATATATTAATGACACATTTAATACAATACAAAGATATAATATAAAAAGTTCTATACCTAATGACAGAATATCAAAATAAATGAAACCCAAATTGACAGAGTTGAAAGGAGGAATTGCTAGTTCTACAATAATCGCTAAAAACTTTAGTACTCCAATCTCAATAATGGATAGAAAAAGTAGATAGATGAAAGGACTTAGATCAAACCAGTTAGATCTCACATATACCCACTTCATTCAGCAACAGCTACTCTTCTTAAGTACACGGAAATTTTCCAGTGTAGGCTGTATCTTAGACCATATATTAGGTCTCAGTTGATTAAAAAGATATCCTACAAGTTATCTTTTTTATGCACAAGAGGAAAAAGAAATCAATAACAAGTAAAACTGAAAAGATGCCAAAATAGTAGAAACTTAAAAAGCTTTAAAAACCAATTGAACAGGGGTGCCTACATGGTTCAGTTGGTTAAGTGTCTGATTCTTGATTTCAACTCAGGGTCATAATTTCACAATTCATGAGATTGCGCCCTGTGTTGGGCTCTGTGCTGACAGTGTGGAGTCTGCTTGATATTCTCCCTTCCTCCCTACCCCCCCCTCTGACCTCCCCTGCTTGCTCTCTTTTTCTCTAAATAACTAAACAATTGAACAAAGAAGATACCACAGGGAAATTAAAAAATAATGAATGAAAATGAAGGCACGATATACCACAACCAATGAGACACACCAAAAGAAGTGGTAAAGGGGAAATTTATAGCCATAAATACTTACATTAAAAAAGAACATTAGCAATGAAATCCACAAACTAACTTTACAACTTAAACTAGAAAAAGAAGAAAAAACTAAACCTAAAGCCAGCAGAAGGAAGGGAATAGGAAATATTAAAACAGACCTAAGTGAAACAGAAAATGATAGAGAAAATTAACGTAACCAAATGTTTTTTAAAGATTAACATAGACCTGCAAGTGGCCAGTAGAGCCATTAAAAAGATGTTAAACATCACTAGTCATTAGAGAAATGCAAATCAAAACTACAGTGAAATACCAGCCTATGCCCATTAAGATAACTATTATCAAAAAGACAAAAATTAACAGTTATTATCAAGAGTGTATAGAATTAAGAACCCCTGTGCATTGTAGGTGGGAATGTGAAATGGTACACCCACTATAGAAAATAATATGATCCTTCCTCAGAAATTAAAAATAGGATTATCATATGATCCAGGAATTCCACTTCTGAGTATATGTCCAAATAATTGGAAGTGAGGTCTTGAAGGGATATTCATACATCCATGTTCGTAGCAGCATTATTCACATTTGCTAAAACATGGAAGCAACCCAACTGTCTGTTGATGGATGAATAGAAAACCAAAATGTGGTATAGACATACAGTGGAATATATGCAGCCTTTAAAAGGTAGGAAATTCTGACATATGCTAAAAATGAACAGTTTTAAAGACTTTATGCTAAAGAAATAAGCCAGTCCAAAAAAAAAAAAAAAAAAAACAAAAAAGATAAACATGGTATTGTTCTACTTATATTGAGATAGAGTGAACAAAATCCTAAAGGTAGAAAGTAGAATGGTGGTTCCTGGGGAGAGGGGTGAAATGGGGACTTATTGTTTAATGGGAATAGAGTTTCAGTTTTCCAAGATGAAAAGGGTTATAGAGAGAGTTGTTGGTGATGGTTGTATATCATTATGAATGTATCAAATACCACTGAACTCTACATTTTAAATGTTTAAAACGGTGAATTTTATGTTGTATGTATTTTACTACATTAAAATATTTTAGAAAGACTGAGTCTGAAGAACGTTCAAATCTGAGTTGTGAAAGGTCTTAGTCTTACTAGTTGTGGTAAGGCATTGTATGATTCAGGGAGAGGCAGGAATCTGGATGGAAAGACCAGAGGACAAACCATGCAAAGTGTTGAATTGTAGGCTGTTGTTTGTGTACCTCATTTCCTGGCAAAAGAGTGGAAACATGGCTGTTAAGACTGTGGAGGAACTGGGCAATAATTGTATCTGGAAGCATAGTCTAGAGACCTGTTGGTAAGAGAGATCAAACAAACAAACAAAAAACAACAACAAAAAACCACCCCAAAACAATGGTATTTTTATATATTGACATGTAAATTCTTTTGTTTACCATTGCTTCTTGTAGCCTCAGTTTTTGCTTATAGAATCATTTATCTTTTTCCCTGAGGTATGTTTTTGATAACTAATTGATACATAGAATCTATGAATGTATCAGTTTTCTGAAAATTTCTTGATATTTAATGTCCTTCATTGAGAGAATTCAGCTGAATATACAGTTAATTTGACAGTTATTTTTTCTTGTCATGTGAAGGTAACAATTCCTGTTTTTATGGTCTCTATTGAGCTCATAAAAGTGCTGTCAGCTGAGGGGCACCTGGGTGGCTCGTTGGTCTTCAGACTTCAGCTCAGGTCATGATCTCACAGGTTTGTGAGTTTGAGCCCCACATGGGGCTCACTGCTGTCAACCCGTGAGCGGAGAGCCTGCTTCAGTTACTCTGTCCCCCTCCTGCTGCCCTTCTTCTACTTGCACTCTCCCATTAAAAAAAAAAAAATTTAAAAAATGTGTTATCAGTCAAGTTGCGATTATTTGAAATTAATGACCTTTTTCTTAACTAATTTCTTTTTGTGATTAGGATTTTGTCATAGAGGTTAAATCTACTTAAAATGAGAAAGACATGGTATACTTCTTTAAAGTTTTTACCTAAGTCTTTATTTAATATAGGAAAATGGTAGCAATTACATTTTGGAAAATTATTTTTCCCATTCTCTTCTATAAATCCTATTAGATCTATATTGGACCTTCTCATTATATGTCCTATGTCTCTAATTCCTTCTTTAATAAGATTTTCTTAAAAAAATTTCTCTGTGATTTATTCTGAAAATTTACTATGTCCTGTACATCATTTCACTATTTCTTTTGGTTATACATTTCTGATATGCTATTTAAGCTTTACATTCAGGATTTTTTTAGTTCTAGTGACTCCTTTTCATTTCTATTTCATTATTTTTCCATTTTGATTTTTAAAATAAAATCTTTCTTTGTCATAGTTTATCTCTTATTTTATAATAATTCAAAACACATTTGTTTATTTTTCCCCAATTTAAGAAATTAATTTTTTATGTGTGCAAATTGTAGCTTGCTTTCCTGTTAATTTTTTCCCATTGTATGAAGTATAATTTTTATTTGGAAGTTTCTCTTTACAGAGTTGCTTTCATCCCCCTGTCCTCAGCCCCCATGAGTGGAGGAAAAATGTAGTCAAAAAATGTGTTTTTTTTTTCTGTTTTAATAACTCCTCCTATGTTCCTAGAGTTTTAGTTGTCTCCAGAACAATTCATAAATCATTTTGATTTCTCTGGGTCTCTTGCTTTATCTGAAATATAAATTCAGATTTTAGGTTTACAGTCCTTGCTATGCTTTTTTTTGTCTTTTTTCTTTTTTTAAACCTGGATTTCTGAGCTGTGACAAGTTTCCCTGACACTTACTCAGCGGAGTTCTTTTTTATCATTCCTTTCCAAAGTCAGGTCAGTCATTTTGAAAGGCTGAGGGTCCTTAGTTCAAGCACGACACTTTACATAAGCTTAATTCCACCTTTCCTATTTTCTGATGTATATTATACTCTATCTCCTAGGGTCATTATCTGAATTTCCTGGCCACCCTACAATCAGCTGATATGGTTACCACTGACCTTCCTTTCTCTCTTCATTTATGGGAGCTGAAGATGTCCTTTTCCTATTTATTTCCAAACCTAATTGTGGTTTAAAAATTTTTACTTTTATAATTTCAATATATATATCTATATAATTTCAATATATATACATAACCTCTCTCTCTCTCTCTATATATATATATAGAGAGAGATATAAGATATATATATATATATATATATAGAGAGAGAGAGAGAGAGAGAGAGGATAGTAAGAGAAATAGATAGAGAGAGGATAGTAAGAGAAAAGGTGGAGAGAGGTCTATAACATCTTGATAGATCATGGAATCATAAGAAATTATAAACCATTTTCTGTAAAATATGAGGTGAAACCTTTAAATCTCTGCAGTGGACCATTAATACTTGAGAGCCAACGAAAGGACTGCTTACTTACATTTTACACTAACATAAAAGTACAATTGAGACTAAAATTGAAATTGAAAAGAGAGGAACTATGACCATAAGGAGTGCAAGTATTTTGTGTAATAATGAAAATGGTTGAATACATTATGGTGGTGGTCTAGCTTCCTCAGAAAAAAATGCTTCTTTCTTAGAATAGATTTAGACTGTGCTGTGTTGGTAAACACACATTTATTCTTCTGGAGAGGTGTATGGGTTTTTGTTTGTTGATTTGTTTTTGAGCACTTGGAAGAGACTGCAAGAGAGGTATGCAGCTCTCATTTCCACCAAAGTAAAGATGAGAGATTGAAGTATCTGGATGGGATGTGTAAGTGCTGTCTTGGATTGAACAGATACTGCTCTTAATGGGATATAATTTAAGTTTCTGAGGAATGGCAAATATTCCTGGAGTTTGCCATTTAATTTGGCAAGGGTTTTAAATAGCAACTGTCAATTTTCTTTTTTGTTTTGTTTTGTTTGTTTACTGATTACAAATAATTTATCCCCTTGAATTTTCTGGTTAAGTTAGAAATTGGGTAATTACAGGGGAAAAAAAAAAACATTCTGCCAAATGTTTTTGAGATAGGAAACATAGCCTGGGAAGTTAGACAGTATTTTGAGCAGAGAAGTAAATCTCTTCCCTTCCAAGTGCCTCATCACTCTGAACTGGGTTCTGAGCAGATCATGTGTGCTTAAGAGCACCCTGAGGTGAATCTGGATTTTGACACAGAACAAGTGACAGAAAAAGAGGAAGCCCTTTAGCTTGTTAGAAAGGCATCTAGGAAAACCTTGCCACTCAGTGTGATGAGCTGGGCAGAAAGCAGCAGCATCACCTGGGCACTGGTGCTCCACCTGAGACCTCCTGCAAACTTTGCATCTTAAGATCCTCAGTGATGTGTAATGGACATTTACTTTTGAGAAGTGCTGCTGTAAAGAACTGAGCAAGATGTGCCATGGCCGTGGCTCTTAGTTTCTGTCCTGCTTACTAATTTTAATTATTTGTGTAATCCAATTAATACTGTATTTTGTTATCTTTCAACATTTAGTGAAAAGCTATTATCCCAACTTAGTCTCATAAGGACAAAAGAAAATTAAGTCATGCGTGAGCATCTGCCTTGGGAAGGAGTGACAAAATAGAGGAAAATGTCTTCAGAGGCCACTGTGGTAAGAAATTCAGTATTAGGTGTTAACTGTTCCAAACTGTAGAAGATAATGAGAAGCTGCATGGTCAGGGATCTATAGATAAAATAGTTTCTTGAGACCAGAGGTAGTGGCACAGAGATCTGAATTGACTGAACACTGTGCTGTATTTTTCTTTATATCTTAGTTCCTTGTGTAGTGCAGTAGTATCTGTGGTTGGAACTTGATAATTGCATATTGTTTTAAATTGAAATCCAGTGGGGCACCTGGGTGGCCTAGTCGGTTAAGCGTCCGACTTTCGCTTAGGTCATGGTCTCGTGGTTCGTGGGTTTGAGCCCCACGTCGGGCTCTGTGCTGACTGCCAGCTCAGAGCCTGGAGCCTATTTCAGAGTCTGTGACTCCCTCTCTCTCTGACCCTCCCCTGTTAACGCTGTCTCTCTCTCTCTCTCCTAGAAATTAAAATAAATAAATAAATAAATAAATAAATTGAAATGCAGCGAATAAAAGCTTCTTGACAGGTGGATTATTTCATATTTTATTCATTTTATTCTTCAGTGTAATCATAGTAAATCTACCTCTTTGGATCATCTACAAATTAATCTTCATACTGTTCTCTGAAACTTTATGTAACAAGCCTATATTCTTGTATATAAAGTAGCCCTTAAATATTTGAAGCTCTCCATGTTGATATCCAAAGTTCTAATGCCTAACATTTTAGCTGCTCTGCATGCTGACAGAACTCACATTTTTCGGATATTTCTTTGGGAGTCATTTATTCAGACCGTCCATCCTTTTGACCATAGCCTCTTACCAAGCATAAATGTGTTTGCATCTCTTTGAAGAGGAGAGACAAGAATTAAAGAATGAGGCATAGGAGAGACTGTTTTCATATCTCAAAGGATTTTCTGAGGATTTCAGAGCTACAAAAAATTGAGAGAATTAAGCCAAAGGAAATTCATCTAAAGTGTTTGAATAGATAAAAATCAATGACTGATGGTTAAATGAGAGGCACATAGCAAATAAACTGTAAAATGCATTAAATGATAATGAAAATACCTTCAGAAAATTTGATTAGAATCTGGGGAATCTACACAGGTATCCAGATAATAAGAAATGCATTTCCAAAGCCCATTTAATTCTGTCAGTGTAACTTAGTAAATTGGCAGTTAGTCTCATTAAAAGAATTAATTTAAATACAAAAAGTTTTCATGTTAAGGGTAGTATTGTGGAAAACTTTGGGTATACCTGAATTTCTTTTCTTTGTGGATCCACAGGGGTGTGTCCTTTAAACCATCTTTTAAAAATTTAAACATTTTTAAAAAATTGAACTCAGTATGCCATACTTGGTTAAACTGGTAAAGTTAGAATGCCATTTATTTTACATGAATTTAAAAACAAACCACATGTGTTTCAGGTAGCTGTGCTCTGTGGAGAATATTCCAAAATATTATCTTGAAGCTTATAGTTACTGAAGATTAGATCATTGAGCTCCATCAAAGTGAAAGAACTGATGTTTGATAAACTTAAAATCAAACATAGAAGAAAAATCTAGACATGATGATTAAGGACAGCAAGGATTGGAGAAGTAGTTGAAAACTTCAAATATACTTGGGTATACGGTTCAGGCATCTAATCAATACATGGTTGTCAAGACCCTAATATGCCCAATGAGAAAGTCTCAATACAATGAAGGTCTCAGATGGCTAAAAAATGAGACCCATGGTTTCCAATTTAATGAAATTATACCCTGTGATGTAGATCCTCAAGGATATGGACAAAAAGAGCAGAAAAAACCAGAGACCCAGAAAAATGAATGCATATTACAGTATAAAGAGACGGCAAAAATAAAGCTAATGAAATAGTAACATGGAAGTTTCAGATAAACAATTTTTATCAGTGCTCATTTTAGATAGATTTAGACGCCTGAAAATCTGTTAGCAAAGACTCAAAGGGATGAAAAAAGAAGGCTGGCATGTGGATTTAAATCCATAGATTAATTATGTTGGGGATATTAGTAGCCACGAAAGCAGACTTTCAGCAACAGTATATAGAGGTCAAAATTTGTGTTCTAAGGATGGGTGGAATTGATTTAGTTTTGACGTATTTCTTTATAGAATACAGAAAATAAAGATTAAATAGCTAATTTGCACATGGTTCCTATCTTTGTGTCAAGGAAGAGAGTAAGGCATACAGAACAGTGAAAATGGAGTTTGTGTTAAGTAATTTACTGTAGATTTTAATTGCAACATATCTAGAGAGAAGAGAGCAAAATAACTATCAGCATTACTAGTTTTTCAAAACTAGGTTAAGGAGGTTTTATTTTATGTATTTAACTCACAAGTATTTCTAGGATAGAAACCACCTCTTAGAAACAGACATAATCAGGTGGAGTGTCATTTGTGTCATTTGTGACAAATTATTTGTTAATGCCGATTAAATTCTCTGTCCTTCTCTGAAAAATTAAAGTAAAAAATATATAAAATATGATGTTTCCAGCTAGTCATATTATAGTTTCATTTTTGGCTCCTATATTTAAGAGTTGGAGTTCTGGAGTTAAACTTTGTTTAAATTCTAGCTCCTACTAGCCATGTGACCTTAACTGAATTACTCAGTCTCTTTATGCCTCTATTTTCTAATCTGTAAAGTGGGTGACTACTTAAAATGGTTCTTAAGAGGAGTAAATGAGATGTTACAAGTGAACTGATTAGAAGATTTCCTGGCACATAATATGTACACGCTAAATGTTGGATGTTATCATGTAAGCAATCAAAAGTATGAAATTAGCCCAAAATGACATTATTTAATGTATATTTCACATTTATCTTATTGCAGTGCAATGTAGTTTAAAAGCCATAATACATTGATCTTTGACTAAACTCCATGGCTTATCAAGATTTTCCCTAAATTTTATTATTCTCTAAAATTTTATACCATATCATTACTGTTACCACATTACTGAATATCCATAAAATGTTTCTTATTTTTATATCTCAATGTAATCCATTTATAAACAGTGAAAGAATCATTCCACAAGTGAAGCAAAAATAAAACAAAATTTAGATAATGTTCAATAAGTTATCTTAATTAAAAATGGCTTGACTAAATATCTTTAGTGCCCTAAAACTCCAGTGAGACAATTTAAAATAAACATCAGTAGCTAGGAATACAATTAAGGAAAACTATTTCAGTTACTCATATTTCCCTCCCTTCCTGTATAGAGACATAGGCGCGCGTGTGAGTGCATGCGCGCGCATGCGTGCGTGCGCACACACACACACACACACACACACACACACACACTTCACACATCCTTGTTTTCCTGCCTAATCTAAATCTTATTAAGGGAAATAAGTACTGATATCAGAAAGCATTTTTGACAAGTGATTTTGTAGTTCATTATTTTCTTACCACAACTATAGTTTGTTATATTTAGAGTTGTGCAGCAACTAATGAAATATTTCCCTCAAATATCTATGTGTGTTCGTGTGTAAGCAGCATTGCATGTAATTTTTCTTTTCTTCTTTTTTTTTTTTTGGTTTTCATTGAATATTTTGTGAGTTCTATAGTATGATGTGCAAAACAAAAATTATATATAGCAATATTAAGGGGTATATTACAAGTAAACCTGATTTAATTCCCATACAACTAATTTACATTTAAAATTGAATATGTTTATATTAAAAGAGGGATAATCAAACAAATGATTCTTCTTGTCATTGCTTTTTTTAGTTTTTCTCAAATTAGTTAACTTTATTTTTTTAATATATTTATTTTTTAATGTTTATTTTTGAGAGAGAGAGTGTGTAAGCAGGGAAGGGGGGGATAGAGAGAGAGGAGAGAGAGAGAGAATCTGAAGCAGGTCTGTCAGCACAGCACAGAGCCTGACACAGGGCTCAAACTCAGGAACTGTGAGATCATGACCTGAGCTAAAGTTGGGCGCTTAACCAACTGAGCCACCCAGGTGCCCCAGTAAACTTTATTTTTTAGATGAGTTTTAGGTTCACAGTAAAGGTAAGCAGAAAGAGTTCCCAAATACTCAAACACATGTATGATTGATGTCCTTCATTACAGTGGTGCATTTGTTATGATCAATAGACCTGCATTGACACATCATTATCACCCAAAGTCCATACTTTACATTAGGGATAACTCTTGGTATTGTACATTATATGGGTTTTGTCAAATGTATAATAATATGTATCTATCATTGTGGTATTTTAGTTTTGATACTTAAAAATTTAAGTTTATACTTAAATTAAGTATAAACTTTAAGTATAAACTTAAATTTGTATCTATCTTGTCAGGACCTCAACTAGACATTTCTTTACCCATTGAAAATTCATTCACCCTGCCGCCACTACTCAAGACCCATGATAGGGAACGAAAATCCAAGCTGCCTTTGAGAGATTAACCTCTGAAGGTCATAGTGGCTTAAAACTATACATACTTCAGTTAACTGTTGTTAAGTAAAGACCCCAAAATTTAGTGTCTTAAACAAACTTTGTGTTATTATTTCTAGGATGCTGCGAGTTCACTAGGTGATTCTTCTTTTGGCTTCACCTGATCTGGGTCATGGGCTGAATTTGGCTGCAGTGTTGTTTGGGTTGGAATGTAGAAAGTGACCACTCACACATCTCATGGTTTGTACCAGGCTGTCACCTGGGGCAACTCAGTTTTCTTTTACATGGCTACAAATACTCCAGTAGGCTCAATCATTTCCTTACAGGGCATTCTGAGGACACTATTCCAATACAACAAGGGCAAAAGCCACAAGGTGTCTTGAAGCTTAGGCTCAAAAACTGCTGTGTCATGCCTGGTACATTCTATGAGTGAAAGAAAGATTTTGGCCATTTCAAATTTAAGAGGTAGGAAAATAGACTTCAACAATTGTGGCCATATTTAATCTGCCATACTGTCCTATTTCTGATATTAAAATATCTTTGGAATGACCTTAGAAATTTTTATGAAAAAATAGGGCAAAATTTTCAATGAATTTGTCAAGAATAAATCATACATTGTCAAGTCTGTAAACCTCTTGCTAGTTGCAAGCTCCTTAACTGATAATTGATTATTCTTTATATTTATATCCCTTATATTTAGTATAGGTACTAAGCTAGAGTATGCATTGGAAAGCACTTGCTTTATGAGTGATTTATTAAACAACAAAATTATTTCTGTAGAAGTCATATAATATCTAAAGAGCACATGCTGAAACTTTAAACTTTTCAGGCCAAAGGTACTTCAATAGGCATAGTCATAATTCATCTCAGAGCATTAATAACTAAAAGTAACAATTCAAAGGGTTTTATAAATTCAGTGAAGTATGTTTTAGATATTAAGTGAATTACTTCAAATGGGAAGCTTTCAATTTTTTTGTCTTTCTCAAGGTGAACTAAATGTGCATTTTGGGGCACATCATGGAAGATGCTTTTCAAATAAAACATGTAATATATGAGATGCCATCAAAAATGACTTAAAGTATATTAGTATGATCTAAAATCTTCTATCCGTTTGCAAGGTTAATATGTTCAGTTTAAAATTCAAAGTAACATTTACTTTGTTGAATCATTAGTGAATGTGTTGGTAGATCTGTAGAGAAATTACTGTATTTAAAACTGTTAATGACTTTAAAAATTATATATTAAGAGTACAAGGTCTAGGGGCACCTGGGTGGCTTAGTCGGTTAAGCGTCCGACTTTTGCTTGGGTCATGATCTCATGGATCGTGGGTTCGAGCCCCGCGTCGGGCTGTGTGCTGACTGCCAGTTCAGAGCCTGGAGCCTGTTTCAGTCTGTGACTCCCTCTCTCTCTGACCCTCCCCTGCTCACGCTGTCTCTCTCTCTCTCCTAAAAATAAATAAAACATTAAAAAAAAAAAAAAGTACAAGGTCTAGAGTGAGACTGTCTCAGGCAAACATTTATTTCTTTTAATGTTTATTTTGAGAGAGAGGGAGAGGAAGGCAGGGAGGGATGGGCTGAGGGTGGGGCAGAGACAGAGAGAATCCTACCAAGGCTCCACACTGTCAGTGCAGAGCCTGACACAGTGATGATCTCATGAACTGTGAGATCATGACTTGAGTTGAAATCAAGAGTCAGTCGCTTAACCCAACTGAGCCACCCTTCTCAGGCATTTTATATTTTTATGATATGAAACAAGTTATGTTATATCATTAAGCTTACATTGCTTATCTGAAAACTGGTATAACAGTAGCTACAATAACATAAAAAGTAAAATCATATGGTGATATAAAGATCATAGTGACCAGAACATAAGTAGTCAGTAATATTTCCTGATTTTTATTGTTGTTATATGTGTATTAGTTCTTAGACAATTGGTAAGTTATGTGATCTAAAGTCATGACAGAGGAAACTCTAAAACTAGGTAAAAATTTAAAATGTATATATAATTTTTTCCATATTCTATTTGGAAAACAGTTCAATGATTATAGTGCTAAACTAATTATGTGAATTGTGCAGTAGTACTTGGCAAGCAGTGCATTTCTGAATGATAACAGTATGCCTCAGGTGGCATTAAAGCATACCAAGCTGAAGGCTATCAATTTTCCCACCTGAGAAGTGTTCTAATTAACCCAAAATGCGGAGCCTAAAGTGGCTGCTCCATTACTGCCAATGAAAGAAACAGTTGGGTTCTTAGATTTATTAGCCTGCAAATTGCTGACTGTCAGTTCCAAAACACCAACTGTGCCTTCTATTTGCAAGTGTTCTCCAGTATTTAGTTGAAGTGTAAGGTCAGTTAATTATAGAAGGAAATATATTAAGTGGTAATAGAAGTGCATGGGCATTGAGGACAAACTTATCCTGCCTGGAAACCCAGCTCCATTACATTTTTCCTATGACCTTGGAGAATTATTTAATGAAAGCATATTTCCTTATCTATGAGTTGAAGATAGATAATCTCTTTATATATTGTGAAGATTAGTGATACAGTTGATATACCTAGAATAGTTTTGATGTCTGATTACATTGATGTAGGTTTTTTTTGTACTTCTGCCTCTCATCCTTTATAACATACATAAACAGTCAAATGAGTGATCCTGAGTTAGGCAGATTCGTGTGTTAATCTTATTTTGTATATTTATTAAAGAATACAATTATCTAATCTGCAACAATACAATATTCTATATAAATCATAACTGTATTCTTAAATTCACATTTTTTTCTCATAAGCCATTAACCTGTTAATACATTTATCTATTCAGGACTAAAGAATTTACAGTGTTTAGCAGACAGAGCCTTTTGCCTTTATAATAAAACTTTAATTTTTATTGAGCAGACAAGATGAATAAATGTGATGTCATCCCTATGATTGCAACTAAAATATTTACAGTGATGCAGTGAAACTTTTACTTCATTGCTATTTTCAATGATCCATATTATGGAACTGTTTTATAAAAGAGTATGCTTTAAAATGTTTCCAAGTCAGTAACTAAATCCTTTCCTTTGAATGGAAAGCGATGTGCGTTCTACTTTTGTGCTTGATTATTCAGTATAATGAAGTCTGTTTTATGAAGTGTTTTAAGTTTATGATCAAGAAAACCTGGAAATGGTAGTATTGAGGGTAATCCTCAGGGGGTAAGTAAAAATGTGAACTTCTATACATGGTTACCACTGTCTTAGGGGAAATAATCAGAAATTTACAAAGATTAACATTAACTCTTTGTTGTGATGGCAGTGTATAGATTTTAAGTCTGCATTCTTAGTTCCAGAAAACTGAGAATTTTCTTCTCGATACAGCATGAAGTTATGCATGGGTAATCATGCTATTACCCATTTTGACTTCTGGGCAGAATGTAGATCCTTTTCTTCCCCACTCTGTCTTACCTTGAGGAGGATGTAGTTTAGCAGGTCAAACGAAAAGATCAGTAGCTCTCCTGGAGAGTAAAGTATAGTATTTATTTTTGTTTCATTTGTATGTATGTATATGTGTGCCTTAGCAAATCTGTTAAAATTATACTCCAAAGTAGGATGGTAGTGAAGAAGGAAATTATTGCCTCACAGTAGTACAAAATGCATGCTTATTGTAGATTTCACTGTGGTGTAAAATATGGTCACAACTAGCGGTATATTGACCACTGAGCACCTAAAATGTGGCTCCAAATTGAGATGTGCTATTAGATTAAAAATATACACTGGATTTTAAGGACTTAGTTTGAAATACTTAAAGCATCAAAAATCCTTTATAATTTTCTAGGTTTATTAGCTTTTGATGCCATATATTTTGGATTAAGTAAAAATAAGTTTTTAAAAAGAATTTTGTCTATTTTTATTTACCTGTTTAAAATGTGGCTTCCAGAAAAATTAAAATTTCATGTGGCTCACATTATATTTCTATTAAATACTATGTATTCACATGTACTGTATATCTTATTTACATTGTATTTCTATTAAATACTACATATTCATATATACTGTATCTTATTTACAAAGCTTATGCTTCATATTTTTCACTAAGAATTTAGGGCTGATACCCTAAGTCTGTGTTCTCTCTCAAGTTTTTTTCTTGTAGAGGTTTAGTTTATAGCATCTGTGGGATACCAAATAAAGAACTAAATATTTAAAATATGTAAGACGTAGGAATAAAGTATGCTTCTTGTGTATAGAATTCTGCAGGTCATGTGCAATAATGTGAATAGCATATTTAAATGATCAGAAATGGCCTAAGGGTATGTTTCTTTACTGAGTGTGAATCATTCTTGTGGCAGATAAAAAGGACAAGCTTGGAATCCAGCCTTATGGACTACATAAAACATTTGTATATTAACCTATAAAATGACTAAACAAGCTCAGGAGTATATAATAAAAGGAGAGTGCTAGTACTCAGTAATCACCTATGAAAACATACCCTTAAAAAAGTAAAAAAAACAACAACCGTGACATGAGTGGAATCTTCAGAAATGGTTCTGACAAAAACTGTGAATCTCGGAGAAGGCTAAGAAATCATTGTCAACATTGGATATTGCTGTAGTATCAGTACATTATTTTTGAGATTGATTTGTCAAAAAAAAAAAAAAACCATGCAAGACACACAGACATGTAGAATTAGACATTTGTCTTGACTTCCTGCTATGATCTGTATCTCAGGGTTACCACAAATTCGTAAGAGAAAGAATAAAAGAATTCCAGCTAAGAAATTCAGAAGAAATGACAGGAAAGGAATAATAACCATTGTGGACTGTAACAGTATCCACTTATCCACTATGTTTTTTTCCAATAATACTAACAGACTTTTCCCTCAGGAAGTAAAGTCTTGTTTCTCCACTCTTTGAATCTAACTTTGACCAATAAGAGTACAGTGGGTTAAATAGGTGATTAGGGAGGGCACTTTTTCTGATGAGTACCGGGTATTGTATATAAATGTAGAATCACTAAATTGTACATTGGAACTAATATTACACTGTTTGTTAACTAACTGGAATTTAAATAAAAACTTAAAAATAAGAGTACAGTGATTAAGATGCCAGTTCTAGGCCTAAGTCTCAAGAAATTTTGCATGCTTTATCATCTCACTCTTTGTACTTTAAGCCACTATGTAAACAAGCCCAGGCTCCCTGCTGGATGATAAAAGATATCTTAGAGTAGCCAGCTCTAGCCAGTGGGCTAGCTGAGCTCAAATAGACGAGTTATCCCAGCTGAGATGAATTGTGCCTATCCTAGCAGAACCACATGGCTGCCCAGAGACTCCTAAGCAATAATACATGGTTATTATTATAAGTCACTTAGTTTTGGGGTAGCTTGTTAAGCAGCAGTAGATGACTGATTGAGTAACCATTTTGAAACCTCTAATGAGATAAAGGGTCTAGGCAATAATTAATTATTTTAAAGCTATAGGTGTAAACTGAAACTGATACCGGAAATAACTCTGGAGATATAGGTATTAAAATGGATGTGTGTAGTTAAAAAATAGTTATATGAAAGTTTGGAAAGGTGACAGTTATTTGATACAATGTGATTCAAATGCTTTTGTATTTCAGGAAGAGATAAATATATTTAATAATTTTAGACTTTCATATCTTAATTCAGGTAGAATTCCCAGAGTAAGTAAATATAAAGCACCTCACAATAAATATACTAAATATAAATTCAAATTATTTATGGGTAAAAATTTAAAGCTTTATTGAAGCATCTAAAAGAGTTACAAAGGAGTAATTGTATATGTTCACGAACAGAGGGTTACAAAACCATGAAGTCTAATTTCTAATTCCAAATTCACTTATAGATTGACTAGCTAACTTGTTTAGAAGTAAGTTTTTTTTTTTTTGAAGGAAAAGGAATAAGGTTAGCTATGCTATTCCTTAAACAAACAAAGAAAATGAGACCTTTCCCTTTGAAACTTTGTGACTTCTTTCTTATAAAGCAACAGTAATGAAGAGAGTGTGGAATTGGTGCAAAGATTAGCTTAGGACATTCAACTATATATTTCACATACATAAGGATACTTTGCATGTTTGATATACCCTTGCATATAAAAAGGGAAATAAATTGTTTAAAAATGATGTGGTATAGTGAAGATATTTTTTCACAAGGAATAATAAAAGTGGATTTCTTTGTTTATAACAAACTGGGATGGTTTTAAATATAAAAGACAAGAGTTTAGGGGTGCCTTGGTGGCTCAGTCGGTTAAGTGTCCAACTTAAGCTTAGGTCATGATCTCATGGTTTGTGGGTTCGAGCCCTGCGTTGGACTCTGTGCTGACAGCTCAGAGCCTGGAGCTTGCTTCAGGTTCTGTGTCTCCCTCTCTCGCTGCCCCTTCCTCCCTCACACTCTGTCTCTGTCTCTCTCTCTCTTTCAAAAACAAACATTTAAAAAATGTTAAAATGATGTAGTGGTGAAGGGAAAATATTTTTTCACAAGGAATAGTGAAAGTAGGTCTCTTTGTTTATAACAAACTGGTATCAATTCCCATAAATGTGGGAAGGTTTTTAGTATAAAAGACAAGACTTTAAAATATAAAATGTAAGTAGTGTTTATAAAACTGGAGCAGGAAAATATTTTTAAACAAAATACACAGAGTAAAAACATAAATGTTGATAAATTTGACTACTTTAAAACTCTATTAAAAGAAGCCATAAGGAAAATTAAGTGACATAAATGTAAAGTACATTATTCAGTCTAACAAAGGATTGATATCTAGATTGATATAAAAGATTCCTGATACTCCATAAATACCAAAACCAAAATAAAAACACATAATGTATTTGTATGAAAGATATACCTAGGCATTTCACTGAGGGCTAACATGACTAATAAGTGGAATGATGCCTATGCCCATTTTCTGTCAGGTCAGTGCTTAAAATCATGACTTACTATCCATACCACCTCCTTACCACCAAAAACAATTTAAAAAAAGCTATTTACATGGTTTGGCATTGATATTAAAGCATGGTGTTATGTTCTGTTTTTAGGCTTTCTGATGTGAATAATAAGACACATATAATCTGGGAAATAGTGGGATTTTCCCTAGAATTATTAATTTATATGTAAACCAAAAGACTGATATAGGACTATGAATAGTATTCTCATTTTTAGTAGAAAAACTGGGAAAAAATCCAGGTATTCATTTACCAAATGAATAGAAAGCAAAATTAGGATGTTTTTACACAGTGAGCTATAATTCAGTAATGGAAATAAATTAACTACATTTTTATACATTAGTATAGTTGAGTGGTCCATGCATAATAATGAGAAAGCAAGTCACAAAGTAATTAAGTAGTATTATCCATTTATATATAATCTCAAAACATGAAAGTCAGCCCTGAACAAATTGCAATTTTCACATACATGGAGTACTATTTAGCAACAAAAAGGAATAAACTACTATGTGCAACTAGGTGGATACATTGAAAACATGCTCAGTGGAAGAAATCAAACAAAAGGCCAGACACTGCATTGTATACAAAGTATAATGGGAAAAGAAAATTATGACAACTGAAATCAGAGTAGAGGTTGCCAGAGACCATAGGAAAGGGGAGAGAGTTGACTTCAAAAGAACGAAGGAAACTTTTTATGGGGTTGGAAATGTTCATTATCTTGTTTTCTGGTATTGGATGCATGAAAAATACACTTTTAAATCTTAATTAAGTTATACATTTAAATAAGCCTGGCCTTAAAATAAAAAGCGAAATAATACAACATTTGGGGAAATATGTGATTTTACGTAATGAAACTACAAAGACGAGAATGATAAGCATACGTTTGTCATAATAGTCATCAATATGAGGCACAGAGAGGGAAGATGGGATCAGAGGAAATAGCGATTTTAAGGTTATGATTAATTTACTTTTCTTAAGTAAACTTTTCTTAAGTAGAACTTAGTAATTCATCATTTACATCTAACACTCAAATCTTATAAAAATGCCCTCCTTAATATCCATCACCCATTTAGCCCATTCTCCACCCACTTTCCTCCATCAACCCCCAGTTTGTTCTCTATCCTTAAGAGTCCCATTTGGTTTGCCCCCCTCTCTCTCTCTCTCTCTCTCTCTCTCTCTCTCTCTCTCTCCCTCCCTCCCTCCCTCCCTCCCCCTCTCCCTCTCTCTCTCTCTCTCTGTTCCCTTTCCCATATGTTTGTTTTCTTTTCCTAAATTTCATGTATGAGTGAAATCATATGGTACTTGTCTTTCTCAGACTTACTTTGCTTAGCATAATACAGGTTACTTACATCCACATTGTTGCATATGGCAAGAGTTCGTTCTTTTTGGATTTTCTACAGTGTATCATGTCATCTTCAAATAGTGAAAGTTTGACTTCATTGCCTATTTGGATGCCTTTTATTTCTTACTGTATGATTCTTGCACCTAAGACTTCCAGTATTATGTTAATTAGCAATGATGAGAGTGGACACCCATGTCTTGTTCCTGACTATAGAGGAAAAGTTTCCAGTTTTTTCCCATTGAGGATGATATTGGCTGTGGGTCTTTTGGGTATGGCTTTTATGATGTTGAGGTATGTTCCATCTATCCCTACTTTGTTGAGGGTTTTATCAAGAAAAGATACCATATTTAATCAAATGCTTTTTCTGCATCTATTGAGAGGATCACATGGTTCTTTTCCTTTCTTTTATTAATGTGATGTATCACATTGACCGATTTGTGAATATTAACCAACCCTGCATCCCAAGAATAAATCCCACATGATCATGGTCAATATTTTTTAATGTATTATTATATTCAATTTGCTAGTATCTTATTGAAAATTTTTGTAGTCCTGTTCATCAAGGATATTGGCCTGTAATTCTTCTTTTTAGAGGGGTCTTTCGTTTTGGAATCAGAGTAATGCTGTCCTTATAGAATGAGTTTGGAAGTTTTCTTTTTTATTTCAATTTTTTTAGAACAGTTTGAGAAGAATAGACATTAACACTTTCTTAAATATCTTGTATAATTCTACTGGGAAGTCAACTGGCCCTGGAGTTTTGATTGTCATGAGATTTTTGATTACTGGATTACTGATTCACTTTCTATGCTGGTTACGGGTCTGATCAAATTTTCTATTTCTTCCTGTCACAGAGTTGATAGTATGTTTCCAGGAATTTGTCCATTTCTTCTAGATTTCCCAGTTTATTGGCATATAATTGTTCATAATATTCTCTTATTATTTTTTGTGTTTTTGCAGGGTTTGATCTCTCCTCTTTCATTTGTGATTTTATTTATTTGAGTCCTTTCTCTTTTATTTTTGATTAGTCTAGCCTAGGGGTTTATCAGTTTTACTAATTCGTTCAAAGAAACAGCTCTTGGTTTCATTGATCTGTTTTTTTTTGTTGTTGTTGTTTCTATATAATTGATTTCTGCTTATTATTATAAAACAATCTTTTTATTTGCTTGCTTCTGCTGACTTTATGCTTTATTTTCTGTTCCTTTTGTAGCTCCTTAAGGTGTAAGGTTAGATTGTGTATTTGAGACTTTTCTTGCTCCTTTAGGTAGGCCTGCATTGCAATATACTACCCTCTTAGGACCGCCTTTGATGCATTCCAAAGGTTTTGATTGTCATGTTTTCATTTTAATTTGCTTTTATGTACTTTTATATCTTTTTTAATTTCCTGGTTAACTCATTCATTATTTTTATTTAAAGCTTATTTATTTTGATAGAAGGGGTAGAGATCACGAGTATGGAAGGGCCCAAGAGAGAGGGAGAGAGAAACTTCCAAGCAGGTTTCATGCTGTCAGTTCAGAGCGTAACATGGGACTCAATATCACAAACCATGAGATCATGACCTGAGCCAGAATCAAGATCTGGACACTTAACTGACTGAGATGCCCTAACTCATTCATTCTTTAGTAGGATGTTCTTTAATCTCCATGTATTTGTGATCTTTCCACTTTTTTTTTCTTCTCGTAGTTCAAGTTTCATAGCATTGTGTTTGGAAAGTATGCATGGTATGATCTCAGTCTTTTCGTACTTGTTGAAAGCTGATTTGTGACCCAATATGTGATCTACTCTGGAGAATATTCCATATGTACTCAAAAATAATGTATATTCTACTGCTTTAGGATGAAATGTTCTGAATATATCTGTTAAGTGTATCTGGTCAGTGTGTCATTCAAAGCCATTGTTTTCTTGTTGATTTTCTGCTTAGATGCTAATTGCCATAAAATGGGGTTCCAAAGTCCCTTATTATTATTGCATTATTATCAATGGGTCTCTTTATGTTTCTTACTGTTTTATATATTTGGGTACTTTCAAGTTGAGAGCATAAATATTTACAATTGCTACATCTTCTTGATGGGTAGACCTCTTAATTATCATGTAATGTAATTCTTCATCTCTTGTTATAGGCTTTAGTTTAAAATGTAGTTTGTCTGATATATGTATGGCTGCCTTGGCTTTCTTTTGAAGTCCATTGGCATGGTAGATATTTCTGCATCCTCTGACTTTCAATCTGCAGATGTCTTTAGGTGTAAAATGAGTCTCTTATAGGCAGTATATCAATAGGTCTTGTGTTTAAATCCATTCTGATACCATGTGTCTTTTGATTAGAGCATTTAGTACATTTAAACAGTGATTTCGAAAGATAGAAATTTAATGCTATTGTGTTACCTGAAGTTGGTGTTTCTGGTGATGTACTCTGTTCCTTTTTAGTCTTTGTTTCTTTCGGTCTTTTTTATTCCCACCTAAAGAGTCCCTTCTAATATTTCTTGCAGGGCTGGTTTAGTAGTCACAAACTCCTTTAGTTTGTATTGTTCGGGAAACTCTCTTATCTTTCGTATTCCAAATTCTCTTTATTTCTCCTATTCTTTATCTCTGTCTATTCTAAATGACAGCCTTGCTGGATAAATTATTCTTGATTGCATATCTTTCCTGTTCATCACATTGAATATCTCATGCGACTCCCTTTTGGCCTGTCAAGTGTCTGTGGACCAATCTGCTGCAAACCTGATCTGTCTTCTCTTGTTCATTAAGGTCTTTTTTTCCCTTGCTGCTTACAGGATTCTTTTTGTCTATGTATTTTGTAAATTTGACTATGATATGTATTGGTGATGGCTGGCTTTTGTTGAATTTAGTGAATATTTTCCATGCCTCCTGGATTTTGATATCTGTTTCCATTCCTAGATTAGGGATGTTTTCACCCATGATTTGCTCAAACAAACCTGATTTTTCTTTCCCTTCTCCTATGAAACAAATGTTATTATAAGTCTATATTTGTTATGCAGTACATTTCTTTTCCTCTTATTTTTAGTTTCATTATTTCTTGTTAATTTATCTTCCATATCACATATTCATTTCTCTCTTTCATCCATCCTCATTAGAAATGCAACCATTTAGTTTTTCATCTCAGGTACAGGATGTTTTTTTCAGCTTGACTAGTTTTAGTTTTTTTATTTTTGTAGTAAGGGATTCTTAAGTGTCTTCTATGCTTTTCTCAAGCCCAACTTGTACCATTATGATTGCTTTAAATTCTTATTTTAGATATCTTACTAGTATCTATTTTAATTAAATCTCTGGCTGTGACTCCTTGTTTTTTCCTTTCGGGTGAATTTCTATGTCTTGTTGTTTTGTCTGGGTCTCTATTTGTGTGTGCGTGATTCTTAGAAAACTCTATTGTCAGGACACTTGGGTGGCTCAGTTGGTTAAGCATCTGACTTCGGCTCTGGTCATGATCTCGCAGTTCGTGGGTTCGAGCCCCACACCGGGCTCTGTGCTGACAGCCAGCTCAGAGCCTGGAGCCTGTTTCAGATTCTCTGTCTCCCTCTCTCTCTGACACTCGCCTGCTCACACTCTGTCTCTCTCAGAAATAAACATTTAAACAAATTTTAAAAAACTCTGTTGTATTCCTGCTCTTGAGAATAATAACTATAATTAAGAAGAGGTCAAGAAAAGGCGGGGGGGAAGTGAGGCCCTGTTTCCCCTAGTGCTGAAACTTTGTAGTACTATACTATGATCAGCAGCCTTGGTGTATGTGAGGGGTTTGGTCTGGTCTAATGAGGGTGGGGCCTAACATTTTGATTCTCAGGTGGATTTGCCCTAGTGGAGATGCACCTTCAGAGTGCAGGGGGCTGGGGCTTTGTTTAAGCAGCTCCGGACTCCTCTGAGTGGTGCTGTTTTTTCCCTAAAGTCTGTCAGTGGTGTTGGGGTTGGGAGAGTGGAGGGAGGGTGAATGGCATGCCCCTGCTCTCTTGTCCCCAGAATGGGGAGTTCACCCCTACCACTCGTCAAAAAGCCCTCACAGAAGAATGAGCAGTCACCTTTCTTGTGTCCTCAGCTTCTCCAAGATCCCTGCCTTCATCCTGCCTTAGTCCAAGTTGTCTGTCTTCTGGGCAGCCCAGTACTCCTACGTTTTATCTCAGACATGTGGCTGGGTATCAGAATACTAACTTTTAAAGACTTGCATGACATGGGCCTGGACTGATCCTCTGGGGGATGGTCTTACCATGATTTTGCTGTTTTCCTTTTTGCCCCAGAAAAGCAGTTGGACGACTGTGCAGCAGTTCAGAATTTATGGTAAAGTGCAGCACAAAGCCAGCACCAAGACTTGCTGTCCTCAGCCAGTTTCTTTGTTTCTATATTAGGTGGACGAGGCAGCACATTGGTGCTGTGTTTTTTTCCCCCTCCAGTGAGGCTGTGCTGCTACTCCCAATTGTACTCCAAGCAGGGTAACTGTTCCTCCCTATGAGACCTAGCAGATCCTCAGACCACACTGCCCACTTCTGTGTCTCCACCCTCCTTCCCGAAGGAGCACGCCAGCTGGCCAGACACAACTCCAACAGTGGTGCCAACTTTTAAAACTTCCAACTTTGCAGTCTGCTGCTTATAGTAACTTGCAGTGGTCAGCCTCTCTATTTTCCCAGTCATTAGTTTGGAGAAGTGTTTTTCTTGCACAAGCCTCTCCATGTCCCTTTAGTTTTTTTTCACTTTCTCTCTAGATCCTCTCTCTGTAATCAGGACTCCCTTCCCTTCACAGCACCCACAGTTCTTTTCTCCCCCAAATCAACTCTCTGCAACTCCTACATTCCACAGTTTGCCAGTTTTCTACCTCTAGTTGTGCAGTTTTGTTCTCTCAGTCCTCAGATCAGTTTCTTTGGTGTTCAAAATGATTTGATATTTATCTAGCTGTGTTCGAGAGATGAACCTAGCTTAGAGTCCTCCAACTCCACTGCCATTTTAGCTCCTCTTCAAGAAGATTATCTTTGAGAATTCATTCTAATACTACAGGCCTGTACTTCCATTGTTCTTGAGATCTTATGCTCAATATCTGCACTGGAACCTTTGAATTATTGTCCAGTCATGTTCTCCAGGCTTGGCATACCATCGATATTAGAGTAACTCAGTTATTCTTCTACTCTTGACCAAACCAGTAAAATGGCTTTGAACTAATGTAGAAATAGAGTAGTGACTATGTGCTATTAGTAATGTGACATCTATTAGTAATTGTTCTAGTGTTTATTAAACTAATTTGATTTTTCTAACTTCATGGAAATTGCCAATTTCCCCTTTCTTGAACTAATGAAGTAATATGATACATTGTTATTTTATTATCAATATGTAGAATTTTATGTTTTGATCCTCTTTACATTTTTCATTCTATGGGATAATATCTAAGTTGTTACCAATATATAATAAATCTCTAGCACCTTAAAATTTTTCATGTTTGACAAGTTATTCTTGTTGATAGGAGTTTTATTTCAATGTAGGAAAACATGTATCATGAATCATAGTTGTTTTATATTTTAAGCAAAGCCCTTTCTGGAAAGAAGTTTATGACATGAAGGTGCCTTTGTGCCTCCATTAGTTGAGCATCTGGGTCTTGAATCAGCTTAGGTCATGATCCTAGGGTTGTGGGATTGAGCACCGCATCAGGCTGTATGCGGAGTGGAGACCCTACTTGGGATTTTATCTGTTCCCCTCTCTGTCCCTCTCTCCTGCTCAGGTGCGTGCATGCATGTGTGTGTGCGTACTCTCTCTCTCTCTCTCTCAAATAAATAAATAATTTTTTAAAAAGTTTATAACACACGTACTTTGGAACTTCATTGTATATATTTAGTAAATGCATTGTAACAACCATATTGACATTATGACACAATTATGTTCAAAAAAGGGTAACTGATAGCATCCAGACATGGATTAGATCATAATTCTCTTTGCTTGTTATACATGAGTGTTCTGGACATATTTTAAGGCTTAAAGAGGAAATCTATTTTCCTGTATTTGCAAATTGTGTCAACTTATTTATCAAAGCTATCAAGTGGCATATTATGGGTTAGCTACAGAGAGCCATCCTTTAGTATCTTATTCATCTCTGGGACTGTATTACATGGAATTATTCTTTGCATAATGTAGATGCTTGATAACAGTTTGTTAAATGTATGATGGGAAAACATGTGAATTTAATTTATATATGGTAGAGAAGCACACAATTAAAATAGTATGAACATTTTCTTGGTGGGAATTTTATAAGAATAGAATTATAGTGGGGAATCAATGGGAGAAAGGCATCAAGGAGGCCCTTGAAATAACGTAAATTCTAGATGAAGAGGATCTAGAATAGAGAGTCTGTCAAAAAATGAATATGGATTCTAAAATATAAAAGAAGGAACCATCAGTGAATTGAATATGAAAACCAAAGTCATTGAATATTAATTTAAGTTAAATATAATAAAGATTCCTGAGAAGTATTCAAACTTGCTACTCTACAGTGACTCTGAGGAGTATAGAATTTCCCCCCATTAGCAAAATCATCAACTATTTTACATCCTTAAAAATGTTTGGCCATCAGCATCTGATGGTAGTGGATCTATTTTTCCCTATTCACTTTTGGCAAATGCCTTACTTATCTGTGGAGTTAGAGAAAAAGCATTCCACTTCAGTTAGCTGAATATAATTGTCTTCAGGAAACTTGGAATGTCACACTGTTTCTACATTTTGAGTAGTTCCTATACCAAAAGAACAATAAGTACTCCTGAGAGGCCCTCACACAATCCTTAGCTGATTAGCCCAGGTGGAGTTTGAGGCAGCTGTGCAGGCAAATTGCTTTGCATCTGAATATGGATTTTTATGAAGCTACATAGTTTTTGTAAATAAACCTGAAGAAATGCTACACCTGTGCTTCCAGAATGTTGTGAAAATTCTCAGATGGCTGTTCTTTTTTGATTAAAATGTATCCTTACAAACTTGTTTTGAGACTCTTTCTTGCCTTGGCATTGTCCCATGTATTTGAGAAACATAAACTGTCAAATGAAGTGTTCAGCAAATCTCGAAAATGACAATGATAGGAAAAACATCTCAACATATTGGGGGCAGGGTAGGAACATACTGTGTTGGGCAAATAATTTTCAGTACAGATTAAAAATGCAGCTATTGTGGTGTTGTGACTGTTAAATTAACATTTGTTAAGTAGTGCCTGGGATTTTGGTTGGTTGGCTAAGTTTCAACAAAAGGGCACCAGAGAATTGAAATAGAGTTTTATTACTCACAGGTCTGGAGGTATACACAGCATGCCATGTGAGGAGGTCAAGGCAGAATGCAGGTAGAGTGTGGCAGGACCTGAGATGTTATTAGGTTCCACAGGTAGAGTGCTTTGGGGTTCCAGACTAAGGTCAGATTGGTCAATATAACCAAAGAGGAGAGCTCAGTAAGCTCCAGAAAGCCACCCAAGGGGAAGTCCCTGGGAAGTGGGGGAGACCATTTTTTTCACAAAGACGTGAGAGATTCATATCAATAACATATTTCTTTGTAACTCTGTGCACGGTTATTTAAGGCATATGACTGTGAAAAGGGATAGCAGTCAGGGCCCCTTTCTGTCACTTGGCCACAGAAAATTGATGCTGAGCAGCAATATGGATTAATGTAGGTAGAATCTTTCTTTTTTTTAAATTTATTTTTGAGGGAGAGAGTGTGCACACAAGTTGGGGAGGGACAGAGAGAGAGAAAGAGAATGCCAAGCAGGCTCTGTACTAACAGTGCAGAGCCTGACACAGAGCTCAAACTCACTAACTGCTAGATCAAGACCTGAACCAAAGCTGGAGGCTTAACTGAGACACCGAGGCACCCCTGCATAAACTCTTGAGAAGTAGAATTAAACAGGTAGATTGAAAGGGCCAAAGTGGTGTGGTTCTGGGTTTATTACCAAGTTGAGGAGCTAACTAGGTTCAAACACTCATCATATACTAACTGTCTTTGTGACCTTGACCAAAGTAATTTATCTCTTTTTCTAAACTTTTATTTTTTATCACTACTATGATATGTGATGACTTTATGTTCTATTAAAACAATGTGGATTGAGTCTCTAATTCACTGTGGTCTAGGTATGCCTAACATAATCACTAAAGTACCTTAAAACCAGAGAGATTTCTTCAACTGGTTGCAGAAGGGAACTCACATTCAAAATAAGAGAGGGATTTGATGTGAGGGAGGTTCTCCATTTGGTGGCTTTGAACTTGAGGATGCCACAGAGCAAGGACCTAGTGGCTGAGAGTAGTTCCTGATCAGCAGAAAGCAGGGACTTAGAGCTATAACAGCAAAGAATATAATTCTGTCAATAATAGGAATGAGCATGAAAGTGGATTCTTTGATAGAGTCTTGAGACCTTGATTTCACCCTGATGAGAACCTAGGCAGAGAATCTAGTCAAGCCTGCCTGTACATCTGACCTGCCATACTAGGAGATAATAAATGCCATTTTTTAAACACCTAAGTTGTGGTAATTTGTCATGAATCAATAGGCAATGTATCTTTAGTCAGGTTCTTTCAGTGTTAAATTCTCTCTTTTATCATAGTTATTTTTAGATGTTTATTGTCCCCCAAACTTTGAAGATATTTTAATTGCTTCTTAGGTTTTGGATATTGTAGTTGTCTGCATTCTGTTTTAAGAAGTCAATTTGGACTTAATCTTGACTTGTTTATAAATCTCTTAGCTACCTTGGTACTTTAAAAAAAAATGATTATACAATAGTATGCTTAGAATATAGTTTTCATCTTCCTTTTGCATTTTAATACTTTAGGTTGGGAACTATTTTGTCACAGTATTACTAAATAAAGTGAACTATATTATTTAACAATTTCCATTTAACAAAAGAGGGGGATTTTCAAATTGAACTTAGATTTCAAGGTCATTTAAAAGGTTTTGCTTATTGTTAATTACATAGGCAAAATAAATGAAAAAAATAGAACAATAAAGACTTGTAGATTTCCGTTAGGCAGCTTCACCTTTTTTTTTTTTTAATTTTTTTTTTAATGTTTTATTTCTAGGAGAGAGAGAGAGACAGCGTGAGCTGGGGAGGGTCAGAGAGAGAGGGAGTCACAGACTGAAACAGGCTCCAGGCTCTGAGCTGGCAGTCAGCACAGAGCCCGACGCGGGGCTCGAACCCACGAACCGCGAGATCATGACCTAAGTGAAAGTCGGACGCTCAACCGACTAAGCCACCCAGGCGCCCCAGGCAGCTTCACCTTTGCACTCTCTATATACCTAACCAAATATGTATCTTCATATTCATTTTTGATCTCTGAGGATATCCTTTACTATCTTGGTAGCTTTATGATAGTTTTATAAAAATAGTTTTTAATATACTATTTTATAAATTTTGTATTTTCACATAGAGTTTATTTCAAGGTTTCCAAATATCTATAATAGCAGATATAAGTAGAGAAGGCCTAGTTTGTAACATTGATGATGTGGAGATAATGAAGGGTATGAGAAAAAGGACTAATAGAGTCATATTTGCATTTTTTAAATTCACTCTATCATTAGTATGGGGAGTATATTGTAGGATGTAATGAACTGAGGAAGTGTATGGAAACTTTATTTAGAAACATAGTAGTATAGATGGAAAAGAAAGATGTAAGAGGATCTTGGATAGTAAACTCAACAAGAATTTGTAAATTGTTGGAATTAAAGGGTAAGAAAAAGGAATGCAGCCATATTTTAAACAATTTTTTTTTACTTTATTAAAGTTGTGAGTTTTGATGGAGTTGTGTCTAACCCATCCACAAAGCAATCAGAAAAGGAAATAGATTGGGGGATTGTGGTGGCCCAAAAAGTAATTTTTTTTTTTAGAAAGAGTTTAAGGGAAGGGTAGAGGGAGAAGGAGAGAGAGAATCTTTTTTTTTTTTTTTAAACCTAATGTTTTATTTATTTCTGAGAGAAAGAGAGTGTGAGCAGGGAAGGGTCAGAAAGAGAGGGAGACACAGAATCTGAAGCAGGCTTCAGGCTCTGAACTAGCTGTCAGCACAACCCTGATGTGGGCTTGAACCCACAAACTGTGAGATCATGACCCGAGCTGAAGTTGGACACTTAACTGACTGAGCCACCTAGGTGCCCTAGGAGAGAGAGAGAATCTTAAGCAGGCTCCATGCCAAGCATGGAGGCCCATGGAGGGGCTTGATCTCACAACTGTGAGATCATGACCTGAGCCACAGTCCAGAGTTAGATGCTTAACTGAGTGAGCCACCCAGGTGCCCCGTGGGCCAAAAGTATTTTATTATGAGTGTTTTGAGATTGTTTATGTGGAGACAAAGCTTTCCCACTAGACATTTGGAGTTACTGATTTGAAATTCAAGAGAGATGGCAACACATACACAGTTTAAGAGAAACATCAACAAATAGAACAACTTGAAGTTTTGTTACTTTGTAGTATGGTAGTGGACAGTTAAGAGTTTATAGTAAAGAAGGGGAGTACCAGGGGTCAGCAAAATTGATTTTTCTATTATAGAACAGGGGTTTGACTTGGGAAAAATGAGAACTTTCCCTATATGTTCATTTCATTTCTGCCTACTGGTTTCTCTTTTCTCAATGCCCTTAATTTTGGAGAATAGGATATATTAATTTCCTGCATTGTCATGCTATTGTTCAGTGAATCAAAACACATTCCAAAAGTTATTTTTAAAAATGTCACTGCTCTGGGGCACCTGTGTGCTCAGTCAGTTAAGCACTCAGGTCATGGTCTCATGTCAAGCCCTCCCTCAAGCTCTGTGCTGACTGTGGAGCCTGCTTGGTATTCTCTCTCTCCCTCTATCTATGCCCCTCTCCTGCTTACACACACACTCTCTCAAAATAAACTTAAAAAAAAAAAATTAAAAAAAATAAACTGTTCTTCCCTGTGGTATCTTCCATATATCTTTCATATAATAGTGGAAAAACATGAGGTTGTAAGTTTTTAAAAGTTGCAGCCTGATCTCCCTCAAGAGCATTTTATGCCTAAATAATCTTTTGTAAATGTATTGTGCCTTGTTACTCAAAGGCTCAGTTTTTTTTCTTTCTCATAGTGAAATCTATAATCAAATTGCACATTTTTATGGAAAGTAATATTCAACATGCGTCTCCAGTCAAAGAAATAACACACCAAATGTGGAATGTTTTTCATGGAAGCAGTTTGATTCCACACTTACTATGAATTCTGTGGTGCAGAATTACTGGAGATTGCTCACAAGAAGCAGAATAATTTGTCTATGCTAGAAGTACATTGAAAGTATTTTCCCCATCCATAATTCATTAGAAATAGTGTTCAGGGAACATTGAAGCTATGAAATGAAATAACTTATAAAGTAATGAAAAAATCATAGATGATAGTGACCTAATTCAGAGAGAAATATCAAGGGTTTCATTTGTTATTTTATATGCATTCACAAAACATAAGTTCTTGTACAACTTATTTGCAATATTCCCTGGAGGCTACTTTTAGGCTAAAGTGTAAATTGCTTGATGATGTCATCATTCAGAATTTTATGTTTACATTTTGTAGTTAAAGTGCAGTGAATATAAGTTAGTTTACTGTATTATCCTTCAAACTTTTCCATAAGTTCAAAAGTTTCAAAATAAACATTGTTAGAAATAAATACCAAATGAAAGCAAGCACATCTATATATTCTTTTCAAATATGATACCATATTTTTCACAAAATAAACTTTAATGTTCATAAATTAGTCAAAACAATGGAAAAATAGCAAGTGAAAAAATCAAGCAATGAAAAATGGTGTTTACAATATTCTGAACTTACTAAGGTTTTACTTTTTAAATTGTGAATGAAAGTTATATTACAGAAACTGGTATTTTCTCTATTCAGGTTTTCTAAAATTTTCATATATAATTTTTACTTTATGAAGCTAATATAATTGCATTGATTGGTTTTCTTTTTTTTTTTTTTAATGTTGTTTATTTATTTCTAGGAGAGAGAGAGAGAGAGAGACAGCGTCAGCAGGGGAGGGTCAGAGAGAGAGGGAGTCACAGACTGAAACAGGCTCCAGGCTCTGAGCTGGCAGTCAGCACAGAGCCCGACGCGGGGCTCGAACCCACAAATGGCGAGATCATGACCTAAGCAGTCACAGACTGAAACAGGCACTAGGCTCCTGGCTGTCAGCAGGCAGTCAGCCCGACGCGACGCGCCCACAAACCACGAATGGCGAGATGACCTAAGCTTAAATTAAGATCATGACCTGAGCTGAAATTAAGAAGAGGATACTTAAATAACTGAGCCACGGAGGCAGCCTGACCTTATTTACAATTTAAATCCTAGAAAATTTGTAAAAAAAAAAAAAAAAATCTCAAAGTTGTAAGGGACATGCCTAAATAGGATTATAGATCATTATAAAACTTAAAACTTACTTATTTAACCAAAGTGGCAATAAGAGTTTCTAAAGGCAAATATGTACAGTTATGTTGTTAGCAAAAGTTAGCTCCTTTAACACTGAGAAGTTTTAAGTTTAACCAAAGACCTGATAAAGATAAAACATAATAGTTTGGGTTTTCTGGGCAGACAAAAGAGAAAAGCCTTGTTTTACATTTCTTTATTTTTATCTAGAGCAGTGATTTAAGCTGTATTAAAAGTCTGTACTTTTAATGTAAAAATACATGTTTTTATTTAGTTAAAACATTTTCTAAACTACTATATGCTTTTTCAGCCTTTAGGTTACTTAGGATAATTTTTTAATTTTCCAAATATATGAGAATTTTCTAGTTATTTTTTGGATGTTGATCCCTAACATATTTGTACTGAAGATAGAGAGTACACTGGTATTTATTACTTTTTTGAGATATATTTATCTTTTAGCATGAGTTCCTTCCAAGAAAGTTTCTTCATCAGTGTACTTGATCTCAAGCAACTACTGATCGGTCACTGCAGATTTATCTCTGATAGAGTTTCGCAAGAATGGAATCATAAAATATATACTTTTTTTTTGTCTGACTTTTGTAGTTATTTAGTGGGAATGTTAGTCTGGCATAGTTGCTTAATGATAGGCAGAAGAAAACGTCCTTCCTGATAGTTGTGAAAATCAACTTTATTAAAGTTTAAATTACAGAGAATAAAATACATTCATTTTAAGGGTATACTCTGATATTGACAATTTTAACACTCATATAACCAACTCATTATTCAAGTTGTAAAAATTGTCATCAGTTCAAAAAATTCCCTCATTCTCCTTTTAGTAAAAAAAAACTTCTTCCATCCCATAATATGACTGAGTAATATTCCAATGTGTATGTATATATGTATACATACATATGCATACACATATATATACACACATATACATATATACATAAATATATGTATGTTCATACTTGATCCATTCATCAGTTAATGAATACTTGGGCTTTTAAATAGATGATGGGGATTAGAAAATGCAGTTTTTTAAAATACTTTTTTGATGTTTATTTTTGAGACAGAGAAAGAGAGAGCATGAGCAGGGTAGGGGCACACAGAGAGAGGGAGACATAGAATCTGAAAGAGACTCCAGGCTCTGAGCTAGCTGTCAGCACAGAGCCTGACACAGGCCTCGGACCCACGAACTGTGTGATCATGACCTGAGCCAAAGTCAGACACTTAATCGAATGACCCACCACGTGCCCTGAGAGTGCAGTTGTTGTGCTGAACACCAAGTATTGTATGGAAATGTTGAATCACTGAATTGTACACCTGAAACTAATATTACACTGTATGTTTAAAAAAAAAAATCCCTCTGCACGCGTAGAAAAAAGATACCATTAGCCATCTGACTGTCATGTTAGACCGTTATTAACTGTATTAAATTTTATATATGTTTTGTTTCAAGTTAGTTTTTTTTGGAGTGAGATAAACATTAACTTTCATTTTTTTAAAATGGGGGCATCCATTCATTTCTATGCAATTGCTAAGAGACCATTTGTTCTTTATTGTATTAACTTAGTGTTAATACACTACTACCACAAATCTATTCAAACTAATTATTTGATTTCATTTGATCTATCTATCTATATATTTACATTAATATCACACTCTCAAATATTTTCCTTTTCACTAACGTTGAAAAATCAGTCTTTATAATTTCTTATGATTATGGCTTCGGAGTTTTCATAGTTGCCTTTTACCAGTTTGAGTGAGTTTCCTTTTATTGAGTGATATGCTGGTAAATGTTTGACAACCAGTTTTCTGGGGTGAAGGAGGAGGCCTGACTTGTCATATTTGCATTTTCATGGTATAAAATACCCCTCTGGAGCCACTTAAATTATCAATATGATATTAAAACACAATTTTTGAATATTTAACAGTTCTGTTTGGCTAGCTCCAGGATATCACTGCTTCATTTCTAGGTTGCTGAGAATTTTTATAACTCTCATTAAAAACATTTATATTTAGAATTAATATATATCTTTTTAAAATAAATTGATTACTTTTTATTATTAATCACCCCTCTTTATCACTTGCTTTTGTGCTTGATTACCTCTATCAACTTTTTGTAGTACATTTTTTAATATTCTATGCATGTCCTTTGATTTTGCTTTAAATAATCACTGCTAAATATATGTAAAACTTAAATATATTGGGAGTATTGATTAGATCACTTAAAATTATCCAGAAAACAGGTATGATCATTGTTTATTCATTATAGTTCTAGTACATACTTTTTAATAAAGTTTTATGGCTATACATTTTCCTTGGAGTCTAGCTTTTACTATCTCTCCCAGAATTTGTTTTCTTTCAGTAGTTTGCAGTTGTTAGTTTTTGTTTCCTCTTTGATTGAAGAATTATATAGGAACACAGTTATAAGCAAAGAATGGCAAAGTGTTGCCTTAATATATATCCTTTTATTTTTTGAGAAGCAGACAAAAGTTTATTAGAGTATAAGATCAGAAAGAAGAATAGTATGAGAGCTCTCTTTACAGAGAGGGGGCATTTGAAAATGAATGCCTGCAGAATGTTTATCCTGTAAAAATGTGTTTATATTTTCCTTATTCTGTTTTGGACATTTTTTCTATGTTTTCCATAGGCTTGATAAAGACCCTTTACCCTCCAGTATAGGAGGATATAAATAGTTTGTATTGAGAGATAAATATATGATTTATTCATTGGTTATATTGTTAAATGTCCTTCAGTTTTTTCTTCATTTACTACATTTGATTAATTCTGATCAAGATAAGTTGTCATATTCCACCAAATTATTTTTAAATTAAAAATTTTATTAATATTTATCTAATACATTATTTGTATATTCAGTTTTAATATTTTTAAAGTAGCTTCAAATCCATCTGAACAAAAACAAATGTACCTGTTACACTTTAACATCCATATAGTTTTTTTTTTTTTTATAAAAAAGCATTCTTTACTTTACAGATGTTTGTTAAATAGCAGCTATGTTCTAATTTTGACTACAACCTAGAGAATCTCATACCCTGTAGTTTACTTCAATCTTTTAGGGAAATGGTAATAGCAAGCTATGTTGTGGATTTGGCATATGATTAGTGCTGTAAAATAGTATTGTGTTAAGATGGAGGAAAGTATAAAGCTACATTATTATAATATTTTTGTAAAAGGAACTGCTGGATCAGAAATATGTCTGATTTATAAGTTTATCTTTATCATTAAAGTATTTGCTAGTGTTTTAAATTTCTCTAGTTCTTCCTTCTGAATAACTTTACTGTTAACTTATTTTTTTTATGTCATCCTACCTATAGTCAGGTATTTTGAACACAAGGAACTCCAAGTCAAATATTATTATGGCATTTTTAAAAAACATTTTATGAAAAATGGGTAGTCTGGATGGCTCAGTTGGTTGAATGTCCGACTTCGGCTCTGGTCATGATCTCACTGTCTGTTTAGCCCATGTTGAGCTCTGTGCTGACAGCTCAGAGCCTGGAGCCTGCTTTGGATTCTGCATCTCCCTCTCTGTTCTCCTCCCTCTGCTCTCTCTTAAAAATAAATAAAACATTAAAAAATTAAAAGCATTTTATGAAAAAATGTGGAAACCTCAATTTATTGTTACTTATAATCAATAGATATCCTCAAGGACATAGCCCCATATTAGCCAGGATTTTAGGATAAAACAGAATTTAATCTGTTTATATCTTATTTTTTCAGATGAGAGATATTTGGTTATATTTTCTTCATAAATTACTAATTTGCTAATATTTCAAAATCATTTTGAAACATAGAGGAGCATATACTGCTTATCTTAACATACCTAATTCCTTACAGGGTCAACAGATAGAGCTAAAACAGAACATTGCAGAAAATATTTAAACAATTGCATTCCACATTGTTTATAAATATTTAAGTTATATTGTTAAACAAACATCATAATGATTCTTCTCCTTGGTGGTCAGAGAAAAGACTCAATTTGATGGAAAGAGGAGGTATAAAAAATCCAATCTTCCACAGTTATGATACTTTTATTTACTAAGCTTTATTTAGTTTGCTTTCACAACTTTCACTAAGGGGGTTTTACAATGCATTTGGTACTGGCAAATGCTTGATGATTCCCTAGCATGTATAGAAGTACAAAATAACACTTCCAACCTTTAAGACCAAACACTTTGGTAAATACCACAGATGCCAAATTGCTCTAGCAGGTGCTAAATTGCTACTAGTATATCACCTTGGGATATGATGAAGATAAATGGAGCATTGTGTATTTTCCCAGTATTCCACAATTACTGGAACACCTGTGCTAAACGATGTGGGGCTAATGCACCATAAACATCCTCACAGTGCTCAAAGGACCTTCTAGTTTCACGTTTTAACTTGCTTAGCAGGACCTTAATGTAGGTGTTGGAAGTGTTTCACCTATCCTTGACGCGGCTACCACATAGTGACATACCAGTTCTGTATCAATGGAAGCTGACTTTTTCCTTTCTCTGCCCAGTTTTTATCTCCTTAACTTATTTATTTTAATATTTTCTTCTGTCTATTCTTCATTTTTGTTATAGGACAGTGTATGTCTCCCTTTGCTTCACAAATTGTCTTCACTCTTTGCACTAATATCAGAGACATGTATCATTGTAGTGATTTTGGGTGATGTTATTCACTGTAGTTCCAGCCCTTCTGTTTTTCAGCATATGTAACATTCTTAGGCAATATGGAGGTTTTAAAGATGACAATAATATGTGAGATGGAAATGCTTGTAAATATATTTGTGCTAGCTGTGAATCTGGCAGCTGTTTTTGGAATTTGGATCCATTTTTAACAACTTTAAGCATTAAAAAACAGGTGTGTGTGTGTGTGTTAATATGTTTATAAGAATAATATCCATAGTTTTAGTGAATTAAGCTGCTATTTTTGTTATAGACTACTTTTCTCTTTTAAGCTACTAAGTTTTTGAGTGATATTTTCTTTTTGTGAATACTAGTATGTTATTTTTATTGAGGCATAACTGACATACATTAGTTTCAGGTGTACAATGATTCAACATTTATACACACTGTGAAATGATCACCGCAATAAGTCTAGTCACTGCCTGGCACCATAACATATTATAAAACATTTTTTTTGTGATGAGAATCTTCAAGATCCACTCCTAGTAACAACCTTCAAATATGCACTACAATACCATTGACTATTGTCACTATGCTGCATATGGAATCCCCATGACCTATTAATTTCACAGCTGAAAGTCTGGTACAGATTATTTTCAACAGCCTTATTGAGATACAGTTCACATACCATACAGTTCAACATTTGAAAGTGTATAATACAGTGTTTTTAGTATGTTCATAGGGTTGTGCAACTATGACTACATCTTATTTTTGGAGCATTTTTGTCCCCTGGAAAGGAAATTAATTTACTCACTAACACCTTCTTATCCCCCCACACTGCACCTCCTCCTGCCCTAGGGAACCAATAATCTATTATGTGTCTTTATAAATTAGTCTTTTTATTTTATTCTTTTACTATTTTAAATAAAATCTTTTACTTGTCATTAGTTTTAATTTTATGAACTGAAATGTGGATTTCTCTCTCCCATGGAGTTCATAGAATTTGGTAATTTATGGCTTCATTTTTTTTGCCATTTTGTGAAAGCTATCTTCAATGATTTTCCCCTCTCCCCCTGCTCTCCCCACCTCTGGCTATGTTGCCTTGCCACCAGTGTGTATACCTTTATATAGCTCATCATATAGATTGAGGTCTTACTATAGTATATCTCCTATAGATCTTGTTAACTGTATTTTATATTTCATGTTTTAGGTGTGAGATAGGTTTTATTTCTAATGCTCCATCACTATCAGAATTAGGAGCCATGGTGGGGAAAGCAAAGGAGATTCTGAGAAACTGTACATTTTATGTATTTCAGAGTCCAAACCATTTTTGTGGATGTATTTGGCTAACATTCATAGTTTGCAGCTGTCTCTGAAATAAGTATGAAAGGATCTCTATGAGTCTAGAGCAAATCAAGCTTTCACCTCTACAACTGTGTAGTTGCTTGTTTATTTAGCATTTTGTTTTGTTTTAGATCTTGATTAGAAAATAAGCCTGTGACTTTTCATTGGAAAGTAAGCATGCAGATAGGTATGGATTACTTTATCATAGTGGCTTTCAATGTCTTTGAAATATGAAGTATTATTTTATTATTGGGTTCAGGAGTCACCATCTAGGCTTATCCAGGAAGTGATTCTTCTTCACAAATGATGGTCTGGAGTAGAGGAAAAACAACGATTTGATAATCCCTGAATGTACAGTGCTTCTCTAAACCCAACAACTTTAAACTACAAAAATATAATCTTGAATCCATTGGTATAGACAAAACAGACCTTAATATGTGGAACAATAAAAAAGCAACTTTTTTTGGTATTATTTAACAGCACTCATGAACTGCAGTATCTGAAACTTGGTCTGTGAACTTTGTGTTTGAAATGAATAATGTGGAGATAAATTTATTAGTAAAAGAAGATATTTTTCTTCATATACCCATGGAAACATAAAATAGTATGACATGTTCATAACGTTTAATGAAATTTTGTTTAAATAAGGTATTATTGATGTTTGCTTGAAGAGACTCTCCTCTTTAAGAAATGAACAAGGTCAATGGGGCGCCTGAGTGGCTCAGTTGGTTAAGCGTCCGACTTCGGCTCAGGTCATGATCTCACGGTTTGTGTGTTCGGGCCCCATGTCAGGCTCTGTGCTGACAGCTAGCTCAGAGCCTGGAGCCTGTTTCAGATTCTGTGTCTCCCTCTCTCTCTGACCCTCCCTTTCTCATGCTGTCTCTCTCTCAGAAATAAATAAAACATTTAAAAAAAAAATGAATAAGGTCAAGTGTCATCTCCTCAAGTTTTAAAGCATTAGATAAATAAAGGCAACTAAGAGTTCATTTCCCTTACCACCATTGACTTTCAAATGTTTGTAGCAAAACCTTAAGACTCACATTTTAGCGGCCAACCTGTATGCCAAGTTATTGTTTTTCGGGTCATATAAAGGACTATGAGCCAACAAGAGATTATAAGGTAAATTGTCAGAGAAAAATTGACATAATTATCTTGCATTTTGTCATCATACTCCTGGTTTTTTATCAGAATAATGTCCATTTCCTTAATTTTAATAGATTAAGCATGCTAAAGAATGAGTCAAAATAACCATCTTAGAAAGTTAAACATATTCAACTAAAAAGGTAATGAAGTTAAAAGTAGAGGATTCAATTCTAGTCTGGGAAGTATGCCCAAGTTTTCAATAAATGAATAATGGAAATGTTTGTATAATAATAATCCCTACAATAATGAGTTTCCTGTCAGTTTATAATCATGTTGAGTAATTAAATTCCAATGAATTCAGTTGCTAAGTCACGCATATGCTTTGAGTTATCAGTATGTCCAGGGACCTCACCCATATGCCTGTGAGTAACTTGCCTGGGTCAGGTTAGAAGAGTTTTTCTACTAATTGCTGCAGTTCCATTCTGTGAGGCTTTGCTGCTTAAATCAGCTATTAACCAGGACCTGTTATGGGAAGACAGATATGAGCCAAAGACAGAATCTGTTAGTCTGGCTGTGAATGCCGTCCTGCTAGCACACAGATCTCTGCACAAATCTGGATTCCTAGTTCTGTGACATGGCTCAGAATGAAATAAATACTGTCTTCTTGCCATCTTCCTCTTACCCCTACCAAGATTTCAGATACTTATTTATGGAGTGATTTAGTGTTCTCTTGCTTCCTTCTTTCCTCTCTCCCTCTTTTTCTTCTCTCCTTTCATTCTGTCTCTGTCTCTGTACACCATGCAAATCTGGTATAACAATAGAATATGTAACACTGTTTATCAGCATGTTAAGAAAAAATAGAAAAAATATGACCATATTTTAAGGTTCAGAAAAAGGGTTTGATGAAGTACAGTGCCTTCATTTTAATCTTATAGCCAGTTAGAAATATAAAGGACCTAACTTAATTTGACAAGGAGTATTTATGAGCAACTTAGAGCAAACATTATACTTAATGGTGAATTATTAAAACTTTGCCATTAATATCTGAAAAGCAAAAATTATATCTGCAGTACAACTCATGTTTAACATTGTACTGATAATTTTAGACAGTATGATTATAAATAAAGGAAGTAAGGTATAAGGATGGGAAATTAAGATTTAAAACTGCCTTTTATAGGTAATTATGATATATATGTTAAAATATCTAGCAAATCAGATTTTTTAAATATAACAAGTTCATTCTCAATTACTTCTTTTATGTTTCATACCTGTCAGAATGGATGTAATCCACAACACATGAAACAACAGGTGTTGGCAAGGATGTAGAGAAAGGGGAATCATCTTGCACTATTGGTGGGAATGCAAACTGGTGCACCCACTCTGGAAAACAGCATGGAAGTTCCTCAAAAAGTTCAAAATAGCACTACCATACTTTCCAGAAATTCTAGGTATTTAAAAAAAGAATACAAAAATACTAATTTGAAGGGATATATGCACCCTGATGTTTATAGTAGCATTATTTGCAATAGGTTATGGAAACAGCCACATGTCCATAATTGACGGATGAATGGATAAAGAAAATGTGGTATATATATTATATATACACAATTAAATATTCCTCCATAAAAGAAAGAATGAAATCTTACCATTTGCAACAACATGGATGGAGCTGGAAAGTATAATGCTAAGTGAAATAAGTCAGAATAAGACAAATACCATATGATTTCACCCATATGTAGAATTTAAGAAACAAAGCAAATGAACAAAGGGAAGGAAAAAGAGGGAGGCAAACCAAGAAACAGACTCTTAACTATAGAGAACAAACTGATGGTTACCAGAGGGGAGGTGCATATGGGGATGAGTAAAATAAGTCATGCAGTTGAGTGTCCTTGTGATGAGTACCAGGTGTTATGGGGAAGTGTTGAATCACTATTGTACACCTGAAACTATTACATTGTTAGCTAACAAATTTAATTAAAAACTTAAAAAATATATAACAAGCTCACTGTACACAAAGTCAAGATAGAAAAAAAAGTATGTTCCTTTGTATCTGCAACAAATAATATAAAAATCATTTTTCTTCTTTGTATTCTGGTAATGGTTTGTTTTTCTGTTTGAGTTCTAGTGATTTTTTATTGTATCCTGGGCATTGTAAATTATATGTTGCAGAGATTTCCAGTTTTCTGGTATTCTTCATACTAGTATTGAGATATATATATTTTGCTTTAGCATGAAGTTAATTTGGTAGGGTTTAAACTCCACGCTGTTTCTCTTTTGTGGGAGGACATAGCTGAAATATTTCTTTAGTTCTTATATTCTTATAGGTACTTCTTGGGTATACTCAGTATATGCATGGTTTTTTGATCAACCAGCTAATTAAAGAGATTATATGCTGGATTTAAAAAGAAGAGATATAATTGACACAACATTATGGTGGTTTCAGATATATAACATAATGAATTACTTAATATATGTGTATATTGTGAAATGATCACCACAAGTTTAGTTAATATTTATAGCTATCCATAGTTACTTTTCTTCTTGTGAGAACTTTTAAGATCTGTTTTCTTAGCAACTTTCAAATATACAATATAATTAACTATAATCCCCATGCTTCATGTGTATATATGTATACTGCATATATGTAGCTCCCATGCTTATAAGTCCCCCAGAACTTACTTATTTTATAACTAGAAATTTGTACCTTTTGATGCTCTATACCCATTTATCTCACCCCCTACCTCTCATATCTGGTAAACACCAATATTTTCTCTGTACGTATGAGTTTGTTTGTTTTTAGATTCTACACAAAAATGATATTTTACAGTATTTGTCTCTCTGACTTCTTTCAATTAATGTCCTCAGAGTCTATTTATTATATCCATGTTGTCACAAAATGACAGTTGTTCTTTCTTTTTTATGGTTGAATATCCCATTACATACATACATATACATCTATACCCCACTTTCCTTATTCATTTATCTGTCAGTGGATAGTTAGGTTGTTTCTGTGTCTTGGCTATTGCAAATAAAACCACAGTGAACATTGAGGCACAGATATCTTTTTGAAATAATGTTTTTGTTTCCTTTGAGTCAATATTCAGAAATGGAATTGCTGGATTTATAGTAGTTTTGGTTTTTTGGGGGGGAGGGACCTCCATATAGTTTTCCACCAATTTATGTTTTCATATATGCAGAATTTGATGCTCACTCTTTCTGACTTTACCTCCCCAGAATTTTTCTCCTCATTTTCTATCTGTGGGCTTACCCTAATTTATGCTCTCTGGTAACTCAATGCAGTGTACTTCTATGTAACTGTTGAATGCCATGTGTGACACTGAAGTCTTCCCTCATTTTCAAAATCATAAAAACATGAATCTCATTTAATGCCTATATCTTCCTGTAAGAAAATATTTCTTGGTTTTATTCACTAGACATTTCATGGATGTATAATGTTGTTATTGGTGTTTTTATGTATGTATGTATTTCCTCATTTTTAAAGTTTATTTTGAGAGAGAGAGAGCACGCGTGTGAGCGAGCATGTGGGGGAGCGGCAGAGAGGGAGGGAGACAGAATCCTGAGCAGACTTCACACTGTCAGTGCAAGCCTGGTGATGTGGGTCCTGACTCATGAACTGTGAGATCATGACCTGAACCAAAATCAGGAGTCAGAGGCTTAACCTACTGAGCCACCTAGGAGCCTAGTTTTTAGTTTTTATACATAATTTGTTATGTGTGGAGAGGCTGATCTTATTTGAGCCTTGATCCATCAGTGAAAATAGATGCAGTTTCTGTTAAACATGTTTGTAACCTATGACTGAATAAATCTATTCTTGGTTACATAGTCAATTAATGTCTGTGTATATGTACTAAGAAAAAAGAATAGAAATGTTCATAGGATTTTTATCATATAGTTAAAAATTTTAAGTCATTAAAATTCAATCAGTGATATAATAGATGAATACATTTTGTTATATTCAAACATAGAATACTGTAGAGTAAGAACAATGTAATGATTACAGGTACCTATGACAATATAATTGATTTTTAAAGGACATTTTAATTAAATGATGCAAGAATGTATACAGCATGATTCCACTTATAAAAATTCAAAAATAGGAAAAATGAAAATACATTTTTTAATGTTTGTTTACTTTTGAGAAAGAGACATAGCATGAGTGAGGGAGGGACAGAGAGAGAGGGAGACAGAATCCCAAGCAGGCTTTAGGCTCTGAACTGTCAGCACAGGACCTGATGTGGGGCTTGAACCATAAACAATGAGATCATGAGCTCAGCTGAAGTCAGATGATTAACCTACTGAGCCATCCAAATGCCCTGAAAATACATTTTTTTTTTAAGCTAGGATTTAGGGCCCTTTGGATAAGTAGTATGGCCATTGTGATTTTGAGTGAGTACTGATATGATGACTGAGCTCTGAATTGTTATCTCTGTGTAGATTTCTTAATGTATGCCATATAAAAGTTAAAAATTAATGAAAAATTTCAGAAATACAAGGAGACTACAATACTATGATTAGAGAATAGAAATAAAAATATTAAATATAATTAAATATAAAGGTCTCCCAAACATATTGTTGGTTTAAATTAAAACAAGCAGAATAATGAGTATGTATTATCTCATTCTTTAAACAACTATGTGATGTGTCTGTAAATGGGTAAGAAAAAACTTAAGTGATAGAGAAATGTAAGATAAATTTTTATTTCTCTCAATTTGCCTACCTCTTAAATACTGTGTAATATTGAAAAAGTAAAGATATTTAATGATTAATGTGTACCAGAGAATGAGGATGGGATGGGGATGTAATTCTATTGGTGGGGGGGAAGGGTAGCGTTAGGAAGTTCCTTTGTATTGATGGAATAGTTCTATATGTTGATTCTATGAAGATTACATGAATATGCATGCAAGGCATGAAATTGCATACAACTACATATACACATACAAATGAATGTATGCAAAAATGTGTGAAAACTAAATGAGGTCTGTAGTCTAGTTAAAAATACTGAATCAGTGTTACTTTCATACTTTAGATACTGCACTACAGTCATTTAAGATGTCACCATTTGCAAAAACAGTGAAGGGTTCACAGAACTCTGTGTACTCTTTTGCAACTTCCTTGAGTATAATCATTTCAAAATAAACATTAAGAACAAAAACTTAATGACATATCCGTACTTTTAAGGTGTATATTTCTGCACATGATGTTAGAGAATATGACACCATTAAGTTATATTAAGCCTTGACATGGGGCGCCTCGTTGGCTTAGTCGGTTGAGCGTCCGACTTTCGCTTGGATCATGATCTCGCGATTCGTGGGTTCGAGCCCCGTGTCGGGCCCTGTGCTGACTGCCAGCTCAGAGCCTGGAGCCTGTTTCAGTCTGTGATTCCCTCTCTCTCTGACCCTCCCCTGCTCACACTGTGTCTCTCTCTCTCTCCTAGAAATAAATAAAACATTAAAAAAAAAAAAGCCTTGACATAAGTAAATGACAGCATTAAATTGATGGAATAAGGAATAAGTGATGTGAAAATTAAAGTTGATTAACAATCATAGGCCATTTTTATTCAAAGGAAAAAAAATACATTGAAGTAGAAGCCCAACTGAGATACTTACGTTAACAAAACCTTTCCATTCTACCCTACCACATGTACATAGACAGAAATTTTATTTTTATGATTTCAAACCATTTTCATACCTCACAGTTAATGGGACTTGACCACATAGTTGTTTTACTGTTTTATGATCTCCTACGCTTACATTATGAATGCTATTCCCTTTATTTTTGATCATTATAAGCACAATTATTTAAACCTTTAAAACATTGATCTGTTATTTCAGATACATAATGTACAAATCTGTGTATTTATTGAGTTTGTTGTGTGTTTTTCACATTATGGCATTTTCTCTGATACTATGTAACTTTTTTTAGTTGTATTTCCTGGGAATTTACGTTCTATTCTCTCTTCATTCCCATTTTAGGTTCTTCAGTGTATAAGTTAGCTGCTTTTATATTAATAACTTGGAGCTCCAGGCTCCAGGAATCTAGAAGGCCTTTAGTTTAGATCTGTAGCCCAAAGATTTTGCCCTGGTTTTCCCTTCTATTTCTTGTCCCCAACATTATTATTTCAGTCCTGTTTGTGCATTTTATAATAAGGTGCCATATACATTTTTATAAGGAAAGTTTTGTATTTTTTTTTCTCTAGTAAAATACAGACCAAATGTTAGTGCTCTGACACCAGAAAGCTACTTTCCTTGCAGAATATGGTGGAGCACATCGAGATTTATTTGAAGTTCATTATGAGACCTTATAAAATGTTAAATAATGTTTTAAAACAAGAATTATACATAAGAATAAGTTGATATGAGGTGACAAAAATCTCTAAATATATATAAAATCCTTCATTATTTAATGATAAAATTAAGGGGCGCCTGGGTGGCTTAGTCGGTTAAGCGTCCGACTTTCGCTCAGGTCATGATCCCGCGGTTCGTGGGTTCGAGCCCCGCCTCGGGCTCTGTGCTGACTGCCAGCTCAGAGCCTGGAACCTATTTCAGAGTCTGTGTCTCCCTCTCTCTCTGACCCTCCCCTGCTCACGCTGTCTCTCTCTCTCTCTCTCTCCTAGAAATTAAAAAAAAAAATAATGATAAAATTAAGTGACTGTCATACAGATAATTTAAATCATTATATTGAAGAGAAAGAATCTATTGGCTACAACTTTCTGGATCCTCTACTCTATTTTTTCTGTAACTCATATTCATTGCCATAAAACCCAACTACTACAATTATGTACAAGGATTTGTAATTAATATTTTAGTTTAATACTTTTAGTATAATTTCTTCCCCCGGCAAATGTCTTTAGGAAACCATCTACTAAATCTGATGAGAAAATAAGGTTGCTTTCTTTAAATCATTCTCATTGCCTGATGTTTCCATATATGGTAGACACAAGAATCTGTAGTCTTTTTTGTAAAACTGGTATTTTCAGCTTTATGAGTCTTACTTTTTTGTCCTTTGAGATTTCCTGGTAGCAGAATTCTGTTTTAATTGCGAAGAATTAAAGTTGATTTCTCACCTCTCCAACTCCCCAGAGATGTAATAGATGAACTTTTTTCCCCTGTTCTTTCTGTTCAGTATATCTAAACATCTTGAATATTATATACAAAACAAACAATACTGTGAAATGTGGAGAAAAGGAAGACTGGTATAGAGTTCATGAGGACTTGATAAAAGATATGAGGCTGGAAGCGTTAAGAAGACAAGTTATCGAAGACCTGTTTAATGTTCTAAGGGCCATGGCAAAAGGGAGGTATTAAAATATTTTGGGATGCCTGGTTGGCTCAGTTGGTTAATTGTCTGACTTCGGCTCAGGTCATGATCTTGCAGTTCCTGGGTTTGAGCCCCTTGTCGTGTTCTGTGCTGACAGCTCAGAGCCTGGAGCCTGCTTCATATTCTATGTCTCCCTCTCTCTCTGCTCCTCCCCCACTCATTCTCTGTCTCTGTCTCTGTCTCTCTCTCTCAGAAATATATAAAAATTATTAAATATTTTAAGCTGGAGAGTAATATAATCAGTATACAAGAAACTATTGTGGGCTTCCTATTTGTTTCTTAAAAATCAATTACACCATATGTTTGTATGAGCCCCCACATTTTCTCTTTCAATTTTTATAAATGGATTTCCTTAGCCCTTTACTTTCTGCTTCACTTTACACACATGGAATTCTGCCCACAGTCATGAAAATAAAGGCCTTACAAATTACAGATAAGGGAAGAAACGGCTATGGATTCAGGTGCAAAAGAACAAGGAATTCTAAAATTATACCCATTTAAAGAATATTTTACATAAAATCAGAATCTAAAAAGCATTTACAAAATTGAAACCCTAGAATTAGAAACAATGAAACCATTCTTGTAAAATTACTGCATGGTTCCATTACTGTGTATGGATTAAAGTATCTCCTTTGTAATTTTGCTTTCTTACTTGCCTCGTATATTAATGGATCTTATTGAATATAACTAATCAAATCAATGCAGATAACTTTAGAAAGTTTATTTTGGTGACTATTTTTACCCTCACTGTATAAATGAAGTTACATCTACTTATTAGTGTTAGATAACCTACTATAATAATGCTCACCAAGGAGTTTATACTTAAATAAATTTCAATAAAATAATCAACTTGTATAATTTAATGTATATACTTTGGCTTTGTGAGTCATGGAAACAGGTAAATGTAATAGGGATACCAACCATGGCCAAAACTTATTTAACAAAACCTACATCAACACATGTAAAAGTTAAGATATTACAAAAATATCATGCTATACCTTAGACCTGAGTAAAATTAAAAGATTCTTGGAAAATGTCCATAATTAACAGGAGAGAAATTAGCATACAGTAATAGTATGGTAGATATTTGAATAACTACATAGTACATGCTAATTACTCTAAGGGTGATATTTTGGTGTAGTCAGCTGTAAAACATTGATTAATTTTTTGTAGTATTGGGTAAAATTCATGCTAGACAACATGACTAAAATATGTAGCATTTGGTAGCTATTGAATAAGTCTTAACTTTGATTAGAGTGAATTTCTTATACCTAGGTTTTGGATTTCCATTCTCATGTATATTTTTAACTTTATTATTAGCTTTTTTCTTTTAGATTTTAGACCTGCTCAAGGGCAGCAACTTTAAATGTTGATTCTACATTTGCCTCATTTTAGGTGCTTGATCTTTCCTCTGTTTTGATTCATCATCACTGGATTCTGTTAACACATAGCTACACTTTAGCTACTCCGGTAGCTGGTCCTCCATGTTTTCTACTGGATCATCTTCCCCTATGTACCCTTTTAATCTTGGTACCTTTCACATTTGTATTCTTGATCAGTTTTTTTTTTTTTCTCATTTGCACTCTCATTCTCTATTGGCAATTTCATCCATTTTCATTGTATTAACTATCATAAATAGTCTGTTGGTTATATTCCAGACTGAGCTTCAAGGTCATGTATGTAACTGTTCATGAACAAATAAAAGATATAATTTAAAACAATACTATTGACAGCTTAAATAGAATTTTTCATTCACTAGTTGCTGCAGTTATTGTATGAGTAAAATGGGTAATAACAACAATTTCACAAGAATCAATTTCTTCACACAAGGACTTTAAACTTAACAGTATTCTCATGATCTCCTTCTGTGCCCCCAAATGAGTTAAGCTATGTTTTGTAATTGTTTAACCAAGGGAAGATTGAGAGGCAGGCATGATGGTGGTAGAAGTTAAGAAACCCTCCAACAGCCGGTTTCAACTTCATGAAACTATTATACAGACTGTCATTTTTTAAAATTCTGGTATATTTAAATGTTTATTATTATTTTCAGGTGTACAATACAGAGCTTCAACAGTTCTATGCATTACTCAGTTCTTATCACTTCTTAATCCCCTTCACCTATTATACCCATCTCTCAACCCATTTCCACTCTGTAAACCAGCAGTGTTTTCTCTACAGTTGAGTCTATTTTTTGGTTTATCTCTTTTTTTCCTTTGTTCTTTTGTTTCTTAAATTCTGCATGAGTGAAATCATGTGGTGTTTGTCTTTCTCTTTTTTTTTCCCTTAGCATTATTGTCTCTAGATCCATCTACATTGTTTCAAAAGGCTAGATTTCACTCATTTTTTTATGGCTGAATAATATTCCAATGTGTATATATACCACTTCTTCTTTATCCATTCATCTATTGAGGGACACTTAGGTTACTTCCACATCTTGGCTGTTCTAAACAGTGCTGCAAAAAATAGGGATGCATATATCTTTTCAAATTACTGTTTTCATTTTCTGTGGATAAATACCCAGTAGTGGGATTTCTGGATCATATGGTAATTCTATTTTTAATTTTTTGACATACCTCCATACTGTTTTATACAGTTGCTGTACCAATTTACTTTCCTATCAGTAGTGCATGAGGGTTCCTTTTTCTTTACATCCTCTGCAGCACTTGTTGTTCTGCGTGGTTTATTTCTGTGATTTGACTTATATTTCCCTGAGGATAAGTGGTGCTGAGAATCTTTTCATGTATTTTAGACATCTACATGTCTTCTCTGGAGAATTGTTTCTTTATGTCTTCTGCCAATTTTTTAAATTAGATTGTTTTGTGCATGTGTGTGTGTATGTATTGAGTTGTGTAAGTTCTTTATATATTTTGAATACTAATGCTTTACCAGATAGGTCATTTGCAAATATCTTCTCCCATTCTGTACATTGTCTTTTAGGTTTTTGATAGTTGACTTTGCTGTGCAGAAGCTCTTGATTTTGTTGTAATTTCAATAGTTTATTTTTTCTTTTAATTCCCTTGCCTCAGGAGACATATCTAGAAAAGTGTTTCTATGGCCAAAGTCAGAGAAATCACACTTGTGCTTTCTTCTAGGATATTTCTTCTAGGTCTCACATTTAAGTGTTTAATCGATTTTGAGTTTACTTTTGTGTAATAATGTAAGAAAGTGGTCCAGTTTCCTTTGTTTGCTTGTAGCTCTGCAGTTTTCCCAACACCATTGAAGAAGAGATGGTTTTTCCCATTGTATTCTTGGTGCCTTTGTTGAAGATTAATTGGCCATACAATTGTGCTTTCTCACCCCTGACTCTCTATCCTATTCTTTTGACCTATGCATCTATTTTTGTGTCAGTAGCATACTACTTTGATTACTACAGTTTTGTAATGTATCTTGAAATTTTGGGTTTATTATACCTCCAGCTTTGTACTACTTTTCTAAGATTGTTTTGGGCATTTTTGGTTATTTGTGGTTTCATACAAATTTTAGGATTATTTGTTCTAGTTCCATGAAAGAAGCTGATAGGTATTGCATTATATCTGTAGAATGCTTTGGGTGGTATGGATGTTTTAACAATATTTATTCTTCTAATTCATGAGCATGAAATATCTTTCTGTTTATGTCATCTTCTATGTATTTCATTCATCAGTGTTTATAATTTTCAGAGTACAGGTATTTTACCTCCTTAGTTAAATTTATTAATAGGTATTTTATTATTTTTAGTGCATTTGTAAATGGGATTGTGTTATGAATTTCTCTTTCTGCTACTTCATTATCAGTATATAGAAATACAGTGGATTTCTGTATATGATTTTGTATCCTGTGACCTTAGTGAATTCATTGCTAAGTTCTAGTAGTTTTTTGGTAGAATCTTTAGGTTTTTCTATATATAGCATCATGTCATCTGCAAAAAAAAAAAAAAAAAAAGTTTTCTTTCTTATCAATTGGGATGCCTTCTATTTCTTTTTGTTGTCTGAATGGTGTGACTGAAACTTCTAGTACTCTGTTGGGTGTAAAGTAATTAGTATGGACATTTTTGCCTTGTTTCTGATTTTAGGGGAAAAGCTCTCAGTGTTTTCCGCATTGAGTATGATACTAGCTATGTGTTTTTCCTAATTGGGCTTAGTCATGTTGATGCATGTTCCCTCTAAACCCTTAGTTGATGGTTTTTTCATGATTGGATGTTGTACTTTGTCAAATGCTTTTTTTTCATCTGTCAAAATGAATATATGGTTTTTATCCTTTTTCTTGTTGATATGAGATACCAAGTTGATTGATTTGCAAATATTGAACCACTCTTGCATCCTAAAAATACATCCCACTTGATTGTGGTGAATGCTTTTTTTTTTTTTTTTTTTAAAACTGAATTCTGTTGGATTCAGTTTCCTAGTATTTATTTAGGATTTTTGCATCTGTGTACATCAGAGATATTGGCCTATAGTTCTTTTTTTTTTTTTTTTTTTTTGAATAGCATCTTTATCTTGTTTTATGCTGTTCTTATAGAATGAGTTTGGAAATTTGGAATAGACTAAGAAAAATAGGTTTAAGTCTTCTTTAAATATTTGGTAGAAATCAATGTTTATTTGTTTTTTGTTAGGACTTTTTGGATTACTGATCCAGTTTCATTGCTAGTAATTAGTTCAAATTTTCTGTTTCTTTCTGATTCAGTCTTGGGAGATTTATGTTTCTAAGAATTTACCCATTTCTTCTAGATTATCCAATCTGTTGACATATACTTTTTTTCTTAATATTTTCTTATAATCCTTTGTATTTTTGTGGTATCAGTTGTCATTTCTCCTCTTTAATTTCTGATTTTGTTTGCTCGAATCTTTTTTTTGATTTATTTTTGTTGAGTCTAGTTAAATGTTTATCAATTTTGTTGATCTTTTCGAAGAACCAGAATCAGTTCCTGGTTTGTTTTGTTGTTGTTGTTATTGTTTTCTTTTTTTACTTTCCATTTCATTTGTTTCTGCTCTAATCTTATTATTTTCTTCCTCCTGCTGGTTTTGAGGGATTTTTTTTCCTACCTTCTTTAGGTGTAAGGTTAGGTTGTATATTTGAGATTTTTCTTGCTTCTTGAGGTAGCCCTGTATTGCTATAATCTTTCCTCCTAGAATAGCTTCTGCTGGGGTGCCTGGGTGACTCAATAAGTTGGACGTCCGACTTCGGCTCAGGTCATGATCTCATGGTTTGTAGGTTGAAGCCCTGCATTGGGCTCTGTGCAGTCAGCTTCGAGCCTGGGGTCTGCTTCGGATTCTGTGTTTCCCTCTGTCTGCTCCTCCCTGACTCATGCTCTGTCTTTCTCTGTCTCTCAAAAATAAATAAACATAAAATAATAATAAAAAACGAACAGCTTCTGCTGTATCCCAAAGATTTTGTACTATTGTGTTTTCATTTTCATTAATCTACATGTAATTTTTGATTTCCTCCTTTATTTTCTGGTTGACCCATTCATTGTTTACTAGAAACTTATTTTGTCTCCATGTATTTATGTTTTTTTTCCAGATTTTTTTTCTTGTGATTGATTTCTGGTTTTATAGTGTTCTGGTTGGAAAATATGCACGATATGAGTTCGCTATTTTTTTAATTTATTAAGATTTGTTTTGCAGCCTAATGTGTGATCTAATGTGGACAGTGCTCTATGGGCACTTGTAAAGAATGTGAATTCTGCTTTCTTATGGTGAAATGCTCTGAATATATCTGTTAGATTCATCTGGTTTAACATACTTTTCAAAGCCTCAGTTTCCTTGTTGATTTTCTATTTGGATGGCCTATCCAATTGAAATAAGTAGGAGGTATTAAAGTCTCCTGCTATTATCGTGTTAATAAGTGCTTTATTATGTATTTGGGTTCTTCCATGTTGGGTGCATAAATATTTATAATTGTATTTTCTGTTGGATTGTTTCCTTTATGTAGCATCTGTCTTTGTTTCTTGTTACAGACTAATTTTAAAGTGTATTTTGTCTGTTATAAGTATTGCTACCCTGACTTTTTTGCTTCCATTTGCCTGATAAATACCCTTCCATTTCTTCACTTTAAATGTGCGTATATCTTTATATCTGAAAAATATCTCTTGTAGCAGCGGATAGATGGGTCTTGTTTTGTTGCTTGTTTGTTTGTTTTTTAAACTGTCACTCTATGTCTTTTGACAGGAGCATTTGTTCCATTTATATTTCAACTAATTACTAAGTAGGTATGCACTTATTGCCATCTTATTAGTTATTTTATGGTTGTTTCTGTAGTTCTCTGTTCCTTTCTTTTCTTGCTTTTTTTCTCATAGTTCCTGGCTTCCTTTGTAATATACTTGGGTTTTTTTCTCTGTAGTTTTTGCATATCTCTTACTGGATTTTGATTTGTAGTTGCCATTAGGTCTGTATATAACATCTTATGCATACAGTAGTTTATATTAAGTTGATGGTTGCTTCAGTTTGAACCTCCTTTTTCCTCTTTTCCTCCATGTTTCAAGTATATGGTATCATACTTCTATCCTTTTATTCGGTGAATTCTTTGAGTGACTTTTATAGATATACTTAATTTTATTGCTTTTGTGCTTCCTGCTTTTCTTACGCCTACTTGGGGGCAGGCATGCTGTTAGCAAATTAGGTATCTAGTGTTGGTGCTGCATGGTTCCTGCAGGTGCCCTTGTCTTGAGGCTGGGGTGCATAGGAGGAAAATGTTGCCCATCAGCTTCTCTTTCCCCAGAGACATCTCGCCATGATTCCTGTTCCTCCGGCACAGACTCTGAGGTTAGTGAATAGATCTTTTGTATAATCCAGGCATTTTTTTAAACTGCTTCTTCTATGCTATATCTCAATGGGGCTGTTTGTTCTACTCTTTCTTTAAGTGTGTGAACTCAGTTTCTTATCAGCCTCCTGGCTTTTCTTGAGCCAAGCCTGAGTTTTAAGGTTCCAGGTGTTAAGCCTTGCTGATTGTAAGAACTCATGAAATTATGCCTTTCTGGTTTTCAAAGCCAAATATTATAGGGATTTGTCTTCCCTGTGCAGTTTATTCATGCCTGAGGTGCCTAGCGTGTGGGTATTTTCTCCTCTGCACCTTGGCATCCCTTCCTTCTGTAGCTAGTTCCTTTGGTCTGTTTAGCTCCGTCTCTAGTCTCTGATTTGATACTCTCTTTGATATGGTTTCATCTCTATATTTAGCTGTGGAGAGTCTGTTCTGTCAGTCTTTGGGTCAATTTCTGGGTTGTTTACACTGACGTGAGTGGTATCGGATTGTATCCATGGAACAAGGTAAGTTTATAATCCTCCTAGATTTCCATCTTCCAAGATGGTCATTTAAAAAACAACTTTTTTGGGGCACCTGGGTGGCTTAGTCGGTTAAGCATCCGACTTTTGCTTAGGTCATGATCTCGCGGTTCGTGGGTTCGAGCCCCGCGTCGGGCTCTGTGCTGACTGCCAGCTCAGAGCCTGGAGCCTGTTTCAGTCTGTGACTCCCTCCCTCTCTGACCCTCCCCTGCTCACGCTCTCTCTCTCTCTCTCTCTCTCTCTCTCTCTCTCCTAGAAATAAATAAAACATTAAAAAAAAAAAGAATAGTGAGCAAGTTTAAAAAAAAAACAACTTTTTTTTCAGTGATAGCATATATACAAATATATATATATATATGTATGTATGTACGTATGTATGTATGTATGTATGTGTGTATATATATATATATATATATATATATATATGCACAGCTCCTAAGCCAACACATGGACAGCTATGTGTAGTCTTTTCTCAGAAAAAGACAATATTATTAGTATCCTACAAGCTTCCCTTTTGCATCCTTACAATTATTACCCTTTTCTTCCTGTTACTGTGTGTTTTGTTTTTAAACTGAAAAGAAATACGTAGACTTGTGGCAGCAGTTAAAAAATCCTCAGGCAGTTGGTTTCAACTTTTTGTACCCTGAACATAGGCCATCATTAGTTTTGATGTAGGTTCATGTTCAATGGAGACAAAAGTAACTTGGGAAACAGAGTTACAATTTACCCTCATCAAAATATATGGACCTTTTTCTTGAGAAGATATTACTAAATATATTACTAGGTCTCCAATAGATTTCTCTGTCAGCTAAGGAGCCTGAAGGGAGAGTCATGATTTTGGACATGCTGTTTCTTTTTCTTTTTTTTTTTTTTTTAATTTATTTCTAGGAGAGAGAGAGAGACAGCGTGAGCAGGGGGGGTCAGAGAGAGGGAGTCACAGACTGAAACAGGCTCCAGGCTCTGAGCTGGCAGTCAGCACAGAGCCCGACGTGGGGCTCGAACCCACAAACCGCGAGATCATGACCTGAGTGAAAGTCGGACGCTTAACCGACTAAGCCACGCGAGCGCCCCTTGGACATGCTGTTTCTAATGAAAATGCTGAAGTTGTCTAATGAATCCTTATGCTATAAGTACACAGTGTCATCTGCAAAGTGCTCAGATAGGTAACTGACTAGAAAACTTAAGTTAAAATTTGTTTCTGGGGAATGATGTATATTAAAACCAAAGGTTGTAAGCTATAATTGATTTTGAAATGGTTCTCTTGCTGAAAGTATATGTTCAAAAGAAAAGGACAGTAAGATGGTCTAGTTACCTGATTGTTCCATGTTGTATTTGTTTAATGAAGATGAAAAAATCTATTTTTATATTTTCCAATGGGAAAAAAGTAAACATTATACTAAGCCATATGACACATTCCTTCCTACTATATACTTGATAACACCTCATGTTTGACATTCAAGCACAAGACAAAATCTGACTATGAATCTCTGAAGGTGGCAAATCTAACATTGTATCTCAGGTGGTACTTGAATATCTAGAGATGTGAGAGAGAGTACATGTTCCCAAGTGTAGTCAGGAAAGTCTGGCATGAGGATGTCTACATAGAAAACTGTAGGTGACAATACCATATGTAAGAGAAAGGTATACAAATGCAGTGCAAATTTTAGTTTTATAGCAGTTAAGACTCCACAGTGTCTGAACAACACAAATCATGGTAACAAAAGAGACTTTTCAGATTTTGAATGAAAACTTCCTCCTATTGCAACTGACATTGCATCCCTATGTCCAGGTAACACACTAACCAGGAAGTACTAAGCTATACTTCCTGTAATCTGCACATTATGAATACTAAAGTATTTCTCGGATGATTCTGAATAGATAGCTATGGTGGTTAAACTTTATTCTATATGCATTAGAAAGTACTAACAAATTCATATTTCTGAAGTTGTGCAATTACTTGTGTGTTTACACTTGAAACTATTAAAAATTAACCATATATTATTATCTATTTGACCTACTTTAATGAGAAAAAATTTTAATGATAAAATTGAGAGATGTATAGTATGTGCTTTGTTATACATTTATAATTTCTACAAGAGAAACACATAATTTGTGAACCCAATAAAATAAAATTTCTGGCCCTTATAATTCATAAGTATGTATGTACTATACATATATATCCGTATACATAATACATAGGTATAATACTTAAACATAGAAGTACTATAAATGCTGGTGTTTCTGTGAGTACTATGTTTCTGAAAATATAATTCTGGCTTGGAGGAGACCAGAATAAAGCTTTTATCACATGTCACAGTCAAACTATGCAACATATCTGCCACAGTCTGTGTGTTCCTTCCAGACTTGCAAAACACATTTTCCAAAATACAGATTTCTTAAGACACAGCAATGGATGGAGTCTTAAAACATTTTTAAAAAGCTTTGTTTTGGGGAATAGTTATATACAATTCCAAAATCATTTAGCTCATTCATTAAAATACCAAGGTATTGGGATTTAATATCACACATTTTACTTGTACAGCTTTCCTACATGTTTGTCACAGATGAGAAGGTGATAGTGACTTGAACTATATGAAAATGTGCAGTCAGCTCTTTTATCTTGATGTAAATAGTTTGGAAAAGACTAATTTGATAACTAAGAATGGAAAAAGATTAGGAGAGGTAAAGTATGTTAACTTTCTTTATTAAAATGAACACTTTGCAAATATTCCATTTGTCTTTTGTTTTAGCTGAATTATCCAGTGATTGCTTTCTTTTCCAATATCTTAATGAACAATATATCTTTTCATTATAATTCTCCATAGTTCTCAGTATTTAATGAAGAATTACCATTTTTCAAAATCACATTATAGGGGCACCTGGGTGGCTGAGTTGGTTGAGTGTCCGACTTCATTTCACAGTCCATGGCTTCGAGCCCTGCGTCGGGCTCTGTGCTGACAGCTGAGAGCCAGGAGCCTGCTTCATATTCTGTGTGTGTGTCTCTCTCTGCCCCTCCCCTGCTCACTATCTTCTCTGTCTCTCAAAATAAAGACATAAAAAAAAAAAAAGACAGACTGGGAAACACAAAAAAAGATGGTTATGCTTAAAAAAAACCAAAATTACATTAAAGAGACATAAACTGCAGCTCTATCATAAACTGATAAGAGAGAATCATTTATAGAAAAAATTATGTATTTAATCTTTATTTTTTATATTCACTTTCTCATCTTTTGTGTCTCACAAAGCAGTTGTCTTGTAAATGACTTTAGGTCATCTATTCAGTCAATCAGTTATTATTAAACATTAACTATTCGGTTATCTTTGGCATACTTCACACTATGGTCAGCATTAAGTCTATGGCTTTTTTTTTTTTTTTGAAATAATCCTTTGGCATCACCTCACCTGTGATTGACACCTGCGTTGATTTTCTAAGAGCTGCTTTTCTTTCATACTGCATCCTGAAGCTACAAGTGGCATGCTTTGAGGACACCAGGCCCTCCTCTTTGCTATCTGGCCAAACAGCACATAGTCAGTTGAAGCTCTTCCCACATTTTCTAGATTTAGGTGAAATAGCACACCACAGAATATGAGATCTGACATTCTGAGGGCCTCCAAATGGGCCAAAAGATGGAATTCAGAATAGAAAGGGATGTATCACCCTGTGGATTGAATTTTGACCAGTAGGAATGAAAAGATAAATTTCTCCTCTCTTCACTCTCTCATAGACTACACCAAAGAATAGCCTACCCTCCTATTCTAAACAGACGAATCCTGTGTTTAAAGTGTGTAAGTCTTCAGAGCAACCGTATCTCTCATTGCTCGTAGTCATTAAGTGGTAGCAAGACTGATAGTGTATCAGTTTGTAATGCTTCCTATTTTTCTTTCCTTACATCCTATGCTTGTCTTTTTACTACTGTATTTTGAGTACTTAAAACATTGCCTCACACGCACTAATTACTTATCACTGACAATTTTCTCGTTACTGCCATATTATTTTGTATTTACATAAGGTCTTTCTTGGTATTAAAATTCTATTGTTGCTATGCATATAGAGATAAATGTTGCTGGAAAAAAATAAAAATAAAAACAACTTACACTGAGTCCTAATAAAAATCTCTTGCTGTAAAACAGTTATGGCCAAAATAATTTTGAAAAAACAACCCACGACTTGAAACTGTTGGGAGACATTTATTGATTTGATTTACAAAGGATGTACTAAACCAAAGCTAGAGGCTTAAAAGAAAGGTTTTTTGTTTGTTTGTTTGTTTTGTTTTTTTAACTTTCCCACCTCACACTGCCCCATTCCACAGGGCAAAACTCACAGTAGTGGCTGACCCATAAAGAGGCCGATGAATTTCATCTTCTGAATGATCAGCATCCCTCATTCTTTTAATGAACTGTAACAACTGTGCAATGAATCAATTGGCTATGGGTAGAGGATGCCCTGGGGGTTGAGCAGCAGAGCCTGTGAGTGAAATTTCTTAAATGAAATGAAATCCGTTTTCAAAGCCTATTAATAATTTGAAGAAATGCGGTGCAAAAGAATCAGAAAATACCTTCATGACTGAGGAAAGCTTTTTACAAGTAGTTCACAAGCTATATTTGAGATTTAAGTGAAGGGTAGGTTTTAAAAATTTGTGTGCTTGTATATATTTGTCAGTGCAATATTTAGAAAGTATGACTTGGAAAAATAAGTTCTTTATGAAATATTATGAAAAGAAAACTAACATGTTTTGAGTACTATGCAAGGTACTTTGCCTGGATCACTGTGCAAAAATCTGCAAAAAAAAAAAAAAATTACATGAGGTTGATATGTTTTGTCATTTAGGAGAATTTCTAGGTTCCAAACTAAAAGTGCTGAAGCCTAGATTCAATAGATTCAATACCTATATTTGTGTGAATCCAGTATTTTATTTTTCCCCATTTTATTCCATAGTTTTAACTTCCAGTTTTCTCCTTCCTTATCATTCTGTACATATTTGCTATTAGAGGGAATTTTAAGTGAGATTTAATATTTTCAAAATACACTTAATGATATTTTTGGTTATTGCTAAATAGTTCTATTTCCATTGAAATAGTTATTTCTTCTAAAGAGAAGTTTAAAAACATTTAAAGAAAAATACTACAGATCTGGACATTTGCTGCATAGCTGATATTTCTGGAATTAGAAAATATAGTCCTAAATGACATCATTTTTTACTATTTTATGCTTTACTGAGATAACACAAATGGCTCTTCAGAACCACAGAGGTAAGAACAGCATGCATTTACCTCTGAGTCTCAGCCCCGATGAGTTAAACTCATTTATTTTTATGCCTTTAAATGCCAAATATATCTTTTGACTTCTAGTTTGTATCTCACTTCACACTTTGTTTTCAAATGCGTGCAAGTTTGTGAGGCCACACCCTAGTCATTCATGGGTACCAGAAAGTTGTATGATTATTATAAATTGCCAACATGACCTCAGTTCAGTAATAAACATGTTTTACTTCTACAACAAAAGCTCTGAAATTCTTCTTAGGAAAGTGCTACTGCAGACTAGATCCTAATTGACGGTATGTATTGTCAATGAGTAAGGGTATAACTTGTACCTTTACTAGTTAAGTATATAGTTACACATTAGTAAGTGTATAATAGAATTCTCTCCTTCCTTATTGTTTATGGGAAAAGAAAGGAGCCAAGTAGAGGTTAGGAAGACAGGTGGTTTCCTTATCAGTATTGTCAAACAATGCCATTACCATTTCTGGGTTTCTGGGCTTAAATCTCACTTTTTCCTAAATAGAGAATTTTGTTGGCAAATTTGAGAATCTCTGCCCTCTCGTACACACACACACACACACACACACACACACACACGCACACACACACAGTGTCTTGTTGTTGGCAAATCCTGTCCAGTCCTACACTTGCTTAATGCTTTCTCATAGTCATATACACAGTAGACATCTTTTCTTTCTAATTTCCACATCAGCCATTAGGTAACTTGCATGGTGTGAGTAGGTAGCTCTCTGTCCTACATGCCCCATAGATGTTCCACCAGAGCCACTCAAGTATTCTCCTGAACCATTGGTGGGAGTGGAAATGGATCCCAAGGCAGTAGCCACTCCCTTTTGTTTTGCCACCAATGCAGGGAGCCCATCCCTCATTCTGTTGATTTCCCAAGAAGACTTAAAATACCTGTTTGGTGTGTATTTCCTAACTGCCAGGCAATTTATGGAGCTCTCCAAATATTAAATCTCCTTTGAGGAAGGGTGGGACTTACTGTACAATGGCATTTTTTCCCCAAATAGATTTCCAATTTTCTTGTTTTCTAGCCATACAACAGTGTAAATGCTCATGAAAGTAAATAATCTAAATAAATCCTCCAATAATTTTTCTGTAGCTCCCAGAAAGGTCTGCCTCAGTAATTGCTTGGAATTTGATTTCTACTGAATATTTGTATCTTTTTTAAAGTTTCAAATTTTAACATTCTATTGTGATACCATAGATCTACCTAATGTCTGCATTTGGGTGATGTGAGGTATATCCAGGTTAATATCAAAACAGGTAATTTGAGGGGCGCCTGGGTGGCTTAGTCGGTTAAGCGTCCAACTTTTGCTTGGGTCATGATCTCGCGGTTCGTGGGTTCGAGCCCCGCGTCGGGCTCTGTGCTGACTGCCAGCTCAGAGCCTGGAGCCTGTTTCAGCCTGTGACTCCCTCTCTCTCTGACCCTCCCCTGCTCACGCTGTCTCTCTCTCTCCTAAAAATAAATAAAACATTAAAAAAAAATTAAAAAAGAAATAAATAAAAGGGTTAGACCTTTAAAAATTAAAAAAAAAAACAGGTAATTTGCATTTCTTATTTTTCCCTGTATCAATAAATGTTTACATGTCCATTTATATAATTGTGAGACAAATGACTTTAGATACAGTCTATGTTCTCCCTTCCTATAACCTGCACTCCATGTAATCTCTCAGCAGTTCTTAATCAGACTATTTGAAAAAGACGTAATGAAATCTCTCCATTTCTCCATCTCTAGTGCCTTTACACTACCCCTCTTCTATTGCTTCACTAGACAACAATAGCCTTTTTATTTTATTTATTTTTTTAATATTTTTTATTTATTTCTAGGAGAGAGAGAGACAGCGTGAGCAGGGGAGGGTCAGAGAGAGAGGGAGTCACAGACTGAAACAGGCTCCAGGCTCCGAGCTGGCAGTCAGCACAGAGCCGGACGCGGGGCTCGAACTCACGAACCGCGAGATCATGACCTAAGCGAAAGTCGGACGCTCAACCGACTAAGCCACCCAGGCGCCCCAATAGCCTTTTTATTGGTCTCCCTGCCTCCACTCTTGACACAGTCCACTTACATTATCCAGAATGGCTTTTAAAAGTTTCTCTGTTTAAAAACTTTTGAGGTTTTTCCATTAACCTTGTGTGAAAGTATAATAAAATCGAAGAATGCCTTCTATGACTAAACACGTGAACAGACATCTCCTCAGCCTCATTTTATACTTTCCAATCACACTATTTCCTTTACACGTCCATAAAAAATGCCAAATATTTCCTATTTCAGGGCCTTTCACCTGCCATTCTATCATCCTGTGAATTTTCCTCCTGAATTACCATTAAGCTCACCCCCATTTATTACTAAAGTCTCAGATAAGATGACAAGTTTTCCAAAAGTTCTCTGATTATCTTAATAAAAACACCCTCCCAAAAAGTAATTACTCCCTATCCTGTCACTCTAATTTATCTTTCTTAAAACTTACCACACTTATAAGAAATTTTATGTACTTTTGGTGTTCATGTATTGTTTTCCTCCCCTGCAAGTCAGTGTTAGATATTTAAAGAAAAGAACCATTGCTCTCATATCTACAACGGATTTTCCAGTTGTAAACATTTCTAACTGCAGACACATATGATTCATTCATATTATAAAGCTTTCTTTTTCACTTTCCACAAACATTTCCTATGGATTCATTTAAATGTTTTTTTAAATTTGATTTAGTAAATAATGCATTCAAGACTTGTAATGATCATATTACTATTTAATAGATATACTATTTCACATAATGCTCACGTAATAGATATAAGCACTTTATGTGCAAAATAACTTGATAAGTGCAATGATAAAGATACACAGATGATATGACAGTGATAAGTACATATATAATGGTAGTAGTATGGCAGAGAGAATAAAGCTTCTTGGAGGTACTTAACCAGAGATAATTTCTTAGAATGAGCATCAAAGCAAGGATTGGTTAGTAGAACTCAGTGTACAAGGAACACAGTAATCAAAGGCTTAGGGCTGAATTAAGGCATGTGGATCTATAAATATGAAAGGAATTAATATGATGATGGAAATCTATGGCAGAAAATGTGTTTTAAGAGTATCGAATTTAAGGGGTGCCTGGGTGGCTCATTCGGTTGGGCAGCCAGCTTCAGCTCAGATCATGATCTCGTGGTTCATGGGTTCGATCCCCACGTCAGGCTCTGTGCTGACAGCCAGCTTGGAGCCTGAAGCCTGTTTCGGATTCTGTGTCTCCCTCTCTCTGACCCTCTCCTGCTCACCCTGTTTCTCAATCTTTCTGTCAGAAATAAATAAAACATTAAAAAAAGAATATTGAACTTAAAATGACAAATATTATTATGGAATGTTTAAATGCACATTATATCTGATCACATTTGCCATTTGAAAAGATCTGATATGAGGCATACAGAAACTCATAGGTAAGATCTGTGTTTCAGTAATCTAAGTAAGAAATGATGAAGACACCAGCTAAAGTGTGAACATGGACATGGATAGATTCAAGACAGAATTCTAAAAATAGAAATTTTTAAATGAGGTGACTGATTGCTACAAGAGTGAGGGAAAGGTCAAGGATGAATTATTGGTTTCTGATTGAAAGGTAGAAGGATTCACTTTGGGAAGAGTAACAAGTTTAAAGTTTAAGTTTGATCAGGTTAAATTATTTAAAATTGAAGTATAGTTGATGTAAGTTAATTTTGAAATGTCTGCCAGATTTCAAGATTGAGATGTGTACCAGGTGAGGGATAGCTGGTGGAGGTAGAGATTTGGGAGTCATTGCTCTTATTTCGAAGCCTTAAGTGGCTTGGATTAGATGATCAAGGGAAGTGTGTTTGACTTCTGTGTGGTAAATAACTAGTTTGAAAATCTTATGTTGAAGTCTTTTTGAGAGAGAGCGAGCAGGAGCTGGAGTGGGAGGAGGGACACAGGGGGAGTGAGAATTTTAAGCAGGCTCTAAGACCAGTGCAGAGCCTGTTGCAAGGCTCGATCTCATGACCCTGAGATGATGAGCGTCAAGAGTCAGATGCTTAACTGACTAAACTGCCTAGGCGCCCTTTGATGTTGAATTTTTAAGTCCCCAAAGATGATAGAAGCTGAATTGGATGAGAAAACTGAGCAACTTGACAAACTCTTTGATTAATAAGGAAGAGCTACAAGTCATAAATCAGTAGATGACACAGATGGGAACATTAGAGGATAGATTAGATAATTTTCAAAGAAAAAGCAGTATTGTTAGAAACAGTTTGAAGATTAATAGTCTGAAATAAAATCTGCCTTAAGCATTTTACCTCTAAAAACTTGAAATAATACAGGGTCAAATTAGTGAGAATTTTTTAAATTATTTTTTAATTTAAATCCAAGTTAACATATAGTGTAATATTGATTTCAGGAATAGAATATAATGTTATATATACATTCTATATGTAAGAACCACTTACATAAAACACCCAGTGCTCATCCCAACAAGTGTCTTCCATATTAATGTCTCTTACCCATTTAGCTCATCCTCCTACCCATCACCTCTCCAGCAACCCTCAGTTTGTTCTCTGTATTTAAGAGTCTTGTATGGTTTATCTCCATTTCTGTTTTTATATTACTTTTGCTTCTCTTCCCTATGCTCATCTGTTTTGTATCTTAAATTCCACAGATGAGTGAAGTCATATGATGTGTCTTTCTCTGACTGACTTATTTCACTTAGCTTGATACTTTCTAGTTCCATCCACGTTGTTGCAAATGGCAAGATTTCATTCTTTTTAATCACTGATTAGTATTTTAATATACACACATACCTCACACATTTTATTTATCTATTCATCAGCCAATGGACATTTGGACTCTGAGAAATTTCTTTTTGAGAGGACTGTAGAACTTTCAAGAGAGGACATTAGCTTTCTTATGGCAAATTGGGTGGGATGTTTTGTTTTTAGGCACAGTTTGGGGTTGAAGGTGTGCTGTTTATAATAAAAGAGAGCACTGTAACATAGGGTTAAGAATATGGCTCCAAGTTTTCGAGTGGACTATTTTCATAAATTTGAATTCAAGTAAACACAAGGGAGAGCCTATGGTGGAATGATGATAATGCTAGCAGCTCTATCCATATCTTAAAGCACAAAGCTGTATAAATGTCATCTATAGATTTAGAAGGCTAGAAAACCCTCCTTCATATATTTATTCTATATCTTGTGCACAGAAATACATTTGGTGTTATGAAGAATAAAAAAGAATTATCTATTAAGAACATAGTGGTCCCTAGGTGGTTCAGTCAGTTGGATGACTGAGTCTTGAGTTTGGCTCAGGTCATGATGTCATGGTCATGGGATTGAGCCCCATGTTGAGCTGCACACTGACAGAGAAGCCTGTTTGGTGTTCTTTATTTCCCTCTCTCTCTGCCCCTAACCCACTAATGCGCTCTCTCTCTCTCAAAATAAATTAGTAAAAAGGAATCATAGAAATAATTATAATGCCAATAAAGATGATCACCATCACAACTTTCATTGTAATGGAAAAGGTTTAATCATTGCTATATAATTTCATCTCTCATGTAACAATTAAAGTCCCAAATAAAAGACTATTTGTCCAGGCATTGTCATGTGGTTGTCCCCTTGGGCAGAGGAGAAGAGGACATCTTTTTGTGTAATCTTTCTGTTTTTTAATTAGGGTGAAATTCAGATAATGTAAAATTAACTCCACAAGTAGGTGACATTTAGTACATTCATAATGTTGGGCAACCTCCATTTCTGTCTAAAACATTTTAATTGCCTCCAGATTAAAACCTCATATTTACTACGCTGTTATTCTTCATTCTTCCTTTCCCCTGGACCTTCACAACCACCAATTTGCTTTTTGCCTATAAACCCATACAGACATCCTTATTATAACATGTGTCAGTTCTCCATTCCTTTTTATGGAATACTATTTCAATATGGAATAATATTCCATTGCATGCATGTATTGCTATTTGTCCATTCATACATTGATGGACATTCAGGTTTTTCCCACCTTTGGTTATTTTAAGTAGTGCTGCTGTGAATAACCATGTACAATTATTTGTTTAAGCTTTCAAATCTTAGTGTAACATATCTAGAAGTGGGATTTCTATGCTTAAGTTTTTGAGAAATTACCAAACTGGTTTCCAGAGTGGCTGTACAATTATACATTCTCAACAGGAGTATACAGTGGTTCCAATTTATCCTTGTACTCACCAAGTCTTGTTATTTTCTGTTGTTGTTAAAGCCATGAAATAGTGTCTAGTGATTTTAATTTGCACATTCCTAAAGGCTAATGAAGTTAAGATCTTATGTGCTTATTGACCATTTATTTCTGTTTCTTCTTTGTAGAAATATCTATTCAAGTCTTTTGCCTATGTTTTAATTGTTTTTTATTGTTGTTTTGTTGATAATAAGACGTCTTACATGCTGCCAACAAAGGGACACACACAAAGGAGATGTGTTCAAAAGGACACATACAAATGTGAAATGTTCTTACCTAAATAAAAATCACAAGTCAGTCAGAGAAAGAAAGACAAATACATGGTTTCATTCATAAGTGGAATTTAAGAAACAAAATAGATGAAAATAGGAGAAAGAAAGCAAAAATAACTTAGGAAGGTAAACCATGAGATTCTTAAATCCAGAGAACAAACTGAAGGTTGCTGGAAGGGAGGTGGGTGGGGGGATGGGCTAAATGAGTGTTGGCCATTAAGGAAGGCACTTGTTGGGGTGAGTACTAGGTGTTATATATAAGTGATGAATCACTGGGTTCTCTACATCTGAAACCAATACCGGTATTGTATGTCAACTAACTTGAATTTAAATGCATAAATTTAAGAAAAAATAATAGGATTTTGATCATCCAAATAAATGTGTGCCATAATATTTTTAGCTCTCCTGCCTCACTCAAGAGAGAATCTATTTTGGCATTTATTGCATTGAATTTTTTTTCCTTTGCATTTACAGAGTGTTAAAGGTGAGGGACACATCGCCTTCATACTTATACTACATGTAACACAATACTTATTGGTTTATTTGTTAACAATGAATTGTTAACTCAGTTTGATGATCATGGAGTATAACTTCCATAAAATTATTTTATCAAGTTGCTGAGAATCAGAACATATGTAGCTCTTCTTTTTCTATTTTGAAGTAGTGGTTATGTAGTAAATTGGAAGAAAACATTTTAAGCAGATTAATGGTTACACTTTATTTTTTTTTTAAATGTTTTATTTATTTCTAGGAGAGAGAGAGAGAGAGCGTGAGCAGGGGAGGGTCAGAGAGAGAGGGAGTCACAGACTGAAACAGGCTCCAGGCTCTGAGCTGGCAGTCAGCACAGAGCCCGACGCGGGGCTCGAACCCACGAACCGCGAGATCATGACCTAAGTGAAAGTCGGACGCTTAACCGACTAAGCCACCCAGGTGCCCCTAATGGTTACACTTTAAAAGTTAGTTATTGGCTGTTAATAGGATGCACTTATTTGGAAGAGTCTTGTTGGGGAAAAATCGAAGGATTAGGGCATGATTTTTGAAAGGTCAACATAATAAAAATCAGTTGGACAGAGCATTGAGCTAAAAGGACTCTAACCACATCACTTACTAAGTTGTTCTTATAGCACCTAAAAGTGGATTATGAAGGTCTGTTTGGAATGAAGAATGTTTTAATAATATGCATTATATTCAATCAGTAGGAAAGGCTTTGAAAATTTCTCTGTGACAAGCACAGGAAATATAATATTAAATGGACTCAAATATTTCTCACAAAGTTAATTTTCAGAGTTTTTGAAACTTATATTTTAGTCACCCAGGAAGAAAATCCCTAATCCATTTATTAGGTCTGTCTTTTTATTTTCACACATCTTTGTTCTTTCAGTGTAGATAAGTGAACAAAATAGACTTGCATGTTCCTTCTGTGGCTGTCATTATGAGTCTGAATACAAGCAAGCTAATGAAAGCAATTTCATTTTTATTGTCAAAGAAAATGCAACTGATGATATAGTTTTGATATGCTTGTAGTGCCTAAAAACAAAATGTTTCTCAATGAATCTTATGATTCTGGCATATGATTGAATATAAAACATTTGTTTTATTCCTAAATCCATTTATGACCTTAAATATGTTAAAAATAACCCCAGCAACTGGATAGTGCCTATGAACAAGTGGCCAATATCCCTTACCAGTTGGTAAATTAATATGGTGTGTTTGTGTGAAAATTCTTATTCTCTATCTATGCATTTGTTTGTTCAAACAATTGTTTCTTAATGATTATTAAGTGAAAAGTATCTTACTCCCTGAATGGAAAGGCAGCAATAAAAGAGCATGCTTTTTTTGAGTGTGAGAGGTCTACATTTGAATTCCTACTCTTACATTTTTGTAGCTTTGTAACTTTGATAATTATGTAATTTCCTGTCTTCTGTTTCTATTTGTTTGACTAGTAACTTAACTCCCTATCTAAAAGATAATAGTAACTTCCCTATTTGTCCTTATACCTGCATGGACAACTACATTGACCATAACGGTAACAGTAACTCTTTTAAAAGTGGCTCATGCCATTAGGATGCTAAGCACCATGTTAGTGAAAAGTTTACTTTTCTGAGTAGTTTTACTCAAAAGTTAATTAATTCCTAGTTATTGAATAGGTGATAACAATATTTAAAAACCACTCAAAACCCAAAAGAATTTCATACACATGGTTTTTATGACAAAATTTTTGATGTAATAATTCTTCCTAATCATGTCACACCACGTTAGGAAAACTTTACAGATGGCCAAGGCAAGTAGATTAAGAGTTATATACAAAAATAAGAAACACTTGGCATTCTAATCATTTTTATTGAGTTCATTTTAGATAAACTAAGGAATATAGGTAACATCTGGAGGCACTTAAAACAACATATATTCATAGTTTGAATACTTGTATATAGTCTTATTGAACTGAATTGAGGTTTGCATCTACTAACTTCTTACTACCATAGAATCAAACTCGTATTTTTCTTTGTTTTTAGGTGATATGATTCCATCAACATCTACTTAAATAAATATTGTGGGGTCCCTGGGTGGCTTAGTCGGTTAAGCGTCGACTTTCGCTTAGGTCATGATCTCGCGGTTCCTGGGTTGGAGCCCCGCGTCGGGCTCTGTGCTGATTGCCAGCTCAGAGCCTGGAGCCTGTTTCAGAGTCTGTGACTCCCTCTCTCTCTGACCCTCCCCTGCTCACGCTGTCTCTCTCTCTCTCTCCTGGAAATAAATGAAACATTAAAAAATAAATAAACATTGTAATACTTGGGAATTCTTTGCCTAATGTCCAGCCTAGTCTGAATACTTGTATTGCTTAGCTGAAAATGTTCTTATTATGTAAGTTTTTAAACATTTTTATTAAAATAGGGCAACACTTAAAAAATGAAAACCTTCCTATTAGAAATCTAATTTTCTTTGTTTCTTGGGGAAAGTGACCGAAAGATTTGGAAACATTGACCATCATTCACTTGGAGCTAAATTGCTATCACTCAGTTTAGACAAGAGAACACTTTCTAGTTCAACAAAATACCATCAATTTATTGTTCCTTTGACAGACATCCAGATGGCCAACAGACACATGAAATGATGCTCAGCATCCCTCCTCATCAGGGATATACAAATCAAAACCACACTGAGATACCACCTCACACCAGTCAGAGTGGCTAAAATGAGCAAATCAGAGAACTCTAGATGCTGGCGAAGATGTGGAGAAACGGGCACCCTCCTACACTGTTGTTGGGAATGTAAACTGGTACAGCCCCTCTGGAAAACAGTGTGGAGGTTCCTCAGGAAACTAACAATAGAACTCCCCTAGGGCCCAGCAATAGCACTGCTAGGAATTTACCCAAGGGATACAGAAATGCTGAGGCATAGGAGCACATGTACCCCAATGTTCATAGCAGCACCCTCCACAATAGCTAAAACATGGAAAGAGCCTAAGTGTCCATCAACAGATGAATGGATCAAGAAGATGTAGTTTATCTATACCATGGAATCCTACATGGCAATGAGAAAGAATGAAATCTGGCCATGTGTAGCAACATGGATGGACCTTGAGGGTGTTATGCTGAGCGAAATAAGTCAGGCAGTGAAGGACAAATATCACATGTGTGCACATATAGGAGGATTAGGAGGAACTTAACAGAGGACCAAGGGGGAGAAGAAGGGCCTAAATGGTGGGGGAAAGGGAGAGAGGCAAACCATGAGAGACTCTTGAATGCTGACAAAAACTGAGGACTGATGGATGTGGTGGGGAGGAGGGGTGGGCATGGAGGAGGACACTTGTGGGGATGAGCACTGGGTGTTATGTGGAAACTAATTTGACAATAAACTATTTTTTAAATAAATAAAGACAGAAGAGAAAAAAAAATGGTTCCTTTGGGGTGCCTGGGTGGCTTAGTCGGTTAAGCGTCCGACTTTCGCTTAGGTCATGATCTCGCGGTTCGTGGGTTCGAGCCCCGCGTCTGGCTCTGTGCTGACTGCCAGCTCAGAGCCTGGAGCCTGTTTCAGTCTGTGACTCCCTCTCTCTCTGACCCTCCTCCGCTCACGCTGTCTCTCTCTCTCTCTCCTGGAAATAAATAAAAAACATTTAAAAAAAAATATTGCATGGGGCGCCTGGGTGGCTTAGTCGGTTAAGCGTCCAATTTTCGCTTAGGTCATGATCTCACGGTTCGTGGGTTCGAGCCCCGCGTCGGGCTCTGTGCTGACTGCCAGCTCAGAGCCTGGAGCCTGTTTCAGTCTGTGACTCCCTCTCTCTCTGACCCTCCCCTGCTCACGCTGTCTCTCTCTATCTCTCCTAGAAATAAATAAAACATTAAAAAAATTTAAAAAAAAATTGTTCCTTTGACAGAAAAGTGGAATGTCAACTATAATTCATCATCATATTTGATGTTTTCCTTAAAATAAGTAAATATTTCTCTATTTCCATGTCTCTAACAAAAAGTGAAAAATAAATCTGGAAGAGCTAATGATTTTAAAAAGTGGGAGACTATTTCCTTGGAAGTAGACTTTTTTCCTAAGAATTCACTATGAAAATAAAGTATTTAGCATTAAATATGTATCTTTTGCCTTATACCCACTTTTACTTCTAGGTAGTGGGGTTTGTGACCCCTGGTTTGAGATATCCAAAGTATTCATAGGAATACTTATGAATCTTCACTTTTTTTATTTTAGTCAGTTGTATGCTATTTAACCGCAGAAGTGGGGTTCATCATTTTAACCCAGTTTTCAAATTAGAAATGCCAGAGGAATGCATCTGCTACAGAAAATTAAGAAGTAGCCATACAGTACCTAATGGCCTAACAAACTTAATCTGTTTTCTAAATCACTTGACTTACTGTCTAGGTTTTTTTGTTTTTTGTTTTTGTTTGTTTTTTTTTCCACTGAGGAATATCAAATTCAATATCTTATCCCTACAGACTTCAAATGAAATCAGATTGTCTTTTCTTCCAAACATAAATCCAATAATTAATATCTAGTCGTCAGTCTCTTATATGGATTGTTCCTTGGAAACCAAAGACCATAATTGAATTTAAAATGCCATGCTTAACATTTCAGGGTGATACACAGCAAATGCAGTGGAGAATATTTTCTGTCATTGTGGATTTCTTAATGGAAATTCACTTATGTGAGGGCCTATCAATTTGTGGTTTATTATCACACTCTAGTTAAGACCAAGCTTCATTGAATGCATGCCTGTCCCTACACAGAATAAATTGCATTTTGGCAGTTCAATTCTTGTAAATAAATATTTTCTCTTTTAATTTTAAATAAGCCTTTACCATCTGTCCTGTACTTTAGTTACAGAAATGCCAAAGAACATAACTTACTGTTGTGCCATTTACAAGCTGTAGACAGAGAAGTGACTTAGTACTTGGCATATCTTTGTTCTTAATTCTACACAATATTTGTTTTCCTTTCCTCATGCTTCAAATATAATGGAAGATATTAGTCTGTTCTGACATATAGAAGTCTTTCACAGGAAAAATGGAGCACAGGAAAGGAAAAATGATTAATTCGAAACTTAACGAAAGTCATATCTGCAGAAGTGTGATGTACCTGCAGGATTGTAATCATATAGAGGGGATGTTCAGCCTAACTTTATCAGGCAGATGCAGTGCAGATTGCATTATAGCCAAGACCCTTAGCAAAGGAAATGCCATTTATCTTCTAAAGGAACAAGAGATTTTTCCAAAGAAACCACGAATTAAGTCTTGTATTCATCCTATCTACATCATTGGCACAATCTGCATATCCCAGGAGTGTAGCAAAAATTACCTGGACATTAATATGACATCACAGCACTGAATAGAAGCGTGGTATACAAAGTCTGGGTAAACTATAAAAGTTACATTCAGTTTAATTCCTTGAACAAAGGACATGGTGAGGAACTTAGCTGAATATGTTTATAATGGAAATAAAAGCTGCTGATTATTTTTTTTAAAGAAATAAAAACAACAAGCCCCCAAACCTTAGTAATATATTTATATTAAGAATTCATAAAAAACTAAAGTCACTAATAGGAAAATGATATTTTACAAAACCAGAGCACATGAGCAAGACTGCAAAGTCTTTGCTTCTTTGCTTGGACAGACTTCCTGGGTTGTGATTGAGCAGTCTCTTGAAATGTTTGTTCTGCATTGTTCTCTCAGGTCTGGATTCCACAGATGACAGTGGACTCATCAGTCTAGGATACTTAGTGTACCCTGGCAAAGGTCAGACTAACCTGGACTCTTTGGTCTATAATTCAGGATCAGATATAATTAGGATGATTAGTTTTATAGAATTAAGAATGTAGACACACCAAAGCTCTGTCAGGCATTGCTGCCCATAGTTTGTGTCCACTGTTTATTGCCGTGCTTCCTAGAATTAAAATTATTTCTTACCTTTTTATCTTAAGGTTTAGTTGACACACAATGTTACAGTCATTTCAGGTACACAACACACTGATTCAACAACTCTGTAGAGTATGCTTTACTCACCATCTGTCACCACGCAATACTATTACAGTACCATTGACTATGTTTCCTATGCTGTGTCTTTTATCCCCATGGCTTACTCATTCCATAACTGGAATCCCGTGCCCACCTCTCTTCACCCATTTTGCCCATCCTTCCAGCCACTTCCCGTCTGGCAGTCGTCAGTTTTTTTTTTCCTGTGTATTTATGTATCTGTTTCTGCCTTTTGTTTATTTTCTTTTTAGATTTCACATATAAGTGAATAATATGTTTGTGTTTCTCTGACTAATTTCACTTAGTATAATATCCTCTAGATTTATCCATGTTGTTCCAAATAGTAAGTTTTCATTTTTTGAATAATTTTTGAGTAATAATCCATTGTGTGTGTGTGTGTGTGTGTGTGTGTACACACATATACACCACGTCTTCTGTATCCCTTTGTCTATTGATGGACACATAGGTTGCTTCCATATGTTGGCTATTGTAAATAATGCTGCAGTAAACGTAAGGGTGCAGATGTCTTTCTGATACAGTGTTTTTGATTTGGGGTGGGGGGGGTAAATACCCAGTAGTTACTTTTTATCTCTCTCTTTAAATGAAGGCTTCATGCCTAACATGGAGCCCAGTGTGGGGCTTGAACCATGAGACCATGAGATCAAGATCTGAACTGAGACTAAGAGTCAGATGCTTAACTGACTGAGCCACCTGGCTGCCCCTACCTAAAATTTTTATTGTTAAACATCACTTAGTAGTGATCACCACAAGGCATTCTATCTACACTACCTCTTTCCTCTAACAATTGTACCTCTGTTTCATAATGGATATGATGGGAGGAGAAACATTAAACTTTAAAACTAAATAAAACTAAAAGCAATAGATACCTCTGCCATTTAAGAGAAATAAAATAATTCATCTAAGCTCTTAAATTTTTCTTTTTTTATGTTTTATTTATTTCTAGGAGAGAGAGAGAGAGAGACAGTGTGAGCAGGGGAGGGTCAGAGAGAGAGGGAGTCACAGACTGAAACAGGCTCCAGGCTCTGAGCTGGCAGTCAGCACAGAGCCCAACGCGGGGCTTGAACCCACAAACCGCGAGATCATGACCTAAGTGAAAGTCGGACGCTTAACCGACTAAGCCACCCAGACGCCCCTAATTCATGTAAGTTCTAACCGAAATGAATAATGACATGGAATAGGTCCCTCTCCATTGTATTTCTAACAGCAAGATTTTTTTTATCAGTTGTTTTAATAAGTTCTTCAGAAGGACCAACTCTGTACTTGGAATCACTTTTAATCTGTTACTTAAAGAAGTCTAGAAATATGTAGTAACATATTAACTTAAAATAAGTACTTAGAAAACATACATTTCCTAATGGAAATCGAGTTTTGATTTTACCTGCATGCTTCATTCTAGCTTACAAAATGACAGTAGTAGAGTAATATTTTGAATAATTCTTTGGAAAGACGTAGGAAGGAAGGAATTAGGAAGGAAGGGATGAAAAATACTGCTGTCTCCTTAACCTCAACCCCATGTTTTTCAGTAAATATTAGTTTTTTACATAGGTGTTGGGATTATTGTCTATTTTTATGTAATTATTAAACTAGTGTTGGAAAAGAAATCTTGGTGATGTTTAAGAAGATATATAAAGAAAGTGAATGAAGAAATTCTGAAATAGGATTAAAGGAAAGAGAAATTATAGTGACCTCCAATAAGTAGAATGTAGTTTCCTTTCTACGTGTTAGTAGAATCAGCAAATGATGGTCTGAAATCATGTGTAGAGAGCATGATAGAAAACCAGGCACACCTGCAAGGTTGTATGACTTCCAAAAAAATGGCAAGGAGATAATAAGATCACAAAGAGGTTTGAAGTAACCTTAAATCATGAATATTATATTTCAGGTTAATATTGTATAAATGGTTACTACTTTTTATTAGTAGGGCTATGGATCAGCACAATCAAATGAAACTTTAGGCATATTTGAATTGAAAAAAAATCACAAAATTGCACTATCTATTCTAGACAACAAATGTTTACCTGTAAGTGAATAAATTCTAAGTACTAAGGTATCTCAGAATTTCTGGTACATTTGTTCACTTTACACATTTCATATTGGCTTTATGTATAGCATTTGATATTGATTAAACTCAGCATAACTTGGACTAAATACTGATACCATATTTCATATATTCTCAAGGCTCTAATAAATAGGAATATGACATCCAGAAATATTTTACACTACTGGTTACTTTGTAAATAATATAAATTCCCATATTAATATGAAATAAGAACATATATAATTATTATTTTAATATTAAAATGTGTTTTCTCCTTATATGAATTTTACTAATCTTTGAAAATAATGGTTATTTTTAGTTACATTTATTATCATTTCTTCATTATAAATATGCTTAATTTTGTTTTCTTTGTAAATTTTAAATTTTGTAATAGTTTGTTTACATTATTTACTTCATAAACATAAAATTGGACATCATTCATAATTCAGAAAATCTTATATTTGTTCTGCTGCTCTAAAACATTTTCTTCTCTCTGAAAACATAAAGAAGTCTATATTATAAGGTCCTGTCTTTTTGTCTCTAGCTAATGTCCCAGAGATTTAACCATAGAAGACCCAGTAGGAATACCACTCCTTCCCTCTGTCCATAGTCACTAGCTTCTCTTTGGTCCCTTGGACCAACCCAGGTCTGTTAGAATTCTTTCTCAAGATGTTTAAACCAGGAATTTGGAAAAGAGTCCATTCTCTCCAGGAAGGTAGCCATATATGTGAAACTAAGGAGCCCATGGTGACCATGTGAGAAAATGTGCAAAAAGAAAGTCACATCACAGAAAGAGCAACGTGTGAGGCTGAGAAAGACAACATTCTAAGATGTTAAGTGCTTTACCATGTTTCTCTGTATTTAATCAATGTTTGCATCATCAAAGTCCAATTCAAAATTATCCTTTTTAATCCTAAACTCAAAACTTTCTCTCCTCTCTCCTTTAAAGGAGAGCATTACGTTGTATTTAAGAGCTTGACTGAAGAAGTTAGACAAACATTGTCTTTGGGAATACAAATGGTAACTTTGTTTACACAAATGACATTGTATGTTGTGGATTGAAGACATGGTCAGCATACTTACTTGCTCAAAAATATTTATTTAATGCTATATTTGGGACAATGGGTCCTGTTTCATTCTTGAATGGCTAAATAGATTTGTCTAAAAAGCACATGCCTGTTTGTCAATCCTGCCAACTTCATCCTGCCATTGCCAAGGTAAAGAATTTTTATTCAACCAGATTAGGGTTTTTTTTGATGCAAAAGCCTATTTGGGAGTATATAGCATCAATACAAAAGGTACAACTGTAAGAAAAGGCACTCTACTTAAACATAATGAAGATACATAGTGTAAAAAAACTTTTCCACTTATTTTTCCCCAAATGTATTACTATTATTTGCCATATAAAAAGAAGGCTGTGGAAATTATTAGGACACATGAATGGTAAGTTCTGAACTGGAGGGTGAGACATGTGGCATTATTTTTGTTTTATTTTTTTCATATTAACTTAGTTATTTAACATCGTTGAGTATCAGGTAAATGGAAACAATCTCCTCTACCAACAACATAAGTTTGTTGTTAAAATGTAATGAGAATACACTTGATGAAAGAATTTGGGAAGCTATAAAAGATTGTAGTGGAATCTAATTTTGTATGTTTTGTTATAATATGAATTAGAATATATTATGAAATAAAACCATATCTCCCTTAGCATATTTAATTCATACTGAACTGTTATACAACCAAACCTGAATATCATGAGTAGACATAGTTGACTAATACAGTTTTTGTTATTATAGTCCTCAGCAGGAAGATTATGCATATTCAGAATGTATTTTTCATTCCAATTAAATAATGATTTACAATGCCAAAGTTATTTGCTCTGCTATAAAAATTTCAAACTCAACTGTTTAGCTTATTGAAGGAACTAACTGTTCTTTTACTCCTTTATCTCTTATTTCTGCTACCATGTAGCAATTCTTAGGTTTTTATAATTACATTTATGGTCTCTTGGTAACAGTTGGGAGGGTTTCCAAAAATTACCTGAATCATGGCATGTAAGAGTATTTTAAGCATTAATATTTTTAGGACTTTTTGAGATTTTTTTATTATAGATATTATAAAATGCAATTCAACAAAAAATTATGAGTCCATTTAATTTTACATTTCAGAAGTTTTGTACTATGAGTCATGCAGGAAATCAAAACAACTCAAAATCTCTCCTTAAGTGTTTACTATTTCTCACATTTGTCCCTTGGGCAAAGCACTGCTGACTATCTGAAGCCAACCAGGGAGTAATGTCCTTGGTTCTGAAGAATTATCGTTTTTCTTTTGTTTTTTCCCTGATAGCAGAAGTTCAGTTCTTCAGTTCCTATGATTTGTCATGCTGGCTCTCGTATGTGCTGTCTAGAAACTATTCACTTCTACCACTACCTTTTAGTGCTTCTGGGATTTATTCATCTTTTTTCACTTGCTAGGTGACTTGAGCAGTGTGAATACAGATTACATCTCTTTCTATATTGCTGACCAATGTGATTCCCTAGCACTTATCACAATCCATAGTTCAAAGAAGGCCCTCAAATAATATTTGTCAGAAAGATCAACGTGAACCCAATTCCGATTAAATAGGAAAAAAAGAAATAAAGTATAATCTTAGAAGAAAGTTGTCAGAAGTGACCAAAGAAAAATATAGAGTCTGGAAAACCATAAATAATATTTTTAAAACCTATAGAATGGACAAAAGAATAAATGAATACATCGTATGCTTAATATTAAGCACCCACTTTAGGTTTTAAAAACCAGATTTTAAGTGAATTAGGTAACATGGATATAAGGAAAATTGGAAGTTTTGTCACTGTTTATTTTCTGTTTCCTTGAGGAAACAAACATTTATCCAATAGTGTAAGACTGTCCAAAAATAGTAACTTTCAACAGATGTCTTGACATAGCAGTGTGGTGGTGATCACATGGAAAAACAGTACCTCTCCAGAAATACCACATAAGCTTGAAGCCTGACTAATTTGTACAGCAGTATGTGAGGAACAGCTGTTACAGATTGGAGTATATTACACAAATAAGTGTAATATCCAGGGATTGCAAGGGTCTACAAATAATTTTTTGAAAAGAAGGCTAAAATCCTGACCCCCAAACTGCCTAAAATCTAGCTTAATTCTCTTAAGTAATATAGCCTTATTGAGTATCAGAATTTAGGAATATTATGTTTATCCCACAGCAAGCCAAGAGTTTTATGCAAATGCAATGAATATCATCTCAGAGAAACTTCTCTAGAGATTGAGAATGATTCAGTGGCTATACATAAACAGAGTGATCTTTACAATGAAACCTATAAGTAAGAAAATTGAGATTTGAGAAAGAATACCTAATTGATCATATTTCTGTCAAAAATACTGATCAAAACCCAACTATTGTGGTTTTAAGGTCTTTTAATTTGTATTATTAGATAAGGAAAAGCCATTGTCTTGTCCACTAATCAATGCAGGTAATCATTATCAGCAACTCGTAGGATTTTAGAGAGGGCAGGGAAAACAGGAGACACTGCATGCAAAGCCTTTAGCATTGGGTATGGCACACTAAGCCTGAGGCCACATTAGCTAGTAATAGATGTAGTAGGGATTTTAAAGCTTAGACATAGCTAAACAAACAAACAAACAACAAATGCAATTTATATCCTAAACCCAAAACTTCCCAGTTAAAAAAAAAAGCTGGAAGAAATAGGGATATATATAAAAGAGCTTTTTATTAGAGAAAAAAGCCTTTAATAGAAATACCTTTCTCATAGAAAATAAGTTTTGGTGAAGACACTATCATTAAATATATGCTTTGTATACTGTTTCTTTTTTAAAATTATTATTTTTTTAAATATTTTTATTTATTTCTATAAGAGAGAGAGACAGCGTGAGCAGGAGAGGGTCGGAGAGAGAGGGAGTCACAGACTCTGAAATTGGCTCCAGGCTCTGAGCTGGCAGTCAGCACAGAGCCCGATGCGGGGCCCGAACCCACGAACCGCGAGATTGTGACCTAAGCGAAAGTCGGATGCTTAACCAACTAAGCCACCCAGGCGCCCCGCTTTTTTAAAATTATTTTTATTTTTTTCAGCATAATACTGATATATAGTTTTAATTGTCAAGTTGGTTTCCATATAACACCCAGTGCTCATCCCAAGTGCCCTTCCCCATGTCAACAACCCTCTCCCCTACCCCCATCAGTCCTCAGTTCTCAGTATTCAAGAGTCTCTCATAGTTTGCCTCCCTCCCTCTCCCCAACTGTTTTTCCCCCTTCCCCTCCCCTATGGTCCTCTGTTAAGTTTCTCCAGTTCCACATGAGTGAAAACATGGTATCTTTCTCTGCCTGACTTATTTCACTTAGGATAATACCCTTGAGTTCCATCCACGTTGCTACAAACGGCAGATTTCATTCTTTCTCATTGCCATGTAGTATTCCATTGTATATATAAACTGCATTTTCTTGATCCATTCATCAGTTGGACACTTAGGCTCTTTCCATATTTGGCTATTAGCACATTCTTATCGATGTTTGTGATTGTCTTATGTATTTGGGTGTTTCTGAATTCAGTGCATAGACATTTATACTTGTTAGCTCTTCCTGATGGATAGACCCTGAAATTATTATATAATGCCCTTCTTCATCTCTTGTTATTGCCTTTATTTTTTATTTTAAAGTCCAGTTTGTCCGATATAAATATGGCTACTCCAGCTTTCTTTTCGATGTCCAAGCATGATAGATGTTTTCCTATCTCCTCGCTTTCAATCTGAATGTGTCCTCGGGTCTAAAATGGGTCTCTTGTAGACAGCAAATAGATGGATCTCGCTTCTTTAATCCACTCTGCTACTCTGTCTTTTGACTGGAACATTTAGTCTATTTGCATTCAGTATTACTATTGAAAAATACGGGTTTAGAGTTATTGTGTTCTCTGTTAGATTCATGCTTGTAGTGGTGTCTCTGGGACTTTGTGTTCCTTGCAACATTTCCCTCATAGGATCTCTTGTAGGGCTGGTTTAGTGATGATGAATTCCTCCATTTTTTGCTGGGGGAAACCTTGATCTCTCCTTCAATTCTGAATGATAGGCTTGCTGGATAAAGGCTTCTTGGCTGTATATTTTTCCTGTTCATCACACTGAAGATTTCCTGCCATTCCTTTCTGGCCTTCCAAGTGTCAGTAGATAGATCTACTACCCTGATATGTCTCCCTTTGTATGTTGGGGCCCTTTTATCCCTAACTACTTTCAGAATTCTCTCTTTGTCCTTGTATTTTGCCAGTTTCACTATATGTCGTGCAGATCGATTCAGTTTACGTCTGTGGGGAGTTCTCTGTGCCTCTTGGATTTCAATATCTGTTTCCTTTCCCAGGTTGGGGAAGTTCTCAGGTATTACTTATTCAAGTACACCTTTTGCTCCTTTCTCTCTCTCTTCTTCTGGAATTCCTATGATATGGATATTCTTCCATTTGTTTGTATCACTCAGCTTTCGAACTCTCCTTTCATGTTCCTGGATCAATTTCTCTCTCTCTTTCTCGGCTTCCTCTTTCTTTATAATTGTATCTTCTAATTCACGTATTTTTTCTGCCTTTTCAATCCATGCAGTAGCCAACGCCTCCATTTTATTTTGTGTTGCATTTTTTAGTTCATTGGTATTTGCATCAATAATGGCTCAGACGTCGTCCAAGCCCTTTTGTAGCCCAATGAGTAATTTTATGAGTATTATTCTAAATTCTTGTTCAGTTATGTTGCTTAGATTGGTTTTGAGCAGTTCTCTAGCTATTATTTCTCCCTCGAATTTCTTTAGAGGAGAGTTCTTCTGTTTCATCATTTTGGCTAGCTTTCTTTCTCATCTGCGCTCTCGGAGAAACAGGGCTTTCGGAGAGATATCCCACCTCTAACTGTGGGGCTTTCCTTGGACTGGTGGCCTCGGTCTGGCACTGGACAGTGGAAGTTCCCTCCGGGTTAGGTGGTACCCCAGGGGCGCGGTCGGCATCAGGAGGAACCAGTCCCCAAGGCCCTGAAGTGCCTTGGCTTGTGGGATTGCAAGTTGGGTGGCATCATGAACAATGCACGGAGTGAGAGCTAGGAACACAGCTGGGCGTGAGGCACAGGAGACAGCCCGCCTCCTCTGCGCCTGTGGCACAGGCCTCTTCGAGGAACAAACCTAAAATGCACATGGTGGAGAGTTCAAAACATCACTACGAGTAGAGAGATTAAATAAAACCAAAGTCACAAGAGAGACCAAGGGACACCCTTCAAAGAACACTTCCTGAACGGCCAGGCCCTGGACAGTGTATGAGCCTCCTTTAATATTAATATAGCAGCACTCACAGGGGCAGAACACATCACAAGCTTTTATTTTTATTTTTGAGAGAGACAGATAGACCACAGGTGAGGGAGGGAGGGGTAGAGAGAGAGGGAGACACAGAATAAGAGGAAAGCTCCAGGCTTCGTGCCATTAGTACAGAGCCTGATGCGGTGGGGCTTGAACCCATGAACCATGAGATCATGAACTGAGCTGAAGCTGGATGCCCAATTGACTGAGCCACCAGGGTGCCCCTGTATACCATTTCTGATAATATATTATCCTTACTTTAACAGCTTGCTGCAGTATCTTTATATTGTTTCTTTCCAATTGTATTCAAAATAGTAACCTCAAATAATCTGTGCATTATGGGAAACATTTTGCCATTAAGCCAAACTAATAATTCAAATTTGATTCATTTTTATACTATATTAAATAAGTATAGGTATCATTTATGATCGTTAGTATTCTGTTTCTAATATGTGTTACAACCTGAAATCATAAGAAGTTATTTATTTAAATTTCTATTTGAAAGAAGAAAAGCTTATAAACTGCATGTAAGAATGGAATTCAGATGACAGCAGTATGATTTGGGAATCCCATCATATTATGAGTTTTTCCATAAGGCAGGGATATTCCACAATCCTAGAACACTCTACTACCAAAGCTAAAATGACCAAATACAGCATGCATGTGAGCAGGTAACCTAATCTTGACAAACTGATCCCCCCAAATGATTTTAATAAACCAGTATAAAAATAAACAGAAACACCCCAAAATTCATTATTTTTCTGATTAACAGTGATATTTGAGTAAGTGTACCATACTTAGTGTCCAGTGGTGGGACCATGGAATCAAGTTGTTCTGAGTTATGCTCTTGGTCATTAATTCTGTGTCCTACATATTCTTGATTCTTGCTAGACTTCTCAAATGAATTTTCTAGCATTTTCTTGTTTATACGAACCACTCCATAGCTTTCCAATAAATTCCATTTCAGATTCTGTTATTAATAGGAACCAAAAAGTTTGTTACAGATAATGACACACAAATAGAGAGAATTTTAGTGGGTTTGTATCTTGCATATTTGAAATTAGAGGCAGCACAAATTTAATAATCAGAGTCTGGGAAAAATCACACATAACACACAGGAGAAAAATAGCCATGTAATCATGTATATTTATTTGAAAATAATTTCCTGATAAAAATAAGTGGTTGGGGAGAGAATTACCAATTCCGTACAACAGTATGACAAGCAGAAGGAATAGCCACAAATATTGAACTTGGATAGTTAAAACAAAACAAAACAACTGTTCAGCTAATAACCTGAGGCACCAAATGAATGTTTCAGGCTTCCTATTTCTATCCAGAATTGATCTCTTATACTCTGATTACTCTGATGTTGCAAGCTGAGGTAACTGAAAAACTAATGTGAAGTTTTATCTTTAAGGTTATTAAATTAAAATATTACTTGTTTTGCAACCTTGCTTGGACTCATTTGTAAAATTTGGGTCATTTATTGTTTTAAGTGTTGGATACCAAGAATTGGAAATAAAGGCTAGAGACTTTTATCTCTCTCAAAATTTCAAGAATGATACCAAAATTAAAAAAAAACAAAAAACAGGAAAAAACGTTACTGAAAGAACTTACTAAAGTGCCCTTTCCCCTTGGCAACAAATCTGATTTTTCCTCTCTGTTAAATACATTGTAATGTCATGAATGTAGAGAATTACGTGGGAAATAAGGCAAGCTCTCCTCTTGTTTTGGCGTTACATTTGCTCTTCTCTATGTCTGTCACTGTATCTAGAATTAAGTTCAGACATGCTATTGGGAGTGGAGGAGCAATTCTAAAATACAAAAGTAGCTAGAAGATTTTTCTAATTTATGTATATAAAATATATTGAGAATGTGTGTGGGGGCAGATTTTGGTGATGCTTGACTAAGAAGAGTAGAATAACATTTTGGATCAGTCTGAATTTATTAATGGAAGTATATCAGAATTTCTGTATTAGTTTTGTTAATTCTAGCCATGGGGCATTGTTCAAATTTTTGTGCACCTGTTGACAATCAGATGCAGTGGCAAATAGAGTTGAGGTACCAGAATTTCCTTTATTTTATATTGGGAAATGAATACAATGATTTAGGGAAATAAAAATGATAGACTGGACTTTAAATATGTAACTCAGCTATTACCACTCTCATCCTAGAGAGCTCCATAAACAGTTCCTCTACCGAAGTCTGAAAAAATATATTAGTGTATAGGGAGTTCCCAAGACCATTCCCAGATTTCAGTGATTCACTATGAGGATTCACAGGATTCATGATGTAGTTGTATTCATGGCTATGATTTATTACAGTGAAGAGCTACAAAACAAAACAAGCAAAGGGAAAATGCGCATGAAGGGAAAGTCCAGAGGAAACCAAGCTCAAGCTTTCAAGAACTTCTCTTGGTGGAGGCCTATATAACATGTTTAATTCCTCTAGCAAGGAGTTATGACAGCATGTAAGAAATGTCTACTAGGGAATCTCATCAGAGATTCACTGCTCAGTGTTTTTATTGAGACCTGGTCACATAGTTACCACCTTAGCACATACCACAATTTTAGACTTCAGAAGTAAAACAGGTGTTCAGTATAAACCATTTTGTTTATACAAACCATCTAGGCCCAGTGAACCGTTTTTATCAGTTCTAGGAATTGTGAGAACCCTTCTAAAATCCAAATCTCCAGCTTACATGTAGGTCTTCCTAAACTGTATTAACTCTCAGCTGCCCAATTGATGAGCAAGCAGCAGTTTTGAAAAATGCCTGAATGTCTCTGTAGTCTTGCTTTCTGATGTGAGATTCTATAGTTGAAAAAGGACTCTTGATTTAAAAGAGGGTGAGAGGATAGCAGAGTGCCAGATGGTAAGTAGAGACACTTAGTTTCTATGTATTCAGGGACCAAATGGATATGGTTTACCTCAATAAACAAGAGAATAAACATGGTAAACAAAACAGTCTAACCCTAAAGGATCTTTCTTCATTATAATTGTTCATTATGTCCTTAGGAATAAATAAGTTATCTGTTCCTACAGATAAGGTGCTACTTGGAATTCATAATCGAAACAGGCAAACAAAAAAAAAAATTAGGTTGCAGTGAATCTAGTTATTTAGCCATAAAAATTGCAAGTTTAAAACATTCCCTAGTTATCAGTTCAAGGTATTTGTAAATAATGGGAGAGTAGGGTCAGCTAAGGTAGAATATTGTCAAATTATAGATATCACTCTCCTTACTCTACCTAGGGTGATCTGCACTTATTTATTCAAGTAACAGTGTATGGTGTAAAGGAAAATATAGAATTTATTTTGGGGAATATTCAGCAATTGCTATGGTATATTGTAACCTGCACATCTCCAGTTACTATTCATATATATTTTAAATTCCATATTAAAGCCCTTATTCTTATAATCCTTGTAGTGATATGTCTGTGTTTGTGCGTTGTTTTAAATGAACTCTAATAAATTTGTTCTGAGATAATGTTCCTTTGGTATAAATTTGTCATTGAAACCTACCGAAACATGAAAGAGACTTATGATAGGTAAAGTAGTACACTTTTTAAACTAGTCAATCCTAAATTGAGCCCACTGGAATCCATCCATTGAAATGTGTCCCATTTATGGGTGAATAGTAAGTATACATCTCAGCTAACAACATCCTCTCATCCTTGTGGGTTTTTTTTTGTTTTTGTTTTTTTTACCTTTGGGAAATTCATGACTTTAAGAAAGATGAAATGGAAGTTCCTGGAATAGTTCCGTGTGTAATTAGTGAGTCAAAGGCAGTAGTGCATTGCTGTATGAATCGCAGATCATAAAACTAGCAAATTTCAAAAGTGATAATCTCTGTTACATTACCATTTAACTCTTTGGTTTGGCTGAGAGGAAAGATAAATTTATCCTTAAGAATTACAGAACTGGGGCGCCTGGGTGGCGTAGTCGGTTAAGCGTCCGACTTTCGCTTAGGTCATGATCTCGCGGTTCGTGGGTTCGAGCCCTGCGTCGGGCTCTGTGCTGACTGCCAGTTCAGAGCCTGGAACCTATTTCAGAGTCTGTGTCTCCCTCTCTCTCTGACCCTCCCCTGTTCACGCTGTCTCTCTCTCTCTCCTAGAAATAAATAAAAATATTTAAAAAAAAAAAAGAATTACAGAACTTTATCATGAACTTAATTAGGTAGTTTTCAATTGCAACTACTATCCCAAATGTGTTTCCCTTACTAAAGCAAATCAATACAGCCCCTGGCATCTGGTATGCTGTTATTGATTCAGAGATAACTTCCCCCACTCTAAACTAGTAAACTGCAAACATAAAAAGCTTTCTCCTTTCTCCTGACAGGGACAGCAGCTAAGTAGGGTACTTAGAAATTTTAAGTCACTATCTAGTTTATTAAAAATCTTAGAAAACTGGAAGTAGAAGTTTTCTTCATTAAATGTGTTGGTAAAAACAACTATCCTATTAAAAAAATGTGTGACAAAGTCCATGAAAAAAACAGATTTTCTTCCTCACTAAACTTTCTACAAGTATAGTGATTTGCAGCATACTGTGAAATCTCCTTCAAAAGGACAGATAAATATGTCGTAAAACCATTTTCACCAAGAAAGAGTTAAAGCACCTAGTGAAGTGCTTTGTCAAAAAGCATTTTTTATTAAAAATGTAGGTGTAATGGAGATGCAGTGTACAGCATGGCAGCTATAGTTAATACTGTATTAATAATACTGTATTGGACATTTGAAAGTTGTTAGGAGTAAATCTTAAAAATTCTCTGAAAAAAAATGATGACTATGTATGGTTAGGGATGTTAACTTACTGGTTTGTTCATTTTACAGTACATACAAATAAATATCAAATTGTGCTATACACCCAAAACTAATGTAATGTTGCACTGTCCATTATATCTCAATTAAATTAAAAATGACAAACATTTAAATGCAATTCTAATTACTTTTGAGGATGCTACTCTGTTGATTGAGTTATTGTTGAAAGACTTTTACATTTAAATCCTTTACCTGTTAGGTTTTAGTTGGAGTAATTTGGGATTCAGCTTTATGCCTCAGCAGGTCCACTGATGCTCATAATTCCTATAGTAGAAAGGGGTGCTTTATTTAAACAATGGCAAAACCTAATAGGAGAAACCCAAGAAATGTCCTGGTTTCTTTTCTCTTCCCTTCCCTTCTACCCTCTCCCTCCCCTTCTCCTCTTTTCCCTTCCCTTTCATTCCCTTCTCCTCTCTTTCTCTCTCTCTTTCATTATAAAGTCATTCTCTCTTTAATAAGTAGTGAATCTCCTTTAAAAAAAAAAAAAAAAAGGCCTTTCATTGTTACTAAACCCTTATGAAGTTTGAACATCTGACCATGCATGGGACAAGTGAACATGCTTCCTACCAAGCTGTGCATTGTCGACTAGATTGTATCTATCTGCTTAGCATTAAGGCAGTTTTCTTCTTGTGAATGTACTTTTTATAACACCAAGCCAAGGATGTTCTGAAAGCATACATTAATTGTGGATAAAAGCTTCTTATATCCCCAACGCTTTGGTTTTGCTTCTCCTCTGTTCTTCAGTCACACTCAAGGATTCATGTGGAATGCCTTACAAATAATTGAATGAGTTGAAAAATAGGAGGCTGATTTATAAATGACTTTATTTATTATAACAGTCAAATGTTCACTGCTGTGCTATTAGAACCTCATCAGAAGTGTCCTCAACATCTACAGGCAAGGTCTTTTATTGTGAAAAAAAAAACTATAAGAAAGAAATATTATTGCCTCTGCCTGGAAGAAGAGATGGTTTGAGATAAGAATATTCAGCGATTCTTGGGAAGTGAACAGTTTATTTGGCTGACAGAGGTTTGGGAAGAATAAAATTGGAAAATTAGTGATAAAGATGTTTCAAGAAGAAGTATATGATTGGACCTCACAGAAATTGTAAAATAGATGTTTTAAATACATATACATCAAGTGTCCCACTCTGGAGGTACTTCTTTTTTAAATTTTATTTTTATTATTTATTATTTATTTTGTGAAAGAGAGATCACATGAGTAAGGAGAGTGAAATGGAGAGAGAGAAAATCCTAAGCAGGCTTGGTGCTGACAGCCCAAACATGGGGCTTGACCTAATGAACTGTGTGATCATGACCTGAGCCAAGTACATGAATTGGTTGCTCAACTGACTGAGCCACCCAGACACTCCAAGGAGGTAGTTCTTAACGTTATATAGATAAGAACATCTACTTGTATAAATATCAGTGAAATCTAAATAAGTTAAAATCAGGCATTGCTACATATAACAGGAAAAATAAAAGACCAGCAATTAAAAAAAAAACTTAGATATATATTTTTCTCTAATAGAAAATACCTTGAGCTATTCAGTCCATGGCTGTTATGTGAGTTTCATTTTCATGAGTGAAGTATTTTCCTTCTGTTTTCTGCCTCACTACTTTATTAATGTTCCTTCCAGTTTCAAGTTCAGCTCATGGCAAAGAATTGTTACTGGAGCTCCAGCCATCAATTTTGCATGCCAGGGGACAAGAATGAGGGAAGGCTGGAGTACAAAAGGACCCAAATATCAGCTAAACCATGTTTTGGAAATCTTTCACAATAGGTTTATATCACTGATCAGAACTTAACCATGCGCTTTCACCTGGATTATGGGTAAAAAAAATGTCTTTTAGCTAGGCACAATGCTGTTGATAAATTTGGACTCTAAGGATGTAAATTTGGACTCTAAGGATGAAAAAGCAAAAAATAGTGGAAAACAGCAATCTGGTGACAACTTGCTTTATATTTAAGCCATCCCTTAGTTTGTTTAACGTCTTGATTAAAAGTAAAAACTATTTTGGTAGAGACAGATAAATATATATATATTTTACATACACACATATATATATATAAGTGTGTGTGTATATATATATAAAGTATATATATATATAAAGTATATATATATATATAAAGTATATATATATATATGTCATATGCACACATATATATAATCAACAACAAGGATATATCTATTGCAAAGACTTACTTATCCTATATCATAGGTATGCCTTATAGAATATTGCAAAAATAAGGTGATTAGGGTGATATCAGTAATAAGATATATACTCTTATTCATCTGTTAATATATGATTTATTTCTTCTTTTACCAAAATACTCAGATCTGGGAACCATGAGGTGGAAAACTTGGATGCCTTGTTACCATCATATCCCATTACTTATATGTAAGTTTCTAACCTATAGTTTCTGGAGTCTATTGATTTAACTTAAAAGGAGAAATAGTTCTACCAAAGGACCAAAAAAAAAAAAAAAGAGTCAAATAAATAGGAGGTATTATGTCTATATATCAAACTATGTGACTAGGTTTTACAATGGGTTAAGGGAGGCATATAGATGGAACAAATACTATCGTAGCCAGGGTAAATATTAATAGAAACTACTACAGCTGTTTAAAATACAGGGACAAGAAAAATTCTTAGGTGACACAGGAATGAAGATTTTGTTTTACCACATGGTAGGCAGAATAATGGTTCCCCAAAGATGTCAACATCCTAATTCCCAAACTCTGTGATTATTTTATCTCCAAAGGGTACATTGTAGGTGCTGTTAAGTTAAGGGATGCCCAGGTGGTCCTAAGATAATCACAGGTGGCCTTTAAGAGGGAAGCAGGGGAGTAAGAGTTTTGAAGATATTATACATCTGGTTTTAAGGGAACACTAGACAAGGAATCAAGAGTCCTCTAGAAGCCAGAAAAACAAAAATGGGTTCTCCCCTAAAGCCTACAGAAGAAATGCAGCCCTGCTAGTACCTTGATTTTATTACAGTAAGACATGTTTCAGAACTCTAAAATAATACATGTTTGTGGTGTTTTAAGCCACACAATTATATCAACAATGGGAAAGTAAAGCACACTACTTGGTTAAAATTTTTTAAAACTGGTGTTGTTTGAGGTGAAAGGACATGTGGAATGCTAACAACAACAACATAAATAAGTTTTTGGAGGTGATGGGTTTGTTTATGGTATACATTGTGGTGTTTGTTTCATGGGTATAGACTTATCTTCAGATTCAACAAGTTGTATACATTAAATACATACAGATTTTTAGGTTTCAAAAATAAACCCCAAAAAGGTGGGGAAAATTAAAATACTGATTATAACTGCATTGGTAGTTGTAGAAATGAATACTGCAACCTCTGTCTAGTTTTTATTCTTTGCTGAATCATACATGTATTTATTTTAACTGATTTTATGTCTAGTTTCCTATTTTGTTGCTTCTTTTTAGAATAAAATTTCACTTTTGTGGTGGTGAAATGTGTGTGCATATGGGGGGGGGGATCTATATGTGTATGGGATATGGAAACAGAAGGGTTCCTGAATTAGAGGAGGTATTTATTTCCCCTGGAGATCTTGGCTTGGAACTGGCTAATGTAGTTAACTAATGACATTTTGGGTGAGGTCTTTGGGGTTGTGGATGATTCCATTTTCTGTTGTTTGAAAAAATGGTTGCATTAAGCTGATTGAGAACAGATTATATCAATAGAGCCAAAAACCAAATGGGGCAAAGACATATAAATTAAATTTAATGAATCTGAAGCTCCTATCTGTAATTTTTAATTTAGAGTGAATGACACAAAATCCAAGGATATTTTAGGACTCATTCATGTTAGAAAAGAAAAACACTACCTTAGGCAATATCCAGTCTTCTGCACCAATAGTATCTTAACCACAATATTTCTGTTCATGTTCATGATGTTGACTGTAACTTTTGGCACATATCTTCTCTTTTGGGTATTTCACTTAATGGCACTATTGTTTCTACAGTCCTCCCATATATTCTGGGAATTTTCTGGTATTCTTTAAATCTTTGTCTTTTTTTTTTTTATATTAGGGTTGACTTTTATATGGGAGGAGAGAAGTTTAATTTAAATAACATGACAGATATTAGATTATATTTTGCCCTGGGTCAATGGTATTTCCAAAAGTTTTACCATGGCTTGAGCAAAGCATGTCATAATATATCTCAAATCACTTTGCTCTAACGCTGTACATTTTGGATGAGTATATGGCTAAGATCATCTTTGCAGGTTCCTGAAAGTAGAAAAAGGAACTCCTTAGATAAATGGCCCAGGGATAGCTATCATAGTTCACATAAAAATGGACATTTTGACTTATTTTGTTTTATGCACATTTCTACATAGGTACATTTGTGTAGCAAACACTGTTCAGCTCTGGATCTACTGAAAGAAGTCGGTTTCTGTAGAAAGTAAAACTGAGAAGCAGATTTTGACTGTACTAGTTCAACATGATAATACTTTCCTGGAAGATTTTTAGACAGTCTTTGTATTGTCTAAGTGTTTTCAAGCTGTAAGGGTAGGAAGATTGAAATTATTAAGCTTTTTTTTCCCTCTAAGATCATTATCCTCTAAAATACTGTGGGAATCAATATATCTCTAGGTCAACAGTTCTCAAATGTTTAATCTCAAGATACTTATAAATTATTGAAGAACACATGAGGTTTGTATATGTGGTATAATCTATTTATATGTACCATATTAGAAGTTGTATCTGATAAATATTTAAAATATATAATATAGAAATAAACATTCCATTCATTTCCAGAGTCATAATTTCACATGTCTTGTTACCTCTGGAAATCTAGTTTATACATAAATGAGAGAAAAAGAAAAGGCAAACCTTGCCTTAGTATATGTATAAAAATGGTTTTAGTTTCATGAACTCACTTGTCTTAAAGACTGCCAACAGTCTGTAGACAACATTTTGAGAAATATTTTGTAGGCATTTGTAAAATACAAGATCTAATGTTTTCAAGATTTACAAGAGCTCAAATATTTTATTTAAGCATTGATACATGTCTAAGCACACTTACTATGTTTCATTTTTGTAATAAGTGCTTTTTGCATAATATTTATACTTGTTTTATAGATAAAGAAATTGAAGCTCAGAGAGGCAAGAAATTCATCTGTAGTGACAGTATTGGTAGATTTCATAGTCTCCTTAATTCCTTCAAACAGTGGTTTGCTGTTTTCATTATTTCATCCTTTAACATTCCAGAAGGAATAAATGACATCTACAATTAAATTTCAGTAATGTGTACTGGATTATAGTTTTTAAGGAATAAATACTGATTTGAAAATATTATATATTAACTTGGAAACTAGGTTATCTTTGTTACCTGCTTACTGTAGCATCATGGCCATTTTTTTCTATTTGTCTTTGAGAATTGTGACTAATACCATAAACTTCCGATGGCTAATTTTTGAATCTGTATTGCATAGAATGATCTCTCTATAAATGATAAAAAGAAATGAGATTTACAGGTTTTAATTTTCATTTTCTTATTTTATGATGAAATGTGAGGATTATTTTTAAGGATCATCTTTGGTAAAAAGAAGAGGAAAGTTCTTTTGTCCTTTAGGTTTATTGGGGGCTTTTTGTTTGTTTTTGGTTTTTGTTTTTATAGAGTTAGAGTTATGCCAAGGGTTTCTGTCAGGAGAGAAAATTTCGTTCAATTGTCCATTTACAGAAAACTTCTCTGTTTTCTCTGGAATTTTGAAGTGGCTATGAGCCTTCAAGAAAATGGGAACATTGTTAACACCTGATATTTTCACTATTAGAGATCAAACTACTAAAACATTTGATTTATCACACTGTATGCTCAGTGTGTAGGGCTTCTTGCAAAAAAAATGTTAATCAGGTTTTTTTTGGTAGTGCAATAAATACAGTTTGGAAATATCTTTAACTCAGAGCTGACGTTAGAATTCCACTTCTATTGCTTAATGGCTAGGTTATCTGGATTACATTAGTTTTTGTAAAATATAAGTCAAGTCACCAAACTTCTATTGGTTTATTATATACGTATTATGGCATTTTTGTGAGCACTGGAGATAGCGATGTGAGCTGGGACAGTCTCTTTCTTTGTTATTTTTGTTTTACTATTGCTGTGGTGGATTGAAAGAAAGGAAACATATAGAAAGCTTTGTATCATAATTGCCTCATATATTTAATAAACCATCTGTAAAAGTTAATTATATTTTCCTTTGGGGCTAACACATTTCTCAGTGGTTAATACATTTGTTTTTCAGCATTTCAGTTAAGAAACTGGATATGATTACTTCTGAAGTTCACTTTAATTTTACTGTTTCATTTATCTTGAAAAATACTGTATGAAAATTCAAGATAAAAATAGGTACTTTGTGCATATGTACCACTATGATTTTGTGCATCAATTTATTAGCAAAGTTTTAAATGTGTAGAAAACATGATTGACTCATGCTAGGTAGACCAATTGGAAATATTTGCCTTTTTGTATTTTGTTTTGTGATAATTATAAACAACTCTAACAAAATGTCTTCAATTTCTTTTTTATTACTTCTGTGGGATGATGTGTTTTAACTTCTAGGATGACATAGTGGTTTTAGAAACAAAAATAAAATTTGCTTTATTATTTCATTTGATGCTCATAGAATGATAGTAATGATTGCAATACAGGAAATATAATAACTCAGAGACCCTAGGTAAAAATTACATATTACATTTACATATCATAAATGCTTTTGTCTATCCACTACCTATCAATCTATATGCCTAGAAAAAAACCCATACACTTGTATTTAAATGTTTTGCTGTTACTGTGTTTTCAATCTGGGAACCATGTGTGCTTGGTTTACTAATGCATGTCCAGTTCTTAGAACTAACATATAGTAAGCATTCAATATGTATTTGTTGAAAAATGGGTAGATGGATTAATGAATGAATGTAGTTAGGAAAAAGAATGTTATAGAGAGTATAGATAAAAGAGCAATTAATTCTTTCTGGGGAATTCTTTTAGAATAGATAGGTGTTACTTTAACTGGTTCATAAAGAAGGAACGGGAATGCATACATTAGGAAAAGATGAAAGAGAAATTGTTCTAGCTTAACTAGAAGCTGTTTCCCTTATGGAAAGAGCTAACGGACTTAATAAAATAGAACACAAGTATTTTGGGGGATAGACAGCTTTTTGCTGTCACCAGCCACATTGCCATGACAAACATCTTTGACAGATATTCCTGACATTGAAGCCCACATTGTCCCTGGGAAGAGCCTCACTCAGAGCTTCATGGTGCATTTCAACAAACTTTACTTCAGTTGTAACATTGGAGCAAAGGTAACCACCATGCTGGATTTAAGAACACCAGTCTCCCCTCTATCTACAGAGATAGTACCAATACCAGGAATTTTGTAGACATCCTAGAGGGACAGACATACTGGCTTTTCAGTTGGATAAGTTGGTGGCAGAATGCAATCCAGAGCTTCAAGCAGTGTGGTTCCACTGGTATTACCATATATATGGATGGCTTTCCATCCTTTTAGCCAAGGTGTATTAGCACTTGGCTCCAGTATGTTTCCATTCCAACTAGACATTGACACAAATGCTACTGTGTCATGGTTGTAGCCAATTTTCTTTCTTTTTTTTTTTTTTTTTTAAAGTATACTTTTGAGAGAGATAGAAGGAGCAGAGGAGATGGCAGAGAGAGAGGGAGGATCCCAAGTAGACTCCTTGTGGCCAGTGTAGAGCCTGACATGGGGCTTGATTACACGAACCGTGATGTCATGACCCAAGCTGAAATCCAGATTCAGACACTTAACTGTCTGAGTCAGCAAGCACCCACCAATTATTTTAATGTAGGTACTAACTTCCTTAATGATTTCCTTGTATCTCTTCTGGCTGTAGGATGGCTCAGTAGAATCTATTTTGTTAACACAATTAGTTCTTTCAGACCCAGAATATAGGGCAAAAGAACATGTTCACAAGTCTGACCATTCTTGGAGATACCTGCTTTAGATTCACCAACACCAGCAGCAACAATCAGGACAGTGCAGCCAACCTGAGATGTGTCTGTAATCATGTTTTTGATAAAGTCTCTGTGTCCTGGGGAATCAGTGATACTTGCAGATCTCAGATTTCCGTAGGAAGATATCAGTGTTTATCCAAGACCCTTGCATACCTGAAGGAGCCCTTCCCTATTTCAGCAGCCTCCTCAAATTTTTTGATAGTTTGGTAGTTTGTTGATCCCACTACACTTGATCAGATGACCTGCAGTAGTAGACTTGCAAGAATCAACATGTCCAATGACAATGATGTTGATACGAGTGTTTCCTTTTCCATTTTGGTTTAGGTTTAGTGGTCCTTTTCACAACATTTGCATTCTGGCAGAAAATGTGTTGTGAAAAAGAGAAAGTCAATATTCTAATAAAGAACCCATAACTGGCTTTAGTTTTTCACTTAAAGAGTAAAACGATTGGTCTGGCTATATATCATCTTTTCAACTTTAATATAGTACTAATATGTTAGTATAATTGGAATCAAAACTATCTGATCTAAACTGATGAATTCTTTTGCAAAATTTAAATGCCTACGTGTATCTATTAAATGATCTCCTGCAGTATTCTTTACAATTGTTAGCTTATGACCCAACTTAGCTAATTTCTCAGTTATTAAATATTATCTCTATAGATAATTCAGTTGTGCTTCTCCCTTATCTAAGTAGTTTCCCCAGATCTGTGGGAAAAAATATGAAGAATAATTTCTATGTCACATTATTACTAATAGGTATATTAGGGCATATATACTTTAAATCCTGACAGAAAAAGGTAGATCATAAATGAAAGCATAATATTAGATTGATATTTATATTTTAATACATAGTTTTTGTGTAATATTTATAAATGGTTCTGAATACCACATGTAAATTTTCCAATAATGTTAATAGCTTAAAACTACTTTAATATTTGAAAATATATATTCTTATAGTGTTAACTCTTTTTGACTGAAACATTTATATCCTCATTGATAGCTGCATGACAAAGTACAGCACAGTGTTTGTGAGTGTCAGATTCCACATAATTTTTAGAAGCAGTTTTTTTATTCTGATTTCTAATCAAGACTGAAGACAGCTTCAAAATTCAAATACTTCATTTTACCAAATATCAGTGCCAGCATAGGGTGTTTTCTTAACCTCATATCAATTCTGCCCTAAAGTAAATTTAAGTTTTTGATCCCTTTACCCAGCTTCAAAGTTAACATCATGTGAAGTCATGGTACTATTCTCAAAATTAAGAATATTGGGATAATATTATCAACATTGGTAAAATAGCATTAACTGAAATCCAAAATTTATTTGGATTTCACTGTTTCCTCTATTTTTTTTATTCCAAGATGTAATCTAGAAGCCTATCTTGCAGTTAATTGCCCTGTCTCCTTAGTTGCCTCTGGTTTGTGACAGTTTCTCATTCTTTTGTCATCCATGACATTGACATTTCAGAGGAGCATTTGATACTTTTAATAGTATTTTGTAGAATATCATTTGATTTGGGGCTGATGTCTAGCTGAATTTTTGAATTTTGGGAGAAAATTACAAGAGAAGAGATGGGCCCTGCTAATATGAATGGATCACATCAACAGTTACATGATGTCAGTATGGCTTATTATGTTGATATTAATTTTGATCTTTTGGTTAGGGTGGTGTCTACCCAGTTTCTCCAACTCTATAGTTACAGTTTTCCCTCAGGTAATTAAGAAATATCTAAGGAAAATCATATGAGGTTACACAAAATTCTATTTCTCTTTGTAATCTTACTCACTAAGGTTGTTCTACAACAGTTATTACTGTGGGGGTTCTAATCTTCCCCATTTGTTACATTTGTTAAATTGAATTCTTCAGTAATAAAGAGATTTATTTATATTGCTGTGGATCCAAGGTATTTGTTTTAATCTCTGGGTTATTATACAAACTGTCAATCAATACTTGTTTCTCAAATTGTTTTAGATTTGGCCACTGGGAGCTCTTTCATATTGGCTTCTGTGTCCCTTTGACATGCTGTCATCATTGTCATCCTCGTCTTTTATCAGTTCTTTATCTCTTGGAAGTATTAAGATCCTCCTGGTTTATGTTTATTTTTTTATCTTTGTCTTTGAATCAACGACTACTTCAAAGATCCCTGGTCCTTTTTATTGAGGATGGTATTTAGAAACTAAGATCTGTGCACTAGTTCACGAGTTTTACTAGCTGCTACCTGAGTATCACTACTTTATCTCCTCTCATTGGATACAGACAGGAAATGCTTCATACTCCTATATTTCTTTTATAACACACATATTTCTAAAATCTGTGAAATCATACCAAACTCCAAATAACTAATAACTCCAAATAATTGGTAACTCCAAATGTCATCCAACACTTTGGGATTTATTTATATAATTCTCTATTTGGTGTTTTCTAACTTCTTCCATGAAACTAGAAGAGTGTGTGTGTGTGTGTGTGTGTGTGTGTGTGTGTGTATACATATATACACATATACTTGTATATGTAATGTACAGTTGACCATGAACAATACAGGGATTAAGGACACTGACATCCCACTCAGTCTAAAATCTGTGTGTAACTTTTAACTCTCCTCCCCCACCAGAATTCAATTGCTGGTAGCCTTCTTTTGGCCAGCTTACCAATAACAGTTGACTGATGCATACTTTGCATGCTGTATGTATTATATAGTGTATTCTTCCAATAAAGTAAGTTAGAGAAAAGAAATTGTTACTCAGATATTCATAAGGAAAATATATTTAGAGCACTGTACTTTATTTTAAAAAAATCTGTGTGTAAGTGGACCCACACAGTTCAAACCCATGTTGTTTAAGGGTCAACTGCATATCTGTATCTCTGTATATTCATTATGTTCAATGATGGCAGAAATGAGGGCAATAACTGGTAGCTCATAGCTGTATAACAGATGTCAACAGTAAAAGGGGCTAAGTACATTGGGATTCTGTGTTGAACCGGCGGGTTCAATTGAAAAATTATTTGACTTCTTAACTTTCTTAGCTGTTTCTTAGCTCAGTACCTAAACAGAACCTAATGATTTGAGAGGATTTTTCAAGGCCCAATAAAAATGGAGTCTTGTATCATTTATAACCAAATTTTAATGTTTAATATTAGTATACATCTAATAAAGTTTGCATTTGAAAGCATGCTTTGCCTATTCAGCAGGCAAAATTTAATAATGTTGATAATAGTAATAGTAATAAACCTCTAAATTTGTATAATAGCTCACAATTTCTCAAAGCACTTTAACATATTCACTTAGTATGTTGGCAATGAAAAGAGTCAGAATAGTTGTTACAAAACACCAAGTTCAAACATTGGTGAAATCCTAAGCTTATATTCACCAAGTAAGCACCATTGTGGCACAAGGATTGAGATCTGCTCTTTGATCATTTTGTACTTGTATTAGTCAGGATTCTTTCAGAGAAGCAGAACCAGAAGAATATGGACCTACAAACACATGCCAGAGTCCAAGACTAGGAATGAAAATCCATGTGGGTTCTTGTTGCCTCTGACCTTGATGGTATGGCTGTCTTGTAGGAACCAGAACCTTCTTCTTGGAGCTAAATCAATAGATCTGGCCCTGAGGTCAGAGAAGAGAAGGAAAATCCAGAGAAAGACACTGCAGATACCTCCAGTCAAAATGATGAGCCAACACACGTAAGTGACTATGTGTGTGAGCTACTTCACACATGGCTGCTACTTCACTTCTGCCTTCCACAGAAACCTTTCATAGATGGAAACATACAATAAAAGGCATTTTTAGAAATGCACTTCAGCCAAGTCGAGCTAATACTTTACAGAGCCACCATACAGTACCTATTTTTCCTTTAGCAACCTTTGAGATTTTTCTATACAAAATTTAAAGCTAATAAAATTAGAATGCTGTTATGAGGTTTAAAATTATAAATATATGCAAGGCATATATTTAAGTATTTCAATAATTGATTTAGTAAAAATGAATCTTTTCTTTATGTCTGAGGTTAACATCAATGATTTCATTCCTGCCTTTTGAAAGAGTCAAGAAAAATTAGAGCAATCAGAAGCTTTTAATTACTACCAAAAATAAATGTATACAATGAGTGTATTTTAAGGATGAAGTCAAGAAAGACCTCTTTGGAAATTATTAAGAAAGTGAAAAGTTGATACTTCAGTTTTGTATACATAATTACATAATTTCTAAAACATAAATTCTTTGTGTATATATAAATACACATTTGCAAATACTTAATTCTTTTTTTTTTTTTTTTTTTGCAAATAGTTTATTGTCAAATTAGTTTCCACATAACACCCAGTGCTCATCCCCACAAGTGCCCTCCTCCATGCCCACCCCTCCTCCCCACATCCACCAGTCCTCAGTTTTTGTCAGCATTCAAGAGTCTCTCATGGTTTGCCTCTCCCCTTTCCCCCACCATTTCTGCCCTTCTTCTCCCCCTTGGTCCTCTGTTAAGCTCCTCCTAATCCTCCTATACGTGCACACATATGATATTTGTCTTTCTCTGCCTGACTTATTTCGCTCAGCATAACACCCTCAAGGTCCATCCATGTTGCTACACATGGCCAGATTTCATTGTTTCTCATTGCCATGTAGTATTCATGGTATAGATAAACCACATCTTCTTGATCCATTCATCTGTTGATGGACACTTAGGCTCTTTCCAGGTTTTAGCTATTGTGGAGAGTGCTGCTATGAACATTGGGGTACAAAATCAATGTGCAAATACTTAATTCTTAATTTTAGGTTCTATACTTTTGAGATTAACGGTTAAAATATGTAATGTCTATCCTGAATACTAGTTGGAAACCAGGTAACTCCATTACCTCCCTGCTCTTCCTCCTTTCCCTATCCCACAGAAGCTTGACACTACTTCTGGATGTGAATGGATATAGTAAATGAAGTTGCTAGTTGAGTCACTTCAATTTTGCACCAGAGTTATTTTAAGTTAAGATAATGCTAAAGAATAATAAATGTATGTACTTTTCCTTTGCATATGCACCTGCTTTATTTAAGTGGTATTTTTATTTAAAATGCATAATTGTCAGTTATCTCTGTTTATCTTAACAGTATCATTTAAATATCTGTGAGTTTCTGTTTTTTGTCTTCAGATAATATCAAGTTTACCCTAGAACATTAATCTTTTATATTGAAATATTGAGCATTATCTGCTTATATTTTAATACCCTTATTTATTCATCAGTTTATTAGGGGAAAAATAGTTGGGGAGAGGGAGGGAGGCAAACCATGAGAGACTCTTGAATGCTGAGAACAAACTGAGGGTTGATGGAGGTGAGGTAGAGGGAAAGGGGGGTGATGGACATGGAGGAGAGCACTTGTTGGGTTAAACACTGGGTGTTATATGGAAATCAACTTGACAATAAACTATTTAAGAAACTAACTAACTAGATAATATATAGCAAAAGAAAAAAATAAAAATAGATCAAAAAGTTAATGTTGTTATGTGCAAAGTTCTTACAAATTGATAATACAAATACTTTGGCAGTGTCAGAAAAAGAAGTTCAATAGGAAATTCACAAGAGATTTTAAACTATTATTAATGGAAAAATAGTTTAACCTCATTTATAATTACTTGAACCATATCAAATTATCACTCTTGTGGCTCAAATCCATCTATATTGATAATCTAGTGTTTTAACCTAGTAGTATAAGAAGATAAAATGAAACAGAAATTTTATTTGGTGTTTTAAATTACCAAATATAAAAAGTAATGTAACTAATGCTGAAAAGAACAGGGAGTGGTATTATTTAAACAATCTAATTATAGTAAATGCAAACAACACTACTTTCCTGAAAGAAAATTGGTTATATTATACCAGCAAATTAAAAATAATTATTTAGTCTGAGAACAAGATGAACTATAGTATGTATATGAATATGGTATGTATAGGAAGATAGCCTGGATTCAAATCTTGAGTTGGCCATTTATTTTCTATTAATCTTGTATAGGTTTCTAAACCTCTGTATGCTTCCATTTTCTCATAGTAAAGAAGAAATAATTATGGAATTAATATCATGAATATGAAAAAAGTGACACAGTGCCTTATATATAATAAGTGATAGATTATTGACAACATTCTAAATGAGTAGCAAAAAAGAATAACTAAATCAGAGTTCTTACACTAAGTGAAGTAATTAACAGCCCCCTGTACTTAGATAATGGCATATTTCTAAAGAAACAGAAAAATGCTTTATATGAAGTGTAGTTAAAGCATGATATAATAGAGCATATATAATATGATTTTAATATGGAAATCTTAATCTAAAAGTTAATAGTGGGTAAAAAAGCTCAAAAATTTCAACCTGATTCAGGCCACTTTGAAATGCTACAAAAATATTCTTATACCAAAATTTCTTTAGATTTATTAGAAGGACAAAAAATTGAAGTTATAACTAGAAGAAACTCTAGTAAATGTTAGTAATGTAGTGATATATTCGTCTTCGTTCTCCAGAGAAACAGAACCAACAGGAGCTATATATGTCATGTTATATGTGTGGAATTATGAAAAATTGACTCACATGATTATAGAGGCCCAAAATCCTAAGATCTGAAGTCTGCAAGCTGAAGAACCAAGAAATCCAATGATATAGATACCAGTCTGGGTTTGAAGGCCTGAGAACTGGAAAATTGGGATAAGACCCTGTCCAGGTTGTTGTCAGAGATGGACAAGGCTGAAAGAGAAAGGGAAAAGTTTGGGTATATAATATGCATCTTTTCCATAGGAATAGCATGGGCCAAAATATTCTTAAAACCTTAGATCTGAATCCTATTAATGAGTGTTTATACTTCGCTTAGGAAAATTACCTAACCGTGTTTGTGAAGTGTTAGGTTTTGAAGGAAACTAGTCATGATTTATAGGAAAGCATCACCTAAAAGTCTGCTGAATTTAGATTATCTGTCATTTCAATTTGTTTTTACCCTGTTCTCAAGGTTGCCATATTTAGTTAGTGGTCATAAATCAGATTCATAAGGCAGTCTGTTATTCTTATTATAGAGTGGGGTGAGATTTTGCCACCATTTTTTTTCTTACATTGTTTCAGTAAGGAAGTACACACTGAAATAATTTATTAACAATACAGCTTACATTATGCAGGGTTATTTTATCATACGAGCAAGTTTAACACTGTTTATTAACATAACTGCTTATTTTAGAGGCAAAATGAGCAATTAGTTCTAAGTATTAACAGTAGTGTCTTAGGGCCATTAGGCCTGCTATACCAAAATACCATAGACTGGGTGCCTTATACATAGTAGAAATGTATTGCTTACCATTCTGGAGGTGGAAAGTCCAAGATCAGGGTGCTAGCACAGTCAGATTCTAGGGAGGACTTTCTTCCAGGTTGCAGATTGATGACTTCTCTTTGTATCTTCACATGGTGGAAGTTGGTGAGAGAGCCCTCTCAGACCTCTTTGATAAGGCCACTGTTCTCATTTATGAAGTTTCCACCTTCATGACTTAATCTCCCCCAAAGGCTCCATCCCCCAATACCACCATCGTGGGAATTAGGATTTCAAATTATAAATTTGGGAGAAACACAGATACTGAATATAGCAACAAGTATGTTGATGAGTTCTTACATGATTATCTAAATGAATTGTATTTGAATGTACAGCCATGGATAGAGGTGGACACAAAATCATTTACTGTCGTAAGCAAGTTGAAAAGATTAAAAAAAAAACCCTAATACTTATTGTAGATACATTTTTTAACATGTAAAATATGTTTCATTTACAATAATGAAATCATTGACTTAGTACTAAAGCTAGGTCTGCCTTAGAAAATACAACTTGTAGATATCTAACTTGTGGTAAGGTCTCTAATTTATGGTAAAACTATATAAAATAAACAACGCGCTGAGTGGCTCGAGTCAGTTAAGCCTCAGACTTTGGCTCAGGTCATGATCTTGTGATTCATGAGAAGAATCTGACAGCTCAGAGCCTGTGCTGGCTGGAATCTGAAAATCTTTTGATAAAACCAAACAGTATTGGTTTTTTTTTTTTTTTTGGGGGGTTGTTTTGTTTTTGTTTGTGTTTGTGTTTTGTTTTTTCAAGGAAAAGATTCAGAGTTGAAAATAAGCTCAGGTTAAAAAAAAAAATAAGCTCAGGTAGGACATTACTGACATATATATTTTTTTTCTTTTTAATTGAAATATACTTGATACACACTGTTAGAATAATTTCAGATGTAAAACATACTGATTTGACAACTCTATTGTTATACTATGCTCACCACAAGTGTAGCTACCATTTGTTACCAGACAGTGTTATTACAGGACCATTGACTATATTTCTTATGCTGTGACTTATTCATTTTATAACTGGAAGTTTAGATCTCTTATTCCCCTTCACACTTTTTGCCAATACCTCTATTCCCCTCTCCTCTGGCAACCAGTAGTTTGTTCTTTGTATTTGTGGGTCTGTTTCTGCTTTTGTTTATTAGTTTTGTTTTTTAGATTCACATATAAGTGAAATTATATGTAATTTGTCTTTCTCTGTCTCACTTGCCTTATGTGGTATAATGCCCTCAAGGCCCTCCATATGTCACAAATGGCAAGAGCTCATCCTTTTTTATGACTGTATAGTATTTGTGCGTGTGTGTGTGTGTGTGTGTGTGTGTGAGAGAGAGAGAGAGAGAGAGAGAGAGAGCGCGCGAGTGTGCCATGTCTTCTTTATCCATCTATGGGTGGACATTAGATTTCTTTGATATCTTGGGCATGGTGATTAGTGCTGCATTAAACATAGAGGTGCATGTATCTTTTCAAATTAGTGTTTTCATTTTCTTTGGGTAAATACCTAGTAATGGAATTACTAGCTTGTAGGATATTAAAAAAAATTTTAAGAACCCTCATAATGTTTTCCACACCGCCTGCACCAGTTTGGAGGTTCCCACCAATAGTGCACAGGGTTCCTTTTCCTCTACTTCCTTGCCAACACTTGTTATTTCTTGTCTTTTTGTCCTAGCCATTCTGACAGTGTAAGATGATATCTCACTGTTTTGATTTTCATTTCCCTGATGATAAGTGACGTTGAGCATCTTCATGTGTCCTTTGACCATCTGTATGTCTTCTTTGGAAAAAAGGTCTTTTTAGGTCCATTTTTAAAATTGGATTATTTGTATTTTCTGAGTTGTATAAGTTCTTTATTTTGGATCACTTGGGTGTATCATTTGCAAATGTCTTTTCCTATTCAGTAGGCTGCTTTTTTTTTTTTTCATTTTGCTGATGTCTTCTTTCACTGTGCAAACACTTTTTATTTTGTTGTACTACCAATAGTTTATTTTGCTTTTTCTTTTCTTTGTCCTAGAAGACACATCTAGAAAAATGTTGCTAAGACTGATGTCAAACAGATTATTACCTGTGTTTTCTTCTAGGTGTTTTATGGTTTCAGATCTTATACTTAGATCTTTAATTCATTTTGAATTTATCTTGTGTATGGCATAAACATCCCAGGAAGCAGAAAAAGCAGAAAAAAAGAAATTGCTACTACTAGCAGTACTGGTGGTGGAGGTGGCGGTGGTGGTGGTGATGGTAATAGTAGCAGCAGCAGCAGCAATAGCAGCAATACCGATAGAAAATTAATAGCTTGCTTTCACTGGAGTTTTTTTTTTTTAATATTCCAAGAACTTGGCTAAGTATTTGTATAGAAAAATGTAATTTAATCTTCACAACAACCTTATTATATAGGTTAGGTAACTGGTATTAAAATACATTAAAATTTTTGCCCAAGTAGTAGTAAGATTGCAACACAATCAAATTCCAGACAGGAGTAACTGAGAATGAGTATAGACTCAGGTGGTAGATACCAGCATGAGTCATCATTTGGAGGATAATTGGAGAGTGAAGGAAAGATAGAAGAATGTAATACCAAACACTTTCTTGTTTGTTTCAAACTTAGGTAACTTGACTGTGTTATTCATATAAGCATGGACCTGATATAAAATAGACTGAGTAATCAGTACACTCAATTTTAACAACATATATCTAAAACTTTGGGATTTCTTGACATGTTAATATGAGACCTGTAATGGGAGGGATGGATTAGGTAAAAGTGTGTGCAGAAAATTAGTGCAATAAAATCTTTGCTAATTCTGTAAATATCACTTCTCTATGTCTGTCAAAGTGTCTTATCAGACTTCATGTGTTTCCTGAGAAGTTTTTAGTGCCTGTGCCATTCCACACACTGTTGTGTTCTTCATATGTTATCTGAGAGGATTATGCCTCATCGTATGAAATGAGGCCCCTATACTCACTGATCCATTGAAGGAGCCAAGCTCAGACACAAGTATTACTATACAAACACAGAGACACCGTAAATTTGAACAGTGCAACATAAAAATTTTAAAAATTATGAATTTTATCCTTGGAACTATAAGTCTTGTCAAATAATTTAGATGAATGTGATATTTACTCTGTTCTGTTGTATAACTATATTCTATGAAGAAGGCAGGTATTATGAGGACAGGGAACAATAGCAAACTTACATACCCCCTGCTTTTAATACATATATATTCAGCATACTCTGAACATATCTACTTCTCACTTAAAAATCTCTAGGACATTGATGTGGGACTATGCTATTACAAGATTTAATTTCAAGGTTCAAATCTCTGCAGGAAAGAGAAAACTGACCCCTTCTATCAGCACAAATGTCCTCATCTACCGTTCCTGGTTTCTATTTTGTAGTGCCCTGATTGTCATTTCCTTGTAGTGTCTCCCCTACTATTAGTACCACCACTCTGAAAATAAGTAAATGAACAGTATATAGAAGTCACCCATGAGAGCAACCTGTGTAACATAGGTATTTTTTTTAAGGTTTTCAAATCATTCCCTCTTAACTGGGTGGTGACTGCTTCTCAAGGATTTTTGGCTTTCTCTTTTTATCATTGTCCACACCTGTGGAACAACATACCTGTGTGGTTTTAGATGTGAGAGGAATGCTGTGGTCCTGTCCTGGCCTCCACAGATGAAAAGTTTTTTGCAAGTTTCTCTACTTTTCTTCTTGTAAACAGGACATATCCTAGAGCGTTAACTATTTTTCCCTTGAAATTACTTTCGCTACAGTTGTCACACCTTACAATCATGTATCCAATTCATGCTTCAGAAAGGTGGTTTAAGTGGGTAACCTTTAAGACTCTCTCCAACCCCAACATTATCTATTTCTATATGATTTTCCCTGAAAAGAAGGAACTCCAGGGAATAGGGCAGTTAGTGGGTGGACAGGAAAGATTTTACATTTAATTCCCCATAATTTTCTCTGGGTAAGTGCAATGTCATAAAGTGATGACTGAACTAATCTCTATCTTAAAGGAAGAGAAAAGAAGTAATGCTTTTATGCCTTAGTGAAAAACTATGACCCAGTTTTAAAATTGATATAATAGAAGGCTACCAAGATAATTACAGTATTTATAATCAAAGTTCTCTCTAAATATCTTATTTGCATTTACAGTTCTTTTTTCTAAAATAGTTCACTAATGTTAACTATTTATACACTTTTTTGACTGCAATGTAAATAAATAGTTACTTGGGGAAAGTGCAGCAATTTAGGATTTGACCTGCTTTTAATATAAAAAGTATTTGTAGTACTAAAGGTTGTAGTATTGGTTCATTTGCTTCTGAGATCTGAGGAAAGTTGTTTATTCTCACCCATACCTTTTTCAATTTCCTAATCTTTAAAAAAAAAAAAACGGATAGTAATTGGAATCTTTATAATTCTTAGAAATGCTTTAAGGTTAGAAAGCTAGGTGTTATACTCCATATAGACAGACGCATACCCACCCCTAAAATAGTTTTCTTTTTGGTACAATTTTAAAAACTGCCTAAAACAAAAAGAAATAGGTGCATTAAAACTCTGAAATTTTATTTTATTTTTTTTGAAAGTGAGAGAGCGAGAGTAAGGCAGGGGCAGAGGGTGAGGGAGAGAGAATCTTAAGCAGGCGCCACATGGAGCCTGACATGGAGCTTAATCTCACGACTGTGAGCTCTGGACCTGCGCTGAAATCCAGAGTTAAGTGCTTAACCTACTGAGCCCTCCAGAGCCCCTGCAGTTCTGTTCTTAAATTCTTGGCAGTTGAGAAATTTTGAGGAACAAGGTGTATTTCAGGGTGTCTTGATAGAATTCTTAATAGGCCTATGTGTCTTCTGGGGGCTTGCTACTGTAAACCAGCAGCCTAGGAATAAATAGTTATAGATGCAGGAAATATATTTATTGTGCATATTTATATCCATCTCTCCTATGAAAGATCAAGTTTTAAGAAACAACCCTACTGTTAATTACTGTTAGGAATTACTGTCGTGATGTATTGTTTTTGGCTTCAGAGGCTCTGCCCTCAGAAGTTTAAGAGGAGTCTTGCTAGTATGTTTTTCTATGGACTATAATTTTTGTGAGATTCTCAGGTCATCTTGAAAATGCCTACATATTTAAATATTTTTTAGTGAAAATTATATTTACTTAGAGATCATATGTAGCTGGATTTGTTTCTTGGACCTTGCATTTACTACCTGTGTGGGTTTAGGGAATTTATTTAACCTACCTAGGACTAGTTTTTATCAGACTGTGGTATAAATTAGATGACAGAGCCTATGTAAAACCCATGTATAGCAACTTCCTTGTTGGCCAATTATACCATTTCAATTCTTCCCTTCTCTCTATTTATAGAATTTTTATAATTTTTATAATTATGTAACTAGACATATAATTGCCTTGAGTCAAGACTTTATTCCTCAGCTTTCTTGGTTGTGTTCATGAAAAAATGGAAGTGTTAAATGTAGGATATGGAAGTTACATAAATTACATTAATGAATTAACTTATTTGGTCAAACTGTTATAGTGTGTCTTATGCCCTCAAAAATATAGAAACTATTATCAAGAAGAATAATTCAAGACCTCAGAGATTATCCTTTATGATTGGCCAAAGGATAGTCTAGCTTCTGAACGTTCAAAGATTGAGTAACCCAGGCCTACTGAGTCAACTCTCTTACTCATCTGAGCCTTCTTCCTTACGGTATAGTGGAAGTGATGCTGGAGTTGTGACCTAATTCTCCATCTATATTCTCTCTTGTTTTTATCTCCTCACAGACTTCATTAATCCATGATATCTTTTTCTTTAACTTCTTTCTCTCTCTCTTTTTTTAGATTTTATGAATGTCCTTTAAAAAAAAAAAAACATTGGGATAAGAACACTTAATATGGCATCTGTACCCTTAACAAAGTCTTCAGTTTACAATACACTATTAACAACTATAGTGTTGTACAGCACATCTGTAGAACTCCTTCATCTTTCATAACCAAAAGTTGATACCTGTTGAACACAATATCGGGCTACCCCTTCCCCTCAGCCCTTGGAAACCAACATTCTACTCTGCTTCTTTGCAGTCTAATTATTTTAGATACTCCATTCAAGTGGAATCATGCAGTATTTGTCCTTCTGTGGCTGGTTTATGCATAATTACCTCCAGATGCATCCATGTTGCATAAGACAGGATGTCCTTTTTTATTATTCATATTTTTACACTGTATGTTAACTAAAATTTAACTTCTCTTTCCTTGCTACCTCTTCCCAAATCCAGTTTGGAAACAAACAACAAAATTCTCTACCTCTTCCTTCAACCACAGTCTTTTCCATCCTCCTTATTTCTGGTCTAATTACTTGAAATATGTTTTTATCTTGGTCTCTATTTTTCTTCATTTCTCATTAATTCCTACTTCCCTATCGCTGAATTGATAATAGAAATTACCAGTGACTTCTTTGTTTATTAACCCAAGAAAACAATATTTCAGGGTTCTTCTCATTTAGGTGCAATTAAGTCTTAGCCTCCCGCTGTACCAAAAGCTTTTCCTTTGGATTCTATGATAATTCAAACAATGTTCACAATTCAGGAACATTAATTAGTAATTTACTATGTGTCAGGTACTGTTTTAAGAACTAACTATGTAACTCATAACAATTTTTTACTCATCTAGCAATTACTCTGAGAAAGAACCTGAGCATCAATGATGTAATACCCCATAATTTCTGCAGTGCCCCACGAGAAAGCCATTATTACTTACATTTTACAGAAGAAAAAACTTAAGTCTACTAATTTAAGACTTAACAACTAATTATTAGGTCTTTGGACTGGAGCCACTATCTATTAAATATCAAAGTTCATGAACTTAATTTTCCTTGGGAAAAAAAAAAGTACTCTATAGTCCTTATTTCCAGTTGTCTGGGCATGTAGAAGGAATTCACTGCAGCATCATGGTTGTTAGTTTCTCTGTTTTGCACATGCTATTTCTGCTCTTTTGAATACTGTTCCCCAATTATGTATGAGCTTAGTCTTAATTTAGTTAACTTCTGGGTACCTTACAATGGTTACTTTCCTGAGTGTTCCTGTGTCCTCCCAAATAACTTAACATTAAACTAGAATATACCAGAGTGTAATTTAATGGTCTGGTTATTAGTCTACATTTCCCAATAGACTGTGACTTGCTTGATAACTTCATTGGCTGGCACATATTAAAATAACTATTTTTTTCAAGGAAGGAACGAATGATTATAGTTTTGTGTTATTTTTTCCCCCAAAGAATACTGCCCTCTCATTTTTTCAAAATAACTTCTTAGTTGATTTTTCTTCCTTTCTAACCATTTCTTCAAATATTCAAATATTTCTATGCTCCTGAATATATACACAATGCATCTCTTTTTCTTTTTTTTTTTTTTCATAGTTTATTGTCAAGCTGGTTTCCATATAACACTCAGTGCTTATTTCAACGAGTGCCCTCCTCCGTGCCTATCATCCACTTTCCGCTCTCTCCCACCCCCATCAGCCCTGTTTGTTCTCAGTATTCAAGAGTATCTCATGGTTTGCCTCCCTCCCTTTCCCCAACTATTTTTCCCCTTCTCCTACCCCATGGTCCTTTGTTAAGTTTCTCCTGATCCACTTATAAGTGAAAACATATGGTATCTGCCTGACTTATTTCACTCAGAATAACATCTTTGAGTTCCATCCACATTGCTACAAATGGCCAGATTTCATTCTTTCTCATTGCCATATAGTATTTTATTGTATAGATAAACCACAACTTCTTGATGCATTTGTCAGTTCATGGACATTCAGGCTGTTTCCATGATTGGGCTATTGTTGAAAGTGCTGCTATGAACATTGGGGTACCTGTAACCCTATGCATCAGCACTCCTGTATCCCTTGGGTAAATTCCTAGCAGTGCCATTGCTAGGTCATAGGGAAGTTCTATTTTTTTAACATAAAATAATATTTTAATGAAAATGAAAATAAAATTTGGTTAACATTTTTAAAAAATATTATTTAAAAAAATTTTTTTACAAATAGTTTATTCTCAAGTTGGTTTCCATATAACACCTAGTGCTCATCCCCACAAGTGCCCTCCTCCATACCCATCTCCCCCCTCCCCCCCATATCCATCAGTCCTCAGTTTCTCAGCATTCAAGAGTCTCTCATGGTTTGCCTCTCTCCCTTTCCCCAACCATTTCCCCCCTTCTTCTCCCCCATGGTCCTCTGTTAAGTTCCTCCTAACCCTCCTATACGTGCAAACATATGATATTTGCCCTTCTCTGCCTGACTTATTTCGCTCAGCATAACACCCTCAAAGCCCATCCAGGTTGCTACACATGGCCAGATTTCATTGTTTCTCATTGCCATGTAGTATTCCATGGTATAGATAAACCACATCTTCTTGACCCATTTGTCCATTGATGGACACTTAGGCTCTTTCCATGTTTTAGCTATTGTTGAGAGTGCTGCTATGAACATTGGGGTCCATGTGTTCCTATGCATCAGCATTCCTGTATCCCTTGGGTAAATTCCTAGCAGTGCTATTGCTGGGTCATAGGGGAGTTCTATTGTTAGTTTCCTGAGGAACCTCCACACTGCTTTCCAGAGGGGCTGCATCAATGTACATTCCCACCAACAGTGTAGGAGGGTGCCCGTTTCTCCACATCCTCGCCAGCATCTAGAGTTCTCTGATTGGCTCATTTTAGCCACTCTGACTGGCATGAGGTGGTATCTCAGTGTGGTTTTGATTTGTATTTCATTGATTTGATTGTATTTGATTTTGTATTTCCCTGATGACGAGAGATGCTGAGCATCGTTTCATGTGTCTATTGGCCATCTGGATGTCCTCTTTAGAGAAGTGTCTGTTCATATCTTCTGCCCATTTCTTCACTGGGTTGTTTGTTTCTCGGGATGGGGAGCTTATTCTGCCCATCAGTTACCAAAGATTATCTTTCATGAAAACATGGAGAAAGGATCCTTACCCTTATTTTCCTTTTATCATTCTCATCAAGTAAAGATCTTTGGATCCAAAAGAGAATAAATATTGGTTGGAACCAAAGCTCAAGGTGGGTGAAGAGGCAGTGTGTGCTCTGGGTTCCCAGATTGGAATGGTATTCACTCCAAGTTACTGAGAATTTAGGAATGAGATTTCCAAATTGTGCTTGGAGAGTTTTAAGGACTTATGGAGAATAGTAAACATGTTAGAAGATTAGAAATGTACTAATTATTATTTTTGAGAGAGAGAGACAGAGAGAGAATGAGTTGGGGTGGGACAGAGGGGGAGAAGGAGAGAGAGAGAGAGAGAGAGAGAGAGAGACTCTTAAGCAGTCTCCAGCATGGAGCTTGACATGGGGCTCAATCTCACAACTGTGAGATCATGACCTGATCCAAAATCAAGAGTAGGACGTTCAACCAACTAAGTCATCCAGGTGCCCTGTACTAATTTTTAATTTTTTTAATTAAAAAATTTGTTAATGTTTATTTTTGAGAGAGAGACAGAGTGTATGTGGGGGAGGGGCAGAGAGAGAGAGGGAGACACAGAATTCAAAGCAGGCTCCAGGCTCTGAGCTGTCAGCACAGAGCCCGATGCGGGGCTCAAACTCATGAACTGTGACATCATGACCTGAGCTGAAGTTGGACACTTAACCAACTGAGCCACCCAGGCACCCCTAACATTTGTTAATGTTTATTTATTTTTTGAGAGAGGGAGAGAGATAGAGTGTGAGCACGGGAGGGGCATAGGAAGAGAAGGCACAGAATCTGAAGCAGGTTCCAGGCTCCAGGCTCCAGCTGGCACACAGAACCTGATGCACAACTCGAATCCACCAACTGCAAGATCATGATCTGAGCCAAAGTCAGACATTTAACCAACTGAGCCACCCAGGCGCCCCTGTACTAATTTTTTAAAAGGGAGGACATGGGATTCCTTAAACTATAGGTGAATGAGTTTAATATTGCATCTGAAAATAATTTTGAATGAAACATTTAGGTTCACAAGCACTTAGAGAGGTCCACTGCAATTATGAAACAACAATGGTTCACTGAGAACAACTCACACCTGACAAATCTTATTTCTTTCACTGACATTGTGTCTGCAGGGCAGGTCTAGAGAGAAGACAAGCATTGTGCATCACCAGACTCCAAGAATCTCCTGGAGTTTTTCTAAGGCAGAAACCGTCTATGATTCACACGTACATCATCAGTAGTGTGCTGGAGTTGGCTCATGCTAGCTCACAAGGGCTAATTGTGGACGTCTCCTCCCAACTTCATGTTCAGTGACATCACATTGATAGTTTGAAACCTGCCATTTTGGAAGTACTTATGTCATGGAAATCAGCAAATGCTACAGATCAGAGATATATTTTCTGGGTAGTCAGTGTTAAATGTTTTCCAGCACAACACTGCCTGCACTGTAGGTATTTACTACAGTGTCAAGATGCAGCAGGTGTCCAATACTGTTGTCTGAAGGAATAAATAATTTGAATAAGAAACTCAACAAAGTCATAGTACAGTTGTGGTCAATGGACATCTTAACTGGATGTTAGTGCAACAATATCAAAAGGGAAAGAGATAGGAAGGAAGGAAGGAAGGAAGGAAGGAAGGAAGGAAGGAAGGAAGGAAGGAAGGAAAGAAAAAAGAATCTATGTCAATTGGAGGGAATTTTCTAAGAGTGGAAGAAAGAATCTGCCTTTTTTTTTTTTTACAAATAGTTTATTGTCAAATTAGTTTCCACATAACACCCAGCGCTCATCCCCACAAGTGTCCTCCTCCATGCCCACCCCCCCTCCCCCCCACATCCATCAGTCCTCAGTTTTTGTCAGCATTCAAGAGTCTCTCATGGTTTGCCTCTCTCCCTTTCCACCACCATTTCCACCCTTCTTCTCCCCCTTGGTCCTCTGTTAAGTTCCTCCTAATCCTCCTATACATGCACATATATGATATTTGTCTTTCTCTGCCTGACTTATTTCGCTCAGCGTAACCCCCTCAAGGTCCATCCAGGTTGCTACACATGGCCAGATTTCATTGTTTCTCATTGCCATGTAGTATTCCATGGTATAGATAAACCACATCTTCTTGATCCATTCATCTGTTAATGGACACTTAGGCTCTTTCCAGGTTTTAGCTATTGTGGAGAGGGCTGCTATGAACATTGGGGTACATGTGCTCCTATGCATCAGCATTTCTGTATCCCTTGGGTAAATTCCTAGCAGTGCTATTGTTGGGTCATAGGGGAGTTCTATTGTTAGTTTCCTTAGGAACCTCCACACTGTTTTCCAGAGGGGCTGTACCAGTTTACATTCCCACCAACAGTGTAGGAGGGTGCCCGTTTCCCCACATCCTCGCCAGCATCTAGAGTTCTCTGATTGGCTCATTTTAGCCACTCTGACTGGCGTGAGGTGATATCTCAGTGTGGTTTTGATTTGTATTTTCCTGATGAAGAGGGATGCTGAGCATCGTTTCATGTGTCTGTTGGCCATCTGGATGTCCTCTTTGGAGAAGTGTCTGTTCATATCTCCTGCCCACTTCTTTATTGGGTTGTTTGTTTTTCAGGTGTGGAGTTTGGTGAGTTCCTTATAGATTCTGGATATTAACCCTTTTCGGATATGTCATTTGCAACTATCTTTTCCCATTCCGTTGGTTGCATGTTAGTTTTGTGGGTTGTTTCCTTTGCTGTGCAGAAGCTTTTAATCTTGACGAGGTCCCAACAGTTTATTTTTGCTCTTGATTCTTTTGCTTTTGGGGATGTGTCAAGTAAGACATTGCTGTTGTTGAGGTCAAAGAGGTTGTTTCCTGCTTTTTCCTCTAGGATTTTGATCGTTTCCTGTCTCACATTCAGGTCCTTTATTTTGAGTGTATTTTTGTGTATGGTGTGGAAAATGATCTAGTTTCATTCTTTTGCACATTGTTGTCCAGTTCTCCCCGCACATCTGTTAAAAAGGCTGTCTTTTTTCTATTGGATACTCTTTCCCACTTTGTCAAAGATTAGTTGGCCATACATTTGTGGGTCCGATTCTGAGTTCTCTGTTGTATTCCATTGGTCTATGTGTCTGTTTTTGTGCCACAGAAGACCCGGAATAGCCAAAGTACCATTCAAGAAGAAAACCAAAATAGGAGGCATCACAATTCCAGACTTTAGCCTCTATTGTTATTTTTTAAGTTACCATTATTACAAATCCTATGGTTTCCATTGATGCTTTAATGAATTATTTTACAAATAGAGAATGTAAGTCAGACAACTAAATTGTGTTTAAGGAAGTTTAAGGTGGCCTGTCAATTTCGTGAGCATATTTTCCAAAACTAAAATAATTTACAAATCAATTTTTAATGAGTAAAAATTACAAAGTCTAAATGCTATCAAAACATTTATGATATCTTTTCATTACACTTGAAGGTTTTCTTTCAGAAATAACCGTACACACAGAATAAAAGAAAATCAGTTATAATTTTTTTATGATCCCTTTATCTCTATTTACTATCACTTATCTGCTTGCAAAATTTTAACATTTCTCTTAATAGAACAACCTAGAGGTAGACGTAGTAATTAACACTTTTAAGAGTATGGACATTGATATCAAAGAATGTTAAATCCTAGCTCTGGCACTTAAAAGCTATGATTTGGATGCCAATTTATTTATATTTAATCTCCAATTTGTAAATAGGGGTGCAATTTATGTATAGGGGGTACTTATATACAAACAATTACTTGAGGAAAAAAGGAAATATTGGATATAGCATGGACTTTAGAGCAAAACCTAGCAAACATCAAGTCAATAAAGCATCATGGCTACTTTTACCAACTACCCGGTTATCTAGAAAGGTTTTATTTAAACTTATTTCAAAATGTAATATTGCTGAAAAAATTATTATTTACTTACCATTTCATCATAGAGGAACCCCAGGGCTCCCCCTTGGTGTGATGAAAATGTTCTGGAATTAGTGGTGATGGTTGTATAACTACGTGAATATACTAAAAAAAATAAAATTAAAAAAAAAAACTGTTCTGTACTTATTACCATGCATTAACATGTCTATGTGATTTGATTATATATTATATCTCAATTACTTTGTTTAAAATCTCCACATAGTACTAGTTTAGGGGGTGTATATATTGTAACTTTTCAAGAATGTGAGGTTGAAACTCAGGTATTCTCTAACATAAACCTGATTATTGGACAGAGTTGAGTGCAAACAACAGAAATGCCATTCTAGATATTTTAAAATCAGTCAAATGATTATAGAATCAGATTATACTCTGGGCTTTTCATATGATTTCCATAACCGATTCTGAGATTTAAGGAAGCTGCTAACTAACTCTGCGGAAAACATTGGATCTATTGTGATACAGAAATAATGTTACTCCCATCCCTGGCCACCAAAAAACACTAGAAAACATTGCAGAAGCCTCTGTGACCAGTAATAATAGCCAGAAAAGAGCAAGGTTATTTTTTTCTTTGTAAGTCTCAAAAGAGTTCTTATATTAGAGGAATACTCAGATTCGTAGCTGGAAGGCAGTCTGAGAAGTGTAGTTTTTAAGTTTCTAAAATCCCAACTTGATTCTATACTAGAATTTGAGAGATGATTTAAATATCTAAAACTAGCTAGTAAAAGTATTTTTGAACTTTTGTGTCACTTAGGTGGTTCAGTCAGTTCAGCGTCTGACTTTGGCTCAGGTCGTGATCTCGTGGTCTGTGAGTTCGAACCCAGCATCTGGCTCTGTGCTGACAGTTCAGAGCTTGGAGCCTGCTTCAGATTCTGAGGCTCCCCATCTCTCTTGCCCCTCCCCTGCTAGTGCTCTCTCTCTCCCTCTCAAAAATAAATAAACATTAAAAAAATTAAAGGTATTTTGACCTTTCAAAATATAAAGGTTGAAATTATTCTTAAAATCTTGTCTATCACAATACTAAATGATAGGAATTACTATTATCAGAGTCAGAATTAAAATATTCTGATGGTATGTTTAATAAAACAATATGAAAATTAGGAACTGACATTTGGAAAATTATTCTCCCCATTTCATTCTAAAATTCCACCTGTGAAAGTTCTTTGAGCCATCTGGTCATCTTAATTCTAACTACTGCATTTTTTAATGAAGATTATTATAAGAGCCTCCTAATTGTGATCTTCCTGCTTCAGTTTGTCCTTGTACTCAGTCCTGAAAATATAATTATTTCCTTGAACACCCTACAATTTCCCAATTTGAAAAGGTCTAAATACTGTATTATCTACACAAATATTGCATTATTTGAGTACAACCTAATTCCCCTCCATAAATTCTATCACCTTTGACTTTATTTCTCTACAAAATTTATATAAACTGTGCCTCCCTGGAATTCTTCTTTAACCATAGGGTAAAATTTTCCAATTCTTCATGCTTCTTGTGCCTGTCATCCATTATGTCACCTCAGAAATGTTAATCTACCCATTGTTTAGACTAAAATATGTGCTTACTTATGAATCTTCTCTGGTGCCTCCAGAATGTTGGACTGCCCCATCCTCCCAAATTTTCTGATTCTGTGGGACCTTTCTACATAGCATTTCTAACATGTCTTCAATGCAGGGACAACATAACATTTTTATTTGTATTTTCACATACCAATATTTAGCCTGACACAAAGTAAATACCCAATAAGTATTTTGATAAATAAGAATAAACAAATGGTGGGGCGCCTGGGTGGCTTAGTCGGTTGGACGTCCGACTTTCGCTTAGGTCCTGATCTCGCGGTTCATGTGTTCGAGCCCCGTGTCGGGCTCTGTGCTGACTGCCAGCTCGGAGCCTGGAGCCTGTTTCAGTCTGTGACTCCCTCTCTCTCTGACCCTCCCCTCCTCACGCTGTGTCTCTCTCTCTCTCCTAGAAATAAATAAAAACATTTAAAAAAATAAATCTTTAAAAAAAAATAAACAAATGGATGGGTAATTTAACTGTCCCTTCACCAAATTATAAGTACAGTAAATCTATTTTTGAGCATTAGACTACAGTCCAGTGTTAGGCTTTCCAACTGTAAATTTTGGTGAAGTTTGAGTACCAATTTTTAAAGTTTATATTAAGAGCCCGTATTATCAATTCTGCGTGACTTGATTTGGATTTCAGCCTAATAAGAACTGCAATCATGAGGCTTCAATTAGACTTACATATTGGTAGGAATACCAGTTAAGGTACATTTAAAATATTGTGAGGGGCGCCTGGGTGGCTTAGTCGGTTAAGCGTCCGACTTTCGCTTAGGTCATGATCTCGCGGTTCGTGGGTTCGGGCCCCGCGTCGGGCTCTGTGCTGACTGCCAGCTCAGAGCCTGGAGCCTGTTTCAGTCTGTGACTCCTCTCTCTCTGACCCTCCCCTGCTCATGCTGTCTCTCTCTCTTTCTCTCCTAGAAATAAATAAAACATTAAAAAATTAAAAAATAAATAAATAAAATATTGTGAGAAGGAATTTGGTTCTGAATTCTATTATTTCATATCAGTAGGTGATGACTGTGAAATGAAAGGCACTGAAAATATTTTTTTCTCATAAACTTCTCTGACCTACTATTAGGAGTAAAAGTTAAAGAATTGTTTCTTATTTAAAGAAGAATTACTAAATGAAAAATGCACACACACTCAAACATATATGCACAGGAACTCACTTGGCAGTACTTACTATTTATTTTTAACCTCAGAAAAGAGTCTTTATGCCATACATGCCCTTGGTGACTTTACATCATCTTAAATGAGGCCATAAAGAAAGAAAGTGCCTACAGCAGGAGACTATAAATTAGTGCTAGTAGGGTCTACAGAAGCACCAACTTTAAACATATTAAACTGGGAAATTTGAACTTTGTTTTTCTACTTCTTATTAGCCCTTATTAACAAAAATATAATTAAAATTCTACTGTGCATCTTCAGGATCTATCTCAGAAGCCAACAACAAGGTTACTGAATGCTGAAGTACAGTATCTTTACAGCCAAAATTATTGCAACTAACAATTTAATTATATATGAACAGGCATACCTGTAGGTGAGCAGTCAAAACTACTATCCCAATTAAGCAATCAGTGTCATGGTCTTTAAAAACGATAGGCCCCTTGACTTATCTATATATACTTTACATTTTCCGTGAATAAGAGTTTTAAATAGAAAAATAAGCCATATATATACAGAATGAATTGATAAATTTATAATAGCATAAATGAAAAATATCCAAATACCCCTCAATTGGGAGTTAAGAAACTTCTACCTCATGGAGTATTACACCTACACTTTTAAAAAGATAATTTTTAGTGACGCCTGGGTAGCTTAGTCGGTTAAGCGTCTGACTTTCGCTTAGATCATGATCTCGCGGTTTGTGGGTTTGAGCCTTGCTTCGGGCTCTGTGCTGACTGTCAGCTCAGAGCCTGGAGCCTGTTTCAGAGTCTGTCTCCCTCTCTCTCTGACCCTCCCCTGCTCCCGCTGTCTCTCTCTCTCCTAGAAATAAATAAAAATATTTCTTTTAAAAAGATAATTTTTAAATAGATGTAACCATTAATTCTCACATGTAAAATGAACATGTGTTAATTTTTTGATTTGCCCTATTAATTAGTAAATGACACAGTAAAGTGTTAAAAAGTATTTCAAAGGAGAATCCAGGGAAGAAACACATGCATGGACAGTCATATATAATAAAATAAATTTGTTAATAGATACAAATTTGACTTCTTCCAGGGTGATTGGTGTGGAATTGACTCAATTGTATCCTTACCAGAAATTTTTTTTCTTTTTTTTGCATCTTTAGGGTTGTTCATGCTTTCTCTTTGGAAGGGATTCCTAAGCTATGTTATAGAGATAGGAAAATCTGGCAGAATCCAGGACTTCGTCTTCTTTTTTTTTTTTTTTGAGACAGAGACACAGCATGAGCAGAGAAGGGTCAGAGAGAGGGGGAGTTACAGAATCTAAAGCAGGCTTCAGACTCTGAGCTGTCAGCACAGAGCCTGATGCGGGGCTCGAACCCACAAACTGTGAGATCATGACCTGAGCCGAAATCAGACGTTTAACTGACTGAGCCACCCAGGCACCCCCAGAATCCAGGACTTCTTGAGTTAAGGTAATCATTGGGAATATAGTGACCATGGCAGTTAGAGACTGCAAATAGAACACCTGAGAGGAGAATCCTGAGAAGGAGAATTCCAGAGACCTATAAGGTCCTTGTCTGAGTTTTCATCTAGGTATTAATGGATGTAATAAAACAGTCTGAGGCTGGTAAAAGAAGTGGGCAAAAGAAACAAAACAATCCCAAAGTTCAAACAGAGCTGGGAAAACTTCATTTCCCATTAACAAGAGTGGAAACATCATTATTCATGGAACATTGGATGGAATAATTGGAGAATTTTACCTGAAATTAGCCAAAAACTAATTTCTTATTTAAGAAATTTTAACAATAAACCAGAAAAAGGTTTCCAAATAATTTAAATTAATTCCAAGGTAAAGTTAAAGAATATTTATAAAAATACAACATATCTAGCTTCCAACAAGATAAAATTCTTAATATCAGACATTCAGTTGAGAAAAATATCAGGAATACAAAGTTTCAGGAAAGTTCGAACCATAATGGGGAAATATCAATATTAGTACTCCTTTTTTTAAAAATATGTTTATTTATTATTGAGACAGAGAGAAACAGAGCATGAGGGAGAGAAAGGGAAACACAGAACCCGAAGCAGGCTCTGGGCTCTGAGCTGTCCACACAGAGCCCGACATGGGGCTTGAACCATGTGAGATCATGACCTGAGTGAAGTCGGATGCTTGACTGACTGAGCCACCAGGCACCCTGCAATATTAATAATCTTTGCAAGAGCATTCATAATAGAACTGGTACACAAGGGCACTAAATGCTATAAAAATATATTCTCTATATTCACAAAGGCCAAGAGAGGATTGTACATCAGGTAGAGATATGGGGGAAATGGCTCAAGTAAACTCCTAGATATGAAAACAAAAATATTTGAGATAAAAAATATGCTACATAGGGTATCAGAATGGATAAGAAAACATGACCCATCTATATGTTGCCAATAAGAAACTAATTTTAGACTGAAAGACAGCTGGAGATTGGAAGTAAGGGGATGGAGAGCCATCTATTATGCTAATGATCATCAAGGGAAAGCTGGAGTAGCCATACTTATATAAGACTAACTAGATTTTATTTTATTTTCTCTATTTATTTTTTCTATTTTCTAAATTTATTTTTTAATTAACATCCAAACTTACTTATTTTTTAATGTATGTTTATTTTCATGCTTGCATGAGCAGGGGATGGGCAGAGAGAGAGGGAGACAGGATCAAGGATCTGAAGTGGCTCTGCGGTGGGAGTGGAGATCCTGATATGAGGCTCAAATTCACAAGTTGCAAGTTCATGACACTTAACAAACTGAGCCATCCAGGCACCCCTAGATTTTAAAATAAAGACTGTAACAAAAGTTGAAGAAGGGCATTGTATCATAATTATGAGTGTTATCCACCAAGAATATCGGACAACTGTAAATATTCCCCCAACCTGAAAGCATGCAAATGTATAGATCAATCATAAGCATAAAAAATTCATTGAAAATAATATAGTAGGGGACCTCAACATCCCACTTATAGCAATGGACATAAGCAGAACATCAACAAGGAAACAATGGGTTTGAATGACACACTGGACCAGATGGGCCTACCAGATATATTCAGAACATTTCATCCTAAAGCATCAGATAAACATTCTCCAGAATAGATTACATACTGGGTCACAAATCAGCCCCCAACAACCACTAAAAGATCAGGTAAATATCATGTATATTTTCAGAATACAATGCTCTGAAACTGGAAATCAACCATTAGAAAACACTTGAAAAGACAATGAATACTTGGAGATTAAAGAATGTCTTTACTAAAGAATAAATGGGTTAACCAAGAAATTAAAGAGGATATTCAAAAGTACATGGAAGCCAAAGAAAATTAAAACAGTCCAAAAACTGCAAGGCAGAAAAGGCGGTTGTAAGAGGAATGTATTTAACAATCCAGTCCTTCATAAAGAAGGAAGGAAGGTCTCAAATACACAACCTAGCCTCACATGTAAAGGAGCTGGAAACAGAACAGCAAATAAGGCCCAAAACCAGTAGAAGAAGAGAAATAATAAAGATCAGTGCTATCAAAATTAAAAACGAAAAACAGATCAGTGAAACTAGGAGCTGGTTCCTGAAAGAATTAACAAAATCAATAAACCCCTTGCTAGATTGATCAAAAAGAAAAAGGAAACGAGCCAAATAAGTAAAATCATAAACAGGAGATATAACAAACAACACCACAGAAATACAAACAATAAGAGGATATTATGAGCAATTAAATGCCTATAAATTGGGCAATCTGGAAGAAATATACAAATTCTTAGAAACTTAAACTACCAAAACTGAAATAGGAAGAAATAGAAAATTTGAACAGACCCACAGTCAGTAAAGTTACTGAATCAATAATTAAAAAAAAATCTCCCAAAAAACAAGAGTCCAGGGCCAGATGTCTGTCCAGGGGAATTCTACCACATATTTAAAGAAGAGTTAACACCTATTCTTTTGAATCTGTTCTGAAGAGTAGAAATGGAAGGAAAAGTTCCAAAGTCTTTCTCTGAAGCCAGCATTACCTTGATTCCAAAACCAGATAGACACCCTACTAAAAAGGAGAACTACAGCCCAATTTCCCTGATGAAAATGGATGTAAAAATTCTCAACAAGATACTAGTAAACTGTATCCAAAATACATTAAAAGAATTATTCACCTCAGTCAAGTGGGATTTATTCCTGGGATGTAGGGCTGGTTCAGTATTCACAAATCAATCAGTGTGATACATCAATAAAAGGAAGGATAAGAAGCACATGATCCTGTCAATACATGCAGAAAATACAGAATCCTTTCCTGATAAAAACCCTCAAGAAAGTAGGGAGAGAAGGAACATATCTCAAGATCATAACTGCCCTATATGAAAGACCCACTGCTAATATTATCCTCAGTGGGGAAAAACTGAGAGCATTCCCCCTAAGGTCAGGAACAAGACACGGATGTCCACTCTCACCATTACTATTTAATATAGTACTGGAAGTCTTAGCCTTAGGAATCAGACAACAAAAAGAAATAAAAGGATCCAAATTGGCCAGTGAAAGACAGGCAGCAATAGGTAGCCTAGAGGAGAAAATAGGCAACAACCTCTTTCACATCTGTTTCAGCAACTTCTTACTAGGCATGTCTCCAGAAGCAAGGGAAACAAAAGCAAAAATGAACTATTGGGACTTAATTAAGATAAAAAGCTTCTGCATGGTGAAGGACACAATTAGGAAAACTAAAAATAACTGTTGGAATGTGAGAAGATATTTGCAAATGACATATCAGATAATGGGCTAGAATCCAAAATCTAAAAAGAAATTATCAAACTCAACACTCAAAAAACAACTAATCCAGTGAAGAAATGGGCAAAAGACATGAATAGATGCTTCTCCAAAAAACACATCCAGTGGGTAACAGGTACATGAAAAAATGCTCAGCATCACTCATCATCAGGGAAATATAAAAGAAAACCACAGTGAGCTATCACCTCACTAAGAATGGCTAAAATCAACAACTCAGGGGAAAAGAGATATTGGCAATGATTCAGAAAAAGACAATTCTTTTGTACTGCTGGTAGGAATGCAAACTGGTGTATCCACTCTGGAAAACAGTATGGATATTCCTAAAGATTAAATATAGACCTACCCTATGAACCAGCAATTGCACTACTAGGTATTTACCCAAAGGATACAAAAACACTGATTCAAAGGGGCATATGGACCCCAGTGTTTCTAGAAGCACTATCAACAGTAGCCAAAATATGGAAAGAGCCCAAATGTCCATCAACTGATGAATGGATAAAGAAGATATGGTGTGTATACACACATACATACACAATGGAATATTGGTCGGCTATCAAAAAGAATGAAATATTTCCATTTGCATCAATATGGATGGAACTAGGGCATATTATGCTAAGTGAAATAAATCAGTCAGAGAAAGACAAATATGATTTCACTCATGTGGAATTTAAGGAACAAAACAGATGAATATAGGGAAAGGGAAGCAAAAAATGGATAAAAACAGAGGAAACCAAACCATGAGACTCTTAAATGAAGAGAACACACTGAGGGTTGCTGGAGGGGATGTGGTTAAGGGGATAGGCTAAATGGGCAGTGGGCTTTAAGGAGGGCACTTGCTGAGATGAGGACTGGGTGTTTTATGTACGTGATGAATCACTAAATTCTATTCCTGAAATCATTAATACACTGTATGTTAACTAACTTGGATTTAAATTTTAAAAAATTGAAAGAAATATGCTAGATGTAATTAACAGCATTTAGACATTGCAGAAGGAAGAGTAAGTAAGTTAATAGAATACATTGATTTGGAAACTATCCAAAATAAAACACAGAGAAGAAAAACAAGTCCAACTGAAAAAGAATGAACTGAATATCAGTGAATTATGAGACAATATTGGGTTGTCTAACATAAATGTTACTGGAGTTCCTAATGGAAAGGGTTGAAGACAGAAAAAAATATTTGAGTAACTGATGAAAAACTTCCTGATTTGATTAAAACCATAAAACTACAGATCTACAAATGTCAAAATACTCCAATAACAAATAAACAATAATATTTAAATTTGTATTCAAAAGCTCTTTAAATATTAATGAGAATATTACCTGAGGCATAAAAAGGTAAAAAGATTTTATCACCAGAAGCCCCTCACTTACAGGTATGTTAGAAGAAGTATTTTAGACACATAATGTAGGAACATCTAGATCTACACAAAAGAATGAAGAGTAGGGGAAATGATAAATATCTTTGTAAATATTTTTAGCAAGTGATTTTTCTAGTTTCAAAATATCTTTTGAAGATAGCTATTTGAAGCAAAATCAATAATTAGCATATATCAGTGACCACCCCAATTGTCAGGTGACATTAGGATGAACTATGTGTGACAAATAGAGCTATCAAGTTCTCTCACCTGAGGACTAGTTATCATGTACTTTTTGAACATGTATGCAATTAGTATCTGAAGTACTGTATCTGATGTACTGTATATACAAGGGTAAGATTTCTTTCTGTCTTTGTAATCTCTTAGGAGATTGCCTGTGTTGTACATCACATTCTAATTTAATGCCTACTCTAAAATAAAACTGAACTTTGACCACACTATGCAGCATATATTAAGATAGGCTCAAAATGATTCATAGCTCTAAATATTAAAAAGCATGCATTCTAAATTTTTTTTATGTTTATTTAGTTTTAAGAGAGAGAGACAGAGCACCAGTGAGTGAGGGCAAAGAAAGAGAGAGAATCTGAAACAGGCTCCAGGCTCTGAGCTGTCCATATAGAGCCTGATGCAGAGCTTAAATTCACAAACCATGAGATCATGACATGAGCCGAAATTGGACACTTAACGAACTGAGCCACCCAGGTGCTCCTAAAAAGTATCTATTCTAAAAGAAATTGTGGATATAAATTTTTGAGGCTTTGGATAGGCAAAGACTTCTTAGGTATAATACCAATTGTCTGAGCCATAAAAGAGGAAAACCATTATAAATAGAACTCCATCAAGACTAAAATTTTCTGCTCTTTGAAAGTCCTCATTAGAGAATGCAAGAGAAGCAACAGACTAGGAGAAAATATTTATAAATGTGTATCTGACAAATGATTTGTATTCAGAATAGGTAAGGACTCTCAAAATAGAAAATTGGTATCTTTGAGTCAATGCTAATATAAATACATAATTGGCTACTTACTCAAAATCAAGGAAAACAGGCAAATCTCCACACAAATAATCCCAGATAATTTGTATTGATACCCTTTCCCAGAGACATGAAACATAACTCCCCACTCCTTGCATGTGGGCTGTACACATTGAGTTTGTTCTAAAGAGTGTAGTATGGAAAGGGGGGAAACTGTAACTTCACAGATGGTCACTATTACCTCAAAAAAATCCCAGTAGAGAGGCATTCTGCAAAACACCTGATACTCTTCAGTACAATCAAAGCCATCACAAACAAAGTTAACAATATTGTATTGTATATTTGAAATTTGCTAAGATGATAGATTTTAAGTTTTATTACTATAAAACAAGAAAGGGAAACAGTATGTGAGGTGATGTATATGTTAATTAGTTTGATTGTGCTCCATATTTGTCAGTATATACTTATATAAAAATTTAAAGTTGTTTACCTTAAGTATATATAATTTTTAATTGTCAGATATACCTCAGTAAATCTGGGGGAAAAGTGTCATCAACCAAAACAAACAAACAAGGAAAGTGTGAGAAACTGAAATCATGAGCATTATAAGTAGATAAGACAATTAATATGGAATTTTAGCTAGAAATCTGGAACAGAAAAAGAACACTAGGTAAAAATTAAATATGAATAAAGTTTGGACTTTATTTTCTAAGTAATAATGTTTCATTAATTGTGGCAAATATACCATACTAATGTAAGATGTTGATAACAGGGAATTGGAGTGTGAGGTTTATGAGAACTCTCTGTACCATCTTTTCAACTGTTTTGTGTTTCTAAAACTGTTTACTTTTTAAAGATGTTCATATATCAGACATTCTCTTGCTAGGTAATTTAAATGAAAGTGTATACTCATACCAAAATTGTACACATATTGTAGCAGCTTTATTTGAAATAAAGAAAACCTAAAAACAATACAAATGTCCGTCAACAAATGAATGGATATACAAAATGTGGTTTATGCAAACAATGTAATACAGTTCAGCCCCCCAATCGACTATTGATACATGCAACAATATGAATGAAAATTAAAACAATTATGCTGAATGAAAGTTTATAAAAAATATTTTACATACTGTATGATCCTATTCTGGAGAAATAGAAGAGGATTTATTATATTTGTGTATCTTTCTATTTATAAAATACAAAGTAATCTCTAGTGACAGAGAAAATCAGGGGATGCCAGAAGACTGTGGGTGGGGATAGGAAGGAAGAATGGATGGCAAAATGTTGTGATGCAGGCAAGCTGGGCTTGAGAACCTGGAGGGTGGTCCTGCAGGACCACTCAGGAGGGTCCTTGGCTTCATGCAGGACAGAAATCAAATGGGAGCCAGAGGAAGTGAAAACAGAATTTTTGAATATTGTAAGTTGCAGGTAGAGAATCATAGATGGAGTGTCTGGGACACTCGGAAAGGAGGAGTCTCATTGTCACTTGGGATTAGGGGTTATATTGGACAAGGTGTTTAGGATATGTATTCCTGTAGGAATCCAGGCTAGTGTCCAATCAAAGGCAAGTGACAGGTGAATAATAGGTATTATTTTAGAAATCATGAGGGTAGGGGGAAGTTGATGCCAGAATCAGCCAAAGTTTATTTGAAGCTAATGTCCTGGAGCATGTTTGGGATCTGATTGTTAGATGTATCAGCTATTTGGGGGCCTAGTATGAAACTCAGAATGATTTACTTTATCGCTTCTCCCTTAAAGTAGAGACATAGCTTCTTTGGCTGATTCAGAAGCAAAATGTAGAACATAAGTAAAGGGAGCCTAGCAGAAAAATAACAGAGACAGAGACTTTAAAAAAAAAATTATTAATTTATTTTTAGAGAGACAGGTTGGGGGGGGGGGGAGGGAGTGGAGGTATGTGCACAGGGTAGGGGCAAAGAGAGAATCCCAGGCAAGCTCTGCCCTATCAATGTGGGACCTCACGCCAGTCGAGCTCATGAACCATAAAATCCAGACCTGAGCCGAAACCATTGGTGTGATTCTCAACTGACTGACCCATGTAGGTGCCCCAGGATGGATCCTTTCTAAAATGGAGTCTCTTCAGCTTCCCTGCCTCAGTTACATGGCAATTTCAGAAGCTAATGACTATGTTAGTTGTGGTAATGGCTTCATAGGTTAATAGATATATCAACCTTTTCAAACCATACCCTTTAAATTTATGAAATTTATTGTATAATAGTTATACTCTCAATAAGTCTATAAAATATAAAACTAAGGAGGCAATAAAACTGAAAATATAATTATATAAATAACTAATAATTTTATCTCAACTGGTAATTGTTTAAAGTTTTAACTCCCAAATTTTTACTTACTATATGTTATTTCATCTAGATTAGGTAGACAAGTTTTGCCTAGTTTTTGGACCAAAACTTTTATTAAAATGACTCTATAAAGGAATTGATTTCCCCAAACATACTTTTAAGACAGTTGTCAGTTACATTTTCCTATTCAACAAACACAATCCTATCTTCCCAGGGAACTTCACTTAAAGTGTATTAATATTCATAATCTATCTGAAAATTGTCACAGTAGTCATTCTTTCCACTTAGACATTTTATTTTCCTTTTAAAATGCAAATATATTATCTGGGAGGATGAGCACGTTAAATCATTAACAGCCATTGGAAATATGGCTCAATTAGCTCAATAGTCTCTCTTTACTCCTTCAAAGAATTAGGAGGAGTTAATGGTATCAGGGAGTTGGTACTCAGGACAAGAAGTAATTGACTTTGAAGAATCAGCTCTCCTGAAGCATCTTGGTAAACAGCCAAATGAGAGGCATTAGCATCTGAGAACCTGATTACCTACGAAAGTTACAAAGGAATGAGGAACTAGTCATAATCTTAACTAAAACATCCTTATCCTTGGTCTTAAATTGTTTTTGGTATGTGAAGGTATTTAGACATTGGGGCAATTCCATGCTTACTCTTTTTAAAAGTATACATTAACAAAAACTATAGAATTTTAAACATTTGAAAGCGTGGTTGTTATTTCAAATCTATAAGTTTACATTAGTAACATTCAATTTTTATATTCTGTCTTTTTAGGTAAATATTATAGTTTCAGGGTTGGAAATATTCTGGCAATTTTATGTTATGGAGCTAAAAAAATACTCATGACATTTTGGTTATGAGGCATTATCATCATTCTTTCAGTCAATATATTTATGGAATACTTGCTCTGCTCCAGGACTAGGGTAGTAATGGGGAAATAAACTTAAAACACAAAGTTTCAATTTCAACCATATTTAATTGGGAGTATACAATATAGGAATTTTAATGACATATATTTGTTATTGTAATATGTTAATAATACAAAATACAAATACAAAATGTGTTTGCTACTAACATATTACTATAATATTCTATTGAATTCAAACCAATGTAATATTTGTTAGAGGACAATTTAGTCTCTGACCACAAGATCCACAAAACACTGACAGAAGCAGTAAGGAATAAAACCTCTAGCAAGGGAAATGTATCATTCCTAAAGGTAAAGATAATTGAATTATTGGTCCTAGTTTCATTTTTGTCTGCCTCAGCCTTCTGCACTTAACTCTGCGGTAGAGAATTATGGTTTGAGAGCCTAGGAAGTTAGTTTGTAGGAACTAATTTGCATCTCATTAATTAATAATGCATAATTACATGTATGTACTGCCAAATGTGGATATATTTCCAGTGAAATTTTTAGGACAGATGGGGATTTCAGAAATCAACAAGATTATATGTAAATTTCAGATAATGGCAATAGAATGATTTCTTTTATTTATTTTACTTTATTTTAATACTTATTTTTAGAGAGAGAGACAGAAAGAGTGCAAACGGAAAGGAGAAGAGAGAGAGAGAGAGAGAGGGAAAGAATCCCAAGCAGCCTTCACACTCCGCATCAAGCTAGGCACAGGGTTCAAAATCACAACCATGAGATCATGACCTGAGCCGATACCAAGGGTCATATTCTTAACAGACTGAGCCACCCAGGCACCCCAACAAGGATTTATTTTGAATTAAGGTATTTTTTAAATTCTTAAATATTTATTTATGATAGCATGTGTGAGATTTATTCATCAACTTTATTAATATGTGATTGAATAACCTGAATCACTTAAGGCAGCATATTTCATTTGAAGAAAAGGAAAAAGAGATTATATCTTGATATTGACAATAGATGATAAAATGTGGGATACAGCAGTGGATAACAGGTCCAGAAAATAAAGAAGGAGGAGGACTAGGGGATGACTAAACTGAAGAGCATATATATGCATACGCATATGCATCTACAAATACATACATAATATATATTTATATGAATTTGAATAAGAACAAATGTAACTAAAAATAAGAAACTTGGGGCCCCTTGGTGGCTCAGTCACTTGAGTGCCTGACTTCGGCTCAGGTCTGGATCTCACGGTTCGTGAGTTCAGGCTCTCTGTCAGGTTCTGTGCTGAGAGCTTGGAACCTGGAGTCTGATTCAGATTCTGTGTCTCCCTCTCTCTCTTTCTCTGCGTCTCTCCCATTTGTTCTGTCTGTCTCTCAAAAATAAATAAAAATATTAAATAAATTAAAAATAGTAAGAGACTTAATTTTCCCTATTGAAATAAGAGAGTTCTCTCCTATCCATTCTTTTAGAGCATTTATTTTAGAAAAGTTGTAGTCATAAGTACTTTTTTTCTCTTTGAAATCTATATAAATCCTTTTGAAAACTAAATGGGCATTTTGTCAGCTTTATGAACCAAAAATGTCTTCTCAAGGTTTGGGAACCATTTCTTTGACGGAAGATAGCACACCTGTCTCCTAGTTTCTGCAGCAAGGCCTGAAGCTAACTTCAATAGACACCTTGCTTCAACTTGTAAAACTACCTCTTGAAATACAGACATAAGGTTTTTTTTTTCCCCTCTTGTGGATAAAGTCCATTCTTTAAAAAAAAATATTTATTTTAATGTTTATTTTTGAGCTAGAGACAGAGTGCAAGCAGGGGAGAGGCAGTGAGAGTTGGAGACCTAGAATCTGAAACAACTTCAGATTCTGAGCTGTCAGCACATAGCCGAACACAGGGCTTGAACCCACAAAGTCTGAGATCATGACCTAAGCCAAAGTCAGATGCTTACCCAACTGAGCCACCCAGGTGCCCTGGATAAAGTCAATTCTTAATTCTTAATTTGGTCAGCCCAACTAACAGATAAATTTAGGGTGAACTCTATGTGACAAAAGGTACTGTCAGCCTCTTGTGTGAAGACTGGTCATTATTTATGTTGATAATGTAATGTGTTGTCTATACCTGCTTGGCTACGTAAGAGTGAGAGTAGGTTGCCTGTGATGTGCATTAAATTTCAGCTTAATGCTTATTTAAAAGAAGTATTCTCTTTCTCTAATATCTTTGTGAAAAGATATTTCTGAATTGTCAGAATTTTGTTTTTAATTCTATTTCCCTAATAATATGCATATACATATGCATTTACAATATGTATGTACACATGTATGTATGCATGTGTGCTTCTGCCCAAATTGTTGTAGTGCTATCACAAACATGCAGTATAACCATTTATTTTAAAATTAAGCTGATTCTGATTAAACTGAGAAGAGAGGTCTAGCAGAAGTTTACTTTTATGCTTTCAAAATCCTGATTAAGTACTATATGTTTTGTATTCTTGAAGCATTCTGAAAATTACTGAAAGCTAAATATATATAGTATGCAACATAATTTTAAACATCTATAATTACAAACGTATATTGCTTTGTATGCATATTGAAAACTATACAATATTAGATCTAATACCAGAATTTTAAGGTACCAAAAGAAGTATCTGGGGCAGTGCTGTGAAATTATTTGGAACTGTTTCTTTCGGTTGATTCTTAGCTATTATTACATTTTAAGTACAAATAAGACATTTTCCCATTTTCTTCATGTATAAGAAGAATTATGGAAATACACTATATATTTATAAGAAGTCTAGATAGGGTTTATTCTATGGAAGGAGTCTCATGCTTCTTAGAATTTTTCCGGTTTTGAACACAAAATCAAACAAATTTACCCTGGAGGTTCAGGTTCATGTGTGTATATGTAGAGAGAGAGAAAGAGTTTTCAAATAGTTACAACCTGAACCTAGAGAACCCTTTCAGTTTTGACACTGAGACCTTTTATCTCGGTGAATTTTTCTTTTTTCTTTCAGAAATTATTTTTAATGATTATTGTTGATGCAGCCATTATCTACAAGCTATTTTTACTTGATTTATACTTCGTTTTATTATGATTTTTTAAAATTTTGTCTCTACATTCATATATATTTACCCAGATCATTCTCCTTTTATTTATGTACAGAATGTAGACTTATAAAGTTATATATTTATCTCCAAAAAATGTTTCATTTAATGCTCCCAAAGGATTTCATTATTATTTTTACAATTTTAAAGGAGACAAATTTTTTTGTTTTTTTAATGTTTATTTTTTGAGAGAGAGACAGAGCACAAGTAGGGGAGAGGCAGAGAGAGAGGTAAAAACAGAATTCAAAGCAGGCTCCAGGCTCTGAGCTGTCAGCACAGTGCCAGCCTGATGTGAGTCTTGAACCCATGAACCTTGAGATCATGATCTGAGGCAAAGTCTGATACTTGGGTGATTGAGCCACCCAGTGCCCCTATTTAAAAAAATTTTTAATTCAGTTTCTTGACTATGTGTTCCAGCCATTAAACTGTTTAACTCCCTGTGGTTTGTATTAGTTTTGTTTGATACTGTCTCTGACATGGAACCTTATGGATGGTTTGGAACTACACCACTTCTCCCTCCCTTTCATTCTTCTTATCTTCCTTCCAGCTCATCTCAGTATCTTACTAATCAAATGGAATCAGTTTTTTGGATAGTGAAACACAGTGATATCCACATCTGTGAGCCTACAGTGTAATAGTAGATGCAATGCCTATCCTTTGCTTAGGTATCTAGAAAAACCCTCTCTGGTCTTGGATTTCTTACTGATCCTCCTGCATGAGTGGTATGGAAATTCTGCCTACCTCCTTCATCTCTTGGCTCCTTAGAGGATCTGATTTTCACACAGGGCCAATGTGGACTTACTTTCAGTACTCCTGCAGGATTGACAGTTCTCTAAGAAGCAAGCTACCAAAATTCAGAGATTTTCTTTTGTTTATTGTCTCCTTTTCTCAAAGGGAGAGAGAATTCTACAACAGTTTTATAGTTGGGTAATGTTTTTTTTTTTTCTTAATTCGCTTTGCCAATATCTGACTTTCAATTTTTGCATTTAGTCCAGTTACATCTAATATAGTTACTGATAATGTTAGAGATTTAGTGAACTTTTATTTTCTGCTTTCTGTTGTTCTCTCTGCCTTTTATTTCTGTTTTTCATTTTTTTCCCTGCCTTCTTTGGGTTACTCTGGAATTGATGTATTTTTTTTTTTCTGTTTTGAGTACATCTCTTTGTAGAGTTGTTTTTAATAGTTCTTGATATTACATTATATATATGTAACTTATCACAGTCCGCTGGTGTTGACAATTTTACCAGAATGAACAAAGTATACAATATATAAAATTGATCTCTCATTATATCACTTTACCTTCTTCATTTATCATGATTGCTTTAAATATTTTATGTATATTAATTGAGAAGTATATCAGCTAGTATTACAATTTTTGCTTTATCCATAAAACATTCTTTAGAAAATTCAAAATGAAAAGAATAATGTGGAAGCACCTGGATGGCTCAGTCAGTTGAGCATCCGGCTTTAGCTTATGTCATGATCTCACAGTTTGTGGGTTTGAACCCCACATCGGGCTCTGTTCTGACAGTTCAGAGCCTGGAGCCTGCTTCAGATTCTGCGTTTCCCCTTCTCTCTGCCCCTCTCTTGCTCATGCTCTGTTTCTCTCTGTCTCAAAAATAAATAAACTATTTAAAATTTTTTTTTAAAAGAAAAGAATAATGTGTATAATTACCCAGTTACCCAGTCTTTTACTATTCCTGTTGTTTACTATTCCTGTTGTTCTTCAGGATTCTGTACTGATTAGATAATTCCCTTTAGCCATTTTTTAAGTAGGTCTACTGACAACAAATTCACTTAGTTTTCTTTTATCCCCATAGGATATTTTCATTGGAAACAGATTTCTGATTTGACAGTTTTTTTTTCTTTCCGTATTTAAAACCTGGAGATCCATTTTATTCTCACCTCCATAGTTTCCTGTGAGAAATCCAGTGTCATTTGAATTGGTTCCAGATTAGGTGTCAGTCCTCTCTGTCTGCTTTTGAATTATTTTCTTTGCTTTCATTTCCCAGCTGAAACTATGATGTGCTTTGCAGTGACTGTTACTTTGTTTGTCCTAATTAAGGTTTATTTAGCTTATTAAATCTGTAGATTTACATCTTCTGCCAAATTTGAGAAGTTGTATTTCTTTATACCTTTAAGTACTTTTTCAACCTTACCCTATTTTTCTTTGCTGGACTCCAACATAATAGGTGGTAGATCTTTTGCTATATTTGCACAGGTCCCTAAGGCTCTGTTCACATTTTCTTTTTTCTGACTCTTGTTTAGACTGGGTAATTCCTTCTCCTGCATTTCGTTTACTGATTTGTACCTCTGTATACTTTATTCTGCTATTAAAGCCAATATTGAATTTGTGTGTTGGGAGGGGTTTTGTATATTTTAGTCTTAAAATTATTATTTGGTTCTTCATGTCTTACACTTTTATGTATTTTTTTCATTTGTTTCAAGTATGTTGATAAATGCTTGCTGAAGCATTTTTATAATGTCTGCTTTAAAACTTTTGTTAGATAATTCTTATATCTTTGTTATCTAGGTTGTGGTTTCTTTTCCTTCAAGTTGAAGTTTTCCTTATTTTCAGTAATATGGGTGGTTTTTTACATCGTAGTTATTACAAGACTCTGGAACTTATTCAAAGATTCTGTTTAATCTGGCTTTTCCTGATACTATTTTGGAAAACAAAACAACAAAAACAAGAATGAAGTAGAAGTCCAGGGCCCCCTCTGCCTCTATTGTACTTGTATAGGTGAGGGATTCTCATTACTGCTGCGGGAGTTCTGGTTTCTTTCTAGACCTGTACAAATACTACCTGACTGTTGAGAATAGGAATGCCTTGTTACTGCCTCTCTTATAACTTCAGCTGACATAATAAGGATCTTGTTACTACTTGGTGGTAATGAATATCCCGACTCTCCAATATGTCTCCTCTGAAACCAACTCATTAATCACATAAAAATATTGTAAACAGACAAAGGTATCAATCATACTTTCCCTGCATGATTTCTTTTGCAATTTTTAAGCTGGTGAATTATTTTCATTATTGAAGTTTCAGCTAATTCTGTTTCCATTTTTATATTTGGTATACCTTATATAAAGATATTTTGACTGTTTCATCTATCGTATATTTTAATGAAAATTGAGGTGTGAGACTCTTAACTTTTATTTGCAAGTTATTAATCACTAACCCAATACAGTGTGTGGAATAACCCTTTTCCAGTTAGTTTATAATGCTTTTTCATTAGGCCTAAAATTGTTTTTATGTCTTAGTTTTGTGTTTGTCTTCTGTCTCACATGCTATAGGCATAATTCTTAATGTTTTATAAATCCTGCATCATAATTTACATAGTAATCTTATTCCCATTCTTGGCTAATAATTATTTTCTTTTAGAAAATATTTTTTATGTTTACTTAGTTTTAGAAAGAGAGAGATTGTGTATGAGTGTGGAACAGGCAGAGAGAGAATACCAAGTAAGCTTTGTGCTGTCAGTTAAGGAGTTCACTGTTGAACCCATGAATGGTGAGATGATGACCTAAGCTGAAATCAAGAGTTAGACGCTCAACTACTGAGCCACCCAGACATCTCTTGAGAAATATTTTCTAATTTGCTTTTTAACCCTGTAACAACAGAGATCAAGTTCTGCACATGGCATCAACTAATATGAGAAGAGGAGTTTATTACTACCCAGTGGGAATAAAAATCCCAGCTTCAAATTAGGTCATCTCTGACAGTACCCCAGTGGGGAAGTAGGTGACTTTTTTAGCTAAGCAAAGGAGGAAATCCAAACTCCGTAGCTGGCTTTGCTAGGCTTGGTGGAATGGGGCTATATTTGTATATAGAAGTTGTAGTCTAAAATTTTTCTGTCCTGCTCAGTTATCCCTTTCCTGGTTTTTTGATTAGAGTGTTTTTATTGGGGCGTTTGTTTGTTTGTGCCCATTTATATTTCTGGTTTGCCAGCTCTTCAGGTCTAAGCTTGGGATATATGAGGCAAAATGAAAATCCGGAAACTCACTACTGTGTTGTTTCTTGGGTTCCATGGTGCTCTGTTGGTCTTCCTTCTTTTCAACTTTCAGAGCCTTATTATTGTTTTATATGTAATATGAATGATATTTAGTTGCACTTAGTGTGAAGAATAAGGAAACAGAAGTCTAATCTACCTTTTTTGTCAAAGGAAGTTGATTGTTCTCTTTGAAATAGAATTTCTATTGTGCTAAGTGTTTTTATATATACTGGAAATTATTTCAGTGCACTGGACATTTACTCCCAATATAAACCTTTTCATAAATTTTGAACTCTGTGTGTGTGTGTGTGTGTGTGTGTGTGTGTGTGTGTGTGAGCATGCACGTGTGTGTAAGTATGTGTGCTGATGAGAAATAGAATCTAGGGGCATTTGGGTGGCTTTGTCGGTTGAGCATACAACTTCAGCTCAGTTCATGATCTCATAATCCATGAGTTCGAGACCCGCCTCAGGCTCTGTGCTGACAGCTCTGAGCCTGGAGCATGAATCAGATTCTGTGTCTCCCTCTCTCTCTGCCCCTCCCCCAATCACTCTCTTTCTCTCTCTCTAAAGAAACACAAATTTAAATAAAGAAGTATTCTCCAAATTTCTGACTGAATGATTTACCATCATACGACTTTTTGATTCATCTAGAAAATTAATTTTTCATACCTATAAATGTACTATCATTATCTCAACTTTCAATATTATATTGATTTCTGGACAAGTGTCTTTTTGATTAATATTTTTTTGAACTGGGAAGTGAAATCACAGTGAGTAAATTTTTGTTATTTTCATTCATTTTTACATTTTTTCTAGTCCTTTCTTCGTTTTGACATAGCATACCAATTACGGTGTAGAAACTCCATGAAAGAACTTGTTTTATTTGCCAGCTAATTTGGATGCCTCAGTTGATACAAGGTTATTCTCCTTTCTTTTTTAAAGAATCAATATATGCTTTATGGTGCTTTTAGTAGGGAACAAATATACTAAATTTTACTGTATATTCTTATAGACTTATGGCATTTTCAATATTTTATGCCAGATAATTTCATTGGTTATACCTTTGAGTTATAACTCAAATAAAGTAGATTATTTTAAAAGTTAGATGGTTAAAAAAAATAAACATATGAACAGTATTTGAGTAAAAGTAGCTTTCCAAAAGTTACACGCTTGGTCAATGACTATAAGGCCACAAGTCTAAACGTCTAAACCAAACTGACTCCATGACAAGCTTTAAGTTTCCCCTCTAAACTAGAAGGCCTAAGTTTCAGCTTTCCTGAAACTATGAGGCAGTTACACATTGCCCAAGGCAGGAGAAACCACCCTTGCAACACCTAATCAGGAAAGTCCAGCGACCACCCTCCACGTTACTAAGGGAGAGGCCTGGAGATAGAAACTATAGATAGGACCCTGTTACCTAATGTTAAAGTTAACCTGTTAGTCACCGAACAGGACCCTAGGCTCGCTCTGTGATTGGTTGAATTTAAAGGTATCCTAAATGTTGTAATTGGATCCCGCCAAAAGTAACGAATACTCAAGACAATGTGTATGGTCAAACCTGCTGTCAATGATGTTGAATAATTATGATTGGATCACTGTTCCCATGTCACAACTTCTGTAACTCCCCCGTATCAAACCCCATAAAAACCCTACTCTGCCCTTGTTCGAGGCTCTCAGCATGGACCCATATGCTGGTGAAGTCTGTGAGCCCGAGCTTAAGCCCGTAACAAAGCCCTTTGCCTTTGCATGCGTGACTCGGTCTCCCTGGTGGTCTCTGGTTGGTGAGAATACTGCGATCTGGGTATAACATGACCAAAGGCTTTCTCATTCAAGCACTAGTTCATTGGCATTTACTGAGCACCAAGCATACACTCATCATTAAGTGAAACAGGGATAAACTGTTGGAAATTAGAAGGAGATCTTCTCACTGTTCAGGTATGCAAAGGGAGTCATCACACCTTAAACAACATTGAAAATAGCATCAATCTAACCCCTGGTGTTGGGTTTTATATACCTATTTTAAATTTGTAAAATTAGCAAGTGTAGGCTTATTTTCATGAAGTTTAATTTCAATTACATTCTGAAAGATGAAATTAGAACATTTTTTCCTTTTCTACCTGCCATCCTTCTTATTTAATTGAATTGTTATATTCTTACTATTTGGATGATTTTATACTGAAATTTAAAGTACTGTCATTAACTTTGGAGGAAAATGATATTAAATATCATTAAATGCTTTAATGACTTTTAGGATATAAAATATGGTCTCATTTAATGATTTTATATATTTGTTATTTTCATGAATCTCTTAAATGTATTATTCCACTTAATTTTTACAACAGTTACATAATGTAGAGCCATGATCGCCTCAGGGTTACAGAAAACATAAAGTTTCGATATGTTTCATATGGAACATATAGAGTGTTCAGCAGCTAGTAAATATTTAAAAAGCCCAACCCATGTTTGTCTTATCCTTAGATTTATGTTTTTAAAAGCCGTAATATACTGTAGAAGTACCAATCCAAAGGAATTACCACAAGACTTTGTAAAGGCAGCTTTAAAATATTTAAAGTGGGAAAATGAAGTTCTAGGGTATTAGACATGGTTATAGTTTGTCCTTCAGTACAGGTTAGATTCTAATTTACCACAGGTCATGTAAAATATCTAGAAATAAAAACCAACCTAGAGCCATAAAATAAAAAAGTGACCTTTAAAATCCAATATTACAGACAAACAACTTTTGCCTCTGGAGGCTGTTGAAGGACAAAATAGGGATAGGAAAATTCACTCTCATTTCCTAGTACACACATCACTTTTTCTAGCCAGAGGAGCAGCCACTGGAATTAAGGCCCGAGAGCTGCAGAAATGAGAGTGCCTTTGGAAAACCTCTATAACTTGTAACAAACAAATACACAGGCAGAAACCAGCAGCTTCTAATAGCGGTCTTATGATGAAAAGGGTCAGTATGAGATTCCCTAAAATATGCTATTTTATTCATTGTTTTTGGAATCCTTTCACCATCTGAAACAAACAAACAAAAAACAAAACTTCAGGTTTCAAGAACGAAAGCCTTAGCATTATAAGAAGCCCAGTGGGAATAAGTATTGTGAGCAGCATAATTAGAATACAGAGAAGCTGCTGCCTTTACTTTGAATTCTGGTATAATTAATGCAGTTCATGACATTTCCCAACTAACCACTGAAATCTCTAATGGAGGAACCATTGCACATTTGCCTAAATTACCTCAACATATAGAGTCAAGATTTTCCAATTGTTTAGCTCAGAAACTGTCAGCTCAGAAATTGTTTAGCTCAGAAATAATGGATATTCGAAAATGATCAGACTTGCAGATTTAAGGCATTTATTTTTAAATTTTACTTTAAGAAGTCTGGGGTGACTCCAAGGAATGGGCATATTTAACAAGCACATCAGCTATTTCTTATGCAGATATTAGAGAGCCTCACTTCCTGGAGCAGGAAATAGGCGAATAACTTCTCTTTGATTAAGTATATCCAGATATATTATAAGTGCAGCATTTGATTTTTTAAAAATTAGGGAGCTTTGACAATTAGATAAAATTTTATGTCATAGTCATAAAACTCCATCTAAAGATCATCAATACTGTTCTCACTAAAATGGTTGCTTTATGTACCAAGCTGATCAGATGATTAAGTTAAGTGATAATAGACCTATTTGATAATTCCATCTAATTGCAGCTATGTTTACAGAGTGTAGACACTAGAAAATGTCTAAAAGTTACCCCACATAAATCCCATGAATATGAAATGGCATTATTATAGACAAGCTCATTAATGTATTCAACATACCTTCTTTTCTGTCATTTGAAGTAAGTGCCAGTGCTAAATCAGTATATTAAAATATTTTATTGAAAGCTACCACCAGACTGAGAGGAAGCATGAAGGTATAGGACCTGAGTCTAAACAATGTTGCAAAATATTTTAGGATTCTACATTTGCTCCTGAAATATAGTGAAACTCTGCTCTAAACTACCTGACTACACACCAGACTTTCATTATAAAACTTATTTGCACTGATTCCTTCTGAAGTACTATGTGTGCTTATTTAACAACCAAAACTATAGCTTTTCTCTAGCTTTCTCTAGCTATTATAACTGTAACTGATTTTGTTGACTTCTTTCAACATTGACAAATGTCATAATATTTAGCAAAACAGATAAGTTACAGAAGACTACATATAGTATTAAAAGCTAAATGTAAACATAAAGAGTTAAAACTGAATCTTATATTGATTTGTGGCTAATCTGGACAGTTGATTCCCATTACAGTAAAGTCCCCTGCAAACAATGGATTGATGAATACTGGGGCTTGAATAGTTGGGGCTTGAACTCCCAAACTGTGAGATCATGACCTGGCCAAATCAAGTAAGACCCTTAACCGATGGAGCCACCCAGGGACCCCTCGACTTTCTATTTCTATTTTGTATTTGATATACCTTATATAAAGATACTTTAACTGCTTTATCTACAGTATATTTTAAGGAAAGTTGAGGTATGATATTCTAAGAATCATTTGCAAACTGTTAAACTGCTTACCCCAATACATTTTATGGAATAATCCTTTCCCAGTTAGTTTATAACTTTATTTAATGGGGTTAAAATCTTTATATATGTCTTAATTCTGTTTTTGTGTTCTCTGTCTACCACACTGTACACACCTGTTTTAATCTTTCTACTTCATATTTTATATAGTGATTTTCACTCTTCTTGTCCAGTAATCATTTCTCTTCTGAAAAGTATTTTAACTATATATGTATACCTTATCATATGTGAGATACTATAATTTATAATAAAATCCTTTATAGTATGTAAAACTAAGAAAAAAAAATCTGTCAACTAAAGCAAAACATTCCTTTAATTATAAAACACAGTTTCATTTTAGAGTTGTTAACATGTAAAGAATTGTATATTGCACACTACAATGAAATATATTTTTGTGTGGACCTCAGAATAAATTTGCAAATTCAAGTATACATTCCCTTAAATATTGGTAGATGTGTGTTAAACTTATAATTTCATTCTAGAAAAAAATTAACAGGTTTTCTATCTTGCATTATAGTATAAAACTCTATGCACTCTAGTTCTCTCTATTTCCTTAATTTTTCTTAAAAATAGACCTAGATGTTGCACATTTTTATTAAGGTAATTCTTATGTACTTATATGACTTTTCTTTGGTACTTTCAAGGTTAAGTGTGTTTTCATTATATTTTTCAATTTTATTTTCCTGGTGTATAAGGATGCAACTGATATTCTAATATTATTATACTCCAATTCCTTGGTTTGTTTTGTAACTCTGTTATGTTCTCTTTACTCTTTTGTATATAATGCTATTATCTGAAAATCGTGATAAATATCATCTCTTACCTATATTTATGATATTTATTTTGTGTTGTAATTTAGTGCATTTATTACCAGTTATTATTTATTACCATTTATTACCAGTGTAGTTCAGTATATTTAGTTTTATTTAAGCATTTACTATTCATTTATTTCTGACCATAAAACTAACACACACTTACTGATAATTTGGAAAATGTGAAAAGATACAAAGAAGAAAATAAAAATTGTGTATTAAAGTATTATCCAGAAATTGTCCTATACTTTTATAAAGTATAATCATATTTAATATACTATTTTATAATGTGCTTTCTTCACCCAATATATTATAAAATTTTACCCATGTCAATGAATAATCTTCTATGACATTATTTAAAATCACAATTTAACCAATCTTCTTTTCTTGGACATTTGATTTTTTTTATTTGAATATAGTTGACACTCACCATTACATTAATTTCAGGTGTGAAATACCAACATAGTGATTCAGCAATTTTATACATTATGCTCTGTTCACCAAAAGTGTAGATACCAATACATAACTATAACAGTATAGCAATATTATCCACTAATTTGAAAGATATTTGTACCCCATATTTATTGCAGCATTATTTACAATAGCCAAGGTATAGAAGCAACCTAATGCTCATCAATAGACAAATAAATAAGGAAGATATGGAATATTATGCAGTCTTAAGTTCATTTAGTTTTGTCCTTCTCAGAATCATTAGTTATTCTCTGATGTTTACAAAATCAAGTGCTAGCACTTTCCAGTACTTGGAAACACTTGAATTCATAATGATCAACTAGGAGAGATGGTGTATTTTTCACTGATATGTTTGCATTCTCTTGTCCGATTCTGTAATGATAAAAGATTCACTGATGCACTTTTGTAAGATATGGCCTGTTTAGTTTCAAAATTGTATTCCTCGGGGCGCCTGGGTGGCTTAGTCGGTTAAGCGTCCGACTTTCGCTTGGGTCATGATCTCGCGGTACCTGTGTTCCAGCCCCGCGTCGGGCTCTGTGCTGACTGCCAGCTCAGAGCCTGGAGCCTGTTTCAGTCTGTGACTCCCTCTCTCTCTGACCCTCCCCTGCTCACGCTGTCTCTCTCCTAGAAATAAATAAATAAAACATAAAAAAAATTAAAAAAAAAAAACCAGAAAACAAAAATGTATTCCTCAAATTGTTAGAGGCTTGTAAGAATCCCTATGAAATTTTCAATTTATTTTTTAGCCACTTTTACTAATTCACTGTAAAGTTTCATTCTTTAAAATGACTAAAAAAATAATGAGTACCTGTATAAATTGAATATAAAATAATAGCATAGAATCATGAAGTTTTGGTAGTACCTTTATAGACTCTAGTCTTGTTTCCTAGGTGACATTTTTCCTAGGTAGAAATAATTCTATAAAATCACTGAATGTTTTGCATTAAATTGGTGTTTTAGGTAAGAAAAGATCCAGCTAAGTGAATGGGCCAAAATTCTGAGTACACTCCACAACTTTATCTTCAAATTTATATATACCCAGACATACCCTTAAAATGTCCAATAAAAGTCATTATGATGTTTAATTTTTACTAGGGAAGCTTATTTTTTTTTGAAATTTGAATTTGAGAAATAATTCTGGGCCTAGGATCCACTAAAACAAAAATAATGAAAGGACCTGCAATAATATTCACCATTATGTTGTTTAGTATCTGTGATAAGGAACAATACATTTAGAAGCTGAAACATAAAAAATACCATACTGAAATGCTCTTTTTGAAATCAGTTATCATAACTTGGTTTCATATATGGGATTCTTTCTTGTTTGCACTTCTTTCTTTTTTATTCAAAAAATATTTTAATTTTTAAATAATATCTTTCAAAAGTTTGATATGAATTATACCACAGAATTTCCTATATGTTTGGCTGTTTTATCTTTAGTGTCATGTTTCACATTTAAATTCAGTTATGCATGTTTATTTAAGCCCTATTTTTCTGAAAATACAGGATCCTAAATCCTTGATTGTTATTCTTATCTAGTCACCTACCAATCCTTGAGGTTTCACAGAATAACGGATACTGTGCAGTGTTAGGGTATTTGGTTCCAAACTCTAATGCAATCCCTCATGAACTCCTGGACTATAATGAATTACTAATGGCTTCACTACAGACAACTCCAGAGCCTGGAACCAACAGTAACAAATGACTCTATAGTCTCTTTCCTCCAACTCCATAGTGATGCTCAATGTTCTCTGTCTTCAGGACTCTAGTGACAAGAGTAGAATTGTCCAAATATGCAAATATGTTAGCAAGAAGCAAAAATGTCAAGGGCAAAATACTACCTTTTAAATTTTCTTGGCCTTGAATTTACCTAGGCCTTTCCAGGCAGAGCAAAAGCTGATCTTATTTTTTTGGAATCATGGAAAAATGTTTCCAGAGAATACAAAGAGCAGAATCAAGAAAAAGAGATTCAAGAGAGAAGGTATCCAAATTTTCTAAGAGTATGCATGCATTTTTGAAGAAATGAATCAAATGGCCATTTGACTTAAAAAAATAATTTTTACATTTCTGAGAAGTACTTATTAATGTCTTCGTAAACATTTTTGCTGAGGCCTAGTTGATAGTGCTGTGGAGGAGAGGCCAGCTGCGATTCTCCTTATTAGCTATTTTCTGGTTTTGTCCTTATTGCTTTTCTTCAAATAGATCTCATCTTTAACCAAACAAAGCATTTTATAGCCCATTCATAGTTAACTTTAGATTCTTCTTTTTCTATCAAAGGAAAGAATATGCAAAGAATTAGGGGGCCTCTGCCCACACTGTTTCAAATCATTACTTCTCTCCCCAATCATGCCCCTCATCCATGTGGCACTACTGTTGAAAGTTGCTGAAAGCTTTCATGAAGGGACTATGATGTTTCCCTCAAGTTACTGAAATTTGAGAATCTATGCATTAATTAAATAAGGACACATTGTGCCTCAGATTGAGAATTCAATCTAATTTAATATACTTAATGATTATGCTCATTTTTGGTGCCTGAACAAATACAAGTAAGATTATGTAATGTGGATTAGAGACCAACAACTACAACAACAACAAAAAAGCACAAATAGGGGATGGCAAAGTTGTCTACTACTCATTAATAAATACTAAAGGAGTAGTTTTCTGCTTTTAACAGAGAATTTAAAAGATCTCACAGTAATTCTTATGTTCTTCATATATGAAATATCCTGGCCCTTAAACACATACACTATATCCTCTTTATATTGTACATTAAATTATTCTGATTAGTTACAATGGAGAAATCTTGGTTTCCTATTTGGAGTCTGTTTCCCCTTTAGCAGTTGTGATTGCCCTCTAGTAGGAATTGTGTTACTCTTGCAGGGTTTTTCATATGAAATAGTCTATAAGAACAATAGGACATACAGTATTATCATGTATAATACAAACTATGTATCCATAAAATTTAGGAAATGCAAACATATATCTAGAATCCAATATGGCCACAGTAGCCTCCTATATATAAGGGCCAAATTCCTCATGAAATGGTATTTCCCAAGTAATTTTTTTTACTAGAGAAAATAATATGAACTATAATCGAGGTTCACATTTTTAGTAACAACTAGGATTGGTGATAAAGGCTTTATGATATTTGGGGGAAAGACAGAGAAAATGGGAGCTAAAAGATAGGATTTTCTTGTTTTGTAATTTTGGCAGAATGTCTGCCAATTGCCGTTAGTTGTCTGGAGTTTATAGCCTGTGAAATTAAAAGTAAATTGGGTTTGGGAGTTGGGGAGCTGTACTATTTAAAGTTTTAAAAATACACATGCATTATTTTAATTTAAAAGTATTCTGCCTTTTAGAAGCATTTGTATTAGTAGAAATTTGACTTTGTCATTGGGTCTTAACCAGACTGACACTAACCACAACTCTGTTAAGAGAATTGCTTGGTACTTTGGGTCTTCATTCATCGTGATACTATCTGCTAGCCTAAAGACAGCATCACCTTGGTGGTTCTCTTGAGGATACTTTAAACTCTAAATCTTACGTGCTAATTGTAACATTATTTATTCAATAAAATACCATAACCCAAATGTTTTCAAATAGGAATTAATTTAATAACTCATGTCAATGCAGTTACCAAAATGAGTGAACTATAGTATATAGTTTAACATCAAAAAGAAAACACATCAAGTTGCTAATATTAGTTACCAGTTAGGAATGAGATCAGACAGGAAATGAGAAGAAATTTGTTAAATATAAATCTAGTACTACATACATATTTTAATAAAGTGCAAGTGGTAAATTGTGTGGTTTTGTGATTAAAACATACTGTGAAACGATACAGTTATACATCTGTGGACTTCACTCCTGAGAACTTTATTATAAACCAAATGATGCATCTATTAGGCTTTCTCTAATTTTACCCTAAAAAAAAACAAGCCAACAAACAAACTTAGAAACAATAAAAATGTGTTTCCATTCATACCTTGCTTATCCCTAGCTTTTGCATCTCTTGGTATTTAATTAACCTTCACGATTGCGGAATAAAATGTCTTCATTTGATAATGTTTCTGTTGCATTTGGAATTCACTGAGAAATGTTTGTAAAGTATGGTTGAGTAAAGGAATAAAGAGAAAAGGAATCTGGGTAGCAAATATTTCCCCACCTACCATGATGGACATCATCAATGGAAAGTCTGTAAGTCACATTTCCTTGTTTGCAGCAATTCTTACCCCAATGCCCTGGAGGGGAAAAAAAAAAAAGACACAGAAACCTCTGTAAAGGGGCGGGGGGAGAGGAATGATCAAGATCCAAGAGCATTTGCTTATCAAAAGTGCAGCCGACTACATTCTGAGATTTTTCTAGGTAACCTATATTGAGAAATCCTAAAACCTGTATAATCAGTTTTGCCTACAGAGATGGTAGATCATGTATATGGCCTTCTTCTTTCTTAAAACTTTGCCCACCTAAATGTACCTGTTCTAGTAGTTTGACAATATTCTGTGGTCCTCAGGACTTATCATTAATCCCACTAATGGCAGCTGTACTTGCAGGGGTAGGTATAGCTTTGTTGTTCTAAGTGACTTTCTTCTCCTTAATTCCTGTTGGGACTTCCTAAAAGTTTGTAGAAGTAAGGAAACTTAAGAAAGTCACTGAGCAGGAGAAAAGAGACAGAGAATGCCATTTAGAGAGATGGATTTGGTCTCTTTGGCTCTGGCCTATTTTACCTTACCAACTTAACTAGAAAGAAGTGAAATTTGCTTCAGTACTCTTTATAACATTCTCCCATTCTGCTCTCTTCTCTTCAAATACATCCTAACATGTTCTACTTAAAATCCCATAGCTCTGCTCCTCTTTAAAAGTAGAGGTCCAAATTTTTTTTTCTTTCTTCTTAAGCTAATATTTGTTAAGGACCAAAAGAGTGTGCCACAGATTCCTTTAGAGGACAGGGAAGAAGAGAGGAGCTGAACCTCTGCTTGAAAATATTTTAATTTCCAAGAACAAGTTATGATATTATCAGCATTTCTTTGTTGTATTTCCATTAATTTGTTTGAATACCTGGTTTTGATACTTTCCATCAAATTGTGTGACAAATGGCTTTTGAATTGAGAATTGTAATGTTTCTGGTCTTCTGTAATTTAGATTCTGGGTGAAGAGTTTTAAAATTATTATTTCTAAATGCAAAGGAGGAAGCTTGATATTAGATTTTTGAACAATTTCTGAAGATTTAAAAACTCTTCTAAAAGCCCTTTAAAATAGTGCTTCTCCAAATATTAGAATTCTAGATTAAACATTTTCCTAAAATGATACTGAATTATTAGAGTCTGACAAAGTAAGATGGTTTTGAAAAAGAGCATGTGCCATTTAATGCTAATTTTAAATAAACAGGCACTAAAAAGAGTTGTTTAAAATACTAGTATGGCCATGATTTGACACCTGATTAATTTACCTTTGAATTGTAAGGTCCAGTTTTAACAGGAATGACTTATGATTATGACTTAACATGAGAGATTATCAATCTTTTAATATAATGGCTTTTGCCTTAGAGTTTTAGAAACAACCCTGGATTATTTATTTTCTCTGAAGAGATTGATGCAGTTTGAAATTAATGAGTTGTCCAATATCTGACCTATTTGTGGGCATCAGGGGAGATGTATATTTTTGTCCCTTAAAAAGGAGCTGATATTAAAGGGCTATATTTCAAAATTTGGCATTGGCTGGGGTTCGTTGGCAGATGCAAGAAACTAATCTCTGATAAAAAAAATTTTTTTTACGTGCAATTGCTTAAATAATAACAGCATGGAAATTTATAGTTTACAAGGTACTTCCTTATATATTATGTTTTATATTCACTATAATAATAAGTGAAATAAGTGTCATTACTACTATGCAAATTAAGAGATGTAAAAAAATGAGTTTCACAAAGGTTAAATGACTTACCACAGCATGAATTGATTAGTCTCAAATATGTGATTCAAACTTGGCTGTCAGATTCCATATTCCATCTCTCTGTGAATGGGTATATAAGAGTTTTATACAATCAATTACATCTTAGTTGCCCTTGTGTACCTACCCAGCAGTAATAAAGATACATTTTGTGTAAATACAAAATATGGCATTATTCAAATAATTTTATATGTTAATCAGAATATAAGGTCATTTGGGAAAATTAATAAGGCATTTTTAAAGCATAGTGTCATAATTAAATGTTATTTTAAAAATTACATTTGAGAGGGGCGCCCGGGTGGCTTAGTCGGTTAAGCGTCCGACTTTCGCTTGGGTCATGATCTCGCGGTTCGTGGGTTCGAGCCCCGCGTCGGGCTCTGTGCTGACTGCCAGCTCAGAGCCTGGAGCCTGTTTCAGTCTGTGACTCCCTCTCTCTCTGACCCTCCCCTGCTCACGCTGTCTCTCTCTCCTGGAAATAAATAAAACATTAAAAAAAAATTTAAAAAAAATTACATTTGAAAAATAATTAAAGATGTTTTGTTTTCTAAACTATACATAGTAGAAAATACCAAAGAAGCATAGTCCTTAGAACTAGGAAATTGAAAATGTAGTCTGATGTTAAACTGAAATGCATAAAAGACTAAGACATTATTTAATAAAATGGTTCAATGTTTTAAGTGAAGGATGAAAAATATAGACTGAAGGAGTCAGAAATTTTGTTTTTATTTTTCTCCCCATTCTTATTCTGTTGAACCATGTGTTAGGATACCTTATGACAGAAATTAAGGGATATGTAGACATCTTTTTTAAGGATCTAGGACTTATATTTCTTACTGCTTTTGATGGACTCCTATTATAGCTCTCCAGATTGTGTTTTCTTAAACTCACAGTATCATGCATAAATTCATACAGAAGTTAATTTTCTCTTGATCAATTTTCTCTTGAAATATACCATATAAAATTTGTAAAATTAAGAAAATCAGTCCCTAAAAAGCAATAAGCTAGTTGAAACTCTAAATCTGCAGAGCCATCCTGTTTCCCTTTGTATTTGTCATCTTTTTTTTTTTTTTTAACTGTTTGTTTCTTTTTGGGAGAGAGCATGAGAGCATGAGTGAGTGGGGGAGGGAGAGAGAGAGAAAGTGGGAGAGAATCTCAAGCAGGCTCCACACTATCAGCACTGAGCCCGATGCAGGGTTCAAACTCACAAACTGTGAGTTTATGACCAAAGCCAAAATCAAGAGTCAGACATTTAACCACCTGAGCCACTCAGGAACCCCTGAGTCATCTTAAGAGCAAGTGTGGAGGATTAGTCAAGGTCAAAAATTCAGTGTCATTATGAATTATGGGATATAAAGCTAGGTTTGAGACCATTTACTGCTCTAAGAGAAATAAAATCAGTAAATCAAGATTGTATTAAATGAGATAACATGTGAAAGGAATTTCATACAAGCACTGTAAATAGTGATATTATCACTGTCATTTTTGAAATACCTCTCAATGTTGAAGCCTCCCCTATTGCCAGAAGCAATGCAAAATAGTAATAGGATTTTATCTTTTTGTTTCTGTTCCTGCTCTCACCTGTCCCTGTAATGCTTATTTTAATGCCCCCTAAATGATTTGTACTTTCTTTTCTCCTGTAACCTCAGTGCAAGGTACTCTATGTCACCTTTTGGACTCTGAAACCAGAACAATTGACTACCCTATCTCTATTCCTGTAACAGTTAAATACCACCTCTAATATCCTTTATTGTATCACGTGATTAGTATTAGCTTATATGTGTCTCTCCATTGTACTTGTGGCTTCTCAGGGCAAGACCTATCCTGCTTGCTTATTTTTGCAAAGAGACATAAAAGCCAGTAAAATTGCTGAAAAAATTGTGTGCAGATATACTACTTCAGCACTCATATCCATAAACATTTAAGTGCCTACTGTCCCAGGAATCATATTAGGTGCTGGGGAGGCAGAGTATTTGCCCTCAAGGAGTTTTTAATTCTACAGTGGGAGGCAGATAATAAGCGTGCTAACACATAATTATGTACATTGGGATCGGAGATATTTGCAAGTCATATAAAAGAAAATAAGATAATTTATGACTCCTTTAGATAGGTTGTTCAAGAAAAAGAACTCTGAAAAGCGAGTCCTCAATAATGAGAAATCAGCCAACCATTTGAAAGACCTGGGGTAGTGGGAAATGAAGCAAAGACAACAGCCAAATAAAAAACAATGTAAGAAGGTAGAATTACTTCTTAGGTTGAAAGAACAGATTTTTGAAAGACTTTTTGAATTATCTTTTATTTAAAATTAATTTAATTACTTCTGTAAATGAAGTATTCATAAATGCACATCTTTAATGGGAGAGTGTTAGGAGTAAGAGAAGATTTTTAAAAGGATACATTATATATTTCTTTTCATTCGCAAAGGAGATATTAAGAAGTAATTAACATACAAAGATTTGGTGTCCTTGATCTTAATTATGGTCAGTGGGTCCGAGGACACTAGTAAGAAACAGTGATAGTGCATTTGGAACATCTGTTCATTTAAAAATTGGAAATAAGTGATAAGAAACCCTCAATTTATTGTAATCAATCTAAAGTGAAACGAATAAAGCTCTGAAGAGGATAATGAAGAATAGGGCATTCTTATTGGGTAATCAGAGATCTTCTATACAAATGAGGTAAAATGTTAGACACAGAATTAAAACTTTTGGATCACTGCCTCGATAAGGCTCTATGAATGTCATTCCTATTTGAACTTCAGGGATAAAAGGTGGCATTCATATTGGAAATTTGAGTCTATTACAGAGGTTAGTTGGCCTACATTTAAATATCATTTTAGATCTGTACCTTTATATAAAGCTTTATCTTACTCTTTTAAATTGTGGAGATAATTGTTGTGATGTTTTTATTCCTCTGTATATTCCCTTATAAACCCAAGGAGCCCATACTTATAAACATTTCAAGTTTCCAAAAAAGGATGAAAGTGAAAAAAAGGTCTAGTGCCTATATGGCTCCTATAATGAATAAACATTCCCAGCATAATGTTTGATCCAAATATATGTATACTTGATTATATAAAGAGTGAAAGCATTGATGAAAGCCGTTGATTCCACAAATCACCTGTAGTAGGAGAAGAGAAAATAATACTGTAGAAAATCTATCCTATTTCTTTTGTACTTTCCGGAGTCCACTGTTCTGATATATATTTTTCAAATGGGTATCATTCTTTTTAAAAATACATTCTCATTAAATATTCTCCATTTTGCTTAATCAGAAAATAAATTTAAATAGTAACTCAATGCTTAAATGACTATTTGAGTCTATAAAGGACCAGCAAATAGTAATTGCTATGTTTTTATCACAGTCTCAAATGTTAAGTCCAAAAGCAACCCTGTCTACTCTGATTCTACTACTTTAGGAATAATTTCTTAAAAACAGACACGATTTGTTTCATTTCAGTGTTCTAGCCTCTACATGAGCTAGACTTTAAGAAGGTGTTAATTTCATGGTTATTGAGAAAATATGTCAATATTTGAAAAAAAAACAGGTTAAAGGTATAGGGCTGCCTGTAGATCTAAGAATCTGAAGTAGAAACATTTGAAGATTATGATTAAAATATTTTAAAATGTAAATTTATTCAATTATAGTTTTTTGTTATATTTGTAATTTTACTGTAACAAGGAATATGGTCAGTGATGTTACAATAGTGTTATGTGGTCTCAGGTGATAACTAGACTTGTGGTGAGCATGGTATAATGTATAGAGAAGTTGAATCACTATGTTGTGTACCTGAAACTAACGTAACATCATGTGTCAAATATTCTCAAATAAAAAAGAATTGAAAAGGCTTTAGAAAAATGTTTTTAAAACATATAATCTTGTTGATAGTGTATTTTGATGACTTTGTGTATTCCAATATATACTAAAAGCATTACAATCTTATGCATCCTTTGTCTCAGAAACTCTATTACTAAATAAGGAAATAATCATAGATCATTATGATATTTTCCCATGGAAAATTGCACATATATATATATATATTGCACAAATATAGGAAAAAAAAACACTGAATTATAAATTTTAAATAAATGAATTGTAGGGTTGTGAATTATATTTCAGAAAAGCTTAAAAATAAGACATAGAAGATCTGTTAAGATCTAAATTTGAAGTTCAAGAGATTAAAACTAATTTCTGATATTAAAAATACACTGGATGTGATTAATGGTAGAAAACACTGTTGAGAAAATATAAGTTGAATTTGAAGACATAGTGATATGTACTATCTAAAATGTGACACAGAGTATAAAAGACTTCAATAGAAGTATAGAGCCACACTGAGCATTAACGCAACTTAAAGTAACTGAAAATATCAGTTACCTTTTTTTAAATGTTTTAAAAAACATTTATTTATTTTTGAAACAGAGAGAGACAGGACATGAGAGGGAGAGGGGCATAGAGAGAGGAGACACAAACTTGAAGCAGGCTCCAGGCTCTGAGCTGTCAGTACAGAGCCCAAGATGGAACTCGAACCCACAAACTGTGAGATCATGACCTGAGCCGAAGTCAGACACTTAACCGACTGAGCCACCCAGGTGCCCTGGAAACATTGGAATCCTGAAACAAATGTGGGACACAGAAGAATATATGTGAAGAAACAATGGCCAATTTTTTTTTCCAAATTTTATACGTCAGACTCTCAGATCCAACATGTAGAACAAATCCCATGTACAAGAAGCACAAAGAAAACTACAAAAAGGCACATGATATTCAAATTACTTAAAATGAGTGATAATGATGAAATTTTAAAGGTAGTCAGAGAGAGAGGGGGGAAAAAAGATGTGTTAGCTTTAGCAAACCAACAAGTAATGACAGCAGTTTCTCATCATAAACAGTGCACATGAGACAATGGAACAGCATTTCTAAAATATAGAAAGAAAAAACTGCTTTGGATTCTATGCTTAATAAAATATTTTTGAAAAATGAAGATGAGAGAAAGACCTTTTTAATAACTGAAAATCTGAAATATGTCATAATTAGTAAAAATTCACTATAAGAAATGTTAAAAGAAGTTCTTCTGGCAGAAGGAAAATGATACCTGATGAAAATGTAGACCATGGAAATAAAGAGCACCATAAATGATGAAGACACATGATTAAGATTTTTCTTCTTGTTCACATCTCTTTAAAAGATGGCTGGGGGCACCTGGGTGGCTCAGTTGGTTAAGTGTCCGACTTTGGCTCAGGTCATGATCTTGCTGTTCGTGGGTTCTAGCCCCGCATAGGGTTCTGTGCTGACAGCTGAGAGCCTGGAACCTGTTTTGGATTCTATCTCCCTCTCTCACTGCCCCTTCCCTGCTCATGCTCTGTCTCTCTCTGTCTCAAAAATAAATAAACTATAAAAGAAAAAAATTTTAAAACATAAATCAAAGATGGCTGAAAAATAAAAATGCAATGAGGAACTATTAGTATGTACAAAATAAGATTATGAAAATAATAGCACGTGTGTTAGGAGAGAAATAAAAATATACTATTATAAGTCTTACGCATTCCATGAAGTGTTTTGATATTAAAATAGACTAAATTAAAATAAACTGTAAATTAAAGGTATATAAAATATACCCTGAAACAACTAAAGAGCTATAGCAGATAATCAAAAAGGGAAGTTAACATTGGAGCATAGAAAATCAATTCAAAACCAAGGCTGAATAAAGAGAAAAATAAAAGGAAAAAAATCAAATTAGAAAGAGAAAAAGAATAGCAAGATGGTAGATTTTTAATCCAACAATGTCATTAATCAGAAGTAAAGCAAGATAACTCCTTTTTTTGCATACCCTGACAAATTGCATGTAACATGTGACCTAATTACAACTAATCAGTTGTTTCTTAGGATGTTTAGTATTGAAGAAATCATGCATAGGTTCAGGATCAGTTGACGATAGCGTGACAGCTGAATTTAGTGTCTAGAGTTATGTTGACAAGTGTTTACTGTCAGTGCGTCTCCAGGTAACGACAGAGTGCTGACTTGCCATTGTATCAGATACTCTTGTCCCATGTAAATCGTGTCCATGTGTCTTACCCTGTTAGTTCTCACCAGAACCTGATTTTTAAAATCTATTTATTTTATCATGTGAGCAACTTGATATTCTTCTAACAATAGGGATATATTGATTGCTGAAATCAATAATTGTTGATTTAAAATCAAGTGACACATTTTGGAACACCTATAAAAACCAGTAATTTTTTGCTCTCAAAGAGCAGAAACAAACCCTAATTAAGTTATGCAGTAAAAATTGGTTTTAGAAAAAGTTTGCATTCTGCTGGTAGGAACAAATATGCACAAAAACAAACTAATAATTCAGTTCATATATAAGAAAATTATTCCCAATCATAATAAGAACTACGATATAAATATGTGAATAACTATGAAATAAATATGTGAAACGTGAAAATGACTAGGATTGTTTCAGATGATAACTTCTTTAGCTTGGGTGGTCAAGGAGTTAAGCAGTAATGATAGAGAATACAACTATTGAGCATGGCTTTGAAGGAATAAGATGGGCATTTCCTCTTGGCTACACATTAATCTGCCGTTAGATAATTAGACAATAATGAGTACAAAGTTATAAATAATCATTTTTCCACAGTATAGAATTAAACTACATTTTCTTTCATTTCCTTGTCAAATTACCCCATAAAGTAAATATCCTGCATTCCAAATTGTGCACCAGAGCAGTAAAACTGTTACTTATACCAGTTGTATATAAAAACCCCCATATCTATTAGTGCTCCAGTGTTAGGAATTAATTTTTTTGTTGTGGTTTTTATCTTTGTCAGTCTCATGAGTGAACATTTTTTTATTTTAGAATATTAACTTTGGAAGTTCCATTTTCTTATCATTGATCCAGTTTCTTTTTTAATTAGAATTTTATTTAACTGATGATTTTGTTTTATATAAATACTATGAGAAGAACTTCTTTTCAAACTGTACGTATATGACCCATCCTCCAACAATTATTCAGGCTCCGCTCATTTGCACCACTGCCTGCACCCTACGTCATACATAAGCATGCCTTGAAACCCGTAGTTGAAATCACTGCCTTAGTGTGCCTCCATCATTGTTGAAGAATGTCATATACTTCAAATATTTCAGGATACTAATATGTGAGTAATTTCTAATTTTATTTTTTTAATGTTTGATTTATTTTTGAGAGAGAGAGAGACAGCACGAGCAGTGGAGGGTCAGAGAGAGAAGGAGACATAGAAATTGAAGACCAACTCCAGGCTCTGAGCTAGCTGTGAGCATGGAGCCTGACGCGGGGCTCGAACCCACAAACCATGAGATCATGACCTGAGCTGAAGTCAGACACTTAACCAACTGAGCCACCCAGGGACCCCAGTAATTTCTAATTTTAAACTTGTTTCTAAGCAAGTTTGCAAACATAAGTTATGCATTCAGGATATATCACTTGTGATAGTAGTTAATTCTAATGGTCATGATGAAAAGTACAAGAGCTATTTTTAAAGAAGGTAAAGTCAACTCAGACAAAGCCATCATGAAATTATTACTTTTATTTTGTGAAAATGATGAACTTCTCTAAAAGTACTGAAACATAAAGTCTTGATATTTTAATATCATAAAATTTCCTTAAGCTGGTTATGGATTGTAATTCCTTCTGGAAAGTAAAAAAGGAAGAGTTACATCATATTCTTTTTTACCTCCTGACAATGTAGATGATCAGAAAATGATATAATATCCTAAGATTTGGATATATACAACAGGAAAGTTGTAGTTTCCACTTAAATCTTGAGGTTTAACTTGCTTTTACTTTAATCTCTTCCAGAAAATGTTAAATTGGAGGTTCATGCTTTTGTGCAGCTCTAAATAATACTCCTCAAATATCATCATGTTCATTATTCCTTAAATGTATTGCTTTCCTGGGAATCCCTTAGGAGAAGTGATGATTAACAAAATAGTGATATGACATTCTTGAGTTCCTTTCAAAATTCCTTCAACTTAATTTCTAAAAATGCTCAATTAGGGAATTGTAGGATGATTTAGGTTTATAAATACTTCTTTGTCTTAATTTAAACATGATAGTCAATAAGGCAAGTTGATACTTCCAGAGAAATATAAATGTACCCGTTAGAATCAGATCTATAGAAGTGTTTCAAATGTTGGACTGGATCATGACAGAAGTGTACAGACAATAGTGTGACTTGTATATATGGTCACACTATATATATATATATGAGTAATATATATATATATTACTCATATTGTTTGATTTGATGTTCGTCCTCATAATGGTCAAAGACCTGGAATGGAAGAAGTTAGATATGCTGAGAGAATCAGGACCTTCTTAATCTATAACTGTGTGAAGACTGGGCATCAAGATTAATTTCTGTTTGTCCTTTCTGCTTCAGTAATAGAAGATCTCATGTATCTTATCTTGGAAGTTTCTTTCTTGTTCATATTTTTATTAAATTTGTACCAGTCTTTCCTAGTTGTCTAAAGTGTGAGTGTCTTACCACACTTCTAATTTCAGTTTACATTTGCCGTGTTTGTTCTTGCTTCTCATGCTCTGAGAGCCTGATTACAAATTCTAACTGTAGAATTGCCTCCTATAATGCTGTGTCCAGAGATTCCTCCATTTGGGAGACATTAATAAGAATGAGCTATGGCCACTGGACAGAATCAGTTGATTTTAGAGTATTCAGAGCCCCTTTCTGTTGACTGCAGCATTCACCCAGAATTAAACTATGGAGATCTGTTCTTTTTTTTTTTTTTTTAATATTTTTATTTATTTCTAGGAGAGAGAGAGAGACAGCGTGAGCAGGGGAGGGTCAGAGAGAGAGGGAGTCACAGACTGAAACAGGCTCCAGGCTCTGAGCTGGCAGTCAGCACAGAGCCCGACGCGGGGCTCGAACCCACCAACCGCGAGATCCTGACCTAAGCGAAAGTCGGATGCTTAACCGACTAAGCCACCCAGGCACCCCATATGGAGATCTGTTCTATATTGTTTCATCATATATACTTTCAAACATGAACTTGGAGAATTGGCTGTATTTATTACACTGTTAAGCATGCATATAAACTTTTTCTCTGAGTTCCAATCACAAAATTGAATGTATAGACAACATTCTTAGGAATAAAAGGCTAAATTGAGCCTGAATGGTTTCCTCTGGGCATGGTTAGTCACATTGTATGTCAGTATCTTTGTTCCTTATTTATTCTATAAACAGAATTATTTTCTTTACTGAGCTATCATTTAATAGCATTCTTTAACATATATGACATGCTTTTAGACCTTATGCTTGTAAAATAGTGTGTTACAGTATCTGAAACTTGATACATTTTAAATCAAGCCAGCCATACTTTTTTTTTTTGGTAATAATTTACTTTTATGTACAATTTATCTATTGTGTTATGTTGTGGTTTGGAAGTAGTGAGCTTATTATTCTTAAGACATTGTCGTGATTGATACAAGACCTAATGTTTTCTTCTTTTCTTAGAAAATTGTACTTACTACTCCACACATCCTGTACAAGAAGTAATCCTAGCATGTTTCTTTAAGAAACAAGAAGTAAGCTATTATACTCTGGGAATATTTTAGTGGCTATCTGTTAAAGTGTAAAATAATAAACTGATATATATATATATATGTATATATATATGTGTGTATATATATATATATAAGTTATATATAACAAATAAAAAGTTACAAGTGGCTATAAAATAATTGATTGACAGATTTTTAAGAATTTAGTAAACATTCTCCAAAGTAATATCCAGAAGCCTTTAAGGTCTTAGGTAAAAAGCTACTGCCTGGGACTAACATCAGAGAACTTTGACCTAGAATAGGGGACACCAACCATTCCAATTGACTATTCCAATTTGCCTAGGCCTTCCTATCTAAGATGTGTGCTTCCAGTTTTAAAATAAGAACATCCAGGGGCACCTGGGTGGCTTAGTCGGTTAAGCGTCCGACTTTCGCTTAGGTCATGATCTTGCAGTTCGTGGGTTCGAGCCCCGCGTCGGGCTCGGGCTCTGTGCTGACTGCCAGCTCAGAGCCTGGAGCCTATTTCAGCCTGTGACTCCCTCTCTCTCTGACCCTCCCCTGCTCACGCTGTCTCTCTCTCTCTCCTAAAAATAAACATTAAAAAAAAATTTAAAATAAGAACATCCTGGCAAACCTAGAATGAGTTGGGTATCCTACTAAGATGCTAAGTGTAAATTCAGTGAACAGCAAGGTTTTAGGAAATCCATACTGTACATGAACAAGATAAAACAAGCTAAACCATTTGTAGATTTAAAAAGCAATCAAAGAGGGTTTCAGAGTTAACTCTATATTTGGGGGGGTATGTGGAGCATACACATGCAAACATGAGTGAGGGAGAGGCAGAGAGAGAGAGACAGAGACAGAGAGAGACAGAGAGAGAAAAACTTAAACAGGCTCCATGCCCAGCATGGAGCCTGACATGGGACTCAATCCCACAAACTGAAATCATGACCTGAGCTGAAATCAAGAGTCAGACACTTAACTGACTGAGCCACCCAGGCTCTCCCAGAGTAACCTATTTTAAATTGTAAGGAATTAAATAAAAAACCATCTTTATTAAATAAAAGAGGAGGCTACAGGAAGATAGATATAATTGCTGATTTTTTAAAAAAAAATAAAAGATAGGCTGAATAGCAGAAAGAACAAAGTCGAAAGACTAAGTAGTGTCATTACAGTCTAATATAAGGGATTTAACTAGAATGCAGCATATAAATAAAAAGTTGGAAGGCATGAGGGTAAAAAGACAATACAAACTTACAAAGTAAAGAATAGAGTAGAGAAGACAATCTAAGCAAAATATATATCATCTTCTAAAGCACAGAGTACAATTACATATATTTTATGTGAAAAGCAGGCCTCTAGTACGTTTTAAAAGAAAATAGAATATTCTGTTTGGGATATATGGGATGCCAAAATGGAGAAAAAAGAACAAGGCACAGTGGTAGAGAGTAAAAGAAATGCATGTAAATGACAATTAGTTGAGAAGTATTTAAGGAACAATATCTATCAAGAAGTGAGCAATCCAAAGAAAGTGTTAAAGTATATCAAATGCAATTCATGAAGGGGAAAATAATTGATGATTAAATACTTGAAAAGTGACTATTCCTTGGACCAGTTAGAATACAATTCTTAGTCTTCCCTTGCAGGAAATTTTGTCCAGTTTACTGATTTCTGGCTGGTAGATTGTGGGAAGATGTGATATATGCTAATTACTTTCCTGGTTTATAAAACCTCCCCACTTGAAATTAGCACTTTCTTTCCCCATCGAATGAATACAGAAGACATTTTATACATAGAGGAGTGTGGAGCCTTGAGGTAAAATGTATATAGATCCTTGAATGCCTGTAGGAATCAGAGCCTCCCTGTAAGCCTGTTCTGTACTGAGAGGTAAGTTAGAAGGACAGTTTTGGGGCGCCTGGGTGGCTTAGTCGGTTAAGCGTCCGACTTTCGCTTAGGTCATGATCTCGCGGTTGGTGGGTTCGAGCCCCGCGTTGGGCTCTGTGCTGACTGCCATCTCAGAGCCTGGAGCCTGTTTCAGTCTGTGACTCCCTCTCTCTCTGACCCTCCCCTGTTCACGCTATCTCTCTCTCTCCTAGAAAAAAAAAAGTTAGAAGGACAGTTTTACTGTATAAAACAGAAATTTTGAGATTGTCATAGCACTTAATCTCTCCTTAATCCTGCGAAATATAAAGAACTGTTGAAATTTTCCAGTATAGTAAAATACTTTCTACATGAAGGCTTAGGATGTATTGTTTATGGATATAAACTTATGAAGGAAAGTATTCATGAGAAAAATATACACCTACTTTAGTATAATTGCTACCTCTGAAGAGAAAGTGGGAAAAGATTGCAGAATGATTTGTAGTAGTATCTGTATCCTTTATTTGAAAAGATGGTAATGTGATATGGTAATTTGGTAGCAGATATGGTAAATATTACATCTGTTATCTGTCTAATAGATGTAAGGGTGTAAAATGTATTTTTAACATTTAATGTGCCTAAGTGCTTTGTAAATTAAATAAATAAAAGTGAGACTTGGAGAAAATAAACATGCATAGATTTCTGATAATTTGTTAGATTGAAGAAAAATGTGAATGTTCAGTTTGAATAATTTCATCCAGTACCAAATAAAATAAATCTTGATGCCTAAATGTCATACACATATATATATTTAGAATTCAGTCTTTTTATTTTTTTAGGAAGAACGAGATGTGTTTTGGTTATGTTATATTGGTTAGATAAGGACAATGTAAGACTTAATTATATAAAATTGTAGGTATTGAAGAAGTATGTCTCAATCCTGTGATTCCTCTACTTCTTTACCATAATGAATACAGGAAGATAAAATGATATTAAGATTTAAATTGATAAAAGATCATTTGAAATTTAGAGTTCTCATAGTATTGTGAAAGCCTTTCTGTTAAGGTCTGGTATACTTACGTCTCCCCTAGAATATTCCCTCTTTCTATTTAGATAAAAAGGAATATATAGAGATAAAATTCCCCTACTCCATTATATTTTTTGGAAATATTTTGGACTTAGAAATCTTGGGTTGATTTCTGGTAATGTTAAAAGTTTATTAAGCTCTTGTTTATTTATTGGATTTTCTGGTATATTACGGATGGAAACTTTTTGTTATTTTCTCTGTTAGCCAGTGTATAATAGTATAAATAAATACATTACTCTTTGGTATATATATATTATTCTCTTAGAGTTTAACTCACTGCTTTTGGATAAATTGATAAAATGTTTTCAGATTTATACACCTAAAGACCTGGATAGTTGACACTTATATAATGACCTATTTATTACTTACCCCTTAAATCCCTGTCTGTTAGTAGAGACCTTTTTAAATGTACCAGGTATATAACATAGCAATAGTGAAATCAGTATACTGTCCATTTTTACTGTTTTCAGTTAACTTATTCATAATCAAAAACACAGCTTAATTTTAAATACCTAAAAGATGGCTAAACTCTTTTTCCCTTTAACTCTTTAGTATTTGTAGGCTAGAAATTCAGGTTTTTTTTTTTTTGTTTTTTTTTTAATATTCTCTCATCTGATTTTCAGTGCTTCATCTTATATTCATTACCTCTCTATATTTATCCTGGATTATTATGTTGAAGAGATTCTCAATTATGGAATTTCTTGTGGAAATGTACACTTCCTTGATAGTTGTTTTACTGTTAAGAACATTTTTCTAGCTCTGGATCTATTTGAAAGAGGTACAGTTTTGCACAACTGTTATGCTTATTAAGGTTTTTAACTTTCTACACATTTGTTGGCCAAAGAAAGTTTTATCCCGTTTAGTGTCTAGTGAAAATATTACTAATTCTAGATAGGCCATTTACAGAACTAGTTAAGCAATTGCCAGAAATCTTGTTTCAAAGGAGACAATAGAAACCAGTTCCTAAAGAGTTTCAGAATCTCAAAGACCATACAGAATTTGCAATTGGCAGGCAATGAGAACTTCAGCAAGTTTTGGGCTTTTGGTTAAATATGATGATGGCTGCCTTGAAATATATACCCATGCCCATAACCAAAATATCAGAGCTTTCTTTGATGCTACTGTCAGAGTCCAACATTAAATTGTGTATAATGTGTGGTTGGGTTATTGCATGGTTGATGGAAAACAGTATTTGTGGCTGGTTTTTATTGTCACATGAAGTTCAAAAGTATACATAAGTGAGCAAACAGTCATCTGAGAAATTCTTAAATGAGACAGTTATTTCATAATTCCTCATCCCCTACAAAAGAAAACAGCTTTAGCCCTCACTCTGAAGAATGTGGCTGGGATAGATAGTCACTGATCAAAAACAAATTTTGCATTGTTGCTAAGGATTTTATTTTAGAATTTTATTGTGTCCATAAAAGTGGGTAACAGATAAAATAGAAAAGCTGGTACTAGTTCTTTCGACAATAGAGGAGAGAAAATTATATGTCATAGTATAAGTTCAAATGTGGTTTAATGTAAAATTATGTAGCTACTACGGAAAAAAAAAAAAACAGTGTGGAGGTTCCTCAAAAAATTACAGATAGAATTACCATTTGATCTAGAAGTACCACTGCTGGATATATGTCCAGAAGAATTGAAAGCAGTGTCTCAAAGAAGTATTTGTATATCTGTGTTCCTATCACCACCTTTCATAATAGCCAAGAGGTGGCAGCAAACCAAGGGTCGCTTTGCAGATGAATGGATGAACAGAATATGGCATGTAGATACGTGTGGTCTCGTTAAGACTTGAAAGGAAACTCTGTCCCGTGCTATGACAATGAATGAATATGGATGACAATATGGATGAACCCTGAAGACAGTATACTAAGTGAAATTAGCCGGTCACAAAAAGACAAATACTGTCTGATTCCATTTATATGAAGTCTTTATAGTAGTCAGATGCATAGAAAAAGAAAGTTGCCAGGGCTCGGGGGGAAGGGGAAAAAATGGTGAGTTCTTTAATGTGTATAGACTTTCAGGTTTGCAGGATGAAACAGTCACGGCAATTGGTTGCACAACAATGTGAATGTATTTAATGTTATTGAATAGCATATTTAAAACTGGTTAAGATGATAAACATTATGTGTATTTTACAACTATAAAAATATAGGCTCATTCTACTAATCATTTTTGGCAGTAATGAAGAATATCCTTGAACTAAAAATATAAGCCACATTTTCTGAAACAATATTTGAGAGGTAACCTCAAATAAATATAGAAATACTAAGTCCCTATATGTAGATAGAACTGTGGATCAGAAAGTCTGAAATGACAAGAAAAACAGAAATCCATCCCTCTGAAGTATGGTAACAATTTTCTGAGCTAGTCTCTCGGCTCTAACTTTTTTATTAGTTTCTTTCTCTCTACAGCCATTCTGAGATTACACACACACAGTATGTAACACAAAAGGTAGCATTTAGAAGGGAAAAAAAAAATCAAGGAGATTTGTACCTTATATCATACACTAAAACAAATTACAGTTGGACTAAATATTTCAGTATCAAGCCTGGAATAAACATTTCTGGTTGTTTTTTGAGTATTTAGCATATTTCTAATAAAAAGAAGGGAAATGAAAAATCAAACATTTAATAGATCAGAAAGCCTAGAATATAAGTCCTTCTCTAAATTAAAAAAAATAAAGATAAAGATAATACTAGGAAAGATACAGATAATATAACAAAACTTCCATATTCTTAATATACCTAAGATAATAAAAAAAAGAGACTGTATTCTTCAATGAGGGAAATAAAGAACATAGATTATTCACAGAATAGTAATTGTCAGTAATAAATTTTGAAGATTTCAACTGAAATACAAAAATTAAAAGGTAAGCAAATGGAAGTAGCAGTGACTTTTGTTTTTGATTACCAAATGTGCAGGTATTTAGAGAGAAAATAATCGTATGTGTTGAAATTGCTATTCTCCTACATTGTTGGAAGGATTTTAAGTTATAGTGAGAGCCTCAAAATTACTGTATTATTTGATGGTGTATACTTTGTACTATGCAGAATCCGTACATGGAAAAAAGAATGGTGGGAATATATATATAATGAAATTTAAAGTCTCATAATTCATAATTACAAAAATTACCAAATAACTTTTAAAAGTGGAGTAGCTAATTTATATGCCAGTGAAATGAAATTTTATGCAGGCTAAATGAATGTTTTTGAATACCATTTAAGAAAAAACATGTTATAAGAATGAATATGTTAAAAATAATATATAAATATAGAAAAAATTAAAATTATTGTAAAATATTTAGTGATGATTTTAATGGATGGTCAGATTATGGTTATTTTCTCTTAGATGTCTTATATCTTCTAAAACTATATA